>JAWNLJ010000437.1:0-1200000 GCA_035042365.1 Drosophila dives
GAAAGTATGCTTTACTTTTATTTTGGCACATAAACAGCAACTTGCTGCTGATTTCTGTTCGCCTGGTACTTGGGGCTGGAAATCAACAAAAATTTTGAATTTTGCTAGATGCATGCACAAAAAAAGCTCGAATCGAAAATCAAAATAGATCCTGCCGCTGGCAGGCCATGTAAATGCGAATACTTTTGAATAAAAATTTAACAGCAAAAAAAAGTATAATAATCCGGTTGATCCTAAAATCAATTTTTAAAACTGTCATATCTTCGTTAATAATGGAGATATTGATGTTTTACGCTTTTTTTTAAAAAAAATTTTTAAAATTGTCATATCTTCGTTAATAATGGAGATATTGATGTTTTACGCTTTTTTTTTTTTGAAAATTTTTAAAACTGTCATATCTTTGTTAATAATGGAAATATTGATGTTTTACGCTTTTTTTTTTAAAAAATTTTTAAAACTGTCATATATTCGTTAATAATGGAGATATTGATGTTTTACGCTTTTTTTTAAAAATTTTTAAAACTGTCATATCTTCGTTAATAATGGAAATATTGATGTTTTACGCTTTTTTTTAAAAAAAATTTTAAAACTGTCATATCTTCGTTAATAATGGAGATATTGATGTTTTACGCTTTTTTTAAAAAAAATTTTTAAAACTGTCATATTTTCGTTAATAATGGAGATATTGATGTTTTACGCTTTTTTTTTAAAAATTTTTAAAACCGTCATATCTTCGTTAATAATGGAGATATTGATGTTTTACGCTTTTTTTTTTAAAAATTTTTAAAACTGTCATATCTTCGTTAATAATGGAGATATTGATGTTTTACGCTTTTTTTTTAAAAAATTTTTAAAACTGTCATATCTTCGTTAATAATGGAGATATTGATGTTTTACGCTTTTTTTTTAAAAAAATTTTTAAAACTGTCATATCTTCGTTAATAATGGAGATATTGATGTTTTACGCTTTTTTATTAAAAAAATTTTTAAAACTGTCATATCTTCGTTAATAATGGAGATATTGATGTTTTACGCTTTTTTTTTAAAAAAATTTTTAAAACTGTCATATCTTCGTTAATAATGGAGATATTGATGTTTTACGCTTTTTTTTTAAAAAAATTTTTAAAACTGTCATATCTTCGTTAATAATGGAGATATTGATGTTTTACGCTTTTTTTTAAAAAAAATTTTTAAAACCGTCATATCTTCGTTAATAATGGAGATATTGATGTTTTACGCTTTTTTTTAAAAAAAATTTTTAAAATTGTCATATCTTCGTTAATAATGGAGATATTGATGTTTTACGCTTTTTTTTTTAAAAATTTTTAAAACTGTCATATCTTCGTTAATAATGGAGATATTGATGTTTTACGCTTTTTTTTTTAAAAAAATTTTAAAACTGTCATATCTTCGTTAATAATGGAGATATTGATGTTTTACGCTTTTTTTTTTAAAAAATTTTTAAAATTGTCATATCTTTGTTAATAATGGAGATATTGATGTTTTACGCTTTTTTTAAAAAAAAATTTTTAAAACTGTCATATCTTCGTTAATAATGGAGATATTGATGTTTTACGCTTTTTTTAAAAAAAATTTTTAAAACTGTCATATCTTCGTTAATAATGGAGATATTGATGTTTTACGCTTTTTTTTATAAAAATTTTTAAAACTGTCATATCTTCGTTAATAATGGAGATATTGATGTTTTACGCTTTTTTTTTAAAAATTTTTAAAACTGTCATATCTTTGTTAATAATGGAGATATTGATGTTTTACGCTTTTTTTTAAAAAAAATTTTTAAAACTGTCATATCTTCGTTAATAATGGAGATATTGATGTTTTACGCTTTTTTTTTAAAAATTTTTAAAACTGTCATATCTTTGTTAATAATGGAGATATTGATGTTTTACGCTTTTTTTTTAAACATTTTTAAAACTGTCATATCTTCGTTAATAATGGAGATATTGATGTTTTACGCTTTTTTTTTTAAAAATTTTTAAAACTGTCATATCTTTGTTAATAATGGAGATATTGATGTTTTACGCTTTTTTTTAAAAAAATTTTTAAAACTGTCATATCTTCGTTAATAATGGAGATATTGATGTTTTACGCTTTTTTTTAAAAAAATTTTTAAAACTGTCATATCTTCGTTAATAATGGAGATATTGATGTTTTACGCTTTTTTTTAAAAAAATTTTTAAAATTGTCATATCTTCGTTAATAATGGAGATATTGATGTTTTACGCTTTTTTTTTAAAAATTTTTAAAACTGTCATATCTTCGTTAATAATGGAGATATTGATGTTTTACGCTTTTTTTTTAAAAAATTTTTAAAACTGTCATATCTTTCGTTAATAATGGAGATATTGATGTTTTACGCTTTTTTTTTAAAAAAATTTTTAAAACTGTCATATCTTCGTTAATAATGGAGATATTGATGTTTTACGCTTTTTTTTTAAAAAAAATTTTAAAACTGTCATATCTTCGTTAATAATGGAGATATTGATGTTTTACGCTTTTTTTTAAAAAAAATTTTTAAAACTGTCATATCTTCGTTAATAATGGAGATATTGATGTTTTACGCTTTTTTTTTTAAAAAATTTTTAAAACTGTCATATCTTTGTTAATAATGGAGATATTGATGTTTTACGCTTTTTTTTTAAAATTTTTAAAACTGTCATATCTTTGTTAATAATGGAGATATTGATGTTTTACGCTTTTTTTTAAAAAAATTTTTAAAACTGTCATATCTTTGTTAATAATGGAGATATTGATGTTTTACGCTTTTTTTTTTAAAAATTTTTAAAACTGTCATATCTTCGTTAATAATGGAGATATTGATGTTTTACGCTTTTTTTTAAAAAAAAATTTTTAAAACTGTCATATCTTCGTTAATAATGGAGATATTGATGTTTTAGCTTTTTTTTAAATTTTTAAACTGTCATATCTTCGTTAATAATGGAGATATTGATGTTTTACGCTTTATTTTTAAACATTTTTAAAACTGTCATATCTTTGTTAATAATAGAGATATTGATGTTTTTCATTAAATTGAACATTTTATGTGTATTCTAAAATTGGCATCACAAATTATTTATTTCAAAAGCAATCTTTTTTTGCCAATCGCGCGAGGCCAGTCGCTTTTTTTCGTGCATGCATCTAGCAAAATTCACAAATTATGGATGACTTTCAGCTCCAAGAACCAGGCGCACAGAAATCAGCTGGTGGTTTCTAAATATTACTAAAATAAACGTAGCATACTTTTACTGCATGCCAAAATCACTTTTCGGCACCTGGTAAAAGTATGCAATGAAAAATTTGGATCCTAAAATTACCTGCAATAAAAAGAAGGCAATGAATTTTAGTATTTGCTGAATTTTGGCCGTGAAAGTATGCTTTACTTTTATTTTGGCACATAAACAGCAACTTGCTGCTGATTTCTGTTCGCCTGGTACTTGGGGCTGGAAATCAACAAAAATTTTGAATTTTGCTAGATGCATGCACAAAAAAAGCTCGAATCGAAAATCAAAATAGATCCTGCCGCTGGCAGGCCATGTAAATGCGAATACTTTTGAATAAAAATTTAACAGCAAAAAAAAGTATAATAATCCGGTTGATCCTAAAATCAATTTTTAAAACTGTCATATCTTTGGTAATAATGGAGATATTGATGTTTTACGCTTTTTTTTTTATTAATTTTTAAAACTGTCATATCTTTGTTAATAATGGAGATATTGATGTTTTACGCTTTTTTTTTAAATTTTTAAAATTGTCATATCTTCGTTAATAATGGAGATATTGATGTTTTACGCTTTTTTTTATAATTTTTAAAATTGTCATATCTTCGTTAATAATGGAGATATTGATGTTTTACGCTTTTTTTTTAAACATTTTTAAAACTGTCATATCTTCGTTAATAATGGAGATATTGATGTTTTACGCTTTTTTTTTTAACATTTTTAAAACTGTCATATCTTCGTTAATAATGGAGATATTGATGTTTTACGCTTTTTTTAAAAAAAAATTTTTAAAACTGTCATATCTTCGTTAATAATGGAGATATTGATGTTTTACGCTTTTTTTTTAAACATTTTTAAAACTGTCATATCTTTGTTAACAATAGAGATATTGATGTTTTTCATTAAATTGAACATTTTATGTGTATTCTAAAATTGGCATCACAAATTATTTATTTCAAAAGCAATCTTTTTTCGCCAATCGCGCGAGGCCAGTCCCTTTTTTTCGTGCATGCATCAATAAAATTCACAACTTTGGGATGACTTCCAGCTCCAAGAACCAGGCGCACAGAAATCAGCTGGTGGTTTCTAAATATTACTAAAATAAACGTAGCATACTTTTACTGCATTCCAAAATCATTTTTCGGCACCTGGTAAAAGTATGCAATGAAAAATTTGGATCCTAAAATTACCTGCAATAAAAAGAAGGCAATGAATTTTAGTATTTGCTGAATTTTGGCCGTGGAAGTATGCTTTACTTTTATTTTGGCACATAAACAGCAACTTGCTGCTGATTTCTGTTCGCCTGGTACTTGGGGCTGGAAATCAACAAAAATTTTGAATTTTGCTAGATGCATGCACAAAAAAAGCTCGAATCGAAAATCAAAATAGATCCTGCCGCTGGCAGGCCATGTAAATGCGAATACTTTTGAATAAAAATTTAACAGCAAAAAAAAGTATAATAATCCGGTTGATCCTAAAATCAATTTTTAAAACTGTCATATCTTTGGTAATAATGGAGATATTGATGTTTTTCGCTTTTTTCTTTTGTTAATTTTTAAAACTGTCATATCTTCGTTAATAATGAAGATATTGATGTTTTACGCTTTTTTTTAAACATTTTTAAAACTGTCAAATCTGCGCTAATAATGGAGATATTGATGTTTTATGCTTTTTTTTAAAAAAAATTTGTAAAACTGTCATATCTTTGTTAATAATGAAGATATTAATGTTTTACGCTTTGTTTTTTGAAAAATTTTAAAAATTGTCATATTTTTGTTAATAATGGAGATATTGATGTTTTACGCTTTTTTTTGGAAAATTTTTAAAACTGTCACATCTTTGTTAATAATGGAGATATTGATGTTATACGCTTTTTTTTAACATTTTTAAAACTGTCATATCTTCGTTAATAAGGGAGATATTAATGTTTTTCGTTTAGTTTTTTAATTTTTAAAACTGTCATATCTTCGTTATTAATGGAGATATTAATGTTTTTCGCTTATAATTTTTTAATTTTTAAATCTGTCATATCTTTTGTAATAATGGAGATATTGATGTTTTTCGCTTTTTTCTTTTGTTAATTTTTAAAACTGTCATATCTTCGTTAATAATGAAGATATTGATGTTTTACGCTTTTTTTTGGAAAATTTTCAAAACTGTCATATCTTTGTTAATAATGGAGATATTGATGTTATACGCTTTTTTTTAACATTTTTAAAACTGTCATATCTTCGTTAATAAGGGAGATATTAATGTTTTTCGTTTAGTTTTTTAATTTTTAAAACTGTCATATCTTCGTTATTAATGGAGATATTAATGTTTTTCGCTTATAATTTTTTAATTTTTAAATCTGTCATATCTTTTGTAATAATGGAGATACTGATGTTTTTCGCTTTTTTTTAAATTTTTAAATATGTCATATCTTTGTTAATAATGGAGATATTGATGTTTTTCACTTTTGTTTTTCTTAAATTTTTAAAATTGTCATATTTTCGGTAATAATGGAGATATTGGGGTTTTTCGCTTTATATTTTTAAATTTTTAAAACTGTCATATCTTCGGTAATAATGGAGATATTGATGTTTTTTGCCTTTTTTTTTAATTTTTAAAAGCTCATAGTTTGATGAATAGGTTTAGTTTTACAAATGTTTAAACCAACAATGTCAGTGATTTTATTCAAAATATTTACTTATTTACATTCTCGTTGGTATCATATAATATATATAATAATTTTTATTTGCTAATCTAGAACACAAGATTTTGCACAAACCTTCGCTGTCAGATTTATTTTAAAACATAAAAAATCAATAGTCCAACTGTGCTTCTTCTATCATTCACTTTTCCCCATCCTTGCGCTATTATTAAGAGAGTGTCTTGTCTAAATATGTATTTTAAGGTTAGTGGGCATTCATTCACACTCTGACTCTGGTCAACAGGGGTTGTCATTTAGGTCCAACCCCTCCCTGTTTCGAATGTTCACACTGGCTAACACTTAACTGCATAGGTGTGTTAGTGTGTGTGTGTGTGCTGTGTGCTTTGATCTAAATTTAAATATACACAAATTATAGAAGAACGATAATCTGCACAACTTGGAAAGGGAGCAGGGGCTACCAATGATTGTTGTACCAATTGGAATAACCTTTAAATTGAAATAACTTTTCAATTGGAATACTTGGAAATAAAAAGGAATCAGAGTATTTTTAAACCAAGTTTTGCTAGCAGAACCTTGTTATAGACTACACTATAAATTAAATTAGGAGCTGTAGGTTAATCGTTGTTGATATTATTTGTATTATAATTGTGGTATTATTTGTATGCTGATGCATTATGGCCAATATTAATAAATTAAATTACATTAGATTCAATAATTTGAATTTTTAGTGTATGTATGTATGCATATTATGCAAAATTCGATATATGTTGCATACTTTTTGGAGCAAAGTAAAATTCGTTTTGTGGATGCTACAAAATTTTACTTCAAATCGAGCGTGCCTAAAAGTATGTAATATTATTTTTTCCGTTACTTTATGGTGAGCTGTTTGCTACGCAATAAAAAATTATTTGAATTAATTAAAAGTATTTTATGCTTCGTGACGATAAAAATAATTAGCTGACAAGTTGTAAATATTGCAAAGTCTGAACTACGCTAAAATGCATACTCGTATTTGGATACTATAGACCCACTTGGTCCAGATAAACTCAGTTTAGATAAGAAGTCAAGTCCATCAGCGCCTGATAAAAACTGTCGCTGGGACCTGTCCTCAAATGCCAAATGCAATAAACTCTACACTTCAAACTGTTCGAAGTCTGTGGCAACACTTTGACTTTGTGGCCGTTTTCATTTCTTGGCCAGCTGCTGTTGACATTTCAACAGTTTGGCAGAAGCAGCTCCACTTCATTGATTCATTCATTAAAGTCTCCAACCAGTTAAATATAAAAAGTGCAACACAGGTTTTGACTTCTGTTTATACCCTTTGCTAAATATTTTGATTTTGTTGTGCAAAATATGTTAAATATTATCAATTTATTTGCATTTGTTCTTAAGATGTTCTAAATAGTGTGTATATATTTTATTAATATATATTAATAATATTGTTTTCTGTCCGATTTTTTCTTAGTTGTTTAAATCATAATAAATTTTTTTTGGAAAAATTAAAGTTGATTTATATGTATACTAAAAAAATTGAGCAGAGTTTGGACAAAATTATAATGTTTACTTTCTAGGATATCGACTGGGTCTAGCGCACCTGAACACACCAACGAATAACCGTTACATGAAGTTTATGAATGCTATTCGAGTTTAATCAACTCTAGCGGTTTATACATATATATATATATATATATATATATATATATACATATATATTGGTCATCATTTGCTTCAAGCGATTTGCAGATCAAATATGCTGACTGCTGCTGCTGTCTGCGTTAATTAATTGAAATTCAAATAGAGCTGAGCTGAAAAACCAACAACAACAAAATACGCATTTGCCGCGTTGAGCGTGCGCATTCAATGAATTCACAGACCACAAAATGTCTGACATTCGCCGTCAAAAAATTCTTCGTATTGGGCAATGGCAATCAAGAAAAAAATAACAAAAAAATGAAGGTTCAACTAGTAAATACCCTGGGAAAGTAAATTGTATTAAATAGAAAAAGTTCTTTGTATGAAAATCTTCTGCAATAAAATGCTTACCAAACTTGAATTTTTTCTATTTTATTATTTGGTATTTTCTAGTTGGACCGACATTTTAGTTATAGTTACAGGGTATACAAATATAAACAAAGCTGCGGCTTGGATTTTGGTTTGGGGTTCGTTGATTAGGCTCCGTCTTTGTGCACGTCACTTCTCAAGCATTTTGCACTAATTTGGTGCGTGCTCCGCCCGAGATTGCCAAATGTGTCGTTGTCGTTTTTATTGGATATGGGCAACAGCCAGCCGGGAGGCACCTTATGGCATGGTAGTGGCACATAGTTAGTGCCACATGTTGGATGTTGCTCTGGTAAAATGAGCAATTCGGCATTAGATTTTACAACCCTTCTCTTGCCCACGTTTCAGCACTTTTAACTGAACAAGTTGGCATTAAAAAAGAGAACCGGAAAATATTGTTGCACACATTTGAAAGCAATTTTCACGCTGTGCAAAAGTGGGGCAGGCATCAAATCTTTTATTTATAAACTCGATCAAAGACTATCACAATTTGGTCACAGCTGACAATTGTAATATTGACTTAATGTTTGCTAATAGATCTCACATAAATCAGATACTTTTGGCATGATTTATGCATGAACTAAGCACAGGTGTCTCTCAGTCTCAATGTCTGTCGAGTTGCCATGCGGTATTTGTGTTTGTGTTGCATGCGTGCCACTCGAAAAGGAGGCTTCAACATCAACTCAACTCTTGCCGCAGTACTATACTTAAAAAAAAAAAAAAAACAGCTGCGTCATTTCAAATTGCTTGCTCGCCTTCTAAGCACAACACATGATTTATCTCGAGGGGTTCATTTGTCCCGCAATCATTTTAATTTAATTTTTTTTTTTTTAATTACACCAGATACATGTTTGATATCTAATTAAATTCGATGTTGGATTATCTCATGCATAAACAATTTTTTATTTAGAACTTACATAAAATTATTAAATTATATTATATTAATTATATATTTTGCGCAAATGACATTTTTTAGACTTTATCGTTTGTATTACTCAGTGTATTACTCAGAATATTTGCTTTATACCACAACATTTTTTTTTGTAAGTAAAAAGTATAGAAATTATTTGTTGTTCGGAAACATTCTTTCCTTATCTAAATATTCGCCAACACCAGATGAAATTCCCATTATACAATACGTATCCCATAATGATGTGGTTTTTCTTCCACTTCTAAAAATAACTTATCGTTCCAGAAACTTTTCCATCCAACTTTTCGGGGGCAGCACAAGGGTTAAACGCTATGTATAAAAATCCCACGAGTTGCCAATATTTATGTACTCCAAATGTTTTATGTTGCCTAAAAAGTGTTTGGCGTGGCTTTTGGGCAACTTTTGTGTAAATGCAATAATAATAATAACAACAAATGCAGCAACAAAATATCACAATTTTGTTAAGCATTAAACACACAAATATGGTCAAATGTGGCACGCTGCGGCATTTTGGCATCGACAGCAAATACTGCAGCAGCCGCACTGGAAAACTATAAAGATTGTTTGAAATATTTGATTGCAATTTTTTTTTTTGTTTCAGTTCGTTTTCATTATTTGGCAACCAATGATAATTATGCAATTTTTGGCCGTGTCAAATTGTCGGCGTTTTTTAGCAGCGCCCAGACTAAGAACAGCTGACAACAATTAGACAACATTCTTGACGGGATTCCAGATAAAGGCACTTATATAGCCAGAAGGTTATCCAGCTAGGCAAATATTTGGTTAATTAGCAAACAACTTATTTAACTTATTTTGAGCGAAGATTCAGTTAAAATTCTACCAGATTTTTAACTATATTTGGTTACCAAAAAAAAATATGTTTATACCAATTGCTTAACTTTTCTTGATTTAGTTATTAAAAAATTTAAATAAAAACAAGTTTAGTTAAATAATATTATAATTAGAATTTTACATAATTCATTTGAAGTTTGATAAAAAAAATAAAAGTATTAAGCAGAAATTTATGCCTTGAATATAGTACATAAATTTAATCTGCTAGTTAGAAATGCTCAAATTTAATTTTTGTGGGATTCTGAACGAACTCAACTTTCTAAATTTAAATCCCGAGCGATTGTCAGCTCCAAAAATAATACAAGAAAATCCCAGCCCAGGTTTGTTAAATGGCTGCCTGCCGCCTTTGACGACAAGTGGTCTGCCTTGGTGGCCAATTTGAAGCAGATTCAAGCCAAGTTAAGTTGTTGCGTCATCATCAGCAGCAGCAGCAGCAGCAGCAACAACAAGAATCACAGATCGCATTCAGACAACATTGTTGTTGTTGTTGTTGTTGTTGTTGTTGTCCACTTCAAAGATACTTCACAAATTGGTGCTGTTTTGTGGCCCGCTTTTGTTGACGCTCTGAACGACGAGATCGAAATCGATGTCGACTTGGCCTAGCCAGGCCTGGCCTGGTCTGGCCGGGCTATCTAGCTATAGCTAGTCATCTGTCCAGTCCGATTGTCCGACTGCGTGCCTCGTCTGCAACAGTATAAAAGTAACTCAATGCACGCATTCAATTTACAGTTGCAATTCTCTATCAACGACGGCATCATCTGAAAAAAAAGAAACAAAAAAGGAACTAAACATGAAACTATTGGTAAGTGCAGCAGCAGCAGGATTCGATATCCTTGCCACACAAAAAAAAAAATGATGTATATAAATAACTGCGATTGATCTGCTGACAGATTCTTACAACTTTGTTGGCCGCTGCGAGCGCCGCACCCGGATTGCTTGATTACGACCTGGGTCACAGTGCTCCGGCCATTAGTTATGGACATGCAGCACCAGCTATAAGCTATGCGGCACCTTCGATTAGTTACGCACATGCGGCACCTTCGATTAGTTACGCACATGCGGCACCTGCGATCAGCTATGCGGCGCCTGCTCCGGTCATCAAATCCTATGCGCCAGCAATCAGCTATGCAGCGCCCACCGTGCTCAAGTCATATGCACCGTCCATTAGCTATGCGGCTCCAGCACCGGTCATCAAATCGTATGCGCCGGCCATCAGTTATGCGGCACCCACATTGGTCAAGTCATATGCAGCACCAGTTGCCGTTAAGGCTGTCCATGCACCAGCCACCAGTTATTCGCACTTCAGTTCGGTAAGTATCCAAAAATAATTATTGATTGATTGAAATTATTTTATAATATTTTGTAGAGAAAATATATCCCTTCATGAATTGTGTTAACCAAGATTTTTATAAAATAGCAACTCTTAAAATATAACAAATTTCTTAAATGAAATTATTGATTGATGAGATACTTTTTTTTTAATACAACAGATTAATTAAAAAACATGAGTTGTTAAAAAAATACATTCGAATCGTTAGAGTTCAAATAATAATAGTAATGACAATTAATTCGTTAAATAACACAATTATTTATTTTATTAATTATTAAATTTTTCATATTTCATATTTTCACATTTTCTATTATACCATTTAAAGTAAGCAGCGAACAAATTAAAAATTTAATTTATATATCTACCTTTCCCTTACTCAACTGTGTTAATTCATTCATTATAATATTTTATATATATAATCATCATTTTTCTTGCCTTTCGCTGCCAGGTTGTTTCCCATGCCACGCCCGTCATCAAGTCCTATGCCGCTCCGGCCATAGTCAAATCCTATGCTACACCCGCCATCAGCTATGCTGCTCCAGCTGTGGTCAAGTCTTATGCCGCACCAGCGATTAGCTACCAGCCAACGCTCTTGAAATCATATGCCGCTGCTCCGTCTTACTCATATGGAGGTGGTTACGATGATCACAGCTATGGCTATCATTAAGCACTCCAGCACTGAGCATAATGAGCAAGTGGGTCAAATGAGTACGCAAGGTTTGACAGAGTTAGAGAGAGAGATAGAGAGAGAGGAGAATAAAGAATGGAGAGAGGAGAGGGCAGTTGTTGGCGGCACGTTTTCTAAAACTACTACTTTTGTAATTCCCATATTCTGTATTTATTTAAGACTCAATCACTGCAAATAAAGAAAAATTATATTTTTCAAATGTTGAAAATCTTTCAATTATTTAAGATGAGCTCAAAAAAAATTTCACAAGTAATTTTTAAATAATTTTTTTTAAATGCTTGAGGAAATTTATCGCACTAACCATATCAACAGAGTTGATCAAGACAAAGAAAATGATGAACCTGATGTTGTTCAACATTTTGGCCAATTGGCTCCAGGGTTTCTCCTGAACATCTCAGTATTCCGTAGACTGAATGAAAAAATTAAAAATATGCTTTATTTCAAGAGAAATTCAATACAAATATTTCAAACTTACGTAATCTTAACAAATGTCCAGCCAGATGATGTGTTGATGTGTTCATTGGGTGCCAGCGGAATGCTTTCGTTGTCATAGATCAGAGCGATGCTGGCCTGATTCTGCTCAAGGCCCAGCTGAATGCCGCAATTGATGCGTTCGTTGGGCCAATTCCGTGCGGTGTCTGCACACCAGGTAGTCACCTCCCAGTTGCTGGCCATTAATGTCACATAACCATTGCTAAAAACATGCAGCTCAAACTCTTTTAAAGCTGCACCCATCGAGTCCCATGCGGCACTAGAAATATACAAAAATTGTCATTCGATTTTCGAGTGTTATTTTCAAATGTTACCCACTTAAGGATGGCGAGCTTTGGTGTCCATATCTGCAAATGGGGATGGATCAATGACGTCCTTTGACCATAGTCCTCCGGTTTCCAGCGCAATCGTGAATCCTGCCATTGCAACACTAGCTGCATTCGAGTGCGCATTATGGCTTTAGACTGCTCGTAGGCCAAGGATTGCATTTGAAAATGGAATTTTATTTCACTGAGCTCTTGGGGCATACTGCGATTCTGTGCCTGATGGTTAAGCGTGTGCACCAAACGCTCTTCCTGTTTCTCCATCTCATTAGCTGTGCAAATGTACAAAGTCAATTAATTCAAATACAACAAGTATTTTTTGATACTCACCGAAACCATCAAAGCGACAGTTGTAGAACCAGCGTGACCTTTCAATTCCAAACGTGCTGAAGCTGATGTAGCTAATATTAAGAGCGGATGCGTCCAGATATTTCAGTATAGGCTTTTCGTTAAGGCCGGGTATATAAACGAATAATTCACCATCTGGAAACCAGATTATTAGAGAGAGAGTACATTATAGTTTAAGAAGGCCAAGTTATGGTAATATCCTAATAATTTCAATTTTTTATGCTTACTCTTTGATTGGATTATTTCTATGGGAGTTGGCTCGTATGCTGATAACATCTGTGGATATTTGTCTGTGTAAACCAGAGGGTAATCCCACATACTAGAACGAATGGCCGAGTAGCCTGTTACGTTGCTCCCTAGTTCTAAATATGAAAGAGAAGCGAAATTAAACGAGATTACTTTCTGCCTACATTCACAGTGTTATTTCCTTACCGATTTCATAGACGCGATCATTGGAACGGGGTCGATTGGTCACCGCTAATAAAATATGGGCATCCATGCCAGTCTGAACATAGAATTTCAAATGCAGGCGCTCATCCGGCTTGATATTGTTGTTGTTCATGGTGTGCACCTGGAAGAACTCCTTGTACGCATACGGACTGCCTGCTTCGATTTCAATGCTATCGCATGTATCCAACTGCGCAAAACTTATATTATATCGACCCTTGGCGGCGACCAGATACTGTGGGAGTATCAGATATAGCAGGAAGCTGCTGCTTAAAATCCATTTTGTTACGGTCATCATTTGAGAGTTGCGCTTGCGATCGACCAGCCTGCATTCGTTGAAACCTCAAACTAAACTGAAATCTACGCGCGCCTTTGTCACCGATAACGATTAGAAAGCAGTAAGTATTCAAATCACAGTATCGACTGTTGCCAGCCCGGGGAGTCGTTTTCAGTTCTTATTTGTAACTATTTGTACATATTTGCTGTTGGAATTTTAATTTGATTACTTAATTAATTTAAACTTGATACATACAATAAAATATGATTCAAAAATTATTTCTTAAAAAAACCATGACGCTTGCAAACCAATTTCGAAATTAAGTTCACAATTATTGCACGAATTTCATAAGGGGCTTCGTTTTAATAAGTGCGAATAAGCGCATGAAATAGAAAAATAAAGGGTGTTAATCGAACGACTAAAATCTACCATTTTAAGGACAAGTGAACTAAGAACCAAAAGAATTAGTTCTATAAACACCGTCTGAATCACTCTTAAGCACTCCAGCACTGAGCATAATGAGCAAGTGGGTCAAATGAGTAAGCAAGGATTGACAGAGTTAGAGAGAGTGGAGAGAGCAGTTGTTGGCGGCACGTTTTCTAAAACTACTACTTTTGTAATTCCCATATTCTGTATTTACTTAAGATTCAATCACTGTAAATAAAAATAAATTATATTTTTTAAATGTTAAAAATCTTTCAATTATTTAAGATACGCTCAAAAAAAATTTCACAAGTAATTTTTAAATAATTTTTTTTTAAATGCTTGAAGAAATTTTCATTCTTTATTTTGCATAAAAAAATATATTTTTATTTTACTGTAAAAAATAATATTTTTTAAGATTAATCTTTTAATAGCATATTTTTTGTGATTTTCTTTATTTATTTATCGCACTAACCATATCAACAGAGTTGATCAAGACAAAGAATATACTAATAATGATGAAGCTGATGTTGTTCAACATTTTGGCCAATTGGCGCCATGGTTTCTCCTGAACATCACAGTATTCCGTAGACTGAATGAATAAATTAAAAATATGCTTTATTTCAAGGGAAATTCAATACAAATATTTCAAACTTACGTCACAAATGCGTAGTCCAAGGCAAAAACGCAGAGGTGTTGAGTTGATGATGGCCAAAAGACAGGCACACGGCTTGGCACGTGGTGGATAGCATTCGAGCCAAATTATGGCAATATGCAGCAAATAACAATAGACTGAAATTCGCATTACATGCTGGAAACCGGACACTTGAATGAACAGATGAAAAATAAGGTTTAACCACTGAGTTCGGATAGAGAAAGATATCCCAAAACTTACTCAAGGAGGGCACATAATGCGGTGAGGCGTGACGCGTCAGATACATAAGATTCCAGGCAGTTAGCAGCACAACAATGAGTATCAGAGCACTTCGCCGATAGCCACGTAAAATAAACGAAAGTCCCAAAAGGATTTTACACACTGTTCAAAGAGACGCTAATTTAGATGTTGTTAAAATTAAAATTAAAATTAAATTAATGCCAAAACATACCCCAAAGCGGCATTACGAAGACGAGGGTATAGAAAGCTGTGTTTCGCTGCAGCGTAAATCCGATGGATACATCACCAGCGACCGTCTGCAGGTATCCATCTGGTGAGTATCTCATCGCAGTGGCGTTGTCCACATGGGAGACAGCGATCTCGACAAATGTCCAGCCAGATGGTGTGTTGATGTGTTCATTGGGTGCCAGCGGCTTGCGTTCGTTGTCATAGATCAGAGCGATGCTGGCCTGATTTTGCTCAATGCCCAGCTGAATGTCGCAATTGATGCGTTCGTTGGGCCAATTCCGTGCGGTGTCCGCACACCAGGTAGTCACCTCCCAGTTGCTGGCCATTAATGTCACATAACCATTGCTAAAAACATGCAGCTCAAACTCTTTTAAAGCTGCACCCATCGAGTCCCATGCGGCACTAGAAATATACAAAAATTGTCATTCGATTTTCGAGTGTTATTTTCAAATGTTACCCACTTAAGGATGGCGAGCTTTGGTGTCCATATCTGCAAATGGGGATGGATTAATGACGTCCTTTGACCATAGTCCTCCGGTTTCCAGCGCAATCGTGAATCCTGCCATTGCAACACTAGCTGCATTCGAGTACGCAGTATGGCTTTAGACTGCTCGTAGGCCAAGGATTGCATTTGAAAATGGAATTTTATTTCACTGAGCTCTTGGGGCATACTGCGATTCTGTGCCTGATGGATGAGCGTGGTCACCAAACGCTCTTCCACGGATTGCTGCCGTTGCTGTTTCTCCATCTCATTAGCTGTGCAAATGTACAAAATCAATTAATACAAATACAACAAGTATATGTTGATACTCACCGAAACCATCAAAGGGACAGTCGTAGAACCAGCGTGCACTATTCGTTCCAAACGTGCTGAAGCTGATGTAGTTGATATTGAGAGCGGATGCGTCCAGATATTGCAATAGAGGTTTATCCTTAAAGCCAGGTATATAAACGAATAATTCACCATCTGGAAATCACATTATTATTATAGTTAAAGAAGGTGTCTGAGAGACTGATAGGAAAACCAAGTTTTGGTAATATAATCTCTTTTTAGATACTTCAATTCTATAGTACCATCACTTGGCGAGTTTTCGCATAGCTAAATATCATAATAATTTCAATTTTTTATGCTTACTCTTTGATTGGATTATTTCAATGGGAGTTGGCTCGTATGCCGATAACAAATTTGGATCTTGGTTTGTGGAAACGCGATTCGCACCCATACTTGTGCGAATGGCCGAAAACGTATTTTTTCCGGCTCCTAGTACTAAATATGAGAGAGAAGTGAGATTAAACGTGATTACTTTCTGACTACATTCACAGTGTTATTTCCTTACCGATTTCATAGACGCGATCATTGGAACGGGGTCGATTGGTCACCGATAATAAAATATGGGCATCCATGCCAGTCAGAACATAGAATTTCAAATGCAGGCGCTCATCCGGCTTGATATTGTTGTTGTTCATGGTGTGCACCTGGAAGAACTCCTTGTACGCATACTGACTGCCTGCTTCGATTTCGATGCTCTCGCATGTATCCAACTGCGCAAAACTTATATTATATCGCCCCTTTGCAGCAACCAGATACTGCGGGAGTGTCAGATATAGCAGGAAGCTGCTGCTGATAAGCCATTTTGTTACGGTCATCATTTAAGAGTTGAATTTGCGAAATGCAGCCTGCTTTCGTTGAAACCTCAAACTGAACTGAAATCTACGCGCGTCTTTGTCACCGATATCGAGTAGAAAGCAGAAAGAATATTTAAATTACAGTATCGACTGTTGCCAGCCCTGGAGAGTCGTTTTCATTTCTTATTAGTAAGTATTTGTACATATTTTCTGTTGGAAATTTAATTTGATTACTTAATTAATTTAAACTTGATACAGACAATAAAATATGATTCAAATATAATTACTTTAAAAAAAACCATTGACGTTTGCAAACCAATTTTAATAACTGAGATTAGGCGCATGTGATGGAAAAATAAAGGGTGTTGATCGACGACTAAAATCTACCACTTTAAAGTCAAGTGAACCATGAACCAAAAGAACTAGTTCTATAAACACCTAGTTAATTTATCGAAATCATATGTTTCGTATATCGATGTGTATTCGACCATCCTTAACATATCGATACGATAACAGTGTCTACTCTATTGTATTAATTTTAATTTTCCTTTAAATTTGCCATTGCATCTGTTCGGCAATTAACCGAAATAAAATTCATTAAACAGCTTCTGCACCATTGGCCATGCAGGACGAAACACAGGATGCCAAAGCACAGAAATTGGCTGCGGCACGTAAAAAGGTAAAAGCTGCGGAATAAAAACATCGTGACGTGGACACCCAACGAAGACTGGCTTGTATTGATTTTGTTTTTTTTTTGTGTTTGCAGCTAAAAGAGTATCAGCAGCGCAGCAACAATAACAATATGGATGAGCACTCATCAACGGTGAGCTGTGCCAGCAATTTATCAGAACGTTCCGATTGCGATTTGAGCCTAAGCAATGGCACCGAAATCGAAATCCAGCCACAACACCAGACGGCAGAACAACAAATAGCAGATGCAGTAGCAGCTGCAGGAGCACCACCGCTCGAACCGAATCCAACTGGAATCGCAGCTTATTTTGCACAGCCAGAAACGACAGCATCGGTTTGGCCACACAACGGACAAGGCGATACAACCAATTTACAGGCAATTCAGGTCTTAATTGCGGAAAAGGGACAACTGAATACAGAGCTGACCAAGACGCGGCATTTGTGCCGCGAGCGTCAGCTGGAGCTGGAGGAGCTGCGCACCGAGCAAGGACAGGCGCTGCAACGGTTGGAGCAGGTGCAGCAGCATTACCAGGAGCAGCAGGGCAACGCCGAACAGCAACGCAATCAGAATGCTGAACTACAGCACAAACTGGCGCTGGCCAATGCCCAAATCGATGATCAGCAAACGCATCTCGGTGAGCTGCAGGCGCAGCTGGGTCAGATAAATGCACGGCAGGATGAACTGCAACAGCAGCTGGTGGATAAATGTAATGAACTGGAAATGGCCCAATTGAAGATTCGTCAGCTATCCGACGAGTCCAATGTAAACACTGACAATCGGGTGGAGACCCTCACTCAGACCCAGTATATGTATGAGCAGCAGATACGTGATCTACAGCAGATGGTCAGTCAACTGACGCAGGACAAAGAGCAGGCGGCCGTACAGTATCAGAACTATGTGGCCAATCTCAAAGAGCGCAATTCCGAACTGGGCGACGAGTGTGCCCAGCTTAAGGAACGCGAGCGACAGCTGGTTGAGCATGTGAGTGGCCTGGAGCGAGATATCCAAAAGAATTTGGCGCTGCAGGCGCAATACAAGGAAGCGGCCAAAGAGGAATCGCAACCAAAGCCAGAACAGCCGGAGGTGGTAAGTAATTTGCATTGAATTCCACATATTACTACATCTACAGCTCTTTTGTAGTCACCAGCGTCAAGTGCCGAGCTAGAATCGCTTCAGGAGCGTATAAGCGACATGGAATTCGAGCGACACGAGTTCCAGCTAAAAATCAAATCCCAAGACGATCAGTTACAGTTGCAAGAGGACAAACTGAATGAGTTGCAGCTGGAGTTGCATCGCTTGCAAACCAATCAACCGGATCAGGTTAAGCTGCTGGCCACTATGGAATCGGATAAGGTGGCCGCATCGCGTGCCGTTAGCCAGAACGTGGACATGAAACAGCAACTGGACGAGTTGGAGCAGCGTTTTGTTCAGCTGACCAATGACAAACTGGAGCTGGTCAATAAACTGGATGCCGAGGAGTTTGCCAATCGCGAGATGCGCTCCAACTATACCCAAATAGAGCAGAAGCTGCACGCGAACGAGGAACGTTTTAAGTTCAAGGATGAGGAGATGATACGCCTCTCGCACGAAAACGTCGAATTGCAGCGCATGCAGCTAATGCAACAGCAGCAACTGGATCGACTGCAGCACTACGAGGTAGGTAGTGGAGTGGTTAAGTGGGAGACTAAAGCAATCTTAACTGAATTATTCCACGTGCTTGCAGGCGAAGGTTTATCACAGCCAACAGAATGCGAGGGAAACTGAGGAAACAGACGGTGCTGTGGAGGCGCACGAAGAGCATGATCATCACGATCATCAACACGATCACGAGCACAATCACCATGAAGAGCACCATCATTTACATCATGAGGATCACCATCATCATAATCATGAGGATCACCATCATCATCATCATGAGCAGCATTCTGATCAGTTGTCCACCTGCGAGACACCGTTGCTGCCCACAGCAGAGGCTGTTGAGAAACTGCAATCACGATTCACGACACTTATCAGTCGCGTGGCGGATCTGACCGAGGAGAAGCAGAGCCTGGAGCATTTGGTGTTGCAGCTGCAAAGCGAAACGGAAACCATTGGCGAATACATTGCTCTCTATCAGACTCAGCGACGCATGCTGAAGCAGCGTGAATACGAAAAGGCCACACAGATGCGCCTGCTGCAAGCGGAACGCGAGCAGTTGCGCGAGAAGATTGATGCACTCAATCAACTCGTGGGCAGTCTAGGCCTGCCAGCGGACAACCTGAAGCCGGTAGCAGCGGTACACCAGCAGGAGGAGGAACAGCAGTTACCTATGGAGAATGAGAACTCACAAGAGATAATCAACAAGATTCAGAACATTATTACAGAAATTAAAGTGAATGCGGAGCAGTCGCCAACATCGTCAATAAATCCCGCTCAGCCGCCTGGCCAAGTTCGCTGCTGTCAGGGCAAGTTTGAGGTTGTCTGAGCACAGATCGGCGAAATATTTACGTAGTATATATATATAAATATGTCAACATATTGTATTCAAAGTGCAATTACTTGTTAGCCTGTTGTCCGACTTTTACTCAGCCTGTGGCTGTAGTTTCTTCTACACCACGTCTCTTTTGTATATGTTTCATAAATATCAACTTAATCAATTTGTCTGGGGTTATAATGCTATTGCTCTTTACATACAAATATAAAATATTAAATCTTACTTTATTTATTCGCGTTTGAATCACTAAATACATTTATTTCGGCCTTAGCACATTTAACATCTAATAATAAGCATTTGAGTACAATTTATAACATAATAAAACTATTGCGAGTTATTTCGCATTTTAATTTTGCAGCTGACTTCCTTGAGCGACTTGGGTCGACAACTGCGACTGGGACGACCAAGCACAGAGTTATTCTCGATCGACTGCTCTGTCCTGCTAAGATTCAAGCCGGCAGTACTCTTTGTGTACTCTTTCCGTCTGGATTTGATCCTCGTAGTGGTTTTCCCTTCGGAATATACTATTTCCTGATTCCGCTGAGGTGTGCTGCAATCATTGGGTCGATTGTGAATTCCGTTGAAACCGCTGAAATTTAATTGGGAACGGCGGGGAGTAAGAGTTGCATCCACATTCAGCGAGCCATCTGGCATTGTCAAGTGTATTGGGGAACTCCGTCGAGGAGCACACCTGACAAGCTCTATTCTCTGTTGTTCCTGCTCCTGAATTGGGACTCGCGATGATTTACCCCGAGCTGTTGTGATCTTTGAAGCACATCTTGCCTTTGGATTACTACTATCAGTCTCCTTTTGCTCAAAAGTCGATTTGCTGTCTACATTTGTGATTTTTTGACTTGTTAACTGAAATAACGTTATATTAGTAACATCACGTAAAGGCAATGATATATCCATGCTGCGTCTCTCTCTGTCCGTGTCATTCACTGAAATGGGAGAGGATAAGGTGTCATCCTCATCTTCGCACTCTTCGGTAATGGAGTTCATGAAGGCAGCAGCATTTGTACGACACCTTGACATCGCCATGTGATCGGGAGAAGCAGCAGCAAAATCAGCTACTGCCTCTGATTCTGGAGTTTCTGGCGAGCTCATATTGCTCTGCAAATCCACCAAATGGCGTGGCTCGGGTGTTTTTGTAACGGTTGACTCTTCATTATTCTGAAAGACAACATAATTATAACAAATTTCTTTTTAATATATTCTGCTACTTACTGAATGAATGCTCTTCTTGGAACTTTCCTCTTCTTCATCCTCTGCTTCTTCTACCTCCTCCTCCTCCTCCTCATTCAATTCTGTACAACTTACAACACTAGAAGTACTTGGACTGCGACTGCTCCTCCTGCTGGGCGATGAAATTACAGTTCTTCGAAGTAAGGCGCTCGAACGACGCAACTCGGAACATACGTCCCCTCTTTTGTCGATACTCTGTCTTTTATCTTCTGATGATGCCTGTGGACTTCTACTGCTAATAGCAGGATCAACACTACTTTCTATATTTATATCCAGTGATTGTAGTAATGTTTTGACTGCACATTTCAATTTGTTTTCATTATATTGTGCGTCGGCCAAGTGGGTTTCACGTTCTTCCAATAATTGTCGCTTTAGGAGTACCTCCGTTTTGAACATTTCCCCAATTAATATTCGTTGCCTTTGCACCTGATCCATTAGCTCAGCGTTAATTAATTTGTACTGCTCCATATTTGCAACATAAAATAATTTGTTGGCTCCGCCGAAGGAAACAATTTTTGAGTTTGGCGTCAATGACTTAGCGTCGATTACTACTTAAAGTACGTATTTTACAATCGATAAGTTAAAAGATAATATATCGATGTTTATTCCGATTTTATTATTTATAAATGATTAGCTTATTGGAAATTATTATTAGGCTGTTAGTAAGGTTGGTGATAAGTGCTGAGTATGTTTTAAAAGACAAACATAATCGATTTAATAAATCAAATTTTTAATTACATATATTGTTGAGTATCGATTCCATCGTCGCCAAACTTAAAACTGATGTTTACTAAATTAGTCCATTTTAAAAATATGGAGCAACACATTTTAATTGGGGAAAACGGAGATACTCTTAATAACAACTAACTGAAGAAGAACGCGAAACATGCACAATATAATGAACACAATTTTGAAGAAGTAACCGTCAAGACACCTCCCGAGCAAAGCCATTTGGTGGATTTGCAGAGCAATATGTGCTCGCCAGACTCAGAGGGAATAGCTGCTTTTGCTGCTGTTTCTCCCGATCATATGGCGATGTCAAGGTTTTTTTTACAAATGCTGCTGCCTTCATGAACTCCATTACCGAAGAGTGCGAAGACAAGAACGACTTAAATTTCAGCAGTTCCAAAAGAATTGTCAATCGATCCAATTGTTGCAGCACACCTTAACAGTACCAAAAAATCGTAAATAGCGAAAAGCAAACCACTACTAGGTCCAAGCCCAGAGTAAAACCCACACAGAGCACCCAAGTTGCTCTAGGAAATCAGCTGCAAAATCAAGTTGCGTTTGAACGGATGTTTAATAAAAATGTTATAGTATGATCTAAATTTTAAATTAAATGCATTTACAAAGTGTGGAGCCATTCTGCAAAACGAGGAGCATTGTACTGATTACCATCTCTAATGAATGGTATTATGTGGACGATAACTATATCGATATGCCACATCGATGGTTTTACATGGTTGTATTTTCACAATTATCCATTCTGCATTTCCCGTTTACCATACGCCAGCGAAAACAAATGCAAAGAAGCAACAACAACAATAAAAGTGCTATGTGCAGCAATTGGCTTTAAATTGAAATATGCACAAAAAGCGTAAAACGCATTTAACATAAGGCCAACGAATGCAATGTGTGCGCTTATTAAATATTAATGCAGCGGGGCAGAGAAAGCACAAAATCATTGCTCGTGTGTGTGTGCGCTCTTTTGAGAGTGTGTATTTATTTGTATTTGTGTGTGTTTATTACAACTTAATTTCTACGTTTTATTCGGCACATTTAAACGTAAAGAATTTTGATTTTTGCCTTACGTGTCAACATTTATCAGACCTATTAAATTACAGTACAGAATTATTTTAACATCAAAACAAACGGCTTGAAAATTTGCAGACCGCTCAAAACATTTTGGGCAATGCATGCCACCGTCTGCTTCTGCTGCTACGTTCATTTCTTATTTGTGGCTTCTTTGTGCAGCAACATCAAAATCGCCAAGTGCAAGTGAAGGCTTTCGCCTCGCACTATTAACACCAACAACAACTAAAACGACTTCATCGAGAATTGAGTCGCTGCTGTATTAATAACAACAACAACGAATCAGCTGTCAAACCACTTCAAGGTAAGTTTGTTTGTAAATTAACCTGTTTTCAGATTTTGTTTTTTGCATCACCTGCTCAGATTTAAAGTAAATTTAATGTTAAATTTGTGTTTTTTAATGTCAGGTGATATCGGTAGGTTTTTGCCTCTTCCGCTCTGTTCCTCTTTGTAGCTTACCGATAACCTGGAATTAGATATACAAATATTAAAAATATATATATATAAAGAAACACTGTAGGTTAAATGGTTTTCTAAACCATTGGTCCGCTTCCATATCTTATCTCTAACTAGCCGTTGGCATTCGTGCCAAATAAGTTCCAAGCAAATGCAAAAACAAAAAAATTCCGTCTAGGCATATCAGTTGAAGCGTTTTTGTTTTTGGATAAGAAAATTACACACAACACCCAGTTGCCAATATTGTGGTTTATTTTAAAATGTTCACTTCTCCCGCATTATTGATTTCTATGTTTGTTTTTATTTACTTCGAAACATGCTGATTCATCAGTTGTATTTTTAAATTTAAATACTTATGAATGTACTATATTTCAATAAGTGTGGTCGAGTTAATAGGCAAAGGGTGCAACAAACTTTGAAGCTTTGATTTGTATCAGCATGTGTGTATTTCTGTCTCTGCTGCTCAGTTGTCATTTGTTGCAGTTTAATCGCATTAAGCAAAACGTTGCACGCGACGCATGACGAAAGCGGCAGCAACAAGAACAACACGCAAAGCAAAGGGCCCCAGCACTGACCTACAAAGAGTGCAATGCGCTCCCGTCCACGGGCAAATTGCAATTGCCTGGCACTCGTGTAGGGGTTGATTTTTAGGTTGGGCTAGGCGCAAAAGTACAAAACTACAAAAATACTTATGCTTGCACACATATAGCCAAAGTATCCAGAAAATTACTCTGAGAAGGTATTTTGCTGTTGTTGTTAATGTTTTTTACCCCCACCGGGAGCGTTGCACTAAAACATCAACTAAAACTACAAAAGAATAGAAAAACACTTCTGTGGAAGATGTTGAGCAAAAAGTGCTACTTAAAATGTAAGCAGTAAAATCCCGGCCCACTTAGATTTGCAAGCCCCAAATAGTGTTAAAGAAAAGGGTGAAAATTTGGTTAACAACAATCGCATAAAATAACTAATAATATAGTTGCATGCAACAGTTTATTTGCAGTAGGCGGAGTTTCTTTTTTCCTTTATTATAAGCATCATATAATTTAATCGATTGCAAGTTGCTTTTTTTGATGATGTTGAAACATGCAAATTGCAGTCTCAGACAGAGTTCAATGCCGTTAGGGTGTAGGCTTGTGTGGCCTTGTTTGGTGCAAGGACCCTCAATGGTTTCTATTGTTGGAAAATGTCCCCCCCACACAGACTCACACACGCCCACACACACACACACACACTTAATGCAACAGACAAGTGTATGTGTGAGCCAGAGGGCATTTATGCAATTGTCACAATTGACAAATGCAACCTTGTGCGGCCATTTTCCTCGAGTGTTGTAAAATACAACAAAAAATAATAAAAAAAAGCAAACAAAAAAAATCGCTTCATTTCTAAGCTGATGTCAAGTTTCATTGGCACGTTCGACTTTTATATTTTTTGTGATTTATGCAGTAAAATGTGCACTTCCTTATGCCAGCTCTGAATCATAACTAAAATGCCCTCATGCCAAGCTGCTTGGAACTGAATGCAACAATATTTACATACCCTGCAATATATGAAACCCCTTTTTATCTAGCTCAATATTTACAATAATTTAATATACAAACGATTTGTTTGCTTAAAGTGCTTCAAAATAAATGAAATTATTTTTAGCATTGCTGTTTTTAGATCGAAATTTGCCATTTTTTAAACTTTTGTGTATTTCTTAGAGAGTATTCCAAAAAACAAAATAATGTTGGTGCCTTTCGCTTCCCCACTCAATGTATGATGAGTCATCAGCGAGCTAAGTTGATTGTTTACATCAATTGTTGTTGTTGTTATTATTATTATTGTGATGAATGTAAAGCCAAAGTGAACTCTACACCGTTGTTGTCATTGAGCTCTTTCATCTCAACGTTGCAATATACATGCCACATATTTTGCAGTTAGTTATTTAAGCACACTGCGACGGTGTTGGAAACCGCATTTTAATAAACTCAACAATGGAGACACATTTTCTTTGTGGTTGTTGTTTATGTTGTTGTTGTTTTTGTTGTTACAACAAGTAAGCGAATATGAGCATAACATATGATAAATATCGGATATACGGGGTCAGCAGTTGTTATACAATTTCTACAGTCGAAGATGCAATTCTCTTCCTATTATCATTACAATTAAGACTCTAGATTTAGGGTTTACATTTTAACTTAGCTAGTCAACCTGCCTAATTAAACAGGTAATTTATATATATATATATAACTTATGTAGAAAGATTTATTTCAAGACAGATGCAAAATGATCTCTCTTAATCTGCATAATCATGACGCATGGCTGCTTTCGTCGTATGCTTTGTGTAATTGAATCTGGTTTCCACTATTAGTTAATAAATTCTGTCGAGTAAAATTAACAATAATAATTTGAAATTGGATACAACTTATTGTGTTGTTTAACTTACGTAGTTCATAAGTTGATCATTTTAAATATGTTTTAATTTAACTTGAACTTAATTAGGCTTAAGTCTAACGCTCTTCAGCTAAATTGCTACGACTCACAACAATATGCATAGCAAATCACACAAGATTGCTCATAAAGTTTATTTTGTTTTCATTGACAATATTAACTCCTCTCGAAAAGTGCAAACGTCAAAAAATAAATAGATAACATGATCTCAGAGATATTTGCATGCTTACTTATTGTAAACAAAACTCACGTACGATACATCGAACTCAGATACAAATACATATGTATATGAATATATATATATATATATATATATATATATTTATAATTTTAAATATGTATACATGGCTCTGATGCTATAATCGCATTTGTTTATTTGCCACCTCTGAAAATGTTTTGCACTGCAGTCACATACTATATTTTATACCCTGAGCCCATTCAAAATGATGAGCATGATAAAGTTATGAAGACGTATGTAACGGGCATGAGGAAGGCACTTCAATATCGATATAAATCGTTTCATGATAACAGCAAAAAAAAACACAATTATTAGGATTAATTAAGATATTATGTACCAATTCAGTACCTTTATGAAGACCTTTCAGAAACTATATTTTAATTAGCTTTTTATGCCATTTACCATATTTAAATATTGTCTTTTTGGTATCTACGATTCGTTTACTTTCTTGATATTTTACATCACATTTGGAATTTCAATTAAATATCACGACACTCGTGTGTGTTTTCTACAATTGTTGCAGAGACATTGAAATGCTAATTAATGACGAGACGGACAGTGTTGGTCGCTGGCCAAGACTCCGTCTGTCTGTCAGTAAGTCTGTCATTCCAACAACATGAAGAAGAGCAAGCCGAACTGCTGTGCACACGACAAAAAAGAAATTGAATGCGATAGCGAAAGTTTATAGCTGAGATTTTATGAGTTGTGTTATTTAATCCATATCCCAAAACTGGTATTTGTTATTAGCCTTACCAAATTTAAAATTTAAAAAAAAAAAACTTTAAAGTGCAGTTATATTTCTACGTCATTTTAGAACTATTACTCACAGCTTAACTTAAGTAAAGAGATGAATAACCAGAAAACATTTTGATTACAAGCAAATTTATCTTCTGAATGAGCTCAGAAAAAGTAAAGAACTTAGGGTTGACTCAGAATTAAATTCAATTCAAAGCAATTGTTTTTATTAATATATGTAGCTAAAATCTCAGCTGTTTTTGTTTATATCAATTCGAGTCCAGTGTTTTAATTTTTTCTTCAGAGTGACTCAAAAAAACAATTTAATGAAAATTTAAGTTGTTAATCACCAGGCATTTGTATAGTGGGCAATATCTTATCTGCAAGACTATGATAAACTTATCGTTTTCGTATAACAAAAATAATTTAAAAAAAAATGTAAAAATTCAGTTGGCCAAAGACTACTTTCTTCAGATGGTCCCCGCATATTATTGGTATTATATATGGTAAAAATCAAAAGAATTTGATAATACGCCGTAGTTCAAGTTCATTGACTGGCGTTTCTTCCCAGAACAAATACCATTAATTAGATAGTGTTTAGTATTATTCACTTGTGTCATGATTAACTTTAAAACCCATTACGAAAACTCGGTCAGTGAGCAAATTTCAGGATAAATTTATGGCTCTTCTTATCCTGCCTCTCGCTCGCTCTTCCTCTCCCTCTCTCCCTCTATCTAAATTCACTTTAATGTTTTCGAGGTGTGTTTTTCACATACGAACCAATATAAACTGTCCGCTCCTTGCTTTTGAAACTTCTCGATTGCCACAAAAAACTGTCATTGTTAATTGCCCCAAATATACCAGGGAGTGTATTGTTGTTATGGTTGTTGTTGTTGCTGCTGGGTGTGTATAGCCATAAAATCAAATACAATTTGACAAATCATTACAGCACGCATTTATTTTTTGGGGCTAGTTGCTGATGGATCCTCTCCGGAAATGATTTTTGCTCGAAACGCGTGCAAATTGATTTCCCTGTCAACAAATTAATAACCATTGGCCGTTATGCAAGTATAAAATTGAGTGTGTGTGTTTGTGTGTTAAATGTTAACACGCCTATTTGTAATGCACGCCCAGGCCTTGTGGTTTGTAGCGATGGTTGAGGAGAAGTGGGGTGCACCCATCTGAGAGTGTTTGTCTGTAAGACAATACACCGCAAACATTGCGTAACTTGCCATGCCGCAAAACGCCCCCAACATCAAAACATGGAAAGTGTGGCAACACAATTGACCAGCATATCTGTCTCTCTTTAATTACTATTATATATTACAATGTGTATAATATATAAATATTACAATATGTATATAAATAAATATAATTGTGATTAATTGTAAAGTGAAGTAAATTAGTATTACCCCTCTATATAAGATAAAATAAGTTTTTTCTGCTTCTTCAAGTTTTCTCTACAGTTGGTACTAATAAGTAAAAAGATTTTGACCAGCCTATTTATATGTTTTAAAATAAAATATTTACATTTTTAAGGTTGAGTTAACTTTAATTTGAAAGTGAAGTTATTATAAATAATATTCATTTATTTAGTTTTCTTCTCAGTTCCAGTGTAGTTACTTCTTCAGATATAACATCTAAATACAAAACTTACATACATAAATAATTTATCGAAGATTCTTGGAAAGTGAAAAAAACGACTTATCTTATCGCCAAGAACACATCGTCCAACAAATTTGTATGTGGCTATGCCACTTTAATATCAATCTTCTAAGGAAAAATTTTTTATGTAAATATTTTTGATGACTAAATATATTGCTCAGCTTAATGTGAGTGCCAATGAGTTTATTGAGAGGGACTCTCGAGAATATGACGATCATTGCCAACAGCTATTTAATTAAGCTCGCCTGTCACGCCTGTCTCTCTGTCTCTGTCGCCAAGAGCTTTAAATCATGAATCACGTTGCACACTCAGTTAAGGAGTTTCCAGTTTTTAGTGCACAGCGGCGCACACCCAAAACTACCAGTGTCGTCCCACTGTGCTCGTTTAATGACTCAAGTATGAAGCAAGACTTTAAATATTTCGCACGTTTTACACACACACACAGAGACATATACTCGCACAGCGTCCCAGAGTTACAGTTAAGCGCTTTTTCTTGCGCTGACCGATCATCATCAGCGTTTTGTCTGAGTGACAGGTGCTGAAATGCGTTTGTTGTCTGCTTTTGCTGCTGCTGTTTGTCTTCTTTGTCTCTGCTTTTATCGTTAACCATGCTTTGTTCCTTTCGATGGTGTCTGCATTCGATCAAACGTCTGACGTCACAGCGTCGCTTAATTCTAATTGCGTTCGCGTCGACCTTAACAAATAATTTTATGCGCGCGCTCTATCTCTTTTTGTCTCTATGTCTCATGCGCCCCCCGCCTTAAGTCTTGGCGCTTACTCTGCCGCTCTCTTTTGGATATGCTGTTGGCAGCGAGCGCTCGTTCTCCCTTCGCTTTGGCATCGCATGCGCACCCGTTTTTCTCCAGTTGTTGTTTGACTCGCGAGCCGAGCGCAACGCACTTTTGGCGCTATCTGGTTTTTGGTTGTAAATGTTGCGAGTGCAGAAACAAAATTAATACACATCAAAATCAAAACACAAATATCGACGCCAAACATACGTTCACAATCGTAATAAAATGTAAATAAAAATTATAGAGTGTACTAGAGGAAATTCAAAATAAAATAATAATAATTAGTGGGCTAAAACGCTATGGAAAGTGATCGATATAATTTTATGATTCAACAAACAATAAGAAATCGTTAAATATACACATATAAATTAATTAGTGCGCTTTTGAAGCTGCTCGACACCTTGGTCTTATCATCATTTGTGTCAGCTTGTAGCCATAATCATAGCCCCGCCAGCTCTGCCAGCAAATGCCACGACCCGTTAACTTTACCTCATAATTGCCACCCTCAACATACTGGCCATTTAAATTGCTAAAATGAATGAAGCATAAAAGAGAAAAGAGAACAACAGTTTTTGCATGAATGAAATGAATTATCCCAAGTAAAAGTTTATCTCACCTATGTTGACAGTCATTATACCACCAGGCACCCACATATCTCAGAGCGCAGTGATTGGGCGTCTTATCGTTGTCGAATGTGGAGAACGGCATTCCCACGTGATATCTCAGCGAATCTCCAGCATCTCCCGTGTATTTGCCAAGCACACGCAATGCATACGCCTCAGATTCGTTGGCAATCACAAATCGATCGTATTTCGCATAATGCGTTTCTCCATCAAAGTCTTCCAGTTGTATGAACAGTTCGTAGGGCTCGGCATTTGTGATCCGATGCAGTTGCTCCAGTCCCATAAAGAACTCCGCACTCAGATTGCCAAAACCAGTCCGATATTCCGACCAGCTGCGATAAAAGTTCTCGCTCCCATCTTGACGACGCTGAATAACGGTCCATCCGGCGCCAGCCTTTACTGTGTCACACGAGACTGGAAAGGGTTTCAGACCCGGCACCTCAATGGTATATATGCCATTTGTATTGGTCATCGCCGCCAGACATGATGGTGGATAAGCTAAAAGGCGCACAAGATATACCCGGGAGTATTTAATTTTATAGCTGTAAATCTCTACATTTTTACCTTGTTGTTTTTCTATTTTCGTTGTTTCTGCTGAGCGGGAACTTTTTTGCATACGGTTTATTTCCACTTTTAAACTGAGAAGTGTGTTTAATTGGGAAGTAACTCTTCAAGAAGCTTAACTTGCCTGGAAATCAATTCTTCAGCCTTCTCGTATAATTCCTCCAAATGAGCAAGCGACATAATTCCATCATTTGATGATTCATCCGCTCTAACAAAGCCCTTAAGGGAGAGTAACAATAGCATGGATATTTTAGTCTTCCAATTCATCTCCCGCACGAACAGAGGTGCTTCAGTTGAAAAACAACAGCAATATGAGTATTCCAGCTGTCCAATTCCAGTGTGCAACGTTCAATTGAACAACTGCACTGATCTCGTTATCAAGACTGAGTAGTAAAGCAAGCAATGATCTGATTATATGTGTACACATTAGTTGGGAGGTATAAAAGGCATATTAACTATATAAAAATAATGTTGATTATCGATTAGAATTAAGTCCTGCTAGTTGAGTGTGCAATTTACTGCCTTTTTTTAGGGTATCTCACTAGGTATTATTTCTTATTTATTTGCTGCATTTCTTATCAAGCAAAAACATGGATCAAGGCCAAGTATTATATTGCACTGATAATGCTTACTCGCCCCAGAATGTCGGCAGTTTGTTAGGTAATACTTATCCAATATAATATATTATTGTATGAGTAATATTTAAATTAACAAAATATAAATGCTGTTAAATTTTGGCATTGTCGAAAAATATTTTGAGATTAAGTGTGTGACCACAATTTGGATTAATTATTTTATTTTAGGAATTTTATTTGTCATCCTGAAAATGCAGATATCGAGTACAACTCTGTTGATGACTGTTGCTGGTTTCCAATGAAGCTGGAAAGTTTCGGCACTTTGGCCTTATCATCATTTGGGTGAATTTGTAGCCATAGTTGTGACCACGCCAGGCTCTCCAGCACATGCCACGAGCGAAGAGCTTCTCCTCGTACTTGCCTCCATCAATATATTGACCATTGAGGTTACTTCATAAATAACAAAATGTTTACACATTAATATTTTGAGTTGTGCTCAAGAAATTCTAACCTGTCCACACATTGATTGTACCACCAGGCACCGGCATGAAGAAATGCACAGTTTCTGTTGAATTCCCGATCATTATCCCGATCATAGGTGGAAAACTTCATCTTGCGATGACTGCGCAATGAATCACCTGCACTGCCCGTATAGTCACCCAGGACATTGAGTGCATAGCCATCTTCCTCGTTGCCAATAGCAAATTCATCAAATTTCGCATAGCGTCGCTCGTTATCAAAGTCCCCCAGGATAATGTACAACTCGAAAGGTTCCACAGCTGTTATGGCACGCAACTTGTCCAGACCAATGAAAAACTCACCATCAAGACTACCAAAACCCTTTTTGTACTCCTCCCAATTGCGAAAGAAACTTAAGCTGCCATTGAAGCGTCTCTGAATCACCAGCCAGCCAAATCCGGCTAAACAATTGTCGCAGGATACGGGAAAAGGCTCCAAGCCCGGCACTTTTAACGTATAAATGCCACTTGTATTGAAGAAGGATGTCAAACAGGACGAAGGATGCACTTTAGCTGTGCAATAAAACATATTTAGCTAAAGAATTTTTTACAAATCTTAAAAATGTCGTATTACTTTTGGATGATTCGGAACTGTCAGCATTGCCATATCCCTTAAGTGCATCCAACTGTTCTTTGAGGCTGTCAAATATTTAGTTTACAATTCAAATTAGAATTTCTCTCAATCTTTGGAGATTTCTCACCCATCTAGTAGCTTCTGTGCTGTCTCATGCATAATATCCAATTGATTGACCAGATCTTGACACTATTCAAGTTGTACTTTTAATAATACTTAATAGATAACCTCAACATTAATTTTTACCTTCACATTGTCTATGACTGTGTGGGAACAGATCAAAAAGATGCAAATTACTTTGACAGTCCTCGTTAGAATATTCATCTCGATCCAAAGTCGTTTAATACACACTAAAACAATTTTGCATTCGCAACTAGTTTTTGCATTTGACACAGTTTTTCCTTTAAGTATTACAACAGCTGATAAGAGCAATTATCAGCTATTGTAATACTTAAAGGTCGAAAGTTATCAGACTTGTTATTGACTTAATTAAGTGACTAATTTTAAAAAAGTCTGTTTCCGATGGAACACCACCTGTGGACAGATAGCAAAGAACCTTATTTTGCAGTTGTTTTGATTTCGATAATTTATTTTTGGACTGCTAAAAATTTTTTCGACTAACTCGTTGATTTTGGTGTCGAATTTAAGTCGGTTAATTTCTTTTAATGGTTTTGGTTACGATTCCAGTTTGACAACTTTAAAGTTTAAACAACAATTTCCTCTGAGTGTATATATTATATATATCGATATATTACATGTTTATTTATTTGTTTTGGCTGAACCCAATTTTTGTTTGGCAAACTTTTTTTCCCATTTAAATGTTGAAACAGAATCAGAAATCTTTGCTCTTAAGTTTTCTCTTAGTGTACAATTATTTACCGCTTAATTCAGTTTGACAAAGTTTAAATCATAGTCAGAAATGCATTTTCTTTAAAAATCCAAGCTGTATTTTGCAGTCAGCTAGAAATAGAAAATTTCTCTTAGTGTATTTATTATATATAACTGTGATTTATACTGTGTGCCTTTTGTTAGCTCTGCGGGCACGTGGGCATTCCTCTGGATGCTGTGGGAGCTTCGACTCAATACCCAATGGCTGTCAAACTGTGCTCGCTTGGTCTGGCATTCATTTTACGCGCTGTTTGCGCTTTGGATTTCATTTAGTTTTATCGAGGCGTCAATCTCCAAACAGAGCCAAAGCAAACCACAACAACAACAACAATAAAATATACAAGACAAGAAACAACCACACACCAAAAAACAAAAAAGCGACAAGTTTATATAGATAAATAATAATAAGTATAGAAAACTGAGTTATTTTTTTTTACAAAGCATGTGGGTGGCGACAGTTGCTGCTTTCAGACTGCTGAAGCGCGTCTCGAGTTTGTGGCCTCAGTCTTTCAGTCAGTAAGTCAGTCTTGAGTTAAGGCCGCAACGTGGCGGACACTAATACTGCTCATAGTCTAAGCCCAAGTGTTGTGCACCTAAAATGCGTCTCCTTAGACGCGCTCCTTGCCCCAAAGTAAAAAAAACCGCCTAATTAAAAACATTATTTCATTATTTTTGATTAATTGAATCGTGTTCTTTTTGTTGTGTTTTTATAGATGGCCATACCGCCCCCACCGTTACCACCGTCACCGCCCGGCCCGCCACCACCACCGGTTATGGGCGGCTTGAAACTTGGAGGAGGAAGTGGAGGAGGTGGTGCTGATCCTCGTTCCGCTTTGCTCAACTCCATACAGAAGGGCACCAAGCTGCGCAAAACGACCACCGTGGACAAAAGTGGCCCAGCGTTATCGGGTAGGATTTGTGATGATGGCTCTTCAGGCACAAAACCTACGCTTAACAACAACAACACCAGCAGCAGCAGCAGCAACAACAACAGTGGTAACAACATTGGCAATGGGGCACCCAAGTTGGGCGGCCTTTTTCAAGGCTTGTCGCAAATGCCAAAGCTGAAGCCAGTCAATGGTGTTCGTGGTAAGTTCAACTGGCACATGTCAAAAATACATACATATATTTATATTTATATATATACAAATTCACATTGAGTGTGCTCATACCCTGTACATAGATGAAGCTTATTGACAGAAGGGGTATTATGTAGATGTAAAGCAGTATGGAACAATCAGCAGCAGACATCTTCTATAGTATGAATCACATATATGCTATACCTTCTGCAATGTGTGTCTATCTGTATTATCTCAGCTATATGGTTAACATTTTAAATATAAATCTTCAGAAAAGATAACAAACTTATCAAGAACAGAATATATGAAAAATGTATTTGTTTGAATTATGTCAGATGCTAAGAAATAAAATAAAAACTCATAACTATTTGATGTCATGAGCCGAAAATATTAAAAAACATATCTCTCCGTAAAAGAGTTGGAAATTTGATAGACATATTTGGAAGGTATAACTATTTCTACACACAAAGACAGAAAAACATTAATTAATTTTAGGTATGAAAATAGTTCTTGAGTTAAAATGTTGAATGTACATTTTCGTATACCCCTAATAAATAGTAAATATGTTATTAATAATATAAATCTACTATATATGATGCTCTTGAATAGTTGAGTTTGGAAATGCATATTGTTTTCAATTATAATGCTTAATAATTAAAAAAAATAAGAAATGAGAAAAAATCTGTTTAAACTCTAGGAGATTTATGCCTTACAAATTTAAACTAGATCCGATCAAAAACTCAATTGTTAAAAAAAAAACCATTTCCATAATTGAGAAAGCAAAGCCTTTAGCTGGGGTTAACACAGCTCTGTTTTACTTAAAGGGTATCTGATATTCGCTCTGTTTTTTTTTTTACTCGTTGCTCAATTGATTTCCGCTTTGGATATTTGGATGCACACCCACATACCGAGCCCAAACAACAAAAACAACAATGACTAACAACAACTATCATAATTTATAGCAGCAGCACCTCCAACGGCAGCAGCAGCCGCAGCAGCACCAGCGACGCCAGAAACAAACTCGCTGCGCAGCAATAGCCCCCCCACCGGCGCCGCATCCAGCAATGGACCCATGGACTTTAACACCGAGCTCTCCAAGCGTTTAACATTGAAGCGTCAAAAACAGCAACAACAACAACAACAGCAACAACAAGCAACAAACAACACACAACATATCAATGCAACCGAAGCAAATTTGAGAACAAATCGCGGACCACCACCGCAGCCGCCAAAGGTAAACTGAAGCGAGGGAATAATGGGGATGAGTAGGGGAAGGGAAGGGAAGGGAAGGGAAGGGACAGAGAGATAGACAGACCCACACAGTGAAACTATATTTTTATAAAATTTTAAAAATAACCAAAGAAAACACCAAAATGAGAATTAAAACGAATTTAGAGTTACCTACTTGTAAATGACTAAAGTTGATCTCCCAGGGAGTATATTAAGTATTTTAGACATTCATTCATTTTGATGATCTCAACAAATAGAATTAGTCTAGACATATGTAACCAATAACTCAGAATATGGTAGTAAAACTATTGCATAAAGCTCTTATATCTGTTTCCGTTTGTTGTCGAATTGATTTTTAAATGAGTAACTATTTATAAAGAAAAACGAATACTTATCTATTATTTTTACATTTATACATTTACGATCATTATAATTAACTTTAGCTCAGTGTAGTATTATAGCTCATAGGCAGAAGGAAGCATACAAAATATAAATTCTTGATCAGCATAAACAACAAAGTTGACTTAGAGATGTTTGTCTGCATGAACAGGGAATATATATATTTATATAATTTATTTATTTTTTTATTTTTGTGATAGTTGCTGACTTCGGTTCAGGGTATCTCCTAGTCGTGAGAACTATTATTTGTTTTTTTACAATGTATAATTAATGTTAATGTGCCGATCCATAAATTGAGAGAATGATCAAATTCGTTTAGCATAAAATCAAAATAATGTCGTAATTGTTTTGAACACATTTGTTTTCTGTCTTTTAATATGTTTCCATTTCGATCGTAGAACTCTATCGATTCCGTATTGGATCGCATGAATATACCTCGCACAATGGCAACGCCGCCCACATCGACGCCGCCGATGGTGAATGGGAATGCCAAACCAAAAGCCTCATCGCCCACGCTCTCTGAGAGCAGCAGCAGAGGGAGCGTGAAAGCCAAAGCGGCTAATCTTAGGTGAGTTTTTGGTGTTCGAATTGGGTTTCTGGGATCTGATATTTTGATCTGGTTTTTTGACATATTTTAATTTGTCACATTTATTTCTTTCTGTATAATTTTATTTGTAAATTGTTGAATTTGTTATTTTTGATTTCTTTGCCGGGCATGTATACTTTGGTTTAAATCCCAAATCCAACCAATATATCCAACACATCCAACAGTATCTCGTTAGGCAATAGTTTTGTAAATAATTCAATTACAAAAACAACAAGCGCAACAACAACAACAACTTTAACAACAACAGCGCAAAATTCAACGGGAAACGTTCGCAATTTGACGCCAAACAAATCAACACTTTTTGGTGGTGGTGGTGCTAGTGGTACAGCAATTGGTGGTGGTAATGTCTCGCCCACACCCCCACCCCCACTTCCTGTACAGCAACATCAGCCGCTGCAGCAGCAGCAACCGCCACAGAAGTCGCCACTTGTTGGCCATGGCAAGCCGAATTTTGCACCAAAACCGCCGGGTTTGCAACACTTGACATTGGCCAATGGTCAACAGCGTACAGCTGTGCAGCGCCACCACAGCATGAAGTCACCCAGGTATACGATATATATTCTAACCGATTCACTTGCTACATGTACTGCTTCAATGCTGCGCTCCTTAATATATTTAATACACACAAGTTGGTTTTTATTAAGTTTGTCCCAGCTTTGATTTCACGCTCGCTTTTTTTTAATTTTCATTTCTTATTTTGGTGTGCCTTTTAACTAAACAAAATTTGTTTGCATTTTCCTGTGCAGATCACCACAAGCTGCTGCTGGGGGCGTTACTGTACCCGTCATCTCAACGCAACATTTTGGAACAATGCGAGCGACACTTCAACAACAGCTGCAGCACTCGGCAAACAGTTCAGAGTCCTTCAGTGGCAGCACCAACAGTATCACGGGCAACATTCGCACAGCACCAAACCCGCCAAAGAGTAAGTCCGTAAATCCGTTCAGAGATAAACATAAAAAGTTACGGTCCGGCTTAGATTCAAATATTACTGAAAAAATACACAAAATAATTTATTCACGCAAAATTCAAAGCCTGGATTTAAAACAAGAAAGTCTTAGAAATGCTAAAACCTATTCATAATAATCACCTGCTTGCACCAAGCTTATATATAAATATATCAATGATGTTTTAGTCTCGTAAAAGATCACTGCGCACTTTTTATTATGCATTTTATTGCATTCCACTCAAATATTGATAGATTGACATTTGAATAATTTAACATATAATAAGCAATCTGTTGAGTAATGGTCATAATTACAAATGCAAATCTGATCTGTACTTATTATAGAACTATGCTTAAAGAAATGCTGATTTCTTTCAATTTGGAATACCCAGAGCCAATTTCTTGTGTATATGAATCACAGATTCCATTTATTTATTTATGTACCAAGAACTTTTTGCTTTTTTTTGTGCAACTGTTGAGTCATATTATTATTATTACCAAAGCAGTTAATAACAATGGAATTCAGCACGATAAGTAAAATTAATTTATTTCATTATTCATTTGTGCGTGTGCAGATTCAGTTGTTTTATATATATTGTGAAGCAATGAAATTTGCTACTTAAAGTAAGCTATTTAGAAAGTATTTCAAGTAAAAATAAATCACTGTTGTGAACTTACTGATGAACTCACTATTCATTTGTGCATTTACATTCATAAATTAATTCCGAACTATTTTTTAAATGAAGAATTAAACTACTTAAAGTAATACGTATTTAGTACTTATTTCGAGTAAGAATAAATCAAAGGACCAATTACTCAATTACTTACTGATTTCTCTCTCTCTTCTTCCACCCGGATTCCATAGCTCGTCCGTCGGTGAAGCCACCGCCGCCTCCGACGCCATCGCGCAGCATCTCGAACAGCAATTTGAGCAGCATTGCGACGCCGTTCAGTGCCGTTAATACGACTCTGGTGCAGAGTGCTGCAATAACGACGTCAGCGCCATCGCCACCGCTGCAGCCGCCATCTAGTTCGAGTAGCAGCAGCAGTGTCGCCGCTCTGCGCGATCAGTTGCGTTTGGGGGGCAGCTCAACGCCACCAACGCCACCGAATGGTGGCAGCATCAACGCCAGCCCAAAGATGCGTGAGAAGGTGGTGCCCATAATTTTGAATGGAGGGCCCATCATCAATCCGCCAGCATTGCCCCCGCATCGCACCTGCCCGCCGCCACCGCCCCCGCAGCGACAATCGAGCAATGTAAGTAGAGCAACAGCCAACAAGTTGGCGCATCTGCGAAAACAAGAGAGCTTTTATTGCACTGCAAGAAATCGTTGGGCTCATTTTTAAATGTCAGTGATGTTTTACTTACGTAAATGAGCACTGAGCACTTCTTACTTATGCATTTTATTGCATACCTCTCAAATAAAGATAGATTGACAGTCCATATTAATAAATAATCTGTAAACAATTGGCATTATTACAAATGCAAATTATTTCAATTGAACGTTTTGCGCAGTGTGCATATTAAACAGTTACTCTTAGTTATTCTGATTTGCCTTCTCTCACGCGAAGCGTTGCTGTTCTCTTACATACTTTGTTACCCTTTGGGCTGCGCAATCGCTCTTTTGCTCTCCGCACTTATGCTTAGCTATTTTTTGACAACCTTTATAGATTTTTCCCACAATAAGTGCGACGTGACCAAAACAGCTTTGATACGAATTTGTCGCTCATCGCACGGCTCGCTTTGCTTTCTTGTTCTTATTGTGCTCATTTTCGTTATTGTTGAGAGTGGCTTGTTGTTGCGTTGTGTATGTGTGGCTGTCTGTTGTGTGTTTTGTGTGTGCTAATAAAAAGTGCAGCATAGTTTATAATATTGACAAAAATCCTCACTTAGCATGTGAATCGCTGGATGTCGAGGACTCTATGCAAAATTAGACAATTGTGTAAACTGAAAAAGATTTTAAGCAATAGCAGCTGTGCACCGTTCAAGGCCAACGTCAGGCTGATGCTCAATCAAAAGCGCAACGTAATTCAAGTTGCATATATTGCATACATGAAACAAATCAATTTAAATTTGTTTTCTCTCTTATTTTATTGTTTGAAGACTGGCTCCCAGCAGCAACTGCAGCAGCAGGCGCCTGTGCCGCCCCAGCGTTACTCCTCGATACGGGCAAATGCTCCCTCGACGCCACCTACGCACATGGCCAATGCGACGCACAATTTTGGCAGCAGCGCTGGCCTGGCAACGCCAACAGCAGCTGGAGGAGGAGCAGGAGCGGGTGCGACGGGCGCATCTGTTGGTCGCCTTATCATCGATTTGGAGGCCAAGTTTGGCAAGCGATTTCATAATGTCACCGAGTTTCCCAAGCCGCCTCCATTTCTAAATATACAAAAAATCTATCCTAGTCGCACGCTTAAGGCAACCAATGGTATGTAAAGGATATATATATGCATAAGTGTGTGTGTGTGTATGTGGGTGTGTGTGTATGTGGTTGTGTGTGTGTGTTGTTTTGAATTGGGTGTGTGGTCAAATTCTACGGCGCCGTGTTAATTATTACATTATTATTGAATAGGTTTATTACAAATTATAATAAAATATTATTATTATTATTATTGTTATATGCACATATGGAATGCTGTTATATAATGAGTATACATACAATACATACATACATATATGGCAACAAAAAGTTGCTATATCTTATTATTATTATTATTATTTTTATTTTTAAGTACACATACACACACACACACACACACACACACACATTAAGTAGCACTATTTGGAGATAAAGAAACTTTATATATCGATGCAATTTGCATTCAACACACACTCACTCACACACACACATACCCACACCCACACACTCATGTTAAAAAAAAGTTACAATTGATGATTAATTATTGTTTGATTATCGCGAAATGAATGTATACAAAATGTTATAAAATATGTATAAAAAAAATGTTGATAGCTTTATTCCACATAATTTTTCTGTTAGAAACGCATATTTTTTTACTATAATACTAAATATATGTTAACAAAAATCGCGATATTATTACTAAGCAAGTTTTATATGCCTCCTCCATACTACGAATATTGATTGCATTATGTACGAGTCCCGATGCAGATTAGATATATTTATATATATAAATATATCTATATATTTATGTGTAACTGTAGCGCATGCTTTTACTTTATATGTACTGTCTTCGATCCGGCTTCACTTTATTTATATTTACATACACTACATACATACATATATACATATGTGTTGTACTTTTATATATCGTATCTATTATATATATATTGTTTTACATATATATCGAGAGAATATTTAATTTTAGCACAAGCACTTTATTGTTTTATATATATATTTGAAGTTATTATAAACAATAAAAAATAACCAAAATAAAATTGAATTTTAAATACATTAGCCATGCGTTATTTGTTGTATTGTTTCTTTGTTTTGTCGACCACACTCAGCCGATCCTCTTTTCGCTTTTGTTTTTTATCCTCGTTTCATTTGTGATCGTTGCGTTTGCTTGTAAATTTTCCATTGCCTAAGCAAAAGGCGCCGCTTTTAAACATCGAAAACTGTCTATATATATATATATCCCCTTCTCTCTATACCTGCTTCGCCTTAACGATGATGATATGCAGAAACGCCAAATAACAACAATAACAACAGCGGCGGCGGCAGCAACAATAACAACAACAGCACAGCTACATTCAACAACAATGTTAAGGCGCCAACAACTGCGACAACGGGACTGAAACCCGCTTATGCGCCATTCAAAAAACATCGAGCACCCGCACCGCCCCCACAGGCAGGCGTCGCCGCCGCCACAGTGTCTGTGATAAGGCAATCCAGTTTTCTCTATGGCGGCAACAGTAGCAGTGCAGCAGTTGCAAACGCTGGCGTCGGCGCATCTGCTGTTAATGTGCGTCCCAAATCGCAGCCGACGACAAGTGTGCCGCGCAATTCGACAGTGTATTGAAATGAGCGACTGTAAATGAGAAATCGATGTTTATTGTAATTTAATGATATCGATGTTTTTTGCTTTGTATATATATGTGTGCGTGTATGTGTCTCTTTGATGTGTTGTACTGAAAGTCAATCTGTGAGGATGTGTGCGAAATTCAAACTGTTAAATTTGTCTATGTAAAGTGTATAAATTATAACCAGAACAATAATAATATAATCTTAAAAAACAAGGTGCTGAAAAATTGCATGGGGTGCCCGTTTAATAACATATAATATACTAAATATATATGTCTGGCATAGGGATATAGCGTAAAAAGCCTAATTTGAAATTCTTGTTCTTAACAAAAAATATCCCCAAGGCAGTTTCAAGTTTTAATTAGTTCAAAATTGCTTTCCAAAAAATATATATGATTTGAATTTAAATATAAAAATAACTCAGATTGTAAACAGCATCAAATTTAGAACTGTTTTCTTGTATACAAATTATTTAAATTAGCAGTTGTTAATTTGTGAGGTTGAAATTGATTCGAGCTAAAAATTTTCAAATTAAGTGTTGCGTCTTCCCCCAGGCTAAAACCATAATACAAACATTTACTTATATAATCTGTACATAGCAAAATTAGCAGCATTTGAATCTAGACCAAAGTTAGTCAAATTATCCAAAAGAGAGACAAAAACACAACAAAAAAAATAATAAACAAAATAATTAAAATACAGAATTCCCTTTTATATATAAATATATACATATATAAGGAGCGTTTCTGTCGCTAGCCCTAATCTTACTAGACTGAAATTGTTGAACCGAAATTCAAATGTTAAGTACACTTATGTATATTTTTAAAGAAAAACGCACACAAAATTGTTAAATGAATAATTAAAAACGAAAAAAATGGAAAAATCATAGCACAACCAAATGTTTTCCAACGAACTCACTCACAGAATATTTATCATCGTCACAAGGAGCTCTCAATTAAATCTTCATGTTTTCGCCTTTTTTTGTATTACAAAAATTCAAACTACTTTTGTATGAATTACTTAAACCAATTACATATTTGTTATAAAAAAAAGAAACCAACCATTAGGGCAATATTATTCATTAACATAAAATTAACTATTATTAAATTTCATTGTTGTTGGACTTCGGACGTCATATTAGAAATAAATAACCAACATATTTGCAAATTAACATTCGATTCAATATCATTGCATTTACAAGTTATCATATTAATAAAATTCCAAAAGCATTAAACTAAATTCAAATGACTTTTCATTGGGTGGGAATTATTAATTCACATTTAATATTTCTTACATGAAATATTGTTATTTTTACAGGTTATTAAAACGCGTTCAAAGTTTATGCATTTTAAATGCGTATTCTCTTTAATATAATGTATTATCAAGCGTATATAGTAGTAATATATTTATATTTATATATATACTTATGTGCGTATGTATTATGTCCAATAAATAAACAACAATATTTAAATTTCACAAAACATAAAGCTATAACAATAATAGTCTTAATCACAACTGAATTATAAAAAATCGCACTTTTGTTCCTTAAGCAAGTAAATTAATGGTTCTCTCGCTTTGTATACATCTCTTCCATCTTAAGAAGTGGTATGCTTGAGCTTCAGTTACTCCACTGCCTCCTGCAAGGGGCATTCCTCTCGTTTCCGTAGGCGCTCGCACTTCGGACATGGCTGCTGGTTGTTTAGGCATTCGTCGTGAAAAACAGCGCCACATGTAAGACACTAAATAAACAAAATAATTTGTATGATTTATCTAAAAAATTATTTTTGTGGTTTCTAGCTGCTCACCCTAAATGTGGTGGCTATGTGAAAGGGATATAGTACTCGCGGACTCTGGCAGATCTCACAGATGAAGCCCTTTAGCTGGCAGAGACGACACTTGAGCACATGTGCCTCGCCCAGCTTAAAGGATTTCTGCAGCTGCTGGCAAAGTGTGCCACGCTGTATCAGTGCCAAGTCGGCAATGGAGTACTGATGTATGTGCTCATAGAGATATTCGCGGCCATAGAAATCTTTTTGCAGCAGTTGAATGATGGATGGCGCACACGTGTGCAGATAGGCACGAATGAAATTTAAGCGGATGCGCAACGATTGCAGCTCAGCCATTGCTTCGGAGGCATAGTAAATGCTGGGATTGAGCAGCTGCATATCGAGAAATGGCTCCGCCCGAAATTCGGACAGGAAGACAGCGGCCCGTTTGCTCACACAATATTTGCGAAAATCCCAATTGTAAATAATTCGTGCCGGTATAAGCTGAGCATCTGAATCCATGCACCCGTTGCAGTAGTAGCTACCACTAAACGCACAAACTCTGCAAAGCATTAGATTGAGTTAGATTTTAGCTGGAAGATGCTAGCTGGGCTTACTCACTGAAAATTGCTATCGCCAATGCCCAGCGGATGCTGGCAGCCCACGCAGAGAAACCCCTGGGCATTCAAGCCGAGTTCGCGGGGCAATTGACACAGTTGGGCAACCATTTGTTGCAGCTCCGGCATGTCAAAGTACGAGGAGATTAGCTCAAAGTCCTGTGAAGAAAAGTTGGGCAGCTTCAGTTTGGCTGCAAATGCAAATTAAATTCCAACTTACGTCGAGGGATTGCAGATCATTGATATCATCGGTAACAAGTGACTCGCTTTCCCTTTGTGGTTGCTGTTGTTGTTGTTGTGCGCAAAACTTTTCCCAGATCTGTGACCAGCCGGCGGATTTTTTGCGATTTCCCTCGTGCTTGCGCAGCAGAGCGTTGTAGCTACAACTAGTGCGTGAGCGCACACTGCAGGCGCTGCTCATGCTAACGGAGCGCTGAAGGAAACGGTCAGCAGTCTCATCTGTCGGGGACGGTGAACCAAGATCGTCAGACCACGAGGCTTGCATAAGATTTGTCAGCGAATTGCTGCCACTTGGTGGAATCTCAGCAAGCCGTTCCTCATTGCGTCGCACAGCCAGTTTAAGAGCCCGCAAATGTGAATTGGCGGTGGAACTGAGCTCAACTTTAGCTTCAACTGGATTACCTGCGTCCTTTGCTTCTTCCTCCAGTGTGGGCGTCTGCTCCTCGTTAATAGTATACATTTCATCCGCTTTCTGCATGAAGAAATCGACCATTTCTTGCTTATTAAGATCCGCATTGCCAAAGTGGCCGCTGCGACTAAAGGGACTATTGGAAATGGATTCCGAGAACAGCTCGTTGGTGTGAAGTGGCTGCGGTGTTGGTATGGCCACAATTTCAGTTGGCAATGAGCTGGCAATATCCACGCCGCAACTTATCTATAACAGAATAATTATTAAAGATTTAGCATATATTAATCCAGATTCGCTTAATACCGGACAGGATTTAAGAGCAGGCGTCCACAGATTGGAGAGTTGAAGTGCATAATCGGGCCACTGGTTCAGTAGGCTCGAGTTGACGGGCAAATCGAAGGAAATATACGCCTCCAGGCTCTCCATGATCTTGGCAGCCGTTTCCAAACCCTCGCTATCCTTGAGTAGCGCATCATTTTTGTAGTATGGCCGCAAAGCTGAGCCATTTTTACTCATATTATTCAAGTATGCGGAAAACACGGAATCGTTGAGGGACTGCCGCACCCAGGCGCGACACTGTCCAATCTCGGAGGTGATCTGACTGAGGCACTGAATCTGCTCGATCACCTGCTTGTGCATGAAGATCATCACCGGTGACCAGAAACTCGGCTCGGGCCTTCGTTCGACATCGCCAGCAATCGCATTGATTGTGGCCCAGAGAAACGAGTCCTTTAAACCATGCAAAAATATGGCTTCCAATGTGGTGCACAAGGCACTTGTTTGTTCGCAGAGGCCAAGCACCTCTGAGCAAAGCAATTTTAATTAATCATTCACTCGATTGAAAAAGTAATAACAGATAAAGGGACTTACCCAATCGTTTTTGTTTGATTTCAAACTCAATTTCTCTGGCATTTTCGTTTAGTGTATTGATCAAAGCCTCCTTAACGACATTCTCACGTTTCGACGTGAAATGGTTTAGACTGCGAAAGAGGGAGCTCATTTGTTGTTGTTGTTCTTCGACAATAATTAACTATTTATCTTAGTTTTTTTCTTTTTTCTCTCAAAGGCACTTTCAGCTGTTTGCCAGGGCTGAGTCGTCAACTTGAGTTCATATGAACTGTAATAAGCTGAAAGAAACTAAACTAGTAAAAGTGTAATCGATTTAATTATGTGCAATCGGTACATCTATCGATGGTGACGTCAATAGTGACCAAAACCGTTTCTAACGGCTTTTGCCATATTTAAATAAGAACGAAATTCATTACTGATCACGTAAGCGGGATTAAATTTCCGTTTCGTTTGGGAATACAAACAAAACTCGTTCTTGTTATTCTCAAGACTTTCTTTCTTGGTGTAAAGCATACAAAAAACCCACGCAATTTGAGCAATCAACAAAAGCAAAAGCATTTTTTTAATGACTTTTGATGTCATGGGGAATTTGCTTCATCGCATTAGTGACTCAACCGATTAATTTCCATCAGCAACTTGTATTTAAATGTATTTAAATCGCATTATCACTTGTAAAATGTAAAAGAGCTTTTGATTGTATTTATATTTTATTTGTATTTTTGTTTTAGCATATGAATCCCGACTTGTAAATAAAGTTGTGCACGAAGCCCGACTTGTCATTCAGTCAGTCACTCGATTTTAAAGACAGAAATTTGTGTTAAGGTCAGGGTGACCAACACGGCTTATGCTGCCATCAATGAATGTTGTCGTTACTGGTGTTGTTTCAACGCCTTAACGCATTTTTCAATATTTTTGCAATAAAATTGTATAGCTATAGCTATCGTTTATATCTTACAGAAGATGCGCTCCAACTGGTTCAGGCAGGCACTCAAAAACCACCAAAAACTGGTCTCTCTTATGACTTTTCAAGTGTCTTATTCGTTGTTGTTTTTAAGTTTTTGGCGTGTTTCTCAAAACATTTTTATTTATTTTTCGTGTGTGGGACGGCGCTTGCATTAAACAATTGCATTTTTGGAATTCCAATACATCAAACTTTATGAAATATAAAGCGTTAATTTACTACAATACTTTGACCTTTTGACCACTTGAACATTTATATTTATTTTAATGAAATGTCAACTGTTGTTGCTTTTTTGCTTGTTATTACTGTAACGGAAAAACGTTTTAATATTTGTGAAATTTTGTATTTAAAAAGGCAGCTGAAGTGTTGCTAAAAACAATTTAAATTTGCGGATTACGCATAAAAATTTTCATAATTTCCCTAACCCTCCGATTAAGCTGCTTAAGGGCTCTCAGACTCTATTAAAGTAAATAATATATAGCGTGAATGCTGTCACTGCATTGTTGTTTATTTATTGTTGTTGTGGTTGTTGTTTTTGCAGTGTTGCTGACTTGGCGGTTTTGGGGCAAACTCCACTTAAAGTTCGACTTGGGCCGTGGGCCATTGTTATACAGTATACAGAAAATATAAGTAGGAAAAATGAGAAACGAGAAATTTTTATAAAAACGTCTGTTTTCGTAATACAATTTTGATTACTTCTTTGACGCCGCTTGAGTCGAGGCAGCGTCCCATTGATGGCTTTGTTTGGAGCACTGGAGCTCTCCACTTTGATTTATTGTCGGTGGGTGCACAACAACAACTGCAACAGCAACAACAAAAAGCGCAGTAGCAAACTTTTGTCCATTTGGTAATATCTTTTGCGGTAAGTAACAATAATAATGTTAATGTTGAACTAGTTGTGATTTAACATTTGCTGCTTTAGCTCGGGTTCGAAACTCATCATGCATTCGTTCATGGGGAAGTGCCGTTAAATGCGGAACCAGCTGATATATTTTTTTTATTTTTGAGCGCCCTGGCAGATTATGGTGGCAATTATGAACTAGAGACACAAATAGTGAACATTAATCGATTAGTGTGTTAAATGGACATGCTTCATCATTGTGTAATCAAATCACACTTTGATCATCAGGGATCATCGATTGAAAGAGCGATAAAGAGAAAGAGAGAGCGATATTTGTTTTTATATTTTTAATTGCCTTGCACAACTCGATTATTTACACAATATGATCTAAAATAAGCGCAGCTGTCTCAATCCAGAAATGCCAAAAAAAATAAACAAAATAACAAAAAATTAATGCAATTGATGACTAAAGACACAAAACAATGTACTTCACAAAAGAATTGCCGCTCATAAGCGTAAGTGTTTAATGATGCTATCTATCAAAGAACAGGATCTATTCCATTTATGTATGTATATAGATAAATACATTCTAAGACCGAAATAAATTATGCATGATAAAGACGCTGACTGTGACGTGCCCAGTTGGACAGATAGACAAGTTCGAAGCTGGAACTCAGCAACCAAACCGGCCTGTCGAAAACAAAACAAAACAAATGAGTTCTAACATAAACAATAATTATTTTAATTTATTGATTTGCATAATATTTAAAAATATACATGTTAAAATTTGGAAACTTGCGATTGGCAACAGTTGTCGAGAGCTAATGACTGTAGGTTAACAGTGTGTTAGTCCGCTGTTAACCTGACCTTGGGCGACATTGGAAATGCGCTTCGGTGCCTCGGATCAAGTATATCTATACGCAATATGATTAAAGGCAATTATATCAATTAATTTCACCGCTGTTTACCGGTTTCAAGTGCCGAGCGTGGCTGCAGTTAACAATTGAATCGATCTATGGAATCTAATCATGTGAATATTTGCATACAAATTCATATTACATAAAAACATTTATTTATCTGTACATATATAGTTGGCACCATGACGTAAAATTAGAATAAAAGTGAGAGTGACAAAATCAACACTGCAAATTTTATTTTATGCTGCACAATTTCAATTTCCCCGTAACATTTGCTTACTTATATGCTTAGACGGCGCTGCTGCGCTGAGCAACCGACTGCACACTGGTTCCTGTTTACCTTATGAAACATGAATGGATCTAAATCTGTTATTAACATTTTTCCGATTTTAGACCATAACACAGTTAGTGAATAATTCACATCAACCCAAACTTCTTGTATAGTTAAACAAATTTACTTTTATGTGTACCTATCCGCAATTTGTTGACAATCATTTACGTCAAGCGTTCGTAAATCAATCTAGACCACTGTGCGCAGTCGCTGCCAGCTTTATGCCCAAGCATACAGCCAAGCTTCATTCGTTGTCGCTGACGGCGGCGAAGTTTACTAAAAGCGCAGAACTCGTGAGCTACGGACGTGTTTCTGCTACGCTCGAGCGCATCGCGCATCTTAATCTTCCTCGTCGTCAACGTTTTCGTCTCCGTCCACGTCTCTCGTCTACGTTTTCGTAACCGTCTCCGGCGCATCTTTGCGAGTCGTGAATTCGTGTCACAATTGATTAAAATTGTCTGTGCGCAGTCGCGACAAGAAAAAAATCAACAAATAACTAAAAAAAAAAAAATATTAATATTACATATTATTTGTATTTGGCAATAAGGTTGTTTGTGTGCACGCCGGATCGCTGTGGATCGCTGTCATCATACTTTGTACCAGCAGCAGCATCTTCTTCGACTTGGTGGCATCATTATTATTCTGCCTACGCGCTGATTATATTCCTCGCGGATTTTCCGAACTCGTTTGGGCAATGCCCAATTCTAAATTATCCGTAGCGTGACAAATACGAGTATCAGTTAATCCCCAACAAACAACAAAAACTACAACATCACCTTCAGTGCCCAAATTATTGTAATAAAATAAAAGAAATACAAAAAATTCCGTAATGCAAACGCGCAGCTTTAAATTGGAGCAGCGCAGTCGCAGTGCTGCCGGTTGCTTTACCGTTGCGCTGCTGTTAGTGGCAGCGCTGCTGAATATCGACACAGCAGCTGGGAGGCCTGGTAACATACATATTGATATTCGAACTGGATATCGATTTTGATACCAGTTCGAATCCGTATACAATTCGCACAGAGCCATCCGATATTTAATTAGTGTTTGCTTTCCTTTGTTTGATTTCCTTTTTGATTTCGTTTTTCGCCTATTTTCTTTATTTATTTTTGGAATTACGTTTTTATGCGCATGTGAATTGACTCTATAATTTCCAATTATTGCATGTTTGTTTATTTCTTTAATTCGTTTGTAATCAATTTAGTCTTCTTTAAGTTATGTATACAGTAAAATGTTTACATATTATTTATGATACCTCTTTAAAGTTAGTTGTATTAGTTGGTCAGAAAAAAACACTAAATATATTTTTGCTAAATATGTTATTATTTCATTTTTATTTTATTTTCTAAAAATATTTTGCATAAAATCCTTCCGTATCTATACAAATAATTATTGTCTTTTAATATTTTTATCTTGGCCAAAGATACTAATAATAGTTTACGAGATTTCCTGATTCTCTAATTGCTGTCATCAATTTTTATAATGATTTTATAGTTATAGATTCTGTTTTCCTATAACTTTTAAGTGGCGTAATTGTTGTTTCAGCTCTAACTAACTTTTATATAACTTTAAAAATAAGTGTAAATAAATATCTCAATGTCCTTTGAATTTCTGTTTGAACTGTTTCCATAACTGTATCCTCCAATTGTCACTAATTCCCAGCACACACATTTTTACTAAACATCACACATCTTTTTCAAGGCTATCATGTAAAGTATTTTATCTAAATATCATAACGTGTTCTCCCGGATTGGTGACCTTGATGGGCAAGTTGCGCTCATGACCCAAAGGTACACATCACGCTTCATCAGGGTTATCCATTGTCCACTTAACCTAAAATGATTGCCAATGCATCTTTTTGGGGGACGCATCTTCATCTCAATTTGCTGCCCCTGCGGCGGCACGGGCGCCTTAAATAAACTGAAATATAAACTCAGCGGAAATTTGTAACTATTATTTTTATAATTTTTTTTTTAAGTTAACCAACTGAACACTTATCAGTTGTTGTGCAGACCCCCAAAAAGCAAAGCTAAAGTAGCAGCTGTAAAAATAAATAACTCTGCCGCCAATGGCGACAAAAACATCTCATTCCCAAAGGCAACTTGAAAGGCAACTGAAACTCGAGAAGCCGCCGGCTCTGAAGAAGCCCAGACAATAACAAAAAACATAAAAAAAAGCAATAATGATTATGTAAGAGCCAAATGACGTGACTAGCAAGGCTTCGGTTTTGGTGTCGATGTCGCTTTCAGTATCGAGGAGCAGTTGGATGGTGTCCCCTTTTTCAGGGCGACCTCTGGGACTGCACTTCTTTAACATCAGCTTGCACTCTTCGATAAAAAACAACTGTTTATCTTGTGTGTCGGGGGGGTTGCCGACAAGTACATAAATTGTTATGACAATTTGTTAAGCTTTGTTCGTAAACTGACTTCTGTTTTTGTTAGTTTTTTTTCTCTCCCTTTGTTGTTTACATTGTTTTCTTTTGGGTCATGGGGTACCAAGAAAAGAGGTTAATTGTCGACATCATTGCAATCCCAAAGGGAAACTTCGTCTTCTTTAGAATGGAACAAATACTAAAGTAAATAAATATAATCAGCTTAGCATTTGATAACCAGACAAATGATTCACAATTCTTGTCAACTAGTATTTTGTTCGTTGAAGAAATGCAAAAGTTCAACTTTTAATTTGTTTATTTAAAAAAACGAGAATTTTGCCTATTTTAAAATTCTGAGTCGTTTTTTACTGGCATTTTTCTTCTGCTAATCAAATCTAAAATCCTTGAACCGTGATTAATGAGAATATTCTTAGCTGTGTTAAGCTGACTTTTGCTTAAGTTAAGATTAATATATATAGTTCCATTCGTTTACTTGTTAATTGCTTTCGCTGATTCATTGATTTTTGCCAGAGGCGCATCTCAGCTTTTGTTAATTCGGCTTGAAATTGAATTGGCTAAACTGAATTGGCAGCTTTTCACCGCTTTGATTGCCATACAATGGCTTATAATCAATTTGTGGCACTTTGCCATTTTAAGTGGAATTTCTTCACACGCCTTGTCGACAATATATTTGGAGTTTTTTGTTTTTTTTTTTGTCTGAACTTATCCGTTATACGTGATAATTAACAAATTTGCACTGATTGTCTGAAGTTGCTTTTGTTGTGGTTTTTTTGGTTGCTGTTTTGTACAATTAAAGGGGAAGGGGCCTATTATGAAACTGTGCCTTTTGTTATATTACTATATTTAATATGATCCGCTTTGGAATTTAGCACAGCCTACCTAATTTAATAATAATTACTTAAAAACCAAGCACAATGAACAGATCCATTAGATATATGTATATATATTAGCTCTAAGATATGATTAATAATCTGCAAATGAGTTTCTTACGTCATTAATGAGATTTAATTTAGTGAGATTAAATTGTGCAAATTATCCCACTTTAACTCATAACTTGGGGTAAACCCAAATGCATTTGAATTTAGTGTTTAATCACACACATAAAATGCTTGATTGAGTGTTTGATTTTTTCAGGCATTTCCGATAGCTGGCATTTCCCCTTAGCATTTACTTATTTCTTGTTGTTCGCATAGTAGATTATTATTGTTTTTATTCATGCTAAATCTGTTGTGGGAATTTAATATTTATTGACAAACCAAACTTGTCACTAAATTATAATTTACTCGCGCAAGATTTTTTGCTATGGTTTTGATCAGCATGATGATGATTATTGTGTGGTTTTTAAGATTTAACTAAATCGATAACTCAAGGCCAAAGAAGATGATACAGCGATCGCGAGATGAGATTAATAAACCTCCAACATATTTTTCGCTTTTATAATATTATTATCTTAACGAAGGTTGCTTTTCATCGCAAAAAAGTTGTCAAATATCAAACATCATGCAAACAAACTGTAAAAATGTCCAAACACAATAATTCAATAAAACACAATAACAATAAGCAATTGACAAAACTTCAAATATAATCCCATTGTCGTTTTCTGTTTGTTTTTAGTGGGTGCAAATGTCGTGAAGTCGTCAATCAGTTAAAAAACTTAAATTAAAAAGCGTTGTTCACTTCAAACATAAAAAATTGGCGAACAAATAAAATTTAATTGGCAGTGAACTTGGCAAAATAATTTTGACTAGTTTTTGGGCGTGTAAGATTAATAGTGTTTATTTATTAGTTATACAGCCTTTATGCATTAGAATCTATTTCTGGTAATCTATCAAATATTAATATTAATGAAATTCTCTGTTGCCAACACTTTCACACATTAAAGTACAGAAAAAGGCAAATTAAGCAAGCTATATCTGACATTTGTATCTAAAGATAATTCATATTTATGAGTTGCCGTCAGATTATTTTTATATCTCATTTTAATGAGATGTTCTCGGATTTCAGGGACTGTGATAAAAATGAGCGTCATCATTTTTCACAGCTCTATTCAAGCTAAGACTGATAAGCTGTCTGTCAAAAAGTAAATCCCACTGCCATTGGAGAAGCATGTTTATTTATTTTTAATCAAGCGCAATAACAATACCCCAAGCTGAAGGCTACACTAGTCATGCCAAAATCCCCCCTTACAGTTAGATTGTTCAGTTTATAACTGCAGTTTTGCAGTATTAAATAATAATAACAATACCCATATGAGTGCAAATAAAAAAACATAAATAATGTATCAAATTTATGTACATATATTTAGTAACAGGAACTCGTCTAGAAATATAAAACGCCTATCAGAAGTCTCCCTCTCTCTCTGTCTCTCTCCCTCATTCCTTTTCACTATCTCGATTCGCTCGCTATCTCTATATGTATCGCAAACCGCATTCTAAAAGCTGAGTTTTTTATTTCATCAGTTTCTAATTTAATTAATGTCTTTTTGCATAGTATAACTAACTTGATTCACACGTTGCTGTTAAGATGCTCGTGTTAATGTATTTTTGCATTGATCAAACATGACTTTTAATCTTCTATAGGTTTATTGTTTTATAAAGATTGAATGCTTACATTAATTAACGTATGTAATTGTTGCTAATATTTATTTACGTATGTTATTTTTCAATTCTTGTTAATTTTTTTGCGAAACAAGTCTCACTCACACAAATGCTGGCATAAATGTCGCTGTATTCTTTGTAGGAATATCAAATGACTCAAAAATTAATATGTATAACTTGAAAATAAATCAATTGGTTTTTAATGAGTTAATTCACTGAAAGTTGCTTAAAATAAATTTAGCAATTCACTGAGAATATGTGAGATATATATTTTACTTCAATTTGATTAGTATAAGTATGTTTATATATATATATATATATATATATATATATTAATGTGGGCGCTGGGCGCGGCTTGTCTGATCAAGTTTAACTGGTTTGGCATGTGCCACAAACATCCTCCTCACTCAGTGACGCATATTTGCTTAGTTCTAATACAATAACAATTATATATATATGATTCAACGGTTTTTTTTTATTGCTGTAACAAGTCGTGGCCAGAACCTAGCTTGACTTATAACAAGTATTCATAAAGTTCTCATTTCTAATACTTACAAGCCGGTATGATAAAACTTTACTAGGAATGTCGACAAAAAAAATACGCATTCTTTAAGTAGTGGCTAACCCGTGGCAATAATTCTAATATTTCAGATTTTAAATCGAGAATTTACAGCTTTGACACATGATTGCAGGGTATCTGCAAGTTGAGCCTTCTCTCTCGACTAGAGCATTCTTAAATCTTAAATTCGTATATTCAAGTTAAAATATAGTGTTAATCTTGCAAGCATTCGATTTAAAGCATATATGTAAAACAAAAGACTTAGGCAACGAACTTGGATGTCAATTTAACACTTGGCACACAAAAAGCAACGGCATTTACTTAGTAACCCCAGCTGGCCTGACTAACTAAAATTGAATACAAATTGAAATGCTCTGCTCGTGTGTTATGTGTCAACTTAAACTGTTCTGTAAATAAAAAAAAAAAAATAGCCAAAAAGACAAGCAAGCTTAACACTGGGATGACTAGTTCAACAGACACACAAGATATATGTATGTCTGGGCATTTAAGGCAATGTCAATCAATCAGCTAGAATGGCAGCCAAATTGACAAAGAGCCACACAACTGTCTCATCTTCAATCTTCAATCTTCATCTGCTTCTTCTTCATCCATGGCATCTTCTGTTTCTGTTTCTAACACGCTCGTGGCTCGCCAACAAATTGCAAACTTGCGGCATCTTTTTGCTTGTGGCAGTCACTCACACATACAAACAGTCAAATGCATATATGTACATACAAGCATACATATACATACATATGTTAGTCGCAACCATAAACCGCAAAAAACAACAACAACAACAAAAATCTTCCCCCCCTTCTCTGCAGATGTGCGACAATCGCCATTTTCATTAGATTTGCAACCGCCATTGGCTGAGGCAACACCCACTGACTTCGCTCGGGCCGTTGATAGCTATGGCAATCCCATTGATGCACTGCGTCCAATTGATACGCCCGATGGGCGCAAGGTCGTCAGCGCTGAGGGTGTTCAATTCGAGATACCCAATTATGCATCGGGCATCACTGAGATACGCAAACCATCCGATGATTTACTGCCACCGCACACTGGTGAGTTGACAACAAAAAGACCAACAAGCACAACAACAACAACAACAACAACAAAAGCAACAGCAGCAAGGGGTACAGCAGCATCAGCAGCAGTAGCAAATGGCAACATCGCCAGCGGTGCAACAACCACAGCCACAACCACAAAATCAACAACAAAAAAAAGAGCAGCTTCAAATTTTAACCAAGCGCATAAAGAAAACACAAGTCTCTTAGTAGAAACTTCACCTAGTACTAATAGCACCACTAGCTTAAGCTTAACTGCAGCAGCAACCACCCGCACCCACGCCCACACTAGCACCACAACTAGCACCACAACCGCATCCACATCCACACCCACATCCACAATCATTGTCCCATCTGTAGTACCAGTAAATTTAACCAGATCCAATAATGCCAAGCGTGAAACAACTGAGGAAAAATATGTAATTATGGCCTCTAGTCCAAAACATGCACCACCCACATTTACCCTGCTTACCCTGAATCCCCAACCACCACCCCGCGCAGTCGCAGTCGCCGCGTCCAAACAGAACAATTCTAAGAGCATTGCCAGCCTTGACGCCACATATTCAACTCCAACTCCTTCCCAAATAGATGCCATTGCGGTAGCGCAACCCAATTCGGATATCGACAGCACCACCGACAGCACCTCATTCGCATCAGCACTCGACACATCACTAACACCACCAAAGCATGAATCATCAACCACAACAGGTGACTCCCACGCGGCGGATGTCACTGTGGAAGTGGAGCAGGCCCAGTTGCTACCCGTACACCAAAACCAGGAGGAGGAGAGTGGCACCCTGCCCGACTATCTGCTGGAGCTGCAGCAAAAGGATAAGAATATTGGCGGACCTGTTCCGTGGACACCAGCACCGAACGGTGCGCCACTTAGCGTCATTGCCTGGGATCTGTTGCCACCACTGGAAACGGCCCCACAAAACGAACCACAAATCATAACCGAACAGCAGCCGACAAAGCATGTGATTGGAGTCGAGCAACCCGGTAGCCATAATATACGCGTTAGTCTAAGCAGTGGACAGGGCTTGTCTCCCCAGGCACCCGCACCACTCACTCCAGGTGTGGTTTCTGTAGTGCCAGTGGAGCGGGATGGACCCGAGGCGCATGGCACCAATGCGCATGTGGGCAGCACCACGCCCAGCTATCCAGGACGATTTTCCAATCGTAACCGCGGTACCGTTCATTATAGCACCACCACAACAACACCAAGGCCACTTAGCACCACTGCAGCCACAACAACAACTTCAACAACGACAACAACTCCGAAACCAACAACAACCACAACAAGAAGACCAACCACAACAACAAGACCTACTACTAGAAGAACACCAACGACAACAACAACAACCAGAACAACAACAACAGTACGTCCACCTAGGAGCACCACACCACTGGATCCGTCGACCTTCTATAAGCTGGACAATGAAGAGGCCTATGCGTACACATTGCCACCGTGGTTGCAGGAGGTTACCGATCCGGATCTCGATGTTGCCGTTACTTTCATAGTGCCCACGGATAATGATCAGTATAATCATACCCTGGCCGATGATCTTGAGCCACCATTCGAACCGTTTGTAGATCTGAACAATATACAGCTGACACCACCGCCCACCTCGCAGCGACCAAGCACAACCACAAAAACAACCGTTAAAGCAACAACCACAACAACTACGACGACGACAACAAAACGTCCGTCGGTTGCAGCACCATCAACAGCAGCACCCAGCACAGCGCGCCCCACACAAGCACCGCACATTTTCAGAGCACAAACCACTCAAAGACAACAGCAACAACAACAACAAAAACCCCTGATTACAACAACCACCCCTAAACCCACAGCTCCACCGAAGACAACGCCAGCGGTGCCTGTTGAACCCAATCCATTTGATTCGTCCACATTGCCACCGTGGTTGAAAGACTTTGACTATCCCGATGTTGGTCCCGGCGTGCCCTATAATCCGGACAATTTTAAGGATTCAGCTGATGATGGTGTCCAAAAACCGGGAGGTAGTAAACCTAATGATTTTCAGCCACATGGCTTTACCAGTCACCCAACAGCAACCACAACCACAACAACAACAACAACAACCACAACCACTTCAGCACCAGGTGAAATTGATTCATCTGCTTTCCCATCCAAAGTAACGCTTACGCTTCCAACCAGCAACGATGGCACCGAGTTAAACACTGTAGAGCCGCCGCTGGTGCTAATACCGCCTACTGTCCTAACTAACAGTGACAACAACGAACAACAACCACAACAAATACAACAACCACAACAACCACAACAAACTTCACTTAACAGTCGCAGCGGTTCCACAAGTTCTACTACAAACTCTATCACGCATTTTCCAGCACGCTTTGATCCGCCAGCAACAAATTCTAATGCCGCGACTATCACACAACCGGAACCTCAACAGTTTCCACCCTTCAGTGGCAGTCCAGCTGATGGTCAGAAAGTCGAGTACAGCAAGAGCGATGAAGGCAAAGTTATAAGCACACCACTCAACACACAGCATAATGGTAAGTCTTAGATCTCATCCATTTAACTCATGATAATTATCATCTCGTTTTTAGATGTGCAAGGGATTAGCGTGTATCAAGATTTATCCACTTCGACCTTCGCCCCAGCTGTGCCAACAGCAGCGCCCGCTGCCATCAATACGGGCAAATATACTGGTGGCTTTGGTGGACCCGCTGGTCTGCTGCGTCCACAAAGTGGCACCAAGTCGGACATCTATGTCGCTGGCAATGAGCACGAGTTCAGCATCAGTGTGAAGAAGCAGAATCGAGGACAACAGCGACCAGTTAGCGATACTGGTAATACTGGACGTTATACAGGTGGCTTTGGTGCACCCTCCGGCGTACTAAGTCCTCAGAAGGCACCAAGACCCTTCGAGCAGACGCAACAAAATCAGCAGCCACAGCAGCCTCAGCCGCCTCAGCTGCCTCAGCAGTCTCGGCAGCCTCAGCTGCCTCAGCAGTCTCAGCAGCCTCAGCAGTCTCAGCAGCCGACACGTTCGTTGTCAAATCAACATTCGGTTGGAGCTGCAGCCAGTCACAATCAGCATCCCCAGAGTCGTTTTGGAGGACCGCCCGGCATCCTAGTGCCCTTTGACAATGTACAGCGCACCGGTGGGCAGTAGTAGGCTATAGTTCCACTTGTTGCGACTACAGCAACTACTTTTAATTATTTATAAAGCATGTTTGTATGTATGTGTACTTATGTTAAAGTTTTCTAAGTTGAACTTCTCGATGTGTACTAAAACCTAAATCAAAAACAATACGAATTTTTTTTAAATGCAAATTAAAAATATCTTTTCACGATATCGTATGTACGGCATATATACGATAAAATATTCTTGTATGTATATATGTGTACATATCATGTAATATGTTAATTACATAATAAACTTTATAAAAAAAAAAATTGTGCAATTTTATTATGTTTAATCTGTCAACTATCTGTAATTTAGCTATTTCCGTTTGGGAACTAAATAGGAAACTGACCATCGATTGGAACTTAAATGTTTTTAACAACTTTAACAAAATAATTGGGGGGAAAAATTACACAAGGAAAAACATCTGAAAAAAATGCGAAAATTAAACAAATCTGAAATAAATTGCATTCTTTAAGGACTATCCGGATATTCTTTTATTTTATTGTGCAAGCTTTCGCTTCAATTTTTCTTAAGCCTAAAAGTATTCTTTTTATTTGAAACATTTTCTCAACGAATTGATTAGGTAAATGATTGTAAATATGTTTATTAAGTATAATTATAATAATATTAATATAATTATGTCCTTTTCAGTCAGTTCCGGGCTACGCCAATTTTTTTTTTTTTTTGCTCGCAGTATTTTTAAATTTACGCGGGCATTCTGTAAACATGCAATTGGTACTCGAATAGTCACAATACGGTCACTTTGCAGTCACTTGAAGTTGGCAGCGTGAGTGGCTTATGCTAAAGATTGCGCGTGCGTCGCATAGCAGTCAGCTTAATGTTGCTACAAATCGGCAAATTATTTGTCAGTGGTGGTGGGCGTGACGTAAACGTCCTTCATTTGACTTTCAATTCGCTTTACAAGAAGGCAATCGCTATATCTGAAATCAGATTCGACATAGCAGCTTGCAGTTGCTTCCTGACAAGTGAACTGAGCGAAAGTAAAAGTGCTGATCCAGGCAAAGTTTTAAGACAGTTAAAAAAAAAACCTTAAACTAAACATGTCGAAAATTGGTATTAATGGATTTGGACGCATTGGCCGTCTGGTGCTGCGTGCAGCCGTCGATAAGGGCGCCACCGTCGTCGCCGTAAGTTACTTACTGTTATATACACCTTTGTGTGTGTATATATAAAGAGTATTTGTAACACGTAATAAGTGAAAATGCAAATGTGTGTAATTTTCTTCTGTAGGTTAATGATCCCTTCATCGATGTGAGCTACATGGTCTACCTGTTCAAGTTCGATTCTACTCACGGCCGTTTCAAGGGCACTGTCTCCGCTGAGGGTGGATTCCTAGTTGTCAACGGCCAGAAGATCACCGTGTTCAGTGAACGCGACCCGGCCAACATCAACTGGGCCAGCGCTGGCGCTGAATACATTGTTGAGTCGACCGGTGTCTTCACCACCATCGAGAAGGCCTCCGTTCACTTGAAGGGCGGTGCCAAGAAGGTCGTCATCTCGGCCCCATCCGCCGATGCCCCCATGTTCGTGTGCGGCGTGAACTTGGACACTTACTCCCCCGACATGAAGGTCGTGTCGAACGCCTCTTGCACCACCAACTGCTTGGCGCCTTTGGCCAAGGTTATCCATGATAACTTTGAGATCGTTGAGGGTCTGATGACCACGGTGCATGCCACCACAGCCACCCAGAAGACCGTTGATGGACCCTCCGGCAAATTATGGCGTGATGGTCGTGGTGCTGCCCAAAACATCATTCCAGCAGCGACTGGCGCTGCCAAGGCCGTTGGCAAAGTAATTCCGGCACTCAATGGAAAACTGACCGGCATGTCTTTCCGTGTTCCCACACCTAATGTGTCCGTTGTTGATTTGACTGTGCGTCTGGGCAAATCTGCCAGCTACGATGAGATCAAGGCCAAGATTCAGGAAGCTGCCAATGGTCCATTGAAGGGCATTTTGGGCTACACCGATGAGGAAGTTGTCTCAACCGATTTCCTTAGCGACACCCACTCGTCCGTGTTTGATGCCAAGGCTGGCATCCCATTGAACGATAAGTTCGTCAAGCTGATTTCCTGGTACGACAATGAGTTCGGTTACTCCAACCGTGTCATTGACTTGATCAAATTCATGCAGTCCAAGGATTAAATATTTAAAAACATACATACAACATTAACAACAACCAAAAAACAAATGTTTACTTCTCAAAACGCACAAACAGGAGGTGTAGCATTTACATAACTATATAGAAGAGAAGCATCCAATCCATCCTACAATTAATAATTCCCACACATGTTCACACATACATATACATAAGTATATATATATAAAAGCATATTTATATATATATATATATATTTGCATATTTATATATATATATATTTTTGCATATTTATGGTTGCACATTTGCTGTATATTGATTTCTTCTCACTCCTGTTTGTGGAGCAGCGCAACAACAGTTACATAAATTATATAACCTTATCTCGTTACAAATTTACGGAAATAAAAAAAAAAACAAGAAAACCCGCATATTATGAAATTTTTATTGCAACTGTGAAATGACCTCTGACGCATTTGTTGATATTTTGCCGTCAGCAAATCTAGCTTAGTTACATTTGACAATAGAATTCAGTTGAATTGAATGAAGCATTCGTATATTTTTGTAAATAATTTGCCACACGACCATGTATACATATATATACATACATATCCTATATATTTATATATATATATATATATATATATATATATATATATATATGTATCTATACACACACGTGTATATGCAAATATATGCTTTCTTTAATATGTAGCTAAATCATGCATGCATACACACATATATATTAATCGACATCCGTGCAAACACTGCTTGGTTTAAAACTGCCGGCATGCCGGCTGATATGCCCTTGACATTGAATTAATTTTTTATATATTATCAGAGAATAACAATAAGAAAAAACAAGCAGTTAAGCATGGAATATATACATCGAAAATTTGCGAAATACGCTTAGATAAGAAATAAATCCATAATGAGCGAAATTATTTAATTGTTGTTGGTCACATTTTATAAACGCGTAGCAGTGCCATTTTGAGTAAAATGTTAACAATTGACTGCATTTACATTTGGAGCCCATTTATTACGCCAGTCTGTCATCGCCATCGTTTCGATAACTATTGGGAGCGCACTGTTTTGAATGGGGATTTTAATCTCGTTTTGCAGGATTAACTGGGGAATTAATTATATCAACTCGAATTGAAGCACTTTTTTAATGCGTACTGATTGGTTTATTGTATACAAATCCAATTTTTGTTAAGTTATATCGCTTAATTTCTATTAACTTATGTTTTGTTTGCAGATTTTATTTATATCCTACATCATTTTGAGGTTTATATAGATGTTTGAGGTTATATATAGATAAATATATCTGACTTGTGCCTTGGAAAATTTTAGTTTGACAAGTAGAGACACATCCGGGCAATATTTTCTAAGTTGCAGAACGCAATAAATATCAACAGGTATCTTCTCCTTAGTTCGTTGTGGGCCAAACTCATTGCATGTTAGTTTGAACCGCCCTACAGCAATCAAACAATTGAAACGATTATAAGCGTGCTCCCTTTAAAATCCGCCTCTATTTGTCAACAGAATTGGAAATGTCGTAAATGCAAATAAGTATTTGTATTAAAGTCTAACCCACATTGCGAGCCTGAAATTTACCACCCAACACTAGCAATCGAAATTCGTGGAGTTCTCAACTTGAACATATGCAAATATCATAATTTTACCATCATGTCTGCAACGTCGTAAATAAAAAAGGGGAACAAGAAGCAGCTGTCAGTTGTTGTTGGACGAAGTTGGTTGATCCGGCACCATGAGACAAGGTACAATAAGACCACAAAATTGTCTTGTAAGGCAACACTGTAGTCGATTGCTTATGAGGACAGCCAAACAACAAACAACAAAATTGTTTCGGCACGCCGCGAAGGTTGCTGCCGGTCTCAGTAAAATGAGTGGGGAACACGCAAGGTCCTGGTTTAAGGACTGACTGGCCCAGACATCAAACTTATTTATTTACTCTAAAAACAATACAAGAAAATTAATAGCAATTTGCATTGTTTCATAAATAGTATGTTGTAATAAACGTTTTGTTCTTCATATTGTTGTAAATGCCAATAAATGAGATTTCCATTTTAATGAATGCGACTCTTTGATTTTGGCTTCGTTTGAATATAGCGTTCATTGATTACCCTTATCAGCCCAGTGTCTAATTGGATTTGTAACTTCATTGTATTCATCAGAAAGCCATTAAGCTAAATTGGCCAACAGGCAATGATTTGCATTCTCCACGCATAACAACTAAACGAACAAACAACCACAGCAACAACATTGACAACGTGCGTGACTTTTTGGCTTTGAGCAAAAGTTTGTTTACGCAACTTTTGATTTATAATGATTACAATTAGCTAACAATGAGTGTTATTTGGGTGTTCCAAAAAAAGGGTATTTATCAATTGATTAACACTTTCATTTTATCAAAATATACTTTAATTTCTTATAAATTAAATATTTTCTATAATTGGTAGAATATTTTATTAAACAATCATGATCGTCAGAAAAATGCTTTTTCTAAAACTCATTAATATGGGCTGTAACAATTGCATTACTGTTCGAATCAAAAATTTCGACAGTCAACTTTTTTGTCTGTCACAGAATTAAGTAAGCGAGCAAATTGTTGAGATATTAAAGCGAGTTTATTGAAGTTTATTGGGACTTGTCAGCACATGCAAACTAAGTTACAAAAGCCACCACAACCAACAAAAAAATTTTAGCCACAGGGACCACTTCTCCCATTCGGGGCCCACAACACCAACAAGCCCAACAAGAATATTTACAAGAGAAGGCAGCCTAGAAAAAATATGAAAGAAGAGCTAACGGTTAGTAGGAAATTGACGAGCGACGTGAGCAGACAGTCAAACAGATTGTCTTTCTACGGGCATATAGTATATCAGCTAACACGTATTTACGAGAAACATACCAATTATGAAATTCGTGATGCGAGGTGATAAACGTAAAATATAATGAGTAATTAAATATATCGACATGAGCTTAAATGTGTTTGTTAAATGCTAAAAATACAACTAAAAGCTTTATCAAAATAAAGTGTTTCAAGGAACAACAGCTTACATTTAAAATTCGTACATTTACTTTACAAAAATGCCACGAAAAAAGCCAAAAGTTGATACACTTGAGGAAATTGAGACGAGCATTAAATTGCTCTGTGATCAGTCCAACAATCACATGAAAGTTCGTGAATACTACAAGGCATTAAATGGTTATAATCAGGTAAATATATAATTTAAATTTTGTGATCAACGGAATTCTATTGCCAAACATCCAATATTGAATTGTGTAAAACCTGTAATCTGCAAGGATTTATAAAGTGTTTAATATTTGAAAATGTAACGGCTGCAAATAAAAGCGCTCGCTAGAGGGCTACAAGTAGAAAGCTTTCAGAAAGCTTTGTAGGTAACAAGGAAAGCTGTTTACAGTTTGAGAGTCATAACTAAGACAGGTAAGGACGATTGGATTCTGCCAAATGATTCAGCCAAAGAAAATAAATAAATAAAGAAAATGAAAGAAAATGAAAATGAGCAAGTGCCATTAGAAGAGCTTTAAATCTCTTATAGGTCCTCAACAGTATTTAAATTTAATAGTTCAATAGTTTGGTATTAATATGCTTATTAGTCATCTTCTTCTTTTAACTCCTTTAAACAACTGTTGCGTATTTAGTACTACTTAAGGAGCAAAGGATTTCAATGTCAACAATATGACTTTTAAAATCGTTCGATTGAACTCGACGCCGAACTTTGTTGAGCGTTTTGTTGTTGATTTTTGTTATTTGTTATCGATTGTTAACCCATATTTATAGTTAGCTTGTCTCCTGGCAACCAACCATTGCCAAATGGCAAATCAATTATCTATTGTTTCCAACTGTCAGCAGGTGTGAATTTTTCACACTTTCGGCCACGTTTAGATCTTGTGAAATCGCAGCTTAAACTGTAGTTATTAAAATGGCTACGAGTGTTTTGAACAACATTTTAGCTGTTGATAAGGAGCAGGAGCTGTTGCAGAGCTTCTTACGCACTGGAGCCAATGCAGACGAGGAATCGTTGGACGAATCGAATAAACGGTCAAAGGGCCGCGGTCGTGCCTCACATAAGGTGCCAATTTGGGAGAGACGTGACTCGTATGGCGGCGGCGGCAAATCCTCAACGGAACGTGGAGCTCGAGGTGCGAGCAAGCATCCGGAGGATGCGGAGCCTGGCGGCTCCAAGCGTGGCAATCGCATCGAGGCTGAGTTGCGTGCGGCACGCAAACGCATCGAGGAGCAGATGCTGAAGAAAAAGAAGCCCAAGGAAAATTTCGTTGACTTCTATACGGACAAGGATCGAGCGGCGGCTGTCAGCGCCGGCGCCTTTGACATCAAGCAGAGTTTGCAAATTAAGCAAAAGCAGGATCGCAATGAGGCACTCCTAATCCCCGACGAGGCGGACATTAGTTCGATTATTGCGCTCGGATTAAAGGAGATCAAAAATGCGAATCCGGAGAATGCGATACATTTCTTTTGCAAGGTTGTTATCTGAATAAGAAAAAATAATTTAAGTTCTTTAATGTGAAACTTTAATGTTTCACAAAGCTCAGCAAACATGTTAATTATATTAAACAATATAAAGATAAAAAAAATCTGTAAATCTTTATATTATTATCTTAATTAAGTTTTAAGATATTTTAAATGTTCTCTATTAATAAGAATCCCTTTCTGCTCGCAGGCTCTGGAACTGAACAGCACGGATCTCAATGCCTTAATCTCTCGCAGCAAATGTTATCTGCTGCTGGGTGAGGCCTCCAAGGCACTGCAGGATGCGGAAACGGCGCTCAGCGAGGACAAGAACAATATACGCGCCATATACCAGAAAGCCGAGTCTCTTTACTATTTGGGTCAGTTTGAGCAGAGTCTGATGTTCTTCCATAGAGGATTACGTGCACGTCCGGAGCTCGCCTTATTTAGGTTAGGCGTGCAGAAGACACAGGAGGCCATTGAGAATACGATTGGGACAAAAATTCGTTCCACTCTACCAGTTGCTCCAATCAAAAGCGGAATTCCGAAGAAATCGGGTGATAATACGCGCAAATCGCAAAACCTGAGCAGTGCTCGGGTGCGACAGAAGCCCACAAAGGCGGATCTGGAGCGGCGCAATGCACGCAAACTGTTGGGTGAGCTGTGCGTGGACAAGGAGTATCTCGAGAAGCTACTGCTCCATCCGGATCTCGTGCGCGCCGATACTAATACAGAGAATATCTCTGCATTGGCCAAGGAAGCTGTCTGCTTCCTTAACAAGCGGCAGGAATTCTGGCGACAGCAGCGTCCTTGCACCGCTCTGCCCAATCACAAGAATCTGCCCAACGATGCGCTTCCCAAGTGGTTTTAATCTGCAGCAATGGATGTAGTCCTAAGTGTTAAGTTTATGTTTGAATTACATTTTGCTTGAGTTTCAATAAAACTGAATTATGAAATATTTAATAAAAAAACTTGATAAGAAATTCATTTAAATAAAAGTCAATTCTAGTTTGTATTATAAGTAGCATATTTATTGATTTACCTTTTTTGAAATTTGGTGATTAAACTTTTTGTTTTTACAATTTTCACATATGGTGTAACATTAACACATTAAATAATTTGCAATTTGCATTCGCATTTTTCTTTGATATTATTTTCGTTTAATTCCTTCATCCCAAGTATTTCCATGGATTTTCAACTCTGATAACAAACGGAAATTACTGCTATATAGTATATAGTTATATATAGTATTGCGAGCTCTCATAGTATTGTTTTTATTAATCTTTTTTTTTTTTTTTGTTAATACTTTCGTCTACCACATTCGATTTTGCTTTATTTGATAAATTGACTAGTATGGCTATAATAATTTAAGACATATACAATACATATGCATGTGTAGTAATTTAATACTTTATTATTTAGCATTTGTTCGTTTGTTCGGATTGCTCGCTATGGTTAACATAAATACGTAATTACTTAGGTTATTTGGTGCATTAGTGTGTGTGTGTGTTTGTGTGTGTGTGTGTGTGTATACATCCGGCCAGTGTTAGTTAAGTAATTAAGTGCTCATATAACAGAAACGGAAACATTCAAGTTTAAAGCAACAAACCAAGCTTATTTCGATTTAAAATCTTTTTCTTTGAGCTTGTAATATGGATATAAACAATAAATTCAGTTTTAATTATTGCCAGGAAACACTTCAACATTGTACGTAAATTATATATATATATATATGTCTTCTATACAATTGGCAAATACATAATTTTTTAATAATTAGTTATGCGATTTCCAACATTAAACACAACAATAAATGGAATGTTAATTAGTTGAGTGCCATTGGAATCAAATGCTGGGCTGCTTGACACCTGAAATTTTGCAAGAGAAAAAACATTAATTAAATAATATGTTTACTTTGATTAGAATAGATTTATGCAAGACTAGTTTTAAGTTTATTTTTAGCTGAATATCTTGAAAACAATTTTGCCACACGCAACGTAACAGTAATTGGTATTTAGCTATTCTGCAGGCAGCCTCCCATATGGTCTAGTGGCTAGGATATCTGGCTTTCACCCAGAAGGCCCGGGTTCGATTCCCGGTATGGGAAGTAATTTTTTTTTTTATAATTTATACTTTTTTTTAGTTTTTGTAATTTTAATTTATTTTGGACTTACTCTGGCTTTCTTGAGTTTCTTAGTTATTTGTGGGGCGTGTGGGTAGTGGCGGTGCATTCCCACTGCGATTTGGTATTGGTGGCGGACCACGTCGATTGGGAAGCGGTGGCGGTGGACCCATAGGTGGCACTGGCCCCGTCGGCTGTCGACGTGGACTATCCAGGGCTCCAATGACTGGCGGCGGAGCAGCTGGTGGCGGATGACGTGGTGCTGGAACATCATCTTGTATCTCCTCATATATATTACTGGTCGTCTCGTAGGCGGTGTCCTGTGTGGGTGAGACCTGATCAAGAGATGGTGGCTTGGATTGCCGTGTGGGCGTTGATACTGGCGTTCCTTGATTGCTCTGCATTTGACGTGGTGGTGTCGCTGGACCGGTTGGCAAAGCTGCGGCGCCTCCAATGGGAGAAGCCTTGCCCGACGATGAGCTTGGCGAGCTCGCGGATGTGGCATGCAATGGCGAACCCATCTCTGTGGGTGACTGCGATTTGGATGAAGGCGTCGTATCGCCAACCATGTTGGGTGGACGCGGCGGTGGCGGCATTGTCACCTGCACCGGTTGCAAAGGCGTCTGCATTGGCTGCGGTGGCAGTGGTGGCTTTGCCGGCTTGGGCACAATGCTAATGACACCGGCATGGGGCAAGTGTCTTGGCGAATTCTTTGGTGACATCGGCATGGGCGGACGCGCTGGCGCCGGACGCGTTGGCGGCTGTTTGGGCCGCTGTGGCACCTCGGGCGTTAATTGAAGTAGCTGTGCCTGCTCTGCGGGATTGGCGCAGAGTGGAATGGTGTTCGAGGTGCACAGTTCAATCTCACTGTCCACCTGCTGTGGCCACTCGGGCGTCTTTAGCTCAAAAACCAGCTCCAAGCCACAGACTTGAGTGCTGCGCTTGGCGGCCGCATTCAGCGCCGATTCCCCATTACGAAAGGTAACCCACATGGTGTCCTCGACATAACGCACTAGCGTCACTTCGCCCATTTTGGAGAGCTCTGCAATGAGTTCGGCCATGACATGCTCATCGTAGATGGTCGGTCCATCCTCATCGGATTCTGCAGATGCTTCATGCACATGCACCACAATTGTCGAATCGGGCGGGCCAAGATCCCGAATAACCTGATCAAAGACCGCACGACGACGCTGCTGATCGATTTCCATTATCTCTGCATCGATGATGGCAATCACTGGACGATGATCACTCTGCTTCAGCTCCGAGCGCCCGTAGTGGATAAGCTTGCCCGGATTCCAGGTAGCTGTGCCAACACCGCCGAAATCACTTTCCGCCAATGCTTTGCGACGACGCCAGAGCACACGATCTGTCCATGCAGGCGCCCGTTGTTTCTCCGATGTGTCGTAGTCATCGCTAAACACATCATATTTGTATGTTGGATCAAAGGTGATTTCACCCTCGAGGAACTCGGAGAATACATTGCCGGCCTCCTGCTCTTTGCGCAGCTGATCAAATTCCAGCACTGTAGGCAGGTCACCATTGCGGACGCATTCCTTGAGCTCATCCTTTTCCATATCGATGCGATAGTTGAAGTCACCGCACCAGAAAACCCAATCATGCGACTTGAGTGTGCGTCCCATCGGAAAAGCTAGTTTCCTTGTAATTTCCGCATAGTCCGCGTTACGTTCTGTGACTTGAGACTGACCGGCAGCAAAATGGGCGCACACAAAGCACATGGAACTGCCATGCAGAACGAAGCGTATGGCACAGGCACCCTTGTTGCCCGTTGCTCCGCCCAAGCCCGTTTTAACACAATCAATGGCCACATCTCGAATGTGGGGCGCATGCTCCGGCCGTATATAGATGTAAAGGCAAACTCCGACCAGTTGCTGATAGGTGAGCAGCACATAGTCATTGTCCCGCGAAATGGTTTTCTGCAGCTCCTCGGCCCACAGCTTGGCATTATCGGTGCTGGCTGCCATTATATTCGATGCATTCAGATCGACAATTTCCTCGAAGCCAATGGCATAAATATCAACCGGATGATCTGCATGCTCCGACGGATTGTTCACATCCACCAGCGCCTTGGAGCGCGCCAAGGCATGACAATCAAGCAGCCAATCTGCCAAGGAGTCCTTGAATACAATGCTGCGGAAGTGCTTGCCACCATTCACATTATAAGTGCCAACAGCAACGCGTGCCATACGAGGACGCACATACTCCGTGTAACGCTTGCACAACTCACGCAGCGTCGTTGTCGGTGCATGCAACATGTTCGAGGGCAACAGAATGCGCGCACGATCAGCCAGCTCCGAACTGAGCGTTGAGCCCACAAGCAGAATATCAATGGCTTCCTACAAATATATATTGAAATCAGTTTAGAGCTCAAATCAAAACGTATTCATTACTCACCTGTTTGGAATTGTCCAGGAGATTATTCTGAATGGTGCGTGCAGCAGATCGAGCACCATCCATCAGCTTGGATCCGCCTTGAATGGCACCTGTGCCCGCATAGATTTTGCTCACCTCGTTGCCATTGTTAATCCACATTTGACGAAAGATCTCCTCGAAGCGCGAAATGTTCTGCTGTTTGCCACCCATTTTCAATACTTCCAGCTGCAGATTGAGCGTGTCCAGGCCGAGGTACGTCTGTACACAATTGGTGCGATCCAAGCAGTCCAGACAATTGGTGCGCACAACACCAAATTGCTCCTGCTGCACCTGGCCATTGGTGGCATGGAAGATGCCATAATGAGCGCCGCAGGCGACCATGCGCTCCTTGAGCTTGGCCAGAGCTGAGAAATTGCCACCGCGGCACTCCTGATGATAGTCAAAGACGACGTGTGGGATATCCTTGTGCGCGGACATGCCATGATGCCGCTGGAACTCATTGCTCAGCATCGCTTCACCTTCTTTGCTGCCAATTAGTGAGCTACCCAGAAGATTGACGATCGTCTGGTAGCCATAACGTTGCCTCATCATGCTCATGTGACGATCAAAGGCCGCCGCCGAGGTCTCGAATCCTCGCGATAGCTTCACCTTGTGCGAGCCCACTTGTACACCGGGCTGCTCCCAGAAGAGTGGTACCGAGCCACGTGTCTGGACATGACTCGTAACATCGCCATCCACATAGATGACCTGTTCCGTCTCCACAAAGTTGGCCACATAGCCCTCATCATTCGTGCCACGAACATTGAAACGCGTTCCAGCGCGCTCACAGCTCAGACGCGAGATGATCGCGGCGCGTGCCTGCTTGGCGCCAATGTAAACGGTGCGCACCTCAACGGAGCCGCACATTGTCTGCAGCAGCCACGACTGACAGTCGATGCCGAAGCGCATCAGATGAATGTGCATCATGCGGTTCCAAAAGAATCGATTGTCCGTCTCGCCCGTCTGATGGCGACGCTGTGCACACAGCGTAATATCGAACTTGCTATTTGGTGGCGAACCTGCACCAGCAGCCGATGGATTCTGATGCGCAAAGTAAAAGGTGCCCGAATTGAGCAACTTGCGCACCTCACTAATCTTGTCCTCGTTGGGCACCGCATTCTGCAGCGATACAAATGACGTTTGCGTAATGCGAAAGATTTCCACATCGCCAATTTTGCCCATAGACACGCAACCAGTAACGAGCACCAGAAAGAGTACAGTGCTCTCGCCAGCATTCAGCTGCAGTGCACCCAAACAGCCATAAGCATCGCACACCTGCAAAGAAGAATATTTATATAGTATTTTGTGGAATTAGAAATATACTAATTTCAAGTTTATAAGCTAACAAATATTCAGTTTAATATATAGTTATGAATCATTGCCAAACATTTTTTTTGTGATGAATCAATAAGTCGCAATTTATGTTGCATAACATGTTACTTTGAGATTTATGTAGATAACAATTTACTGCGACTTAACAAATAGTTAAACAAACAACAAGTTTCATGCTTTACTTATTTATTTTTTGTACAATCAGACGATAATTCTTTGCATTTTATATTAAGCTAATTTTGAGTCCCTAATTGACTTTTATTAATTAAAACATCAAAGCCTAATATTGCTACTAAAATTCTATTAAAAGCATTAAATATGATTTTTTTTTTTTTTGGTAATTGTCTATTTTTTTGTTACGCTATGAATAGCCTTGAGAATGTGCACAATTAATATTCAGTGGAAATGGGATTATTTGAGAGACACTCACCTTTGTGTACTGCTTGCGGATAACGTTCTCCTGCTGGGTGAGAAGTGCACAGACATGGGATTCGAAGAGGATGCAGTCGGTGTGATTGCGATGCTCCAATAGAACGCTATGCGGAGATGGTGCTATTGACTTTTCAAGCACGCGTATCACCTTGGACATAGCCATCGTTTGGGCAGCAACTTTTCTCGTTTCTTGTTGGGAATGAACTAAATGTTTCTTTTGTGTGTTTTTTCTCCGACTTCATCAATGCCGCTTCAGCAGCGGCCAAAACATCTGCAAGTGTAAACATCAAATTTTCACAATTTTTAAACATTATTAAAGACGTGTGTAAAAACTCAAGAGCTAAACATATAATAATTGCAATAAACAAGAAACAAGCACAGACAGTGGCAAAGAATTTTTTCCATACGCCCCCAATTCCAATCGCCGCCAGCTGGTACACACACACATGCATATGCATGTTCACACATATGTGCATATGTATGTGTCATTGGTTGGCTGATAAAATTGTATAGATTTTTCGCATGCCAAAATTTGTGCGTAACTTTTCAGTTAATATAAACATTCTGCTGCTTTGCCACATCCACTGTAATCAGATTGTTATCAGCTATTGTTGACAATAATTTTTTTAACTGTTAGTGGTCCTCTAGATAAGATATACCTTTTTTCCAACAATTTGATTGCAATTTGGACGAGTTGTATCGAATCGTTTGGACTAAGTTTAATCAAAGCAATAAATGAACAAGCGATTTGAACGAATATGCTGAGGCCCTGGTTTAAGTTCATTTGGTTCCAGTTCGCAAATAACATTTTCTGTTGTGGAAAGTGTTTTAAATGTGTATTATATTTACTTTTACAGAATGTAAAACGTTGTCTGAATTTGAATTAATTACAGATTCGATATTTAGAAATACAGATGGGTTTATGTAAATAATAAGAACAATCACACTGTTCAATTTATAACAGAGTTTTAGCTGTCGTAGAATCAAAGATGCCTCTGCTTGCATAGCATTCGTACAAATGAGCTTAGTATTCTTTATATAAAAAAATATTATTTGTGGAGATTGGTTTGACATTGTAGTTAGTATTACTTTTATTTTTAATTAATCAGTATGTGTTATTTGCAAATGTAGTTTATTTTTAAGTACTTCTCTTAGAATGATACACGTTCGAATATAAAAGCCGGGTCTGTTTAAAATTCAGCGTTAATATTTTAAAATGTGTAAAATTAATAAGCATATCCGGGTTAAAACCCAAAGTTCTTGAAAATGAAATAAGTTGACTGGAACGATTAACTAATTTAGATTGCTGGGCGCAATTGCGATACCATATCAGTAACTCACTTTATAAATTTTATGAGCATTTTTTAATCAATACGATTTGGTTTCAACGTCAAAATATTACCAGCGCCATGCGCAAATACTTTAAAACAATATTTAAGATTATAAAGCATACCACCTTAATTTAGAACGACACCTTAATCGACACTTTTTTTCTGTGCCTAAAATATTTTTTAATTCTCTGCAGGAAAGTAATCAACTTTATCAATATTTGGTCAGAAAGCTCTTGAAATGATCGAACCATGTAACAATTTCAATAAATCATACCCACAAGAATAAGCGGACTATCAGCAGGCTACATTCTCATGAGTCATCATTGATTGCGGCTTATCAGTATATATATATATATATATATATCTGTGTGAACGCAAACGATTTATCAACCTGCACTTTGTGATTGGAAAATTCTAGCCCTGGAGGGATGTTTAATGTAGATAAATATATTGAAGCATAAAAATAGCATTGTTTGTTAGTTTTTGGTCATTTGTTTAATCATTTTTAATTTATTGACTATAGTTTAGCCTAGTTATTAATATATTTTTAGAAAATACATACTTATTTAATACATTTTTAACTTTTAAAACAAAAGTTCAACAAAATGATCTCTTTTTGAACACATACCCAAAAAAGTCTCATCCAATTTCAATTTTAATTGAGAAGCTAACTGTCGACATTTGAAATTTCAGACAGAGGCAGCAACAAATAATGGATATCTTTATATTTATATGCATATTACTTAATATCTGTATTTTATGTTACGCAAAAAGGTCAGTTAATAATTTCTTTTGACTAAAAGTATTTTAGTATGTGGCTTTTAAAAAAAACCTCAGTTAAACTTTTATCTTGTTTATTTGTATTTCTCTTTTTTATTTAGATAATTGCGCTGGATTATTGACACATAATAATTTATATGTTTATGTGATTATAGCTATCTAAATGTATTTGCATGTACATAAATTATCTAGAGCTACATTTTTCATATCTGACTAGTAGAATTTTGATAAGCAATCAAATTATGTATAGTTAGCAAAAAAAAAAACTTATTTATGCTGCCTGCGTATGGAGCATAAATGCTTTCAAGTTTGAGGCATGGCGCGTGATTGAAATAACCATTTTTTAATTGCTGATTTTCTGCTAAGAGTGAATAAAGCCAACAATGAATACCTTAAATAACTGTATATATTAAGACACACATATGGACACATGCGTGTTTACATTTGTTTTCGTATTTATTACTAAACTCTTACTTTATTTATACGTTAACTTAAGCGATTCGGTTGCCCGCGATCTTCTTCTCATACTCATTCTGTGCTTTGCAATTGATATGGAGCCCTAATCTGTACAATACATATTTCTATTTTATGTACATATATAAGTATACATATATATATAGGTATGGATGTGCCTATGGTTATAAGGAAAAGTTCTTGGAGTTGTTGCTGAGCGTTGGTCTTTTAACATTTTTTTATATGTACACAATGTATGCGGGTACAGTTAATAATCTTATATGTTCAGTGCTTCGATCGAGATAAGACTTATTGTGTAAAAAACAGGGAAATGAAGATCTTTGCTCTTTGCTATCGTTTACAAATTCCCTGGAAGCTGATGTCTGGTGTGTGGGATGACTAAGCTCCATATTCGCTGACAAATAGCTACATTTTTTTATTTAAAGCACTCTACGTCAATGTTAGTATTTACACTTAGAGAATAATTGGATGTGTTAATTTCAAGTACAATCAGTTTATGTTAAGAACACAACTGTTTCAATATTTTGGGATTATTAAAGACATTTTTTTAAGTTTTCTCTTTAGAAGATTATAAATTTGTATATGTTCTTTCGGAGTGTACACTAAATAGTTGGTTTATCTAGGTTATTTTACTGTAGTTAACTGCCACTATATGCATAATACTTAAGTTTCTGTCTTGAGGGATGGTCAAAAGTATAAAGACTATAGGCGATAAGCGCTTTAGCATAACTACATGTGGTGTGAGGTAACACACACCTCATGGTGTTTGCTGCACACTCCCTAATTGCCACAAATAATGTGTCAAAAGTATGCGATAAGAAATGGGCAATGTGACTCAGCTCTGAAATTCTTCAATTCTGTCATTGTAATGTGTGAACTCAAAACACCTTCATAAAAATCGTAGATAAGCTGATCGAAAGTAAAACACTTTTGTCTGACGCATACAAAAAAATATAACATTAGATAACTGCTCAAGTGACAAATGATAGTAAACAAAGTTAACAAAAATATAAGACTCTTTCGTAATATAAATTAAATTTATTCGATGGCGGTGTAGCGAAGCTTATTTACAGAACATTGCAAAGCAGTGAAATTAGAGTGGATAGTATTTATAAATGTTTAAATTAAATAGAAATCAAAAATTTGTATATTTTTTCGCTTAGGTATAATAAATATCTAGTTATAATTACACTAATTCATTTAAAAAAGCAATAACAAAATCTAACTAAACTATGCAACATTCTCGTTTCTTCCCCGAATCTCAAGTGCAATTAAATACAAAAATTACAAAAATTTTTGCTTAAATTGAATTAATTTACATATCTCTACAAATATAATGTATCTATATACTTAAAGCACAAGCTGTCAACTTAGGTTTAAGTTCGGTTCAACAATTTTACGACTTGTTGTTGTTACAGTTTAATGCCGTCAGTTAGTTAACGAGCAGGAGTAATCATGTCCAGACTTTGGATGCCACTGCTTAAGCTTAAAGGCCGTAATTTTGACAAACACATGCAGAAGAGCTCAACAAAGCTCACTTTAGTTCACCTGACTTCACACTTACTCTTAAGTTTATGTAGTGACTAAGTGTGGCTTTTTTTCTTGTTTCTTTTTTGCTAGTAATAATAATACTACTGCCACATTAACTTAGCTCAAAAATAGCAGTCCGCTTATTACACAATTTACGCATATAACAAACTAATTTTAATTAGCTGCTGCTACGAGATTAACAGTCGATGTTTAGCCACCGGCAGCGTTCCCATCCCTGTCGTTGCTCCTCCAACACATCCTCCTAAAGATGTGGGTAACAACGTGGGCGCCGTCGGCTGCAGTGGCGCTGTGAGACAAGAACTCGATGCGGGTGAATTGAGCGGTAATTCGTATGCAACTCCGCCCCAATGAAGCTTAAAGGTGCGCGTCCTCCAGCGTATTGCCGGATTCCACAGTGCGTGCAGGAACAAATATGGGCCGGTTAGCTCCCTAAACAACCAGCCAATGACAAACTCGAATTTGTGGAATGGCATCGAGCCATGCTGCACAATGGACAACAGCAGCCAGTCGGATAGAAACCAGCAGAGCACATGCACCAAATAAAACACCAACGGATCCCAGGCAAACAGCACCGATGCTGACCAGGCGGCCAGTGCACCCAGTATCATACATTCAGAGAGTGGTTCCAGAAGTATCGTTGTGGGAACCATTGCCACCCGCAGCTTGGCCCAGCGTATGAGGCGCGCCTAAAACGATAATTATGTACAAATTTTATTATACAAAATATAATATAGGTATCCACAAAGGTCAAAGATTAATTTAAAACATAACATGGGCTACGTGATCGTTCCCATTTAATATTAATGCCATCAAAATATGACTTAATTGGACACCTGAATTATTGATAAATTTACCATTGTATTTGTGTGTGTTTCAGATTACAAATAATCAAATAGCTGACATGAAAAAATAGTAACTTTAATGAGATAAGAAAATGTAAAGTTTTGAAAATAAGAATGTAAAACTCTTTGTATTCGATTAATCATACGAAAATTCAATTCATTTTGCGTACATTCATATTTCTTATTAATATCTGTGCTTGTAATTATTTTAATTAGAATATAATTTCTTTGTTTGATATCTTTAGTTGATGTGTACTGTAATGTGTAATGTGGTCATTTCTTGAAATGTGTATTTTAATTCATTAATAGAAACGAGTTATTAAATTTAAAAAAGGCAAGCGATAATCGATATTTTACTGCCTAGGATTATAAATAAAACCGCAAAACATCGACTTGTTTCGCCACTGACTATAAATAGTTTCATTAGCTGACTTCAAAGACTCTTCTTTCCCATAGATATTGCCTTCTTAAATCGCATTTGAGAATATTGGCTTTTGATTGTTAGGCCTCAAATATTATTTATAATCTTGCAAAATAACCTGCAATTACTGAAACTGCTCTCGCTGCTCGTCAAATTGTTAGCAATTTGGATTGACAAGTGTCTTTCTTGTATTTAATTTTGTGCCAACAAACCACTTGCAGCTGTAAGCTAAAAGCGAATGGCGATAAAAAAAAAATATTTTTTTGTATTGTGGGAAGCAATAATCGGGAAATAAAACTGTAAATCAACAAGTAGAAAAATTCTTTTGATCGACTAGTAGATACTCTCCCACCAATTCTTGCAGAGATTAGTTATTACTTCAACGAACAGTTGCCTTAATTAACTGAAGTATTTTTTATATTAAAAGCAAATTTAAAAATATTCTTATCATCAAATTATTATTAAGAGTGAAAGCGTCTCGTTCATTTTGTAATTATGTATGGCGATAAGAATTCTAATTTATAAAATATGAGCAACAAATTTTTTTTTTAAATTAATAAATCTACTATTAATTAATAAATGTACTGATGTAAGTATGGGATGTTTATTACCTGGAAGTTGGCAATATCGCAGACACCGCTATTTTGGAGCGCGGGCTGATTGGAGATGCGCATCTTCCAGCCCAATTCGGTGACGCGCTTGGCAATGAAAAAATCCTCGGCGAGATAGCAACCAAATGCCCTAAGTCCGCCCAATTGATCGATGACTGCTTTCCGTAATAGACAGGACATGCCCGTATGACAATTGATGCCCAACACATCGGCCGACAAATAAATTCTCGATTGCACCGTGCCAAAGAAGACTTTCTCGAAGGTTGCGGCAAACCCATCGCGATCACAGGTGAAAGGCATTTGATGTACTAACGCATGCCGATCGGACATGTTCTGCACCATGTCGAGGAGCGTATCATTCTTCATCTTAATCCCACTGTCCGATATCATAAAAAATTCATATTTTGCTGCCAAATAGCCGGGGTGGATATTATTGATTTTTGGATTGACGCCCACATTGGACCCACCCACAAATAGACGTGCATCGATCTGGGGATGCTTTACGAGCAACTGTTCCACTAGCTTAATGGCCGGATCGTGTTTATCCTCCACACAGAACAGCAACTCGAACAGCGGATAATCCATGGTGAAAAACGATTCCAGATTATGCTGCAAATTGGGATCAACGCCCATCAACGGCTTCAATATGGACACACCCGGCAGGGGGGATGATTCCGTTGGCAGTTTGCATGATTTCTTGTGCAGCTTATATTTGCCATAACAGATCGCGATCAGATGCACGCACCAAGTGCCAAACCAGAAAATCATAAAAAATGCTGCGAAGCCATAAAGTGGAACTGGCAAATGTGACATTGTATGCGTGTGTGTCCGTCTGCGTGTCTGTGTGTGTGTTTGGGGTGTTGGGTGTTGTAGGTAGCGCTGTCTGCTGCGTGAATATGTCTGTGTGCATGTGTTTGTGTGTTTCTCGTGCGGTTTTTCCTTAGTTGGTACACATTTGCAAATTTTAAATTGCAACTCTCGCTCGGCTGGATTCTAAACTGGTATCCGCGTCTTTTGCCCGGATTTCTGAGTCAGCATACCCGTACACAAACACATAGAGACCGAGCGAGTCGTAAACAAATTGATCGCGCGCGTTAGAATCGTTGACTTTGTCACTACTATATCGACATTGGTGTTAAGACTACCCTGGCGATTATTTTTATTTTGTTATTACTCATATCAATTTCCGCGAGTTGAACATGTCGAAGAATTCGCGTCGCGTTCCATGTCCGAATAAAAACTGCAATGTACCATAAGGGAACGCGGAAGTGAAAATGTGCACAAAAAAGACAAAATTAAAATGTACGAAAAAATACAGAAATACCATTTTTTGCTAAATTGTGCCCGATAAAAATACTTTAATTTAAAATTACGCTGCTTTTCTTTAGATTATCATGCTTATTATTAAATGCAAGGTAATAGATGTAAATGGAATAAAAATTATTTTTAAAAATAGTAGTTTTCATATTAATTTTGAAAATTTCGCCTGAGCTGCATACTGAAATTAATTTGCCTAACACTAAGGTCACACTGAGCAGCGTAAAAAGGCGATGCATATAAATGAAGCTATTTTTATAATGTATAACTCGGAAGTGAATACTAAGTAGGCTGTGTATGATTTGTTTATTAATTAATGTGTGCAAGAAAGCACATATAACAAAAATTTTCTAGATAGTTTGGGCGAAGATGCAGCAGCACGAAGGAGAAGAGTGCGCGACAACCAAAAAAGGCGCAGAGGCTGGCGAGCAAACATTTACAAAGGTCTTCAAGTCGGATTTTGATGCCAAGTACAACATTGTCGATATACCCACCCCAGTCAACGCCTTCCTGTCCGGACAATTTAAGCGTAGCTATGCTTATCACACGATTCGTAACCGTTTGCCTGTAATTCTCACAAGGGTTATCGATTCACTCACAAGGGACAAGAGTGAGCTAGTAGCAAAGTATGGACAGGAATATTTGCAGCATGCTAGCGAAGAGCTGAAGGTTGTCATTGGACTGATCTCGAGGCTAAAATATGAACTGCAAACGGACAAACCCTTTCAGATGTTCCAAGGTTATGGTAAGTTTGTAAATATCTCAACTACTACAAATTGTATTTCGAATATGTAAATATTTGCCCAGCAGAGCCGGATCACGATATATGGAATACCTTTATCGCGGAGCTACCCAAGGAGCGGCGTACTTTTTATCAGGCCTGCTGGATCCATGCCGAGTGCTACATGTACCGTAAGCTCTACTCTTTTGTTGAGAACAGCATGTTCATCAAACAGTTGGATTACTTTGGCAAAATCAAGGAGCAGGCGTTGATCGGTGCACATGACGCCATACTCTCGCTGGCCAAGAATACGCGTCGCACAGAAAAGTGCATCGAGATTTTTGCGAAGCTGTTGAAAACGAATTTGTGGAACAATCGCAATATTGTCTCAGACGATGGGGATCTCTTCAATATAAAAGTACTAGTCGATGTGAATGCCATGGATAAAAATATACTCGTAAACAATGTCGAGGATATATGGAGATACTTGTCGCAGGACATTTCAATCGATAAACAGCGTGTGGACATAGTACTAGATAATGCTGGCTTCGAACTGTTCACCGACTTCATACTGGCCGAATACATCATTGAGAAGGGACTTGCGGAAAAAGTGCGCTTTCATGTCAAAGCCTTTCCCTGGTATGTCTCTGGCACCACAAAGCGTGATTTAAATCATACCCTCGAGTATCTGAGCAATCACTCTGATAACATCATCAGCCTAATTGGCCATAAGTTCAAGATATTCTTCGATGATGGTCAATTTGAATTAGCACCCATTTCGTATTTCTGGACAGCGCCACATGCCTTTCACAAGTGAGTCCCGGAAATATTTTTGTCTTACTCCAAAACTGATTTATTTTCTTGCTTGCAGCATGCAGAGCATTGAACCGGAGTTATATAAAAGTCTTGAACAATCAAAGCTCATTATATTTAAAGGAGATCTGAACTATCGAAAACTTTTGAGCGATATCAACTGGGAGAATACACAGGATATTGGAATATGTCTGGGTGGATTTCTACCCAGCAAATTCTGCATAGTGCGCACAATAAGGTCCGAGATAGTAAGCGGTCTTGCACAGGGTGTCAGAGAGGATCTGAATAAAAAGGATCCCTATTGGATGGTTACTGGCAACTATGGCATCATTCAATTTGTTGATGGCTCAGGTCAATTTGGTTATTAAAAACTTAAAAATTTATACCAAATGCGCTTTAAAGCAAAAGTTAATCCAAATATAAACACTTTAACTGAATTCTATTTTGTCGATTATAATTTTCCAATTCAAAAAGATTATAGTTGTATATTCTGTAGTTACTAAAAGTTTTTTGTATTAGCTAGAAGATTTTCTATCAATTCAAAAAATGTTTACAATTGGCCAAGAAATATAAACATTCAATTCTACGGTCAGCTGTGCATCAGCTGATTGCTTCAATAGAGGTGTGACAGTTCCGATAATTTGCTTAAACGATAAATAAACATATATACTCTTGTACTTGCAACTAATAGCGATAGAAACAATCGATATTATCGATGCCACATATAGCGTGCTACTTTCATGGTAACTTGCATTTCTACTGTTCGCGCCAACACTAAGCGGTAAATTGCATATTGTAGCAGTTACTTTGCAACAGCAAACGATACAATAAGTGCATAACAGCTGATAAAAGCAAAAGCATCCAGCACGAAGTAAGCGGTAAAAATGACCTTGGCACAAGACGGCTCTAATTTTGACATAGAAAATGGAATTATTGACAGCGAGACTCCGACACATACGCAGCTAGCAGCCATATACAAGCAGTAAGAATATATCGCTATATATAGCAAAATGATTATGATACGTATATATGTATGCATATATACACACTCAGATATCGTACTGATGTAATTTTGATTAGCTGACCTCTAAACACGATCCGATTCCTCATTGTAGGAGTTTTGCCTATTACACGTTCCGTGTGCGGCTCCCCGCAACGCTAAAAACAATTGCCGACTCCTTGGCTAAAGACAAGGATGAATTAATAGCAACGTACGGAGTGGTGAGTGTAGTTTACGTATTGCGTAATTCAGAGAATGTGCCTAATCCATTAATAATCAATATTTGTGTTTAGGATGCAGTTATTGATCAAACAGCTGCTGCAGTTATGGAACTGCGCTCCAATATTTTAAAGAACGGATTGTTACTACCCTTCAATGACAAAGGTATGCCAAAAAGAAATTGCACCTTAGACCAAAAATCTGATTTATCTAAATTAAGATTTATATCTACTTAATCGCTCTTCAAACTTCTAGATAGCGACGCAGACGAATGGAACTTATTTCTGGAGAAGCTGCCGAAAGAGAAGAGAACGTATTTTACTGCCTGTTGGCTTTATGCCGAATGCTATATGTACCGCAAATTATGGGCCATATTTATAGCATCGCGTCTCGCTGGCCACGACTATTTCCGCAAGCAGAAACAAACGGCGGCGCAGCTTAGCTTGGATGCTATGACGGCCGTTGCAAGAGGCACCCGAAATAACGAACGCATTTCGAGCACGTTCCAGAAGCTGATGAAACTGAATTTGTGGGGCAATCGATGTGATCTGTCAATTACATCCGGCAAACAGGTCAAGCCAACGGGCGATGCTTTCCATCAGATAGACGAACTGAATGCCAATTTGCTTGTGGATGCGACAGGCTCCGTTTGGGAGTTATTGGATAACTCAGATGGCAATGGAATTGTGGAATTTATATTCGATAATGCCGGTTATGAGCTGTACACAGATCTGATCCTAGCCGAGTATATAATCGATAAACGGCTTGCACGAAAAGTGCGCTTCAGCCCGAAAGCAATTCCCTGGTTTGTATCCGATGTGAGGGCCGAGGATTATCATTGGACAATCCAGTTTTTGATCGATCAACCTGATCCGGTGCTGAGCGAGCTGGGAAAGAAATTTAAACGTTTGACGGATGAAGGTAAATTCGAGTTGGCTCCACTCGAGCACTTTTGGTCAAGTCCCTACGAGTTTTATCGCATGGCTGAAGTGCAGCCGGAACTTTATAAGCGCCTCTCGCAGGCTGAGTTGGTTATCTTTAAAGGAGATCTGAACTATCGGAAACTTCTCGGAGATTACAGTTGGCATAGCACCGAATCATTTGAAACTTGTCTGCGTGGTAATTATAAATCCTGCTAAATTAAAAATGTAACTATTATATTTATATTATATTCTCTAATAGGCTTTAGACCCACAAATCTTTGCACGCTTCGCACCATCAAAGCGGATCTAGTTTGTGGTTTGCCGCCTGGTAAATCAGAGGAACTCTTTGCGAAGGACAAGGAATGGATGCTAACTGGTGAATATGGCACCATTCAGTTTGCCCTCAAGTAAATACAAATAAGACAACCAATATCTGAATCTTTAGCATAATAGACTAATTGTTGCAATTTTAGGCTTAACTAAATTGTTTAAATAGTTTTTCACTGTTAAAATAAAAACATATGTCGTATAAATATTGTAAAGCATCGATTTCAGTGCCAGCCAGTTGAGTCTAATTTTTTGTGATTTTATTAAATTAAAAATTGCATAGTTTAAATTACTTTTGCATAAAGTAGATCAGATAAATGTGCCTTGATCCAAAGATTATTTTAAGATCAAAATTAAAGCATTACAAATTTATATAAAGCAGTTTCTGCGTTTGAAAAAAATAATAGTTTGGTAATACATTTTTTTTTTTAGATAATATTGATTGCTGAAATAAGTTTATATATTTTGAATGTATACATTTTATGTAGATTTCATAAAAATTTTAGTTGTTTCGGAGCAAAATTTCAAAATTGTAGATAAATTAAAGAGAAATAATGACATCATCGAGTATAAACGTTTATGGCAGCCAATCAGAGATTGGATCCGTTTATTCAACTGTGCACACCGAGAAATTGGATGTCACCGTTCCAACGGATTTTGATAAGAAGCACAACATAATCATGAAAACGACTGCACAGTTTGATGCACTTTCGGCCCGATACAAATATAGCTTTGCCTACAAGACTTTTAGTGAAGGTGTGCCCAGAATGCTCAGTGAGCTGATGAGCTGCATGAGGGAGAAAGAGGATAGGATTATGGAGCAGTGTGGCGATTATGCGCGCTTCGCTCTTAGCCGGGTTCTATGGAGCCTGGAAATATTACGGAATGAGATTTTGGCTAATGAAATGTTCAAGCATTTTCATGACAAAGATTCGGATGCCAATGATTGGAACAGGTTCGTCGAGAATCTGGAGACACGAGAGAAAAATCGATGGTTTTCCGCCAATTCGTTGCATGCTGAATGCTATTTGTATCGACGCATTTCGGCCGCATTCCGTCGGGAAGAGACTCTCCGCGATTATGACTACTTTAGTACACAAAAGATGTGCGCCTCCAGAAATTTTGTGTACCTGATGCACACAGTCTTAAAAGAGTTATCTCAATTGACGCGTAGTCGAGAGAGTTTCCAGCTTATGCTGAAGACATCGTTGTGGGGCGATACTTCCGATCTCTCCCTCTTCAAAGGGCTCACTGGTAAGACGATTAGCGAGTACGATAAGCAATTAATAGAGGATCAATCGGAGGATGTGTGGCGACTGCTTACAGAGGGTGTACATTCCTCCGTTTCACCCGTCACAATTGACATTGTCCTGAATAATGCTGGATTCGAATTATTCACAGATCTCCTACTGGGTGAGTATCTGATCCGCACTGGACTTGTAGAAAAGGTTTGCTACCATGTCAAGGCCATACCTTGGTTCATCTTGGATGTCACCGCCAATGACTTTCACTGGATGCTTCGATTCCTTCGCAACCACCACATAACTGAAATGTTCGCCTTTGGGCGACGACTGCAACGTCTTCTCCGAAATCGATCTATCACACTGTGTGAATATAGTTCCTTCTGGACCCGCCCTCAGGGATTTCGATTCATGCGCGAATTGTCACCTTGTTTGTATGTTCATTTGAGTTTCGGTGCTTTGGTGATCTTCAAGGGAGATCTCAACTACCGCAAACTGCTCGATGACATCAACTTGAATCCAATTACTCCATTTAGCGAGAGCTTAGGTGGCTTTTTGCCCACCAGCATTTGTGCGCTGCGTTTAATCAAATCTGATCTGTACTGTGGCATGCCCCAGTGTGCGGTCGAATTGTTAACCGAGGATAATCCCAATTGGATGTTGTCTGGCGAGAAGGCCGTTATTCAATTGGCCATCAAAGCCAGGCCATGAAAAATGGAATATATTAGATTAAATATTTGTCGACATGCAACATTTTCTAATAACTATAGAAATGAATATTTTAATCATTTTTGTAGAAAACTTTTTATATCGATTATAAAAATTACAGTTCTTAAGTAAACTTATTTGAAGATGTATTCTTTGCAAGGCGTTACATATTCTATGATAATTTGATAAATCTACTTTACTTACAGTTCAATTTAGTAAAGATTCCAGCTAAAGCTGCAGTTGATTAAGGAGTACAAAACTTGTTTGATTTGGATGATATTTTGAATATATATATATATATATATATATATATACATATATATAGATCTATTGTCGTTTTATTAGTTGGATGCGCTTAAAAGCTATAATGGTAGGCCGTGTAAGTCGTAAAGATAAGTATGAAATTTCCATATACGCAGTATAGACTATAAACTATGCATTTATTAAATATGAATAGTACAAAAATATGCTCTAAGGCCATATCTTATATATGTATTGTATTTGTATGTAGTATGAATTTATGGTGTGTATTGTGTGTATATTCATGCTGTTGATATATATATATATATATATAGCAGCAGTATTTTGAAACAATTCGTCAAATTTTCAAGTCTTATCAATTGCCGTTACAGAGAAAAATAAAAACAAACAAAAAAACCAATGAAGAACTCATCTGCATTTTGCTCCACACATAATACAAGCGAGAGTCTTTTCAGAAATTGGGTGCTTTTTTTCTGTTTGTAGTTGCGATATTTTTTTTTGCTTTGATGTTGTTTTTTTTGGAGGGAGTTCTTCTTACGCGGCTGCTGGGGCTCACAACACACAATTGGGATTCAGTGGCTGATATGGTGTCAGATCTTTTGTGATGGAGAAGAGTGCCCCATCTCGTACCATTTTGCACATTAGAGCGCCCAGATTCTTGGCATCATCGATGCCTGAATGCGCGCGTCCCTCAAATGCCAGACCCACATGGGAGAGAGCATCCGTAAAATTACATGGACGATATTTATACCACTCACGATAAATGGCACGCACATCGATCCACTGATTGAAATATGGCGCTTTGCGCATACGTTTCCTTGTGCACTCCTTGTGCAAACATATGCCAAAGTCCCAATCCGTCCAGGTGACAAATGCACAATTGCCCAATATATTCGATTTGGCCGTTTTGGGTAGCAGCAGATTTCGCGCACGCAACTCCTTGCGCAACCACTCGTGGAACATCATTAGAGCCGTCTGTAGTGGCACTCCCGCGTCCACAGTCTTCTGCTCTATGCCCGTTAGCTCGGTGCAATAGGTGCTCAAGCGTGGCGACTCAAATGGCATTATGTATTTGTGAAACTCGGCTTCAATTTTGCCTGTCTTCAAGTTAACAAGCACAGCTGGGAATTCTGCAACGATTCAATATTAGTATGGAGGAAGAATATATATTCCACCATTACTCACCAATAATCTCTGCTTCTCGCCATTGTGGCGGCGCCTGTTTCTCCCAGCAGGTGGCCTCGAAATCCACTGCGATCACATAGCTAAATGGCTGCATGGCCAACTGTTTGGATTTGCGCGATTTCTTTGTCTTCAGTGGCGGTGGTGCAGTGGCTGTGGCATCGTTGGCACCGCTGATGTTAATCTCTACTTCATCCAAATCATTACCAGGGTCTGCGGGTCGAGCGCCATCCACATATAACGTATCAATTAGGCCCAGTTGTCTGGCAAGGTAAAAGAATTTCGCATTTGAAACAGGGTTACTTGACATATTTTTTTTTATAAAAAAAATAAATATATATTAGTGATATACCGGGTCGGACATTGACAACTAAAACTATCTAAAAGGACACTATGGCTCGAAAGATGTTCAGCTACTGAAAGATGCTACAACTATATATACATACATTTATTTGGCAAATACGATTCTAGTTTCTTTCTTATTGGTAATAAAGTCTAATAATTTAAATTGATATATTTTATGAGTTTGATTTAGTTTAAGGCCTTTTGCAAATAATAAGTTGATGAAATTTTAGGTTAGATACAAAGCAAGTATGTTAAACAATTCTTGTTAGTAATATTAAGCAGTATATTGAATAAATTTATAAGTTTGCTTTGCATTTATAAATAATACTTATAAGTACCATAACTGAAGAACCTTTTGCTCTAGCATCTATAGAGTATCTCATAGAAACCGATTTAAAGCTAATAACCCCCGGGATGGATTTCATGTTTGCTCTGGTTGCTGTTTGCCATAGCACACAATCATGGGTTTCTGGTGCCAGAGCAAACCATTTGTTGCCATCAACGCTTGGGCAACCACCACCGCCGCCGCATCTGCATTCGCATCTGTATTGCTGAGCTGTTGGAATGTGATAAACGCCTGTCCCTTCATCCGTCCCTGTTGCATGACTTTAATGTCCAGACTCTCCGCTGGCGCATAGCGAGCATAGAGCAATCTCAGCTGTGATTCTGTAACGCTCTTATCGAGATTCTTAATGTAGAGTTTATTGCTGGGTTCGCCCCTTTTGTAATTCTTGTAGATGGGCAAAGCTTCCAACTGCTCGAGCGTGAGACGCTCCTCCGGCAGCTGTTCAGTTGCTGAGGCAGCAGGCAAGACTGTTGGCAGCTTCAGTTCAATTTTGGGCGCATCAAATGTGGGCACATCGATGGACACTTTAGTGATTGGAGCTTTTACTGCGCTCTGGAGGATTTGACGGGCACGTTTACGATATTGTTCGGGAATAGAACTAGCTGGCAAAACTGGCTTTCGCTTCAGCTGCTGCTGCTTGTGCTTGGCTTCCTCATCGCTCTCCAGTTCGCTCTCCGTTTCATTCTCCAGAACTTCTTCGGTTTGTGTCGCAATGCTTTGCGTCTGCTCTGGGAGTAGGTGTAAGCCGGAAGGTCTCTTACCAAATGGAGGTTTCAAATTCATGCGATTCATTAGGTGTAGCACCTGAGTATAGAAGCGTTTATCACTCCTTAGGGCATCTCCAATGGCAGTCAATATATTGTCATTGATGGGCGGATATGCATATTGAAGATATGGCGGTGGTGGTTGCATTGAATCAAACTGCTGCTTATTGCCGGCATACAACTTTTGCACATACTTGTTGTTCTCGGAATCCGTCGCCGACGCTTGTGTTGACTTGTGTGCAATCTTGGGCTTGTTGCTGCCATCGCTTCCATCACGTGGTCCAAAGCTGCTGATGCGCAACGGTTTATCTAGTTTACCGCTGAGGTTCGTCAGCTGTTCGAGTGCCGCTTGAGCCTCCGAGGCGTCCGCATATTCAAGAAGCGCCCGCCGGCGTCCAAATGCATTTAACGAACGTGGTATTATCAATTTAACCTCTTGAATTAACTGCGCAAGTTCTTCGATGCTGCAAGGCATGCTTTTCAGCAGCAATTTATTTGTGGGCGCACACATATTCACAAAATTTTACAACTAAAAATGTGCTGTAGCAGCTGCCATAAACGTGGGTTATCGATTGTTCCAAACCGATAAGTAAGTACCAGTTCTTGTGTGGAGTATTTCTGCTCATTTGTGGAGCACCTCTGTTAAGTATTTAGCAATTTATAAACAGCTTTACGCGCCTTTTTCAAACTCAATTTTTAACTCGAATGCAATTATGTTTGGTCGATAAAAACAAACAAGTTTTCATTTCTGCATCAAAAAGAAAAGCAATTACTTTCACTTACTGTAGTCACTGGATTATTTGCAAAAATGAGCATTGCTATTCAGTGTTGCAGCAGAACCAGTTTTGCAACAAAATACATTAAAAAAAAAACTAAACTAACAAATCATATCAGTTGCGTACGTGCTATGTAATGTAAATATAGCCAGCTATCAGCGATTACATTGCTTATTTGTAATTGTTATTTTTGTATGTAAGCAAGGCCAGCTGGCAAATAACGGTTGTTTAGATACTTGAAGTGTGTCTTGTAAATAGCAGATTATTTGGTTTCGTTGCTGCAGATACATACAAACATATATGCAGAGCAGAGTCAATGCACTTTCATTAAGTGAAAATCTGATTTGTTTTTTTCTTTTTGATATATGGCACACACAAATGCGCACAAGTCGCACACAATGCTGTTTATAAAAAGATCAACACACACACACACAACGTGCGACAAGAACAACAACAACAACAACAACATCAACACTCAAAAGTCAGATTGCATAAAATTTGCAATGATTAAATGGACAACAACAACAACCACGACACACTCTCACTTTCGTTCGCTAATGTCCACTGCAAAATGCGGAAGCACAACAAAAACATGCAAAAATTGGATGAATGAACTCGTTCCCTATCTCTCTCTTTTACTCACTGTCCCCCTCGCCTTTGCTCTGTCTACCTATCCCTCTCTCCCACACTCGTGTAGAAGAATATACAATTTGTGGGCTGTGCGCGAGCGGATGATAATTTTTTGCATTACTAAGTGACACTAATGGGTTAATGCAGCTAGTACTATATTTAGAAGAATAAAAAAAATTTCCTATATCAATTAGCACTACTAAACGTGGAAGGGGTTACAGCTGGTCGTCAGCTGTGCTAAGTGTTAATTAAAGAATATTTGCACAAGCAGCAATTTAGATTAATCATTGACTTTTTATTTGCACACATAAAATAATTTGTAATATGTCTGAGAACTTTTTAGCTTAGTAAGAATACGAATATTAAAGGGATTTCACTATTTCCAATTCATTGACCACTTCTACAACAACGAATTCTTGATGTTTTGATAATTACATAGTTTATTGATTTATTTGTGATATTATCGATGATTAAGAAAGCGATTCATTTTATTACTATATTACCTGATTTGTTAGGTATATTGTGACGCCGTCTAAGCTCTGTCATCAATCCTAATTTCTGCACTGATGCGAGAACCTTTGTCGAGTTGACAGTTTCTTTGTCATTTTTATAGAAAATACTCTAAGCCTTAATTATATTTGCCAACCCCACAACCTTAACATATTTTACGACACTAAATAACACATATTAAAATGCCAAATGCAACAGGTTCAGTATTATTCTCTTTTTATTCCTGATCTGTTATTACGTGCCTCAGACAAGCCCATAAAAACATAACATTAACCACTTATCAATCAAATGGGCGGCTCGTGCCTTTTTAGGTGCGTATGTATTGCGTATAATTTAATAATACACTATGCACATATATATATATATATATATATATATATATATTTATGTGCTGAGTATACCGCAATTATAGGGGTAAAACAATGTCAATTGGCCGCAATTGTGGAGACATGCACAGTAGTTGACAGTTTTATGACAGGGAACCCACCAACCTTGTGGGTTCAATAAGCCTGAAGCGTGTTTACACATTAATAAAATTGTAATAATTAAGTAAATGGGTGGAATTCAGCGACAACAACTTGCATTTTAGATATTCATATAAAAAAAGTTGATATGGTTCTAATGTGAATGTGTCATTAAATTACTTTTTTAAAGTTTTAATAGCTCGTATTCATTTTAAATTGCTTAAAAGGGTTTATTGAAGTTCTGCACAATTATGAAACCAAAAGTTTTAGCTTCTAGAAAAGTAATTCATATTAGAAGGATAAATTCTATAAAGTAAAAGTTGTTTCTATAAAATTAAATGTTAGAAACATAAATTTTTGTAAATAAGGTTTAAGGCATAACAATTTGATAGTGCAAGTGATATTAATATCATTTTGTATACATTCAAGGCCAAAGTTAATTAGTAGAAACACTAAAAAAGCACGTTGTACACAAAAAGTAAAAGCCAAAACAAATATTGTTTTAAGTGTGTAATTGTATTATTGCACATGTACATGTGTCTCCAATCCAGCAGAAAAAAATATGGCTTTAGGTGTGTGTACATGTGTATAAATAAATATTTGTAGATATGTTTGCAGAAAACAATTGCAAAGCAATTGTGTTGGAGTTGCCAAAAATAGCGCAATTGACTGAATCAATCAATGAACTCCCCAGTTGCAATAACATCCTAGTTGATTACTATTTGTATATAGAATATGTGTATGTATTTACTTCGTATGTGTTGATTTATTATGGCAATTTATATCAGTCATAGCCACGTGCTACATTCTGAGAATGGATCCCGCTTGGCTTTGCTACCTAATTGAAAAATACGTTGATTATAGCTATGGAAGTGTCCTTGGGCTACACCTACACTTGCCGGGCAATTGATATTGCAATTAGCAATTTGCAAGCTAAGATAATTATGTGCATGTCGTGATATCTAGTATAAAAATAATATCATTAAATAAGTACACACAAAATAACAAATATGTGGTTTAAACAAAGCTAAAATTCAGCTTTTAACAAAGTCGTGCTTTAAGTCAAGAAATTCTTATTTATTTTAAAATATGGAATTTGTTTGAAAGCTGCTGTGTAATTTTCCAAATCCTTTTAGAAGGTAAAACATATTGTTAGCACAAATATTTATCCAAATTAATTATAAAACAGAGAATAGATCTAAATTTAATTAAGCCAAGACTGAAGTTCTTAAAATAAGTACGAGGAAAGGAACATAATATATTATATATCATTTTAAACAAACCTACGCTTCAAAATTAAATCAAATCCATTTCATCATACGAGACTTTGCTAAGTATATATCAATTTGTTTGCATCCAATATTTCTCAGTGTACTGGTCATATGCACACATATTGCGCATACGCCACGTGCAACGACTGAATTGGAGGCGCGTGCATAAAATTTACCAGGCGAAATATTTGCATCTTCTCGCTCGCTCACTCGCTCGCTCGCAGAGAGCAAAAGAGTGCATCTCATTCGCACTTTAATATAAATTCGATTGCAGTTGTATTTTCTTCTTATTTTTTGTGTTTTTTTTTATTCTATTTTGTTACCCTTCATTCATTCCGCAGTCATAATAAGTAGCTTGTTTGTGTGTGTGTGTTTGTTGTCTGTGTGCTCAACTTACTGTTGTATATGAATGTATTATTCTTATAGATATTTATTGCTTCTGGCTTCTGGCTGTGTGTGTGTGTGCTGTGTGTGTGTAACGCTCTGCTCTTGACTTTGGATAAGTTTGGTGAAAACTGCTTTCAGCCGGATTTCCCCCAGTCCAACGACGACGTCGATAAAATGACGTCCGCCTCAAGCGCAACAATCGATTTAAACGATTTCATGTTTCCTTTGCTACAGTCATTAATTTTTTCTGACTACCCCTGCTAAATTTTAACCCGACCACTTGATAATAAATATAATGTTTTGACTATTAATATAACTCATATAAATTCTCGTCAATCTCCACTCTCTCGTGACAAAGATAGCGTTAGTTTAATTTAGACTTATTCATGTGTTTTGTGTTTGTTTTTAGTTATTATCTATGCTATAACTGTTGGTTTTATGCGTCATATGATAATGGTCTAGTCTTGGAAGTGCATACTTCTATAAATATTACGTCAGTATTATACTTAAAGTTTTTGGAAACTCATTTAAAATTTAATTTAATTATTTTACAATTTTGTTGATTTTAGAAAAATATATCAAATCTTTACTGCAACACATAAACAAAACTATTTTTATGTGCAGCGAATGCTCTGTTGTAAATCTATTTTATTGGCAACAATTTTATTTTTAAACAATTGCAAATCGACATTCAATGTCTTAAATTTGATTTTATTTGTTCAAAAGATTTGCAAAATATTTTTAAAAATTCTTGAATGTTGCTTGTGTTTAATTTCGTTTTCGCTATGGACTGTAAACAGCTGCCAAAGCCAATAATCGAATGATACTGATGAAGATGAAATGAAACCTGTCGTCATCACTATAGCTGCCAAAAAGTCTCTTTTAGAACTAGTCTTATATTCGAGAAGATAACCAAAGCAGAAACGATTTGGCGGTGATTTTTCTGCATAATTTGAATATTCAATTACCACAAGTCTAAGGCAGTTTTACTAAACTAGTTATAATTTTAAATTAAAAAATATTCTCAAATTAATGAATGCTAAATTAAACTACAATTATAATGTATCTTTAAACTTACAAATGGATGGCTAAGGTTTCCCATTGATCTATTAAGTGCAGCATTTTTCACGTGTCTTCAAACCTTTTTTTTACTATTATGTTAATATGTCTTCTGTTTAATCAATGCCAAAATGCAATGCGTATTTTTTTTAGAGACAACCAAAAAAGCGACTTATCTCGTCACGGTGATAAATCTCGACTGATTTATAAAATGGCTATCAAACAACAAAAACAGAGGCAAATAGAATATATATAAAATACTACGCACATAAATTAATAAACTGGTCATAATTAAATTAAAATTCAGCACAATAATTTCGCTTCTACGCCTGTCTATATTATGTGGTTAATAAAAAGTATTCATATAGATTACAAAAAATCTATTATCAGCATCGAATTGTGCAATTTTCCAAGAATTCCATTCGCTCCATATTTAACAACAACAAAATCAATGTATTGGGGCCAAACAAACAAACAAAACAAGAGCTCTTAGTGCATCAACTGCTCATCTATATATTATTCAGATACAGATGCAGTTACAGATACAGTTGCAGTTGCAGTTGCACTCACAGACACAGATACAGATACATTCAGATTGCACTTTTACAGCTTCGCTTCAATTGGGCTGAAAACTGTCAGTGGCCGCTTTAGCTTTGGCGAATGCACTTGAGAGTTGAGTTGGGCCGAGAGCATAGCAGAGTCTCTGTCCCTGTCTCTGTGTTTGCTTTCAATTACATTCAATTACAATTACATTGACAATTGCAATTACAAACAGGAGCAGTTGTCGTATTGGCAATGGGCAACGGGCAACGTCAACTTATTTTTAGATGGACAAACTCCAAAGTGAACTCAATTGAAGTGTCGCTATTTATTTATAAGATTGTCCACATATTGAGCAATGCTAAAATGGGTATATCTGACAAATAGAAAAGGGGAGAAACTCTAAAACAAGTTTAAAACGAAGTTTACTTTTTCAGTCTAAAATTAATAGTTTACATCGGAGTTTACTTTTATTAGCCTATCGATTGTTTCTTATTTTTTTGATAAATTAATTTATTTTTTTTTTAAATAACTCACTTGAGCTATTTAAATATTTAAATAAAATATAAAAAAAAATTATAAATATAGAAATTTAACACTCACCGGTTAGATTTAGATTTGAAATTGTTAACCTTATTTTTAATTCACTTTTAATAAAAGAAAATAACTTCCCACAAGAAATTTACTTTCGGCAGCAACTGAAGAAATTTATCTTAATTGCCTAGATTTCTAGAGATATCTTCTCAAGCAAATAAGTTTTGTTTTTATTTTCATAGTATTTCCGTACGGAGATAAAAATAGACTTGTCTTGTGGGGTCTCATATACCCCACAAATTCCTATAATCACAATAAAGTTGTTGCAATTAAATAGTACATGTTTGTTGGTATTTGTGTCTGTGTGCACAGGGGAGATAGGGACTACTGCTCAGGGCCAGTCCAGATAAAGTGCAATGACCAACAGCTGAAACGGAGGCAAACAGAAACCACAAAATAAACAGGCAAAGGGAATATTGGCATAAACGTTATTAATTGTTAAATTAAAGTAAGCAAAGCAAAGAGATTCTCAGTTCAGTTCAATTCAGTTAAGTTCAGTTCAAAGCAATTGTTGTAGTTTAATCCTCAATTGCGTCGTAAAAGAAACAACAACAAGAACAATAAAAAGAACCGCTTATTCTTCTTATAACTGCAATCTGCCCGCGTTAAGTGTAAAGGTAAACAAAAACAGAGCAAAATGGATACAGATCGGGCAAGCAGCGGCGCCAAATGACGTGAACATATTAAGCTTTTTACACTGCCTTGGCGTCAAAAACATGTTCGGTTTACGTTTAGTTTACCGCATTTTCAACGACAAACAATAACAAGTAAACAACTTTAAAAGTATGAATGTAAAACAACAAACGGCGAATGTCATTAGTAATATCATATATATCATTTTCTCATACATAGAAAATCTACCTACGGATAGAGATCAATTAAACATTAACAATCTGCGGTTTTTAATAATTGCTACTTATGCATTTCTCATCAAGTCAATGATAATAATTTTCACCAATTATAATTCACGTGTAATAAATCAATTGATTTTAATGCGCTTGTTTTTTACAACAAAAAAAACTGATGATTGTTTTAAGTAGTTTAGGTTTTTAAATTTATTGACTTAGCAAAGTGTGTTCTCAGAACAGTGGGCAAATAATTATAAGATGAATTTTAGTGTGACTGTTTAAACTAATTATATAGCCAAATATATTTAAGTCAGAGTAGAAAACGAGTAAAGGGTATCTCCTAGTCTGCCAATATTTCAAATCAGTAAACTTCAATTGTATGTGTGTTTTTTCTCTGCATATTGTTTTACACAAAAGAAATCCGTTATACATATATATTTATGTATATATTTACAATTTAATTTACGGTTAGGATCAGATTCCGTTATTCACTTACCTTGCCAGTCTTATTAAGGCCATTATGTTGTAATTTTTGGTCTGGGTTTTCTGCTAGAAAACAGTTGCGAGAGTTGAGTTGTAAAATATTCAACTTGGTATGTGAAGAAAAATTCGATTTGTTATTTTGGCAGTGCGAATAACGGCATTGGGCATAGGAGCAAGGAAGCGACGAAGGTGGACCGGCAAATTTTCTTTTGTTGTCTGCGCTGCAGCAGACACATACACGCGCCACACGGACACAGCAAAAACTCAATGCACAAAACACATACAGTCTCACGTGCAGGCGGCGCACGACCGGCACGAAGTATATAAGGAGAATAAATATCGAAAGCCAACAAGAAGAACAATTGCGCGCGCGCACACACATAAACACTCACAAACACACACACAGAGTCAGACGCACACAAAAACTTTTGTCGATTTTCAAGCGTGCAGTTTTAACAAAGATCTGTGTCTGCCGCCCGGTACAAATGGATAAAAACAAACCTGCGACAACGACAGCGACGACGGCGACTGCGGCAGCGGCAGAAACATATGACCACAAACAGCGAGTGTGACCAGTAAATGCTAAAATTTAAATACGTAAAAGATAACAGCGGCGCGATAATGCAAGTTATAAATTTGACCTTAGCTGTTTGCGTATCGTTTACATTTTAGTATTTACTTCGGCAAATTGGCAGCACTGGCAACAAGTTAATTTTCTGTTCGTTGTCATTTGAAATACAATTCAAAATTAACTTGAGCGAAAATATATAAAACAAGCTTTTCTTTTTTTTTTTATAAATAACAATATATATTGGCTTCTTTAAAATGTGGAAGCAGCTGGATAAATATCGCAATCATTTTCTGCAACAAGAAATTAAAGACGTTCTATCACCGAGTTCCATAAATGCTTTGCAAAATAAAGGTGAGAAAAAATTAGAGATATATTTAAAAATATGAATTCTTTTTTGATTTGACTCCACAGAATGGCACTCATTTATGGAGAAACGCAACTTGTGCAAGCAATTCCCACAAAACTGCACCAAAGGTTCCACCTATTTTGAGGATCGAGCTCAATTGGCTTACGGCTGGTTTGCCTTGCCCAAACTGATGAGGGAAATGGATAGCGATGATAATTTAACCCACTGGCGAGCCATTTGCTCACTCTCCGAGTTTCTGCTCAATCCGCTAAATGTTGAACGTGCCATTTTGGAGATGCAATTAGTAAGAAAGTGAGTATGCTTAAATATAGAATAATTAGACTTAAAATAACTTTAATATTTATTTGGTTTACAGGTTAAAGAATTGTTTTATGCGTTTGTGCTTGAAATTTAAAAAGGAGCAGTGGGAAGAATTGAAGATTTATCTGAAAATTTTTAGTAAGTGCGATCAATTTTTTAAATATCAATTGATTTATTTAGATTTGTAGTTTTGTTTAGGTATTAATATTATAATTTATTTATATATCTTTTAGAGTATTAATTAGTCAACAAAAATTATTATCAGATACTCTCCCTCTCTTCCAGATATTATTTCTCGCAATTTAAATGGGGCTGAACAAATCGCCAATCGCAAATGTTTAATGATTGAGTTCTATAAGATTGCTGGAAGTAAAGAACCCGAAAAACAGGATCTTGCCGCAGAGATACTACGTAATTTAACAGGCCAACCAAAAGGTGAGTAAGCAAATTAAAAATAATAATCTAAATAATTAATTAATATTAAAAATTTAGTGCTTAGCATTGTATTTAAAGATGAGGAAAATCTTGGATCCATGGCAAATATCTTTAAGCTGGATCCTTGTCGGCCATATTATCCGGCAGATCTGTGGCATCATTTGTGCCACATGTTGGAACTGGTCCCCCAATTGGGCATCGATTTGGGTTTCTTTGAGCTGCTGCACTCGAGAATCGTGAACAGATTGCCCCTGTTCTGGGAGATGAATAGCAAAGCATTTGCGCTGCTCCTGCGCTGCGAGGAGGGTCAGCGTCGCTTCGACAAGCTCGATGTGATCCGACTGATCTACGAAGTGTTCGAGGATGCTTACGTTGACAAGTCAAAGAAACTGCCCGGTCAGTTTGTGGAGAACTATGAGTATTTGATACTGATCCTGATGGATGGACTGCACAGCAAGCGAGCCCTTTGGCGCGTACGAGAGTTCACCACGTTGGCCTGTCATGTGGCACGTCGCGTTGCCTGTGAGCGTGCCACGAATCCTCGACTGCAGCTCTACGGCCTGAAGACACTGCGGAACATGGGCACCATGCCCTGCGTGCGGCGCTACATCATCGGCAATTGGCTGACAGAGATTTGCGAGATGAAGTGCCTCGATGCGGATGCGGAGTGCGCCAGGGATGCACTTCTCGATTGGCTGCGTCGCGATATTGCCGACTCCAGCAGCTAAGCTCTCGATTTGATGTAGATTCAAAAGATCTATGTTTTGGGATTGTATAAGTTGTATATCGAATTAAAGTTGTTTCAAATTGTTTTGTGCGCACATCTAATGAAATATTTATTTAAACATAAGAACGGTTTTTTCTGAACTTGGAATATTATTTAAGAAAATATCTAAGCTTTTTTTTTGCCTTTTTAAATTTCAGTTGGGTAAAAACCATAAACAAATTTCCATTTTTGAAATCACCAAATCAAACCTGTATTTTTAGCAGGTGTTTTTTTTTTATATAGTTTTTTCAATAAATTAACTTAAAAAGGGTATTTTATTTACGATTGTGTTGGAAGGGCTGATGAAACCGAAGGCTCTTTTGCTGAGTAAGCTTTCTAGGGTATTGCAGAATGGAGTGGACGAATTGCTAATATTTTTTTTAAATTATATATAAATAATTATATACCCATAAGAAGAATACAACAACTTTTGTCTGGTTGCAAAATAATCCTGCTTTAATTTATGTATATACATATTTATATATATATATATATATTTATATATATATATATATATTTATGTATATATATATATACGATAATTAGTTCAATTACGCGCTTAAAATCGCTCACTTAAACAAAAACATCGACGCTTTTACACAAAAAACTGCCCCTATTTTCAACCCCTATTTCGAATCGGGTTAACCGTTTCGATTTCCCCATGTGTTGTCCCAAAGCTTTTTATGTTAGTCCAAAAACGGTTATAACTCTCTCTCTCTCTCTCTCTCTCTCTCTCTCACTCTTTCGCTCTCTTTATCTCTTTGTGCCAGCTGATTTTCCTTTACTTTCATTCAATGAAATTACAACATATAAAACGATAGCTAAAATTTTATTTAACTCTAATCATAAAAAATAATTTACTGACCAAGTTTTAGGCAAATATTTGTAAAAAGTTGACAAATACACAACCACAAATTTTTTTTAGAAATTTTATTAGACAAATTAAGTATTAATAAAAATATTCAATGTAATAAAATAACTATAATTTATGGCTTATATATATATGTATATATACTATTCAATTCAGTTGGAAAACCTTTAGCTGCTTTAACTGATGAAAAATAAGACATTTCACAAATTGTGCAAGAAAAAAAAATAAAGAGAAACATCAAAGAACTTTTCCAATTTCCGCTTCTTGGGTGGGCAGCTCCTTGTCGCCAATGGCATCAATAATGACCAGCTACATTACCAAGAGACACGACCCCCAGCACAACAACAACAACAACAACAACTACAACAAGAGTAGTTGAGTTGAGACCGTAACCCGACCACAGTTTGTTGGTTTCTGCGGTTGTCATGCCTCCAATTTTTTTTTTTATATTTTTTTTTCAGCATAGTTTTTTACTTGTCTTGTTTTTTACCATTCTATTTTTCTGTGGTGACAAACTTGGCAAGGAGTTGCAATTTTTAAATTTATATGCCACAACCGAACAGAAGCGTAAACATTCTGTGGCCCAATCCAACATGAACCAAAAGACTAACCCAATTGTCCAAAGTTTTCTTAGCTCTCAACGAACCCGTCGTCACAATTTTGATTAGAGTCGTCGACACAGATTTTATTTTATTGTTAACTTTTTAATTACCACATCGCGTTGGCTTTTTTATTAAAATGCTGCATGCAAATTTTTGGCAATTTCATTGTAGAATTGACACTATAAATAATTTCATAACAAAAGTATGCACACAAAATAATTTTATTAAATTCTTAACGCTTTTCGACAGCTCTAAAAAATTTGGGTCAACGTTGCCGAAATTGTTTACCAAATTGCTAAAAACAGTTTGAGTCAAAAATAAAATAAATATCGAGATTTGTTACTTTTGAAACTCAAGCAAAAAGTGCTCGAAACATATTAATTTATTTTCATAATTGAGAAAATTCACATTTGCAAATATCTTGCACATATTTTGATAGAAACTTCAAGTTATTTGTTATGTGAATTGAAATATATTTGATTTGTTGCCATTTTAGACATTTTTATGGAAAGAAAATGAATATGTTTATAGATAAATATTATTATTATTTTTCTTTTTGTTTGTCTAGTTTTATTCATTTATTCAAGCAGTTTTATATATTTTGGGCATCCATTTAATTGACCCACATTTCTCTGGTAGTTTCCAGCTTATTATTTAATTAAATAACCAGCTTTTTAAGTTGATGATTAGCTGTCCAGCTGCGAGTCCTTGCTCCTGGTACTATGGCATTCCTGCGCTTGTTGCGGATCAGCAATCGATATATAAGTTTTCATGCGCTGCTCCTGCCGCGATTCTATTTGGATCTGCAGTGTCTGCGTTTCAGGTGTGCTGGAAATGTGGTCCGCCTAGCGGAGCACAGCTTGTCCATATCGCTAATGATTGTATTGCCCTTTGCATACGTTCTCAATCCCTATGTGTCCCTGTTGCATCTGCAAACCTTTCTCTTCGTCTGCTGTTTGCTGTGGCAGCCGCAAAATATTCACCAGCGCAGAGTGCAGCTAATCAATGGTTTCTTGCGCCTGCACCGGCTCTATATCGACACAGTCCTCGTAGATTAGAGTTATCGTGGTTTTTGGTGCTATAATTGGCCTTGAAGCTGCTCACATTGAAGCTGTATTTGGGCATCTTTGAGTTGTGGAAGACAGGCGCCGATAAGTTGGAGTTTCAATTGATCTTTGTGGTGTCCATTTCATTGGCTGTTTGGTGCATGGACGTCAGCGCACATCTGCTCAGCATTTGCTTCAGACTGCTGCTCAAGTCCTTTGAGTAGCTTAGCACGGAGTTGGTCGAGCAGGTAGCAACTGCATCTCAAGCTCCTGCAAGTGGATTATCGAGCTATGATACTTCTGCGCCGCCTGCGCTCCTTGCAACATCTGCATGTGGCATATGTGAGGATTACGCAACAGCTGTTCGATTGTTTGGTTCCCCAATTGCTGCTTATTGTGCTCTATAATATCACCATGATCTTTGCCCTGCCGTATGCCCATTGGCAGCGACTTTTTGACATCCTGATATTGGCCAACGGGCTGCGCCTGCTTTTCCAGTCATTGGACGCTTTAGTTATTGCCACAGGCTCGCCAGGGGACACCTCGTGGGCGCATGTGGCACGCCTGTTTCAGCTGAACGAGGTGCTGGCCATGCACGGCTGGCTGCATCGCCATTGCTGCACATCTCTCCTCCATGGACAGCTGCGGGCAAAGCGTGAGGCGTACGTTGCTCCAGCCACGCCTGCAGGTTCTGGGACTCTTTACGCCCAATCGTCGATTGTTCTTTCGTCTGTTATTCTGCTGCTGCAACTATCTGTATCTTCATTGTATGTGCAACAAGCGACTCTCAGTCGCCGAGTGGAAGATATTCAACGAGATGCTTCTGATTTCAAACAGAAGGAAGAGACTCCAACAGGCGCGTAGTCTGGATGGAAGGTAAAAGGGGGACACTGGAGAAAACAAAAAATACAAAATACATTTATTTAATAAATATTTAACTAAAAATATTTTTTTTTTTTTGTAATTTTTGATTAATTTTTATTTAAAAACATTCAACTGGTTTTTTTTACTTCGCATTTTATTTGACCAACAGCCTAAAACTATATTTAAAATGGGAATCGAATTAAATTTTACTAATAAAGATCAAAATTACACAAAGCTGAAATGAAAACAAAACAAATAAAATTTTTTTCAATTATGAATTTTTGGTCTTTGATCTGAGCTTTACTTTAAAAGTTGAAAACGTGATTCTGGCTGAAAATTCATGTTAAAATGATGCGCTCAAAATCTGCACTCAAAAATATCAAATTTTGTAAATAGAAAAATTGGAATTTTCTCTAACTAAATATCCCCCTTATACGTCCATGTACAATAAATCAAACTTTGCTTTTGTGATTGGCAATAAGTTTCGATTTTTTGATTACTTTTCCAAACTCGACCAATTCCATGCTGACTGCTGGCCAGGAAGTTCAAACTGGAGCTGTTTTTGCTATGGAACATTTGTGATTTGACAACGTTTTGCATTTAATTGCCGAGTTGATGAAGTTTCTGCAAATGAACAGACCACAAGAAACAACAGATACAAAAGATACAACAATTTTGAATTGTTGCTTTGCTTCTTGCTTCTTGCTGCTACTCAACAAATAATTGCGGTTTATTACGAGAGATGGAAACCAATTCAGTTGAGTATTTTAATTGAATTGGGCTCTTCGCAGATAAACGTATACGTAATAAAAATGTAAATTAGCATTTTGGAAAATTGCAGATAAATAGAAAAATGATTTTCTTTTTAAATCGAACTCATGCTGATTATTTCAAGTGTAGCGCAGCTCATTTATCATGTAAGTATTTATTGCACTCTCGAACGCCAGTTTATATTTGTTAAGCGTATATGCACTGAAATTATTTGGCCAATTTTACACACAACACACTGAATACAAGGATATGGAAAGGGCAAACAACAACAACAACAACAAGAACAGCAAAGTGGGCAACTGGAGGACATCTCCGGGCGGGTAATTTTACATAATTTATGCATTCGCCTTTTGAGACATGCACAAAAATAACAAGCGCTGCGGGTGCGTGGTGGGTAACTGCTTTGCGGGGTGAGGTGTGGGCAATGGTGGGTTTGGCAACTGTGTTGTGTTTGCCCTTCTCGTTCGCCCCAACTGAAATATATATAATTGCATGGCTGGCCGAGCACTTGAGGTGTCTAAAGTGTTGGCTCCCACTCACTTCTTATCTCTCTCTCTCTCTCTCGCTCTCTTCTTCTCAGTGGGGTCTTCATTCCAGTTGCTTGCTTCGCACACACACATGGCCATCCTTCCGTTCTGGTTTCCATTCCCCCCCTCTTTCCGCTGCACATAAATCATTTTTTTAAACGCATCCCCAAGCAAAGTGCGTATGTGAAATACTTTTGCTACGCTTAAAATTTTGCACCTTATTTGTGAAAGATTTATGGAATACTTGCTTAAAAGATTTGCACAGTTATTGTTACCGTTGTTTGGGCTTTGATTAAATTCTCAAATGTTGAAACAAGTTTGCTATATATATATATAAATTTATATTTATTTACAGTGGCCTTCTCTGATTGGCAATTTCAATTTATTGCCACTTTATTTTCATTTTATTTTCACTAACATTTTGTCAATACTTTTTTGTGATGGCAAATTGTATTTTCTATTTTGTATTTTGTAGAATTTCTCTGCAGTATTTTCTATCTGCAAATACATAGAAAATCAATTAATTTCATATTTTCATAAGCAAAAAACCGAATTGTATTTTTTTAACTGCTTGTGTTTTTGTACTTTTGAACAGTTTTTAATTGCCTTAAACCTAAAGCTGGCTAATTGTTTTTAGACTTGAGCAGCTTTAATTTAAGTGCATAAAGGTTTCAGTTTTTTTTGAGGTTGAGGTGCGGTTAACGCTTATTCGAGCATTGCCCCCGCCCCCCACTTTGTGGGACAACTCAACTGTTCATTGTTGGCCCAATCTTATTGGTCATCTTTGATCTGAACACACACGAAACAAAGCCAACAAAAGAGTGTGACAGCTAACGGCAAAAGTTTTAAAGATATTTTGCGGAGAAGGCTTTGCTTCTTTGTTCTCGATTCTATTCCTACCCACTTGTTGAAATTTACGGCCTGCTGATGTGCCTCCAACGAAAGCCAATGATTTGACTTTGGGCTACGGGCTACATGGCCATAATAAGTTATGCGCCCAGAATTAAGCCGCTGGCAAAGCACAGTGAGAAGGAGACTTAAGGGAAACCAAGCCGGAGCATCGAGCCAGAGCATCGAGCACAGAGCAGAGAGCCAGAACCAAAGCCAGAGCCATCCAACTGAGCCAAGGGCAATGCTTTTATAAATCTTTTTAATTTATTAGATTTCATTAGACGTTTGGCGCCATCTCCTGCGAAGGGTAACGCAGCTACACTTAGACAAAAATAATGTACACAAATAGTTTAGTATTATTATAAGTACATTTAAGCATCTTAAATAACTTTGAGTATTTATTTATTTATGAAGTTTGCAAAGAATTTAAACAGAAATTCAGGTCTTAAATAAATTGAGAAGACAATAATTTTATCAGCTTTTTATTTAGCAAATTACATTAAATTATTTTCAATATTTTGTCCGTGAATGAAAATTCTGCACTACCTTATCGAATTGCTTTTTGCTACTGCTACTGCTACTGCTACTGCTACTGCTACAGCAGAGCCAATAGCGGAATACTTAAATTAATGCTCTTTTGCTCTGCTCAGCTCTTTTATTTTAATAGCAATATCAAAAGCAAAAATGTGCTTTGTGGTTTTAGCTATTTGCACAAAAAATCAGAGCAGAATTAGAGAATCTTATAACTAAATAAAAATATTGCTAATAAAATATCATATTTATTTTGCTCTTTTTTTTTTTTGCCCAATTTGCCCAATTGCATTGATAAAGCTGCAAATCTAAGAGGAGAAGAAAAAACATGTTGTGCATCTTTCGATAAGCTGGCCTAAATAAAATAATATGCAGATTTTCCAAGTGTCAGATTAATTTTTGCAAGTGTAGCATCATTGGGTTGTGCGGTGCCCATTGTTACAACAACAACATGACAGGAGTAGCAGTAGCAGCAGTGGCAGCAGCAGTGGCAGTGGCAGCAGTTCCCACAACGGCAACTGCAGAATTTTTATATTAACAAGCACAAAACATGGCAGTGGAAGCTTGCCTCGCATAAAAAGTAATAATGTGGCTGTAAAATGACGGCCAAGGGGCACGAAACGAATACCGATGCATACTTTGCAACTTTGCTACACTGCCTTATGTCCACCCCCACAACTCCCTTCCCCCCCACAACTCCCTCTGCTGCACGTATCACTAGTTGGCGTGGATGCCCCTTGTTTCTATGTGTGCGTGTCTAATGTTATTGTGTCTTTGATGTCAAGTCAAATTAGGTTTACCCTTTCCATGTTATTCATGCTTGCCACAGACTATTTGCAACTGATTATTTTTGCGGCTAGGGAAACACATCTCAAATGATTTTTGAGATTTGCTGAAAAGTGAAAAACATGAATTTTCTCTACTTAAAGGCTTTAGCACAAAAAGTTTTCTATATTATTTAGAAACAACATATCCAATTAGCACATGCAAAAATTGTAAATTTGACGGATTGTTAGTTATTTATGAATGGACAGCAACAACAATGGCAAATGAGAAAATCATGTGCAATTCATGCTAATAATTCAATTTAATGCAACGAAACGCATTTAATTTATATTTACAAATTTACAATACATGCATGTGGAAGCAGGAAACACTCTAAATAAATTGCACATTCAGTGTTGCCCTTACACACACACGCACACACACACACACACACACGCACACACAACCCCAAATGCGACGCCATACAAAACGGCAACAACGCTGTAATCAACAAAATTACACTAAAATACAAAAATAAATTTGACACGAATGCGACGACGACACCAAAAAGGAAGGGATGTAGGAGCGGGGGTGGGGGTTTCCCTTTCCACATGTTTTATCCACATTTTCTTTCGCTGTTCGCTCGCCCTCTCTTTCGCACTCGCTCGCTCGCTCTGTCTCTTTCTGTCGCTGGGAGCACGAGCGACATTCAAAGGAAAATGGAACAACGCTCGCAGCGGAACAGAACTGAAGTTGCTTGCCAGAAGAACATGAATTGGAGAACCTGCTCCTCTAGGTGCTGGTGTGCGTGTGTGTGTGTGTGTGGGAGTGTGTGTGTGTGGGAGGTTTTGTGATGTGCGACACTTTGTAACATATTTTTTGTCATTTGTTTGCAGTGTGTTTGCCTCTTTTTCGGCGTCACTCAACACAGACTCTTCCTCCCCAACCACTCCCACTCCTCGTCCTTATTGCATGCCTGTACATTAGTGTGTGTGTGTGTGTGTCTGGGTGTGTGCCACAAAATGTTACATTGTTTTTGGCACGCAAGAGGCGACACTGTGACACTCACACCTACACACACACACAGCACAGAGCAGACACACACTCATGTGGTATCAATCAGTGACGCGAGAAAAAAAAAATTGAATGTATGGCAGAGTTGCCACCGCGTTGAACGAATGACTAACACGCTGGGCTGTTGCCGACATTTTTTTTGTTGTAATTTTATGGCAAACATTTATAACATTTATTTGTATTTTTACGAGCTGAATTGTCTTTGTTGCTTTATTATTATGTCTCACTTGGGAATTTTATGAGCGTCCCCTCTGGTCTCCTCCCTCTCGCACCTATGTTCCACTTTACAATGAGTTTTAAAGTGGGCGGAGCAGCACTTTGCTTTGCCAAGTGGAAAAAAATTCAACAAAATTAAATAATCGAAATCAATCGAAATATTTTCGTTTGATTGCAAATTCGGTTTATAAAATGTGCGCAGATTCTTTGATTTCAAATTGTTGACTTTTTAAATTAATGTAATTTTTATATGCATAGTTCAACAAAATCTCAATACTAATCTAGTTGGTATGCTAAGGTCCTTTGAGGTCTTTCAATTAAATTAAAAATACAACAAGTAATTTGTGAAAGAGTCCGATACTTAGCGATTTATTCCTTTCACTGACTACTTCACTTCTCCACAAAGTAAGTATGGGTTTGTTGGACAAACTTCTCCTGTCAGCAAACTCCAATCGTTTCAATAAATCAATCATTAATTTTCATAATTCAAATTTTAAGTATTTCCTCGCAAGCGATTTACGTTTACATTGTAAATGCAAGCTAAAATATAACAAAATATCAGTCAAAAATATGTCACAAAATATTCTTAATATTAAATCGTACAATTTAATATTAGACATTAATCATGCACGCTTAGAGCTGAAAATATGCTTACTTCACTTAAGAAAATAAAAAAATTCCAATTTAGAGAAATAAGAGAAAAAATCTACTTCGTAACAAAGCAAAGCATTTTATAATGGCTTGGCAACAATGGCTGGCATTGTTTTCATTTTGATTAAACATTTTTATATATTGTGCATAAATTGTAAAATTGTGCTAAGAAAAAAAAAAATGGGACCTAGTTATAAAACAAATTATGCATTATTAAAAATACACAAAAAGGAAGGAAACCCTAGAAAAGCTGACAATGAAGCCGCAAAAAACTTGGCAAAAAAATAAAACGAAATAGAACAAAGTGAGAAAATTATCAATTGGCATAACCAACTGCGGGATACTGTGTTAATAGTTTAATGACAGTTAAAAACAGTTGACATAGAAAAAGAAATGCGAATTTTAAATCTTAATAAGATAATAAAAAAAAAATAAAAATCTACACTTCAAGTTTTGTGTAACTGTAAAAAATTAATATACTCTTCTAGTTTCGGCAGCAGAGTATAAATATGCGAACAGAATGCAGAATTTTACTGGCGACGCCTTATGAAATAAAGAAAGACAATTTGAAAGAGAGAGAGAGAGATAAAGACACAGGCAGAGTGAGTGAGCGAGGGAGAGTAGAAGCAGAGATTGAAGTGCCAGCGAATTTATGGAATACTTTTGTATTTTGCATTTTCCTTTTTGCTCAAAGCAAATTGAATACAACACAATGGGGCGACCAATGGAAAAGTTTCCAGCCTGCAAATGCCGACGGCAAGGAAGTGCTGAGTGGTGTGAAGATATATATATATATATACATTTATATATATGTAGAGATAGAGCAGAGAACGAAAGCATTGTCTGCCCAGCACTATAGTCCTGCATAATTTGAAAGTCACAATAGTCAGAGGCGAAACCGAGACGAGAAACGCATTTAGCCAAATGTCTGGCAATTACTTTATTTGCTAAATGTTTAGATAGCCAGGTTAGCTTTCGTTATTGCTATAAGTCGACTAAAATCAGCACAATAAATGAACTGCCAGTTAAGTTGGCAACAGACTTCAGCTCACTTTACTTATCGAAATGAGCAACTGACTGTTAAAGTTCAAGATTTATATTAATCATTCTGCTAAAAACTTGTTCAGTTGTTTCAGTTTTTAGCTTCAAACACACAAAATTACAGTCATTGCATACTAAATAGTTGAATTAAATAATTTAAAATATGGTTGGCTGATTTTGTGTTGTATTTAACTGAGTTGTGAATCATTTAAGGTGAGCTTAAATTCTGTGTTATTTTAGTCGTCTATATTGTCGAAATGCAGCTGGCCATGCAATCCGCAAACTGTTAAGCCCCAATCATGTACAGCTGCCGCCAACAACAATTGCCCACATGGTAACCAAAAGGTTGCATACCACTAGCAGGCAGTCATCACCCAAAAAAACAACAACAACTACAAAAGTTGCTATAACAACAACAACAACAAATTGCAGCGTGAAACGTGTCATTTAACATTTTGGCTAATAGTCCGCACATTGTTTCGGTACTTTTGCTAAACGGAATCACAAAAAAAAAAAGAAAACAAAAAAAAAAACTCCTACAAAAAGAGTGAAAAATTCAACTTATTTTCTGTGAAAAAGCAAAACAAAAGTGAACATTTTGTAGAGTGAGTTAAAACCGCGGTAATTTTGGTCAACATGCTGAATGAACTGTAAAATCAACTGGCACAAAATGTGTGTGTGCGTCTGTGTGTTCAATAACAATAGTAACAAGAGCTGAAACTAAAACTGAAACTCGACTCGTTTCGAAACTAAAAATCAGTTTGCACAAAATTACGTATACGCCGCGTGCTGAAGCTAAACGAGAATTAACATTTAACTGGTCCATAATGGCGGTTGGCTCTAGCTCTGTGGCAGGACGAAGGACACACTGAAAACATGTGCGAGTGTGTGCGTGTGTGGTTTTTGCTGAATTAAATGCACATTTTGTCAACTGGTTTGTTGTTTCTATTTTAAATGTGTGGAGTATTTGAAAATTGAACACACTTGTTTTCCAACTGTGCCGGAAATACCACAAACGCTTTGTGAATACGATCAGATAAATACAACTGTGAAAAAATACGCCGTATTTTGGGAAAACAAGTCCATCAAATGGTATGCATGAAAAGTAATATTATTACATTAAATTGTGAAAATTATCTAATGACTAATGAGGTCATTTGATATCTTAAATATGAGTAAATATTTGTTTAGTAATAATCATTTATTATCTTAGTTGCAGCTAAATTGTATATAATATTTTTTTTATAAAATCCTGCACAGATTGAAAAATGCCTTTGGGCAACTTTAAAATCCGAAATGCAATTTCACTTGCATCACATAGGAAAACCATATTTCCGACGCATTTCCTTCAAACATTGCAAAGCACACAAATTAAATAGAATAAGGAGAAAGATTTGATGGGTTTGTTGTTGTTGTTGTTGTTGTTGTCGTAGTTTTTCCTTAGGCTGGTGGTGGCAGCTCTGTTGTCAAGGAACAGCTGGCACAAGCTGCTCCGGCTGCTCATTCTGCTCCTGCTGCTTCTGCTGCTCCTGCTGCTTCTGCTGCTCCTTCTGCTGACTGCAGCACATACGTATTATTAAATTTTAATGCAGCTTGGCTGGTAATCCAACACAGCACAACGAAGGAAACAAACTCCAAACTAAAGTGCAAGTGCAGAGAAGGACAAATTGAATGGAATGCCAAAGCGCGCCTCAGGAGTTGAAATGCTCAGCAGTGGAGTGATGATGATGAGGATGAGGATGATAATGCTACCACTCCCTGTTTCCATTTCAGGGAAACAGGGAACAGCTCAGACATCACATATATGTCCCCAAGGTGGCTCAGCTTTGGCATTGGCTTTGGATTTTCTTACACGCTACTTATTATTTACTTTGCGTATTGTGTGTTGTGATTACACTTAGAAAAACAAGCACAAACAAATTTTTTTTTAAAAATTATAGTTTTAAGAGTCCTATTGAATTTTCTTTGCAAGCTATTTTATCTATCTGTAAAAATTCGATTTAAATCGTCTTAACTTTTATTTTTGGACTGATTGGGCTTTTTTGAGTTTTCCCCTTAAAAAAATGCATATAATAAATTTTTGTAATAATAATAACAATAAATAACAATTTTATAGATTTTTTTAAAATATATTTTTAGATATAAAATTTATTTCAATTTTTTGTATTTCTATGTGTCAACTGTGTCTTACACATTAATTGATATTTTCGCAAATGTCCATTCTGAAAATATTCCTAATAGCAACTATTAAAGCTGAAATGCATATATATATTTTTTTTCGAGTGTAAACTAGCACTGTCTGGGGCTTGTGCTGAGCGGTATCCATCAGGGCATTCTTTATGTCTGCGTGTAAATTTCAATTTGACTGCCGTGCGAGACTTTGAAAGGAGCTTAAAACCAACATAAATCATACTTAGCGTCCACAACTGGTCCAAACAGTTTGGCTCATTTAACGTTGGCTACTGCTGCATCTTGGTATGCGACCAACGTGGCCAGCAACAATTCTTGGCATCGAGCAAGCTGCCGGATTCCACGAGTTTCTTGGCAAAACAGTTTTTGGCTTCGTTGCTAAGAAAATGGCTCGTAAACATTTTCACTTTAGTCACGCGCCGTTTGCAAGTTTCCTAATGAATTATGCGATGCTGCCAGCTGCGAGGTGTTGTTCCTTAGATATCCATAGACATCCTTAAGGATCTCAAGCTCCCTCCAATTCCCTCCATTTGAACTATTTGAAATTCGTGCTTTGTGTTTATGATGAAAAATGATAATGCTCCCAAACTATTTCTACTCGCATAAACATTGCAAAACAAGTCAGTTTTACTTCTTCATTTGCATATTGCGTTGCCTTCGCATTTAACAGTCTTTTTTAAGTTGCACCCAAAAATAATCAACAAAGTCAACAAAATGCTATGGAAATTGGCCAGACAAAAACATTGTCATCTTAATTGCTGGTTTTAGTTTTGTTTTAATAATAAAAAACCAAAAGCCAAATATGTTTACTCGACTTTATTAAGGCTTACAAATTTTTGCTAACAAATATTTAGAATTTGAGTACGTTGAAAAGATTATTTTTCTCATGTTCATGTTATTAATATAGAAATCAAATTTATAAATATTTATTTATGTGCATTATTTTGCTTGTGTAAATGATTACATATATTTTTATAATATATTTACGATTTAATCCTATTTGCTTTAATTTAAGCTTTCCATTAAATTCACAATTGTTAATTATTTATAATAACACATTTACCATTGGACAAACTAATAAAATGTAAACATTTGCTGGTTAAAAATTAACACATTGTAAATTAAATCAGTTTATTGATTTAATGCTGAAGCTTAAAACCATGTATTAATTTTAAATGATTTAAATTTAAGCTTTATTTTAATATGAAATTTGTTCAGTTGGTGAAATCTTTTAGGCAACATTAATTCCATAAGTAGGAATTTAAAATTTAAATTTTCCTTATATTAAGCAGCCAGCTTGAGGGCTGGGAATAAGAGCGACTTCAACTACAACTATACTAACAATGACAGCTGCTGCCGCATTTTGTGGCAGCAACAACAACAACAACAACTTAACCCACATAAAACTCAACAAATAGTAACGAAGATGTGTCTCGAAATGTTATAAGAATGTGGACTGAGGTGACTATCACATTCTGTTTGCCAAGGGGCATGTTGCGGTCGGGGTTGCAACATGGGGTTATCAGTTGGTCTGCGATAAGTACGACAGTTGCTCGTAAAATTGAAGTGTCTACGTTTAAGGTACGTCTGTGTGTGTGTGAGAGTATATGTGTGTGTGTATGTGTGTGTGTGAATAACAATGTCTGTGTGTGGCTGTGACCATTAAAGTCCTTCAACACCCAGCTCCAAAGCAGCATTAGCTTTGCTTTATCAACAGCTCAGCGCATTTTTCTCTTTGTGTGTGTGTGTGTGTGTGGCATGTTGCAACCGTTGCAACTTGTAGCACAAAATAGAATTGACAATTTCACAGCTTGATGGGTTATTAGCCATTATAGTAATGCTGCCCAAAAGCAATAAACGAAGTCTGCAAAATAACTATAAAACACAGATTTGTTTTTTAATTTAACTAATTTCAGTGTTAAAAGCTGAACCACAAATTAAGCTAGCTTAAATATTAAAGGATATTAAAGGACCACTAAATATTGCTAGCAGATTAAAATAAAAAAAATACAAATATTTATTTTAAAATATTGTAAAAGTTTGAAATAAAGTCATAGCAATTATTCTCTTCAAAAGTAGGTTACAGATTTAAATTTTTGATAAACTTTCATAAAATTAAATTAAATTAAATTAAATTAAATTAATATATCCTCATATTCAATTATTTTTTTTTCAAAAGTACAAAAGTTACACATTTAAATTTTTGATGAATGAAAAGTATTTTTCTAAATAAACAAATTTATAAATATATTTTTATATTAATTAAAATTTTTTAAATAGTTTCTGCCTGATTTCCAAATATTATTTCCGCTTACTGTTTATCCGATTCAACAAAAATTGCCTGCGATGCCCCCTCTCTCTCTGCACCCCCACACACACCCTCAGACACCCACTTGTTAACTGCTTTTGACCATAACTGGTAAGCTGCACTGTTTGTGCATTGTCCGGCAGTTTCAGCAAACTTGTCACCCATTGCAATGTTGCCACACGCCCCACCTCTTGCAGCACACACACACACACACACACACACTGCTGCTGAGGGAAACTTTTAACTAAGTAACAGTGGCAATAATAAACCGCCAAGTTGGCCAAGTTGGCCAAGTTGGCAGTCGTAGGACAACGCAGGACACGTGCCAGGACCCTCGGCAGCCTCGAGGCACAGCTGTTCGCTTATCGCTTATCTGTGCGCCACTCCGCGCAGCCTCTCTCCCCTCCCCCCTCTCCAGTCAGCGCATTTCGCGCACACTTTTTCTTTGCGCTCTTTCAAATGAAGTAAGGCAACACAAAAGCTGCTTAAATGGCAGAAGCGCTTTTCTTAGGCACCGTTGATAGCTAATGTGTCACAGTGTTCATGCCCCTTAAAATGGTTGCATGCAACAGGCATATTAAATGATCGCTTAAGAGTCATTTTTTATTAATAATTTTGAAAACAAACTGAATTTAATTTGTTTAGCTAACAAAGGGAATTTTTTATTAAATTATATGTATTTTATTTAATTTTATAATATCGATACATATCGATATTCGATAGCAGTAAAAGCCACAAAATGAAGTGTGAAGTGTTCTCATAGAATATATAATATTCTCTCATAAAAGTATTTATAGTCTGTAATGTTATTTCTTGTAGATCTGATAGAACAATCCAGATATAGTTTAAATTAATACTTTTAGCAAAGCCTCGATAACAGAACCTGTCTTTTAATCGACTAATTGTGTTCGGTTCAGCTAGGTTGAGGGTATCTGTTAGTCGAGTTATTTTGTCTAGAAACATTTTAATATGTTTTTTGTGTTGTTCCAGTGAGTGTGTGGTGTGTGGTGTGCCTTCATCCATTGTGTGTTGTCTTCCATTGCAGCAGCTGTTACTGCGAGCTAGTTAAGAATGGAATGTGAGGAGCTGAGTGTGTGAGTGTGTGTGTGTGTGAGTGTGTGTGTGTGTGGCTAGTGAATTATTCTAGCATCTTTAGTAAGCGTTTAGATGCTTTTAATAGCTCTTACACATACACACACCGCACACACACATACCTACACACCGGTTGCAACGTGTGTGTTATAATCTCTCTTTTATTCTTTGGCGACTGCCTTGGCCAGACATTTCTTTAATTATCCAATTACAAAGGCATCTAGCAAAGAAAATAAGGCAGACGACGACGACGACGACAGCTTGAGGTTCCCCTTGCCCATCCCCCCTACCCGCCTCCAACACTCCCCTCCTCTCGAACACATTTAATGTCCTTGCAAAATTCTTTTCAAGCTGTGCACTTAAGGACTTGTCGTCTGTGTGTGTGTGTGGTGTGTGTGTGTGTGTGTGTGTGTATTTTTACGAGCTTACCCGTATTTAGTTGGGGCCCTGATTAAGTGCTTCTATCTATATCTATATATATCAATATCTGTTAAGGTTTTGCCCTACATATTGCAAACGCCAATGTTGCCAATGTTGCCAATGGCCAATAAGTTTGACCAATAAACACTCGACTCAGCTGCAAATGCTAATAATAAATGAGCCTCAAATCCAAATTAGTTTTGTGTGCTCCAATCATCTTCATCAGGATGAACTGGCTGTTAAACTCTTATGCCAACACATCGTAATCCATTGGCTCCGTAGTCAACTGATGCTGCTGCATTGCTGCACCGAGAGAATTTAATGCCGTAAATTGACTGCGTGAAATGAGGTTAATGCTCAATAATGCATGCGAGTAAATGCTAAAAGCCGCCTGAGCTTTGAGCCCGGCCAAAAGCCAACAGCCAACAGCCGACAGTCAACAGTTTCCAGCTTCAGCTCCAGTTGCTGCTGCTGCTGCTGCTCCTGCTCCTGCTCCCGTCGTCCTGCCCACAGCTTGATCCTTTGACTGCAGTTATTACTGCTGCTGCTGCTGATGCTTGCCTCACTGGATTGATGGGTGTGGCAGGGGGGGGGGGGGCGTGGTGTGTCGTGGTTATCGATGCATTGACACAAATGTTCGCAAGCACACCATTTTTTTTTTAACTCGACTTCTCACATCCACTACTTGAAAAAAAAATAAACACTCCCATTTAAACGACAGCGCAAAGGATTTTTCGTCGATTACTTTTGGCCCGTTAACAGGGCTATCATCTGCAGTGGCTTATGTTGAGGGCATATTTTCATTAACTGACATGCAGCATTATCCACTATTAAAAGTATTGCAATTTATTGCAAATTTTGCAGTTTAATAAATAATGGGAAAAAGCCTATAAAATTACAAAACAAAAATTAAGTGCAACTTCAACTAACTTTTTATCTATTGGCTTATAAAAAACGATTTGAAAAATTGCAAAAAATTAATTAAATAAATAATATTTAATAATAATAAAATATTTATATAAAAAACTCTTTAACATTTTTGAAACCTTTACAAACACATTTATTAGTTAGAGGAAATCACATAAAAATATATTTTTTATGCGTTTCTAACTGATTTTCTAAATGGGCAACTTTGAATAATATATTTGCAGATAAAATTTAAATTGTTCTTAGAGTCAATAAAAGAAGGAAAGTAAGGTATCTTGACTTCCCAATTTAGGGAAAATGACCTAGAGATCTCAGAGATTCTTTAATTTATTGGGTAGGTTAAATAGCCATAAAAGAAAAATAAGATATTTATTTTTTATGATAACTCTTCGTAAATTTTATTTCTTTGTAAATATTTATTTATACTAAGCTTAACTAATTTCGAATAGTTACACATTGAATTGCATAAGCCCAAAATTGAGTAATTAAATTAAAAAATTTAGATTTATAAATTAAGCAAAGTAAGGGATATATTTAATCTGGGGTTATTAAAATATAAAATTACGTAAACGAATTGGGAAAACACTGTTTAAACATTAGTTAATTAAATCAAGATAATATTTTATTTATATTGTTGAAAACAGTGTGTGTGTTAGTTGTTCACTCTTTCCTTGAAAATTATTTTTTTTTTATATCTTCAGTCAATTTGGTTGGTGGCATGCAACGCGCTGTTTGGCAACTTGCAGGAGTAAAAAGTAAATCATGAAAAATGATTAATAAAGCAGCTTAAAACTGCATCATAACTGTAAATTTATATCGGCTCTTCGGTCGATAAATATATATATATATATGTATATGCTGTCCAGCTGCTGGGAAATTAAGCAATTTGTAGGTCAGAGCGTTGGCCATAAGCTGCAACCAGTCTGCGATGACGCCATGTATCTGAATACATATATATATATATATACATATACAATATGTATTAGGGACGACATAATGTCCTGCAAATTGTGCACATTTTTCAATTTAATGAGGTGCTTATTTTAAACTTTCCACATGCATGCACGCAGCCAGGAAATGGAATAGACCACACCAGAGCAGAGCAGAGAGTCGAAGGATTCGGTTCCAAAAGGATGAACAGCAGCTCATCGAAATGGGAATGACGTCGTTGCTGGGGCTCTGCAACCTCAATGTAAATGTGTAAGTGTATGTGTGTGTATATGATGTGTGTGTATGTGTGTGTGTATATGATGTGTGTGTGGTTCTTGCGTCCAAGACCATTAAAATGCTAAATTGTTGCTAGCCACAGAAAGTGGCTGTGCGACTGAGACGGAAATGGCTTAATTTTTTTTTTTTTTGGGTGTGATTTCTGCTCACATTGCCAGAGATTACTCATACGCAGCGTGGTGCAATGATAGTCAGAGCAGTGTCTGTCTCTGTCTCTGTCTCTGGCTCTCAGGCTGTCAGTCGTTCAGTGGGTTGGTATGGGAGACTTAATTTCTTGGCTAACACATCATTATGCTTATCGCTGGCAAACGAGTCCTCGGCGGCGTGCAGCAAGTGCTCAGCTTCGGCTCCTGTTTCGGTCCATGTCTCTGCACATCATCTGTCAAGTGGCTGCTAAATGCCACGCAAACCAGTATCCAGAAACTATGTAAAACTTGTTTGCCAACAGTTTTTGAAGACTGACTGTGTCTCTGGGGGCAGCCGCCTGCCACTCTAAGCTGGCAAGTGAGGATGAAGGGGAAGGGGTGGGGAGGGGAGGGCGTAACCAATATGCTTTGCGGTGCGGATGTGCAACAGTCGTTGAATGTCCTTTTTAAGCATAAATGCTGCCATTTTGAGTGAGTTGCTCTCCGTGTTGGCAAACTTTTCTGTGTCAAGGTTTATTACTGCCTGAAATAACGCAACATTTTCAAGTTTTATTTCGAGTTGATGACAAAAAACAAAAATCTTATTTAACTTAAAAACTAAAAATAGAAAATGGCAAAGTTTGATAAAAAGCTGCAGCTAAAATGAAATTGCGGTTGACAATGGGTGAAATAAGTTTTTTATTTCACATTTCAGAGCGAAAAACATAATTATAGCACATAAATTTAAATACAATGTAAGCAAGTTTAATTTAATTTTTATTTATTTAAAATGTAATCGAAGCGAATTAAAAATACAATATAAATATAAATATTTGTTAAATATATGTTTATTTAACAGGAAACACAAGCTCCAAACCTGAATAGATTATTTTTTTTAAACTATATTCGTTGACAATAATTAAATTCTTATTCAATTTCATCTATTGCTATTTATTGCAATATAATTCCCAACTCAATAAAAATAATATTAAAAGTAGTGTATATATTAAAATATATATAATCTGCACAGGAATATTCAGCAATTTACAGAGACCAATGGACAGCAAGACAAGCACATTTTTCAACTGTCGAATTCTGGACTTGTAAAAACCTCAACCAAAATGCCAGCCAACAAAGTGTTAATGAGCACAACAACAAAAACTACAACAACATTAACACACACAAACACACAGACATACCTCAATATATTGCGTGTTTTAATGTGTTTTTCTCTCTTTTCTCATTTGCCACACGCGGCGTATGCGTAACTTTTCATTTATGTGCTGCTTGTAATGACAACGGCTCGTTGGGATTCTCGGCAATGTCTGCCGGCAATGTTTTTGCAGCAGATTTTTATTTTGGCCACTTGACGTCTGACTCACTCCAACCGACGCTTGCCACACTCAGCCGCGACTGGCGTCAGATAAAAAAAAATGTAAAAAAAAAACACACACACACAAATTAAATTAAAATTTTAATTAAAACAAGCACTTGTCTCTGCAGGCACTGCTGATCTCTTATGCAAATATCAAACACACACTTTAAGCCGCCGACTTTAATGAGCACTTGGCGTGACACTTAGTTCTTTTCTGTAGAATGCACTCCCTTCCCCCCCCCCACAAATGAATCAAATGTCAGCTAGGCAAAAAAAAAAGGAAAACTTTTTGACGCTGTTTTGCTTAAATCAAGCAGCAAAACTTCTCGAATCCTGCACCCACCAAGGACTTCTGTGGCTTCTCCGGCATTGTCTGAGCTGTGCCTTTGGCTGCCATTTCGCATTGTGTTTTATTTGGCACACTGGGGGGGTTGGTTAGGTGGTTTATTTTTTTCTTCACTGTATGGCTGGCTGTCACTGACGTTGAAGCGTTGCGAGTGCAAAATGAGTGGAAAAGGTAATTTATAAAAGTGTTCAGCAGCAGCAGAAGGAGCACCCTCAAAAGACACCAACAACAGAATAAAACAGTTCCACACACACAGACACAATGGTCTTAGAGTCCATAAAAATGGCACAGATTTGATGAAAGCTCATTTGGTAAATTATTTATAATGAATGCATATTATTCAAGCAAATATATGGTTTGTAATATAATACATAAATTAAACAGTATTTGTATATATAATATATAAAAAGGAGGTTGCTTAAAAATCACATTAAATCGTTAAATAAATAAATGAAAATATTTCTAATTCTACTGACAAATTTTAACAAATTTAAAAAAGTGAGCCAAATTTGATCATTATAAAAATCGTCATTTATATACCAAAATATTGATAGTTTTATTCGTGGCGTTAAGCGCTGCATTTTGTGTGATTTAAAGCCTTTATTAAGCCCAATTATTATGAGTAAAAACTGGGCAAAAGAGTTCTCAGAGTTTTCAGTTTGCTTTAAGCTGAGCAACTTTTTGCATAATAAAAACACATATATGAAATTTTGGTTAATTTTTAAGCTTTAAACTTTTGCATATTAAAAATATATATATGAAATTTTAGTTAACTTTTAAACTTTAAACTTTTGCATATTAAAAACATATATATGAAATTTTGGTTCATTTTTAAGCTTTTAAGCAAACTATCAGCTTATAATATATGAAATATAAATACAAATATTATTAGAAATATAATTTTAATATTAAAATTTAAGTAAGTAATAAAAAGTGAGTATTATAAATTTATATCTTAGATATATTAGAATACTCATTTTGTTTTCTTATAAATTATTTATTTTTAGCAAATCGCTTGGGAGCATCTTAAAGTTGTGTTCTCTCAGCTCGTTAAACCATTAACAGTTTCATGCAACATTATTATTACGAATGTAAATTATCATTATCGTTGTGGCATTCATCGTCATCTGTAGCTGTTAATGAGCCAAAAAGCTGTTTGAAAAGGCAAAAGGACCTCCTAACAGCAGGACGCCTCGGAGATGCCAGGACCTTCGGGCAATTTTCAAGCTCATAAATTATATTTCAATAAATTTATGTTACACTTTCATTGGCTTTTCGCTTTCATGGGTGAATTATATGGAATCGTATTATTTCCACTGAACTTACAGTCAGTGGAGACATCAAATTGGTGGAAGCAGAAAATGATACACATTTTCATTTGGGATTAAGTGCAGTTGTATAACCCCAATACATCAAGTTATCAGTTTGTTAGGTGTATACAAAAAAAATTATAGAATAATTGAATTGATTTGTCGCTATCCCCGACGTCCTTCGCCCCCACGTCCTGCTCCCTCTTCCAGTTAACAGACTTCAATTCTTTTGTTTTTCTGCTAGCCAATTTCTGGCCAGCGAAATGAAAATTGAAAATTGAATATTTCCGGCGACACAATGAAAGCAAAGCAGTTTTGTTTCGTTCTTCACGCCCCCCGCTCCGCCCAGCTCTGATGCATTTTCTATTCTTTTCTTTTTATGTACGCTCGAAATTGAAAATCGCATTGCTTAGCAGCAGGCAGCAAACGGAAACGGAAATAAGCCAAGCGCCTTTTGTGCTCTCAACGCTTTCGAGGATGGCAATCCAAAAGATTTGTGCGGCTACAATCCGAATTGTTCGAGTGGAACTCCTTATAAATTCGCAATCGGATTCGAGACGGGTTAAATTTCACATCACGGGGGTTTCTAATCTATCAGATTGAAGATTGAAGAAATTATTATGGTTTTATACTGTTTTTTTGTTGCTATATACTTAAAACAAACTGTTTGGTGTTTAAATAAATTGATTTCTTAGATATGTATTTTTTTTATTTTAATTTGAGCTAAGCATATTAATTTTTGATTGCTGTCATTTTTTTTAAACGGTTAACTTTATACGATTTTTTGAAAGTTGTTTTCTGTCAACCATTTTATTTTGCTTGTGTTTATCTTACTCAGAAAGTATAAAAAAGAACTGCTTGGTGTTTAAATAAATTGATTTCTTGGCAAAGTATTTTTTTTTATTTTAATTTGAGCTAAGCATTTTAATTTTTGATTGCAGTCATTTTTATTAAACGTTTAACTTTAGAAGATTTTTTTGAAAGTTGTTTTCTGTCAACTATTTTGTTTTGCTTTTATTTATCTTACTCAGAAAGTGAAAATTTTAATTTTAATATTTTTTTTATTTTAATTTTAATTTTTTATTGTTGTGTTTTTTATTAAACGTTTAACTTTATACGATTTTTTTGAAAGTTGTTTTCTGTCAAACATTTTATTTTCCTTTTATTTATCTTACTCAGAAAGTAGAAATTTTAATTTTATAGTTTTATTCAGTCGGCAGATCAAGATTTATATGATGGCATCCGGATAGTACTTAAAGTAAACTTTTCTATTTATATAATTTTATTTGATCTTTTTTGTAATTTTTAGCCAATTTATTCTGTAAAATTTTGGCAATTTTCGAATGTTAATCGAAAGTGCTATTTTTTGTGAGCTCATAAACAAATTTGTAGACCTAAATTAAATTTATGTTCCCTCAGACTTTAATAGGTGCAGCAATGTTTTCATTAATTTATATTGAAATAAATTAATAAATTAATAAATATAAAAAAATGACTCAATTCCTTGACTGTTCTTTAGCCCATCTTTCTCTTTCTCTCTCTCTCTCCTCTCTCTCTCTCTCTCTCTCTCTCTCGCTTTTACTATCTGTTAACTTGACCAATTCAATTGCCAGTTTGGTTTTTAGTATGTTCTTCAATGTTTTCTATATAAAATGATGTTAAATTATACGAAAGAATTAGTTTAATTCTTTGAGTGCTTCTTAACACTCACTCCCTCTCTCACTCTCTCTCTCTCTCTCTCTTTCTGTCTGTCTGCCTTTCTCTTTCTGTTAACTTGACCATTTCAATTATCAGCCAGTTTGGCATAAATTTGCCAGTGAATTCAAATGGACGCATTTGATAACACGAAAAGCGCCACAAAGTCGCTTGTTTACACTCGCCATGCAATCCTGACCCATTGAACTACCCGCCATCTCCATCCATGCCACTGCCTCACACACACACACACACATATACACATATATAGAGACCCAATCAGTGCTGTTGGCCACAGCTGCGCTCGTCGCTTGTAATCCCGTAGCTGGCCGGTTTTGTGCTGGCTGCACTTGTAATGCGGCTTAAAAGGGAACACCATTTTATGGCGTATACCCATCTGGGGGCATTTCCATTTCCATTTCCCATTTTCCATTTGCCATTTTGGTTTTTCTATTTTGTTTTTCTCTGTTACCCTTGGCCACTTTTCGCGCGCATTTTGAATACATTTTTGAATCCGTGTCGAGGCTGTTTACTTTTTATGCCACTTTTTTTGTGCAGCTCCAGCTCCAACTCCTGCTCCAACTCCTGCTCCAACTCCAGCTCCAGCTTCTGCTCCTGCTCCAACTGGCGACTCCAGTCGTTGTCGTCAGCAGCAGACATTGTTGTTGTCGTTGTGTTTTATGCGATTTGTGTACTTCCGGCTTAGTGGATCACAGTTTGAGAGTGGAGCTGTTGCATGTGTGTGTGTGTGTGTGTGTGTATGTGTGTGTGTGTTGCCAATCCCAAAACGAGCCACATCCTTTGGACACTGGGCACTCTGATGTTTTCTCTGGCCGCCTGTTTTTAATTGCACACTCCGCTCAAATAGGATTTGTGCATTGTTTTCTGTGGTGGATTTTATACAAACACACACACACTACACACTCTGCTCCCCGCTTACCACTCTCCCTCTCCCCTTGCTACTAATTTATTTTGTTGCTGTTGCATTAAATGAAATCTTGGCGCTGTATTTTTTGTGCCCAACACTTTTGGTCGCATTTAAATGTCAGTTTAATTCAATACCCAGAACGAGACTCTAATGCGACTCAACGAACAATGGAGCAGTGTGGCAAGGGGCAGGGCTATGTCTATTGTTGCAAGTTGCAACTGTAATTAAATTGTGGTCAAAATGCGCCCAGCGTGGCATTTGAGCAGTCCCCGATTAAGGACGATGACTTTAATCTGGATTTCAGTTTTGCGATGTTCTAAAAAAACAACATGTTAAAATATATATTGAAACTGATACTTAACTTTTTTGGCATCTAAATTAATACTAAATATTAAATTAAAAACAAATTATCCGTTCCAAAATCATATAGAAATTTTCATTTATCCATAAACTTATTTGTAGTTTAAACGATTAAAAATAGATAAAAAAACGTTAAATAATTTTGTACAAAAGTATGTAAACGCCAAACATATCTGACAAATTAAGGGATATACATATTTAAACCGGGTCAAAATGTCAATTGATGTAACCAAATTCGAGTTTTTGATTACGCGTATATCCGAGACTATAAAAAAATGTACTTTGTTATCGTAATTTTAAAGCAGATAAAGTTAATTTTATTTGATAAATAAATCTATTTAAACTGGCCAAATGCATTAAGCACAAATAATGAAAAGTTAAAGTGAAATATATATATGAATATATATTCTCATATCAATCTTGTATACCGCTGACTTTATGGTAATTTTCAGACGCGTCGCATTTGACTGCAAAATTCTGTCTTGATTTATTGGAAAACAGTTTAAAGAGCAACAATTACATTTATTTAAATGCATTTGTTTACGCTTTACTCTCACATATAAATTTATGAAGTACTTATTAATTAATATGCCATGAATAAAAATAAATATTAATATATATCGAAAAATGTGCGAATAAGTGAAAAAAGTTGAAGTGTTTGCAAAATGAACATTTTGAAATGGTTTTCGATGCTGATTCAACGACAATAAATGGCAAACCGCTTTAATGTTGTTGATTTTTGTTGTTGTTGTTGCCGCAGCAATTGGAGGCAAATTGACAAAAGGACAAATGAAAGTCAGAGGCGCTGAGCCGGGAAAACAATGAAAATTGAAATCCAATAAGAAACTAGCAATAAATTAAATTTAAATTTAATTAAAAGCCGACGACATGCTTCAGCGAGGTGAACGATGGGGGAGGTTGTCAGTGTTGGGGGGTTGTGTGGGGAGTGGGGGCAGCAATTTATATATATATATATATATATAGTTTGAAGAGTGGAAATATCGCACCTGGCTACAGCATTCAGCATTTAGTGGGCGTGTCAGCCTCAATTATGAGCAACACGGCATGCACAATAATTTTGCTTGTAAATATTTAAAATGCCGCTGACGTGGTGGGAAACTCATTTGTTTGCAAAAACAACACACGCACACACACACACACACACACACAAACACACAAGCATGTGGCGTATGTGGCATTTAAGCAGGGAAATGTAAATATATCCACCTATTTACAGAGCGGAGCAGAGTAACGGGAGATGGCAAAGTGGAAGAAGAAAGATGATGTTTTCAGGGGAAAGAAAATAACTTGAATAATATGCGCAAATATTCCGAGTGTATGTATGTGTGTGTGTTTGTGTTTGTGAGTGAGGTGTGTATATAATTACAAAGCACACACACACAAAAACACAACACAAAATGTCTGCATAAATATTTATTGTGTGTTCAATTCTATTGCCAAAGGCAAACGCCGTTTCCTGAATTCGGTTTGTTTGGATTTCGGTTCACAGCGAGCAGAAGAATAGCAAAAAGCAGCTTAAATTTATAGATATATTTAATTTACTTGTGGCTAACAATGTTTCGCTGTAATTATTATTTTAAATATTATTTTTAATGCCATTCATTGCTAAACTGTCAATTGAATTAAATTCCCTGCGTTTGATTAGTTTTTGACATGGCAAATTAGATGCCAATTTGTTTAAATGTCACAGCACAAATACGTTATTAAAATAATGCAAATGTGACTAAATGATTGTGTAAATATATTTCCACTGGAAATAATTGAATTATACGTGTGCAAATGAGCAAAATCAATTGTTTCAAATATACAGTTATTTAAATAATTGTTTAACATAATAATAATATCTTTAATTTTGTGTTTTCTATATTAAAAAATCGACTATAATTTGGTGATCTATATATTAAATTAACTAAATAAAATTATTAATTTTACTTGCCTCTGCTTCTAATGCTTCTTCTGTCTTTGAGATTATAAAAGTCTTGTGATAAACTAGTTGCCTGATTGTCATTAAATATATATCCCTTTTATGTCAATTTCCTTTCACATCATGCACAAAATTTAGGCCAGTTTAATATGCTTAATAAAATAAAAATAATTGCAAAATCACTTTGTTTTTTTATATAAAGCCATAAACTTTATGCACCCAGATTCCAGTGACTCTGCCACATATAAGACAAAGGAAAGTTAAATAAAAGGCCGACTGAGAACAGAAGCAAAATGACAGAAGCAGCAAGTGAAACATAAACTGAAACAGGTACAAGAAAAGGAAACAAAAAAACAGAAACAGAGGCAGAAGAAGAGGCAGAAGCAGATGATATATAAAAACGTCAACGGCGACAAGCAAAAGTTGTAAGTGTCAGTTCAAATGGCAGTTGTGGGGGGGTTTTGGTGCTAAAACATAAAAAAAAGAGGAAGGAATTTTTGGCGGCAACATTTGGTGCTGTTCTTGACACCTGCGCACACATTTTGCCCCACCTCACATCCCTCCCGCGAAGACGGGAAATTAGAAAATAAGCAGCGGCAGACGAGCCAAAAGGTGGTTAAAATGCGAGGGGCGGTAAGGGGCATGGTCATTGAAAGCATGGGGTTCACTGATAGCTGTGACGATAAAAGAAACCCAAGTTGGACATCATTTTAAAGTCGCCTTTAACTTTTTACGTTTGTGCAGCGAATCATGTGAAATGTTTCCAAATTGCCCGTCTAATTGGCATGCAAAGGTCGTCTGCAGGTCACTGAGTGCCCCACGCCAATTGTGCCACTTGCCACTTGGCATCTTGGCTTGCAACGAATTCTTGTTAAGGTTTCATTCCCAAAAATTTATTTCTCATCTGTAACTGTTATTCTCGATGCTATCACTGTGAATTATCTGAGCTGAAGAGCTTTTACGACAATTAAGCAGTGGAAATTATAAATGGGAAATGTATTTATTTTTACAAGTCCCTCTCTCGTTCTCTGTCTCTCTCTTGCATTATCTAGCTTACCTATCAATTGCTTGGCTGCTTAACTATCAATCTGTAGTGCAAATCAAAACACCGACGCAGCTTTTGCACCTGTCTCACTCTACTATGCAAAGAGAATTATCTAGCAGTAAGCAGCACGTGCTGTCGGCCGAACAGCTGTTGGCACGTAAACAAACGTCATATGATGCAGAGAGTCGAGAACAATGGGCTGGCTCTCTTTGCTCTCATGCAGAGCTTTCACGCGCTCAGATAACTTAAACCGTTTCGCTCAGCGCCGAGGAATAACTTCACTTTCATTTTACAGTTACAGCAGTGATAGCTTTTCGGCTGTCGCGTTTAGTTTGCCGTTGCAGGCCAAAGCTTAAGGTCTTCGTGTGCTTGTTAATACTATCATTTTACGCTTGTCAAATTGCTGCCCTCGCACATTGTTAAAGCTTCGTGCAGGACGCGACACGCGCTCAGTCCTTGTGCAAACGGCGGCACGACAACATTGTCTCCTATTCCTCTGCGTCCGGTGAAACAGTGTGCAAGCAAACCTTAAAAAAAAAAAAACAAATAAAATACATTCTGTAAGTCGCCAGCCGTCGCATTGTGTAATATTTTGCCAAGTGTTGTTAAAATATTAATGTTAATGTAAAAACAAACCCCAAAAAAAAATCAGCTAAAGTGTTTCCGTGTGCCTCATTTATCAATTGCCACACGCAAAATTGTTATTTGTGTTTCACTTGACTTGATTTGTTATTATATGGCTTATATTCGCCACATGCACTGCATCCCTGAAGTGTGTCCTGCTTTGATGTTTTTGTGTTTTTTATTTATTGCCACATTCGCTTTTAGACCCTTTTTTTTTATCCATTTCGTCCTCCCACGAGGGTCCTTTAACTTTGCATAAATTATATCCTTGCTGCAATAAAAACCGATGGCATCTTCTCAAGCATCGCTTGTGTAATTATTTTTGCACTTGATATATTTTTTTTACCAGTGTGATTTTAAGGAGCTATTTCGTAAAATATGCCAAAAATAATACAAGATTTTTTAAATCAAATAACAGTTAACAAAAGAAATGCAACTCGTTATTAATAAAAGCAGAAATAATACAAATAAAAGAAGAAATATGGGCAATAAAGGAATTTATTTGCATATTTAAGAGATTAGGCAAAAATTACCTTCTCAAAAATCATATATGAATTTTCGATTTTTACAATATGTCGTATATAATATCAGCTATTATATGGTGTTTATATTTTAACATCAAATACATTTTGTGCTCTGAATATCTCTTATAACTCGCTCTACATATAAATGTATTTTTTTTTTTTTAATTGTTTTTAAATATGTAAAATTTTAATGTATATTTTCCTTTTCTACGGCTTAAGCGTAATAAATACTTCCAAGGAGTTCATCATTAATTATCCATATTTATTGGATTTAGATGTGTCTCTAATAAAAAGCTGCGCATCTTGAATGTTTTTCAAAGGCACTCAAATAAATGTCTTTTTGCTTGAGAATATAATAAATTAATGCATAACTTGTGGTATAATGTATAATAAACCATCTCATTGCGAACCATCAGTCAAGTTTCTCGTGTACCACTCGAGATCCCCTATAAAAATGACAGCCATTGCTCAGTTCAGAGCAGTCCATTCCAGTCCAGCCCAATCCTGTGCCTGGGCCTGGGCCTGTCCTTCAATCATTCCCTCATTCAGTTTGCCACATCATTCTTCATTAGAGCAACGACATGTCAAGGACTTTCAGCTGCCGCACAATTTTTGGCCGCTTTTCTGATATTTTCTCAGTTACACAAAAAATAAAATGCTATAAATATGGGTGAAAGCAAAAAAAAAAAAAAACAGCAGAAAAACTGCAATGCAAAGCGCAGAAATGTGAGCCAGAAAAAAAAAAAATCTGTGTGGCATGCGGCAAGCAAACGGTGCGCTATAGAGCTTGAAAAATTGCAACAATTAGTGTGCCTGGAGGTCAACCAACGAACCAGACCAAAGCAAACCGAAACCAGCCAACAAATCTCTGGCTAAAACCAACCTGTGCACACCCAAGAAATATGTGACACCTATTTTTTGGCCGCCCTTTTTTTTTTGGTCTCCGACAGATGCTAAACAAAGCGTTTTTTTTTAAAGGAATGTTGACAAAAAACAAAAAACAAATATAAAAAAAAACGAGTTGAACTATTTTTTACTATCAAAGTTTAGTTTTAAAGGCCCAATAAATAATACAATCAAAGAATGAAAAGAAATGAAAATCAGAATATCGCTTATAAAATTAAATAAAGTTATTGAATATTTAAATTGAATGTTATAAATTATTCACTCGATATTTTACAACCATGACCCATTTAATAAAAATTATTGTTGGACAATTAATAACATATATTGCACATCGAATAACAATTGGGATTATGAAGTTAACTTTTTGCATATTTTATAATTACTCAAATCAAATGTTATATTTTTTATAGCATTATTTATGGCATTTTATTACAAACATTAATTTGAAAAATGCAACAATAGGCGAGTAAAATACATAAATTATAATTGTGAAAAAATACGAAGCATTCAAAGTGTCAAGTGAGAAAGTGAGAAAGTGAGAAATGAGCCACTGCAATTGGCAACACAATCACAATCACAATCTGAATCAGGACCAGAACAAGAATCGGAATCGGAATCTGTTGCTGCAACAAAAGCAGGGGAAACCCTTACAGATGCAGAATCAACAAGCGAATCACCATCAAAGGAGCAACCAAAGATCAACCAGAGTCGCCACACCGATGAGGCAGAACAATAGAGCTGCCGGTGCAGCTTACAGCTGCGGATTTGGTTTGCGGACGCCAACCTTGCTGCTCCTGCTGCTACTCGTTGTGCTCCAGCTGCTGGCGGAGACACAGTCAACGCCATCGCCCTCATCCATGCAATCGCCACAAAAGAGAGGTAAGCACAGCCATATCTCATCATATTTTCCTTTTCTTTTCTCTACCCTATACAATTTTTGCAAAGGGTATTTTAGCGGAGTAAATTGTAATTTTGCGGCAAAACTCAGCAGTTAAAGATATATCCGAAAATATCTGAAAAGTATATCAAATACTGAAAACATAGCAATTTCATTTTATTTTCTTTTCTTAAATTTTCCTTATGCACATTTTTACACGGCTGCAAACCCACTTAAACAAATCTGGCTAAAAGTGTTCAACATCTGATTAACTGTAAACGTTTTGAGTCTATTTCGGCTAAAGAGTATCCTTTCAGTTGAGCATCTCAATAAAATAAAATATATCTGTTTCCATTCAGTTGTATTATTCCTGTTGCTGGCGGGCCGGCGGCGGCGTTGCCGTTGCCATTGTGGCTCGTGGAAATGGCAAATAAATGTCAAATAACAGTGGCAAGAGTCCCCCCTCCCCATCCCCCTACTCATCCACTGCTTGCTACTGCTGCTGCTGCACACATGTTTCCAGATATTGGCCATTGTTGTGTATGCTTTGTTGGCGTATATGCTGGGTAAATAGGCAAAAGACGTCAGCACAAAAGCGCACCACGTTGCGTATACGCGATGTGGTTATAGTTATTATTGTGGCTTGTCCCCCCCCGCCCAGGCCCAAGCTCCAAACTGCCGCTGACATCTTGGGTTTGCCATTGCTATTAACCCACCCAAGTGGCTGGGATTGGAGAGGAGAGGAGTTGGCAGATATTTTATTAACATTGCATTGCTTTCAACTGACGCTGACATAATAGAAAATTGAATTGCTGCAAGCTGAAAGGCAGCAGGGAGGGGTACAGGGGGTGGGGAGGAACTTTAAGTAGGACTTGGTGGCAATGCAATTAGGCGGACTGCGTTGAAGGATGTAAAGCATAATTAAGGCCAAAGCAAGTAAATTGCATAGCATAGATAAATGTTGATGATGATGTTGTCAGATGTTGCCATTGTTGCCCCTTGTTGTTGCACAAGTGGCACAGTTGATTATCAAGTGAATCAGGTTAAGTGTAAAATCTAAATAACTTAAACTGAGATGGTTGCTAGTTGGAGTTATTTGGAGTTATTTATATCTATAGCTGTTGGGAATTTAGTGATAATAATTAAGGAATAAATAATATAATTTTTGTATATTTAAACTTGGCTTAAAAATATATCCTTCCAGCTTAATATTTGGATTATTTATGTCTATAGCTGTTGGGAAATTAGTGATATTATTAATGAATAAATAATATAATTTTGATATTTATTTAAACTAAGTTTAAAAATATATATTTCCAGTTCTATATTTAGATTATTTATATCTATATCTGTTAAGAATTTAGTGATAATAAATAACGAATAAATAATATAATTTTTATATTTATTTAAACTTGGCTTAAAAATACATATTTCCAGCTCAATGTTTGGATTATTTATACCTATATCTGTTTCGAATTTAGTGATTATAATTAATAAATAAATAATATTATTTTTTAAATTTATTTATACTTAGCTTAAAAATATATCTGGCTAGCAAAATATTTGGATTATTTATATCTATTTCTGCTGGGAAATAATATCATTTTTATATTTATTTAAACTTAGCTTAAAAAATATCTTTCCAGCTTAATATTTGTATTATTTATATTTATATCTGTTTTAAATTTAGTGATATTAATTATTTAATAAATAATATCATTTTTGGATTTATTTTAACTTAGCTTTAAAAAATATCTTTCCAGCTTAATATTTTTTAATATATATATTTTATTTAACACTTTTTGCCAAACTAAACTGCCAATGAAAGAAAATCAATTTTTGGAGGTATTTGAGCCGTCCAAAGGTCCTGTTCAGAATTATATAATTTAGTACAAAAGTAATTAAAATTTGAAGCATGACTCAGCTGAACATTGAGAATAACATTAATTAATCAAAATCTAAATCTTTTCTTTTCTGTAATGTACTTTTGGGCTTGTCACTTTTTAGATACGTGTTGGCGAAAAAGAAAAGTTTTCCATCTACAAAAGTCAAGTTCTCCAATCCTAATCCACTCATTGATAACGAAATAATCTTTAATTTCCTGTTAGCTCAAAACTTCTGCGGAGCCTAATTTATTTAGTCACAGATTCGCATGGGAAAACAAATCTGCACATATCCAAAATAAGTTGGTTTTTTTTGTTTGTGTCTGCGATTTATTTGTCAAACTTTGACTTACATATTTTTCAAATATATATAACAGTTGCCTTATGGTAAAATTAAGTGGCATATAATTAATTAAATAAATTATGCAAAAAATCAAGAGAGAGAGAGAGCATTTGAGTCTCAGCTCAGAAAGAGTGTCCTGGTCCTTCTACTGGTGTTTTTGTTGTGTCCCGTTGCCTTTTGTCTTGTTAACTTTATTGAGCTGAAACTATATCAACTGGCGACTGTTGCCAGTCGTGTCCTGTCATCCTATTGTCCTTGCGTTTGCTTTCTGTATGAAACTTTTGCTTTCATTCGACGCTGGGGAGTAATATTGTGTTGTTGGCCTTTTTTTTTTTTTTGTTTTCCTGCTGCTGCTGTTGCCACTTGGTCATCTTTGCTGTAAGCCGTGGCAAGAAGTTGACTCCATGACCGCCACAGATGCCGCGACTCGACTAGACTCGACTCGACTCGAGTGCTGCCAATTCCAACAACATGCTTCATTTTATTATGCAGGGCATAAGAACAAGAACAAAAAAAGTATCTTACCAAAAACTTGCTGCTGCTTTCTAGCAAAACAAAAAAAAAACAACAAAAACTTGACGCGACATTGTCGTAAATAAGAGGCAAAAACTTTGGCTGCTATCTGCCTCACTCTCTCTCTCTCTCTCACTCCCTCCTCTCTCTCTCTCTCTCTCTCTCTCTCTCTCCATGTCTCTTTTTGTATTTTGCTATCAGAGAAACAATGCAAAAAAAAACCATAAAAGAACAACTTGTGAATGAATATGATAAGTTTGTTGTTGTTGTTGTTGCTGCCACACATCGTATTACTGTTGTTGTTGTTGTTGTTGCTGCGCCTCCAAGGAGAAGCTGGGCTGGCTGTGTGGGTGCCATAAATTTCGTGCTAATCCAATGTGGGCACAGTTTATAGGTGAAGTGAACTTTATGGATACTTGAGAGCCAAGTTGTAGATACTTTATCCAGTTTCTTCATATGCATGAATGTCTCATAGCTTATATGTGTGTGTGCCAGTGTGTGTGTGCTAGTGTGTGTGTGTGTGTATGTGTGTGTGCAAATGTGTGTTTGTCGTTTGAAAGTTTTATGGCTTGTGAAGCATGAAATGTGCAACAAATTGTATCTCACAGATAACTTGAGCAACCAAGAGAGAGAGAAAGAGAGAGAGGGGAAGGAGTAAAGATTGAAATTGGAAATTGTTCAATGATGTGTTAAATATGTAGCAAGTCAAATAACTTGACTTGGCCCAAATGAGATACTAGCATAAAGCAGAAGGTAATTTCTATTGCGCAACCATAATTATGTTTTGGCCAAAGCAAAGAGCCAAGTTAAATTATGCCAGTTGCACACACAAATTTCCAAGCAATTTTTTTATTTTTAACTTTTGCCTAAAGTTGGAAATTTGTGTAAATTTTTTAAAGATAGTCAATGATTTGTTTTGCAAAAGCAAAGCATACAAAATTAAATGTGGTCTATAAGAAAATATAAACTTAACTGAATATTTTTCTTAACTGATTGTTTCTGCTGGTTGGGTTGATTAATATTTTATTAATTATTTATTAATATTATTAATATATTTATTAATATTAATCTAGACTCTCCATAAGAAAATTTTACTTAATTATTCAAGGACATCTTTGCCTGCATCCCAAGACTAGTTTATTTTATCCAAACTTAAACCACACACTTAACCTCAAAGAAACGCTTCAGGTAGTAGATCTCCAGCAGCGTCAGGCTGAGCAGCAGCGTTGGCCCGAAGATGGACCAGGCTATGATGCGAAAGTGAGCGCTCTCGCTGATCTCCAGATGTCCTTTGTAGCGGACATGCATGTACTCCTGCTCCTGTTTGGTGGCCATCATCAGGCTGGCCAGCTCGTTGATGGTTGCCTGCAGGATGGCCTGTTCGATGACATCGTCGCTGCGCTTGTGCGGATCGTTGTAGTGGCTCAGATCCCGGCTGACTATGAAATGGAACATTAGGATTTTGGGCGTCAATGTGGACTTTTCATTGTCAAAGCAGAGCGTATATTGGCCATCGCTAATTGCTGCAAATGTATATTTGCCACTGGTCTCCGATTCCGCGTCATATAGTCGATCATCTTTTGGTCCTGAAATATACACAGCAATGTCCTTGAAGCCGCCCTCCATCACCTCAAAGCTAATTGTGATTTTGTCCTTTGCTTTTGCGCGATCAAAGAAACAAACCGTTTCATGGGAATCGACAGTGATTAGAAAACCACAAACAACTTGAAATATGAGTAAAAAACACAAAAGAAATGCAAACATTTTTGAAAATTGTTTTCGAGTTGTTCGTATTGAAAAAAAACAATGCTTTATCGGATTTTCCATATTTCGCTTTGTTTACTTGATTTTAACTGTTGTCAAATGTTGAAAAAAATATCTCAACTTAATTTGTATTTATTCACCATAAACACTTATCCATTAAAGCAAATTTTATAATTTGATTTACAAGTAGAAATCTTAATGCTTAAATTATTTATTATTTATTTAACTTAGCATTGTCAATTTTCGCATGCTCCAAAATTGATTAATGTACATTTTTGATTTGCTGTTTGTCTTGAGAAAATAGCCAAAAGTTATTGAATTGCAATTAGCTACATTAAACAATTAAATAATAAATAATTAATTTGACTGCTTATTGTGAGAATTTGAGAGACATTTGCTGCTTTCAGCAGTCAACTCCCAAACTCCAACCCCATAAACTCAATAGCCAAAAATACAAATACGACCCAAATCAAATTAAGATGATAAAAGCAATCTGCAAATTGGCAGCTGTCCATTGGCCCATTCCTGTCCCTCAAAATGCATTTCATTTCATTTCCATCATCCCATCCTCCCTTCATCCCTTCCCTTCCCTTTTGCGCATCCATTGCTCCAATCTGCGGGCGTAATGCATATTTTATGTTATCGATTCCTTGGGTTTGGGGCGCGGCCATCAATTGTCAAAATGTCATCCATTTTTAATGCCATCGGGTCCAACATTTTTGAAGTGTACTCTCTAAAAAGCAAACAGTATTTTAATTCCAGCAAAAATATTCGCGCTGAGAGCAAACCAAATTCCACTTTTAATTACAAAACAAATGACGAACAAGTGCAATTTATAACTTTATCAGCAACAATGCAAATAAAAAAAAATATTGTGAATTTTAATAAATGTGGCAAATAAATTTCAATAGTTTCTTCGATTTGGGTCATATTTTTAGTGCCTGGTTCGTAATCCAATTAAGTAAAAGTGCTAAATAATTGTTTCAATCGTTTTGCTTGTATAAAGAAATTCAAAATTATGAATTAATTTTTTAATAAACTTTGAATGTGCGATATTTTAAATAATATTGCGTTAGTTAAGCAAAGCGCAAAATAATTTATGGAAATTTGCAAATATTTCTGCTGATGATCAAAGAGAAAATTGGTTTAATTTTTATGCCAAAAAATAGCTGATTTAAGACAAATATTTCAGCTGATGATCAAAGTGAAAATGGGTTTAATTTTTATGCCAAAAAATAGCTGATTTAAGACAAATATTTCAGCTGATGATCAAAGTGAAAATGGGTTTAATTTTTATGCCAAAAAATAGCTGATTTAACACAAATATTTCAGCTGATGATCAAAGAGAAAATTGGCTTAATATTTTTTCCCAAAAAATAGCTGATGTAAATTTAAATATTTTATATTTAACGCAATTGTTAAAATTCTTTTTCACTCATAGCCATAGCTATGTGAAAAGTATGACGCGATTTTCAATAACTTAATTATTCGACGGAATAAGAAGAATTTCTCCGCACAGATTGTCAACTTTTTGCGTAAAGTTTGAACTTTTACTTGGCGCGTTTCAATTAAGTGCCATTTATTGGAATTACAGCATATTCAAATTGTTATTCTGTCTAAGCCATGTTAAATTTGCATATCTTAAATAACTTGCATTCCGCTATTGAGTTGCACGTCTGCTCTTGGCTGGAATGGAGTGAGTAGGAGGAGGTGGAACTCGACTCCAGCGGCAAAGACAGGCACTCAACTATTTCAAACAAAAGCAGATTATGCCAGGCATGATGTGTAGCCCCCGTACCCCTCCCTCACTCCATGCCCTTTCACTAGCTGAATATGGCCACGGTAAAATGGTTTTGCTTCCCTTTAGCGTTTTGGCCAAACATTTTACAACTATTTGCATTTGCTGTGTGTGTTTTTTGTTGTTTCCGTTTTTTGTTCTTTTATTTTTCCTATTTTTTTTTTGCTAGTTTTTTTTTTCGCGCTCTTCGAATATCTTTTATGATATTCAATTTCAAATTCTAATGCTTTAAGCGATTAAGTACACGCTTTACGCCACTTAACTTCATGTCTATGTTGAGCGGCGGCTACCCCCGCCAACCCCCCTTTGTGCAACACTTTTGCGACCGCCATAGCTCGCCTTTGCCGACTACAGTTTACTTTTTAAGCCACGCGTGGTGCTCAGCCGACACTTGACACTGGGCTCCGTGCTCCCAGCTTCGTGCTCCATCCTCGACCCGGCAGTCGCATTCACATTCTCATCATCATCATCATCGTGCTGACATCGACGGCAAAGTCTGTGACGGCAGTGTGAAATGTTTTCCTTTTTTTATTTTTTTTTTTTCTATACTTTCTTTTTTTATGCTTTTTCGGGCGTGTTTAAGGACTTTTTTCCGCGTTTTGTTGTCGTCTGTTTGGAGTCCCGCCGCCGGCTGGATATATGTTGTGCGTGCAGCTTAGCGGGCGAAGTTTCCAACTCCCGAAATACTCAAGTCGAGCGACAGATTTCTTTTCGTTTGGCTCTAATTTTTGGCCAGTGCAGCTTTAAGCGGCTTAAATTGCGTATACGCCCCCCCGCTCCCACCTGGCTGTAATGACTGTCAGTAGGCACTTCTATTCCTTTTCACATGATTAGGGGGCGTAACTTTATGGACACTTTCTTAGTTATTCTTTCCGATTTGTTTGCTTTTGGCCGGTTGCCAGCTACTCAATTATTTTTATGCCGACTTGGCTAAGACCGGCCAAAAGCAGGCCGAAACGAAAAGTTTTACGTGCATGACATTTTACCTGTGTGTGCTTTCACTAACATCATTCACTTTGGGCTTTAGCAAATCATTTTTGTGGCCAGTGCACTCGTGCGTCATCTAATTTGGCAAGGATGGCAAGGAAACGCCGGGATTCGCAGGCAGTTTTCTGCGTGTGTAGCCTTGATTGCTTTGAGTCTCTCTCTGCAGTCCTAGTCGCATTTTAATGCCCTTTTAAAGGTGCAAATGATTTCGTTTCAGTCGTTTTTTTTTCTGTATTTTTTTCCTTCTCTTTTTTGAGTTTTACACGCCCGACAAAGGTTCGCATTAGCCTAATTTTTATATTGTCGCACGTGACGAAATAATGGCCGCCGCGGGCGAAGGGGGGGTGCGTGTGTATGTGTGTGTGTGTGCGTGTGTAACATGGACAAGCCTAGAGCAGTTGTAGCTGCGTGAAATTAAGAAATTACCATAAATGGAAAAACTTTGTGCGTCAGACAGAATTTGAGCAAATACTAAATTTTGTGTTGCCTACTTATTTGGGCTACATCGAAATTTGCATTTCAGTAGTTAAAATAAAATAATTTGAATTTGAATTTATTTTGCAGCTCAAAAACAGAAAACATTTTCTAATTTACTTACTGCATATTTGCTGAAAATGTTCTTAAATTGCAAGAAAAATCAATTATAAAATCAATTTTATATGCTGGTAACTATAAAAAACAAAAAAATGTATTATGAAAATATTTATTAAGCTAATTGGAAAATAATACAAAATTTCAACTAATCATCAATTAGATTGAAATAAATTTCGTTCTGAAAATATTTATTAAGCTACTTGGAAAACTATACAAAAATTCCAACTTATCATCAATTAGATTAAAATAGATTTCATTCTAGCAGAAATAAAACTAAAAATGTATTATGAAAATGTTTACAAAGCTACTTTGAAAATAATACACAAAAATCCAACTAATTTGCACACAAACTAATCGATTCATTTGGGGCTTTCTGGGAAAACCTCTCCTGGAGACAAAAAAAAAAACCGAGTAGTCTTGAGGATGACAAGGAAGGGCTCAAGATTGCTGTGGAATCTTTGCTAATCTGCACTTGAGCAAAGTACTTGAGCACAAGCAGGGAGAGGGTGCGGCGGATGAATGATATGAGGAGGCGTGGTTGGAGTGGGGTGGGGGCAAAGCAAATCGAGAATTGTGGCAAACAAACGGCTGTGAATGAGCTGCAAAAAAGGCTCAAGTATTGACAATGGCAACAAGGATATTGGCGAGGGGCAATTGGGCGTTTCTCTCGTGCATGATGTGTGTAATGGGCTAAAAAGGGCGTGGCTACATATGTGATACGTCTATATATAACTCAATGTGTGTGTGTGTGCTCATGACAACAAATTGGCAAATTTTGTGTAAAGATTTATTTCAATTGAAATTTGCCCGCCATGAGCTGTCAACAAGAGTTCGCTGGCTGCGTCGGCTCGACTCCGCTCGGCATAAGTCAGCTAACGAGCTTCAATGAGGCATGCCAAACATTTCCGGTACATGAATAGATAGTGGATGCCGGGAAGGGGATGTGGGGCACAGACAGAGGCAGACCAAAAGTTATACAGATAGGCAAGGCATCCGCATCCGCATCAGCATCAGCATCAAGTGGCCTGACATTGTGTAGCATTTAGAGGCAATTGCTCCTTGGGCCAACCAGCCCTTTTCCTGTCCTGCCATGAAATTTTCGTTATGTGTTGCCATAAACTTTACATTAGAATTTTCACCATTTCCTTTTTAGCACAATTTTCACATTCCAAACATGCAGCAACTGTGATTTTGTTCTGAGAGTGTTTTTTAAATTAATTTCATGATTAATGCTGACAAATTTAAAATCTTTTTCTGCATATCTGATTTAAAGCGTGCCGTTAGCTAAATATATATATCTTTATATATATATATATCTGGAATCGATATCTGGTGTTCTTTAATTGGCAGTTTTGTTCAGCTTTGTTTTTTCCTTCCTTAGTTGCAACTCAATTAGTCGCAGTAGCATTTTCTGTTAGTGCTTGCGGCTTTATTGGTAAAGCGCTTTTTCAACTCACACACACACACACATGCAGGCATTAGATATTTGGCATTTGAGTGTACCGTTTGGTAAGCTTGAGCAGAGTTTTTGCGGCTTTTGTGGCTGCCAGTTGGCGACCATTGACATTTGAATCGAAGGACTTTGATTGAATTTAAATGATGCGTATGCTCTGCCTAATGGGGCGTTATGTGTCAACCGAGGGGGGAAGGGGTAGTGTCTTGTTCAATTGCCTGTGCATATATATAGATACATATGTATAGAGTATGCATGCATAACATTTCTTTGACAAGTTTAATCCGAGTCTCTCTGAAAAGCTGCTTAAAAAGACGACAAAGTTTTGCAACATTTATTTATTATTTGGTTTGTCAAACGAGGCGAAAAAAGTAATAGTTGGCATAAGAAAATAAAAGTTATAATCAAAAAGGGAGTGAAAGAAAGAGAGCGAGAGAGAAGGAGAGTTAGAAAGAGAGAGAGAGAGATAAAATGTTAACAGGGAAATTGTTTCTAACCTTTTATTAGCAAATTGTGGTCAGAGATGACACAAAGATAACCACAATAATAATGGTTTTATTGAGGTGAGAATGGATTAAAATGATATTAAGTAAATGAACAAAATAAAATATTAAGTGAATAAGAGTAAGAGTCAACTATAGACTGAGATGCCAATCAGTGTTATAATCAATCAATTTAATTAGTTTTGCAGTGGGAATTTTATGGAGGAAAGATTTTCGCAAGAAATTAAAAAAAATATATATAAATATGAAAATCAACAAGGAATCACAATAATAATAATATGAGCAGAGAATTTTTATTCAAAGCGCTTTTTACTTTTATTAAACTGTTGCTTTGCAAATCAGCATTTTCAATTAAAGTTTCTATTTAACTGCTAATTGAATAATTAGATATTTGCTGATTAGCGATTTGTGACAACATAATTATAAAATTGGCAATGCAATTAAAGGAGTCAGTTTAATTAATATTAAGCAGCTACGCTTCAGGCTGGGAAAATACAGTTAACTTCATCTTATCGATGCGTATAATCTCTGATGTAAGCATCTCTGATGGGAAACATCAAATGGTAATTTGATGCCAGCGCATTTGTCACAGACCCTTTTGCAAAACTGGTTCTAATAAATCACAAATGGCAAATTTAATGAAAATCACTTTTGCATACAAATTCAATTAAGAAAATGTGCTTAGCAACAACAACAACAAAAACAAAAACAACAACATCAGCATTAAACAAGCTCAAGCAAAATGCGTAATTTAATTTAAAGCGAATTGTGGAATTAAGTTTTATTTTTGACGCCCCTTTTTTGGCCGTGGGGGGGGGGGGGGTGGAAGTGGGGTGGTGTCTGTTGCTTACACGTAGCACACAATTGTAAGCATGTGAGTAATCCGCAAAAGCACACACACACACACACAAACACACACATTTGCGGGGGCAACGAAAAATTTAATTTTCTCACATTACTTGTGCATACTTGCAAAGGCCGCAGGCGAAAAAAACCCGAGACGACCAAAGGCAGTCTGTGTGTGGGAGTGGCACACCCACACACACATACCCAAACTATATGTGGACTTGTTTAATGTATGTATAATATTGAAACAATGTGAAAATTGCGCATACGCACTGTTGTGCCGCTTTAACACCCGACACTTTGAGCTGCCTCCCTGCAGAGTACAGGGTGCTCACCCCTGTCCCCAACTTTATTTGATAAGCAAGTCATTTGCATATGGCAAGTTGACAACCCTACCATGTGTGTGTGTGTGTGTGCAAGGCACCCCTTACTGGCTTTAAATCAGCGTCGTGTCAAATATGTTTCCAGTTTGCACTGACAACAAACTGCCAAAAACAAAAAAATGAATATGAAAATAAAAGCAGCCAACAGCAGCAGGTAAAGTCTTGACAGGCGAATATGGAATACTCATTTAATTGATTTATGTATTCTGACAGTTTGCTGATCTTATTAAAAAATATTTTTGTCAGTTAATCAGCTTTAACTACTTGCAAAAAAAGTTGTCTTTGCAGATACAATTGCGCTTTAAATCAAGTTTTTTCCAGCCAAGAAAACCAACAAGTCAATTTGACATATAACAAATCAATCCAAAGCTTAGCAAAAAATTAACATATATATCAATGTAGAAATTTATACCTCAAACCACATTCAGGCAATGATATATAGAAACTGTTAAATGTATATTTTTTTTTTTTTATCAAAAAGTTAAGAGCAATATTCCCATTCAGCTAACGTAATTTGTTTCACTTGGCTTTCAGCAAATTGAGATTTATTTTAAAGTTCCAAAAACTGCACTTTTCAGCTGACATCAGTTACAATTATATTATGACTTGCTCACTGCGATTTTCGAGCTGTTCTTTACTTTATTGTGCAACAAAAAAAAAACTTTCAAATAAACCTTTCGCTTTTCGCATATGTTTATGAACGCCTGGCAATTTGCACGAGAGTTGCAACCATAATTTACAACAATAGCAACAGCAGTGGCAGCAACATAGGACGTGGAGCAAAATTCGAGTTTCTGCCTCACTTTTTCCAGGGTGTATAAAATTACAATAAATCCTTGCATTTTAGCTGCAAATAAACAAAGATTTGCAGCAGCCCCCAAACAGAAACTGGGCGCTAAAACAAAACAGCTGCCGGGCCAAAGTGCATGCAAAGTAGCATTTTAAGCTGGAGAGTGGGAATGTGGGGAAGACAACGGGTAGACGAAAGGAGCAACGAATCCTTGGAATCCTTGTAGCCAGTTTCGTTTGCCTTTGGCTTTGCCTTTGCTGTTAAATCAACATGTAAGCATTTAATGCGGCGCTGCAAAGCTGAAAAAGCGTAAAATTCCCCAAATGACCATAAATTTTAGTGTTTGTCCTTCGTTGTTTTTGTTGTTGTTTATCTTTGTTGTTGTTATTGTTGTTGTTATTGTTGCTCCTTTATTTGTGCACTTCTTCCATATTTTTTTTCCTTACACTTTTTTTTGTTTTTATGTGTGTGCTGCTGCAGCGGGGTAAACTTCAACAAGCACTTGAATAAATAAATGGCATTTTGTGTTATGTGCAATAATTAAATGAAAACTGTGCAAAATATTGTCATCCCAGCATGTGTGTGTGTGTGTGTGGGTGTATAAATAACTCGCTTGTTAACTAAACTGAATGGTTTGAACACAAACTGACCCTGATTTAATAAAATATGATGCAGTTCTTCGGCCGATTTCTGGGAAGGCTCATAAATTGTTGACATTCTCCGTAAAGATAGGAACTCTTGGAAAATCTGATTCATTTGCTGAAAGATATATGTTTTACTGTTGCTATTAACATGAATTGAAATATTTATGCTGGCTTAGTTGATCAATGTTGTCAGCAACCAGCCTGTGAAATAGTTAATAAAAATATAAAATATTTTCTGGCGCATAACCAAAGCTTTACCAAATTTCAACTATTAAGCAGAAGGAAATTATTTTTCGAATAACAATTTAAATTACAATTTTTATGGAAAATTGTGAAACAATTTGTTGCCTAGCTTATACAAACTTAAAATCAGATATTTATGAATGAATGAATATTGTGCACGCATATTTGTTGGATTAGGCCTGATAAATATTTCATGCAACTGCTTTCAAAATTGGGTACATGGCATAAAATTCAAATTTAGTTGACCCCAATCGATGCATCCAATTATTAACTAAGGATCGCTTTCGATTTTTGTTGGTTTAACATTTTTTTGGTTTTATGTTTTGTTTATTTTCTTCGTGCATCAAAGTTAAAGTTGAAAAATGCAGAGTTTCGTTGCCTGGTTTCACAGAGGGAAAACCGAATCGACACAGCAGCCAAAAAGGAAATTGCGCTTTTACTGATGTATGTGAGTGTGTGTGTGTGTGTGTGTGCATCAGATTTTTAAGTAGAAGCGTATTTTTTTTCTGCTCTTAAAAGAAAGTAAAACATTGCTGGGCAAAAAGCAAGTGAAATGTGTTTTCTAAGAGGTTTTCGTGGAGAATCAAATTCTGCCACTCTCTTTTTGTGTGTGTGTTGTGTGTGTTTAGTTTCGCGTATGCAGTTGCTTTTTCTAGCCAAGAACCAAACAAATAAGAACAACAAACGTGGCTTATATATTGTGGATTTAGTCAAAAGTGAAATCTTTTGGGAATATCCTCACTTCCACATGTATTTTGAGTGCCCTTCGGCGGACTATGTAAAAGCGCCGAGCCTTTGGCGTTTGCTCTCAACTATTTGGTTTTGTTGTGCATGTGTGTGTGTGTATTTGTGTGTGCCTTTGTGTGTGTTTGTGTGTGTGTATCTGTGTGTGAGCGCTTGTTTGTGATATGTCAAAGCAAAAGTTTTGTGCGCTCCTTTGGGCGCCAACTGTAATCTCCGCCCGCTGTTTTGCATTTCGACATTGAATGTCAGCGCAGTCGCTTCAGATTTTGTTACAGTTGCTGCCCCCGGGGGGGTGCGAGGGGGGTATCCACTGTAACCGGCAATCTGCCACAGCACACCACCTCACATATTGTTCGTGGCACTCGCGTTTATATTTGTCCCAGATGTGCCACACACTATTTTTTGTCAAGCAACACAAAATTAAAACCTGCACTCTGCAAAAGATACATTCAACTTCTACTTTTTTCTCTCTTTTTTCTCTGCTTTTTCTCTCTTTTTTTCTCTTTTTTATTTGTCTCTTGAGTGCTTTGCAGAGATAAATATCTTTTATAATGGTGTCTCTTTTTGGTATTTTTGGTCGTTTAAATTGGTTGCTTGATTTTCTTCTGGTTATTTATTGTTGCTGCATAAAATGGCGAATTTCACAATTAATTGAGTTAAATATAAAATGTATGAGAATCTGCCAGAGAACTTAATTGTGACCGATTACTTACTGTATAAGAAATTTTTGCTAATGCACATTTACAATCTAAGGAAAAACTTAAGTATTTATATAAATATGTATTCAGAGAGTTTAACTACTATATTTTGATATTTAAGTTTATTATTAATAAACATAAAAGTTTACAACATTATTTGAATTGGGTATTTTTAATAATACATCTTATTTTTTATATATTATTTAAACGTTCTAATTTATTGTTTATTGTTTGAAGTATTAAAATATTGCTTTATTTTTGTTTAATATATTGGAATAAAATTTAGAAATAATTTTAGTTATTACATTGCTTGCTCAGAATTTGTAAGAAAATTAAACTTGAGTTGTTTTTTTTTACAAGTTATCGAAAGCAACTTTGAAAGCAATTTTCAGCTGTTAATAAACTATTATAAAATACACACTTTTCATTAGTTAATATGAGTCTTAAACTAAAACTAAACTAAACTAAAACTTTGTCTTAATATACAAATAAAGTTGTCATGCATTCAAAATCACTTTTTAAGTAAATTTCCACAAACAATTGACAAAATTTTTGTAACCGCGCAATGCAATTTTCCCATTTTCATGTTAATAAATGCGAGAAATTGAAGATAACTAGAAAATCGTTTAGGTTTTCACACTAAAACTCAAATGTGGAAAAGTAAAACTGGCTAAACTGAAATTTTGTGCACCTGGTTATGGGAAAACTTTAAGCAAATTATGGCGTTTATTAAAAATGCTTTAAGTGCTGTCGGTGGCACGAGTGTGTGTGTGTGCGGTTGTGGGTGTGTGTGTATGTGTGTGGCTGTGTGTGTGCCTGTGTGTGTGTGTGTGGTTGTGTGCGTGTATTGTGGTTGGCTGCAAGAGGACACGTCTCAGCTTGAGGCACATGCAAAACTTTAATTCCACACGCACATCACACACACACACACACACACATACACACACACTTTTCCACTTGTAGACGCACACACACGAACATAGCACAAAAATTGCGTCGTCCATGGACAAGTTTTTGGCAGAAACTTGAAGTAATTTGCACAGTAATTGGGTATTAACCCAGCAGAACAAGCCAAATAAATGGACAGAGTTTAAGGCACGTTTGCAGCACCACACTAAAAGATGGCTCCGAAAGTGATGCCCATTTCTCATATGCCCAGAAGCCCCAGCAGCCCATCAGCCCATCAGCCCATCATTCCAGCAGCAGAGTGGAGCATCCAGTTGAGTGGCGATTCTCTGTCCCAGCTCGGCTCGGGGCTGCGGTCAGTTTTGATGGATTCGTTGTTGGCCTGAGGGCCAACTCCGTCCGGTGAGCTCTTATTCAAAACTCACTCAGTCAACGCAAAATTCATAGTTTGGGACTCCACCATCAACTTGGTTGGTTATCCATTATACATTTTCCCATTTTCAGTTTCAATTCCGTTGACCGCCGGCGCTTTTTTCACCACCTTTTTTTTGGCGCCGCGTCGGGCCTTTATTTGATATTAAATATTAACAAAATGGCCTCAATGCTCAGTACGGCGTATGAGTGAATGTAAACTTTGTGCTTTATCCTTAAACATACATACATCTGTATATGTGTGTGTGTGTGTTTGGCATACATGTGTTTCATTTACAAATGTATATAGCAACATTGTTGAATCGGCCGCCAGTGTTTGCTCAGCAAATTTTGTTTTACCAATTTTTTTTTTCTGTTGATTTTGTTTATTTGCTACTCTGACGCATTGCTGGTTATTGGTTGCAACACGCGATTATTTTTTCTGTTATTTTCTTATTTGTTTTGTTAAGAGAAAATTTTATAAAAGTGGGTTTTGATACACTTTGTAAAACACAAAGTTAATTTAAATCTTGTTATGTATCTATATTTACAGCTAAGTCAGAGTTAAAACACAGATACTAAATATATTATCTAAATAATTTAATTTCTGTCTATTTACTGATTCATTTTAATTAAAATTGCTTACCTAAAAGTTGTTAAATTTTAACTGTGACTGCAGAGTATTTAGTAGCCGCTCAATTTCCAATTTTTTTCCCCTGTTAAGGTCTTTGTTATTTGTGGCTGTTACTTTGCCTGTTTGCCAATGTGTGATGTCTACATTAAAATTGCCAAATTTACTTTATGAAACTATAAAACAACACGTACTCTATAAATTATAATCCATATATACAAATATGCAGACAAGCATATGTTTTGTTAGCATATTAAATTCAGTAGTAAGCTCAAAAATTAATACATTATTTAACTACTTTAAAATATTTATTAATTAAAAGAATGTTTTAAGTTTGAGTATTAATAAAATGTCAATTTTTTATTAGGGCATGTTTAATATTAATATTATAATATATAATATATAATATAATATTAATTAATGATATTTAATTTGAAAATTTAATAAATTTTTATTTCGTTTAACAATTTTAGTACAATGCTAATTAAAATGTCATAATAATGTTTTCTTTATTTCTCAATTAAATTTTGCTATGTTTTTTTAACTCAGGCATCTGTGTCCTTTAATCAGATTAATTGAATATGATTTTTGCATACCTGAAACATTTTTATACTCTTTTTGTGAAGATAGAGTGTAAAGGGAGGATCGATAACATGCATAAGCACAAATCGATAAAAGCACATAAATAGTAGATGCCTTAAAAATCTAAAGATTCCATATCTATCACAATTTCAGAGTTACATTTTCGAAACTTAGAAGGACTAGCAAAATTCTTTCAAGAACTTGAAACTTCTTTCTAAAATTGATAATTGATTTAACTAATTCTTAATTTTCAATTTTCAATTTTTATTCTGATTATCCGCCATAAAAATATATTTCCCAGTCTTTGAGTTTGGATAGTAGATTATAATAATTCGACCATTTGAGTAAACCTTATTATTATTAAGAAAACCTTTAAGTAAACCTAATCTCCTACAGTTCAGGCGCTAGATCAATAAATTTAATAACTTGATTATTGGGCACATTTTTGAGGTATCAAGTAGTGGTAATCAGTTGGCAGTGCAGAGTATTCCACATTTGGCTATGAAAGACAGCAAATTTTTCAGATTGTTCTTGTGTAAAGTCGTTGGCGATTTCTGCTGCAAGCTGCCTGTTTTTGTTTTATGCATTTTGACAGCAGATACAATTGTTTGTATACACATATGTGCGCACTCACACATACACACTCACACACAGTAACTGGTCTCTTTATTAAGCAGCTGTTGGCAGCTGTGAATGTTTTTGTGTGTGTGTGTGTGCATTCTGTGCTTTTCTCGTTGATAATCACATTTCGCGAATGCTTTTTGCAATTCAAACTCACACAGATACAAGCACACACACACATACTGGCACACATACTCTCTGGAATGGAAATTAAGTTAATGTTTGCTTATGAATAAGCAAATAAGCGCCTACAGAGAGTTGCCAACGCGGCGGATCTGGTGGCAGAATCCGGATTCCGAATAACCAACTAATGGACTCTTGCTCGCTCTCCCTCTCTCTGTCTCTCTCCCTCTCTCTCTCTCTCTGTCTCTTTCGCTCACTCTTTCGCTATATTTGCTAACGTTTACATTTTGAAATGGCCAACACGTGTCGACGGATTCGCTGGCCAGAGGGTCAGAGTGGGAGTCGGCTCATTTCAATTTGCGTGCATTTCAATGCAGACGCCGCTCAAACTTTTTCCATTTCGGGCTCATCCTGGCCTCGTCCTGGTTGTTGTTCCTTTCACTGTTGTTGTTGTTGTTGCTGTTGTTGTTGTTGTTATTGTTATTTTGTATTATGCATGCGCTGAGCATTTTCTTCAGCTCACGTTTCATATGATTGTGTGCAAAATACTTTGCTGCCTTCAATTTTCTTCTTTTTTTTTTTTGCGCTCTTCATGTGTCTGTTTTTGAGTGTAAGTGTGTGTGTGTGTGTGGGTGTGTATGTGTGTGTGTGTGTGTGTGTGTGAGTGTTGGTAATTAGCATTCGCTGCGCATTAATATTAATTAGTTAGTTATGCGCCTGTCTGTCTGCCTTTATCGCCATCCCACTTGGACATCCTCCCACTTGGTCAGAGCTGGTGGAGCACTTAACTCTTCGTTTTGAGTCCCTGTCATCGTCCATGCATTTTGATTAACTTTTCTTGATAGCTGCCGGCACAAAATGGATAGACGAACGAAAGGCCAGACGGGGGTGGAGTGTGTAAATCTTACTTTTGTGGCAATTGGTTGTTTATTGAACTAATTGTTAAATTTATTTGAATTGCGCAAACAAGTAGACCAAAATAATTGTAGGCCAAATTGGAAATTGTGTAATTTTCAGCGCAGCACACGAAAAATGTTTACGACCCAATTTTGCTCTGCTCAGCAGCTGTGCAAAATAATCAACTCAATTTGTTTAATATAAAAATTTATGTCCATTTTTCTAAACTTAATTTCTGACTTACAAATTAGATATTTCGGAGTATAAATAAAATTAGCACAGTTCTTGAATTATTTTATTTAGTTAGGTTTGCAAAAATTAATATGTATTTAACAAATGAAAGCATTTTTTTTATTTTTTACTTAAAGCATTTGTAAATCTTTGATTTCGACATAAGGTAGATTAAATTAAATTCTTGATTAAACAATATATTTTTTTTTTCATTAGTAGAATACCTCTGATTATGTCGCATTAATATTTTCATAAATTTATATATATTATATATATATTTTAATTTATATATTTATATAAATTTATATGCTTTTTTCTTATAGAGCTTAAACTTTAATGCCACGTTGTTTAAGTTGCTCAACATTTTAAGTCTTAATGTTGTTTTTTTTTTTTTGCCACAAACTATTGCGCCACATTTAACATTTAACAGGCTGCTTGAGTTTCCACAAATTTTCATTTACGACACAAGACACAACTCAAGTTTTATGTGTCCTTGTTGGCAACATATCCGAGCTGCAGGTCATTAGGAGCCACAAAGTAGCCAAACTAACAGGCTGAAACAAGTTAAAGTAAAGGCAAATAATAAAACTTGCCAGCCTGGTCTTATGGCCTTAACTTAAGACATGAAAAGCCGCTTAGACATGTCTACAGTTTCCGCTTGGGTCTGCACAACTAAAACTCCGATTAGGGTTCTGTTTTTTTTTTTTGCAAAATGGCAAACTAATAAATGTGAATGTAAATTTTATGCTTCTCACAAGCTAAATAATTTGCTGCGACAATTTACGTAAAAGAAAAAAACCCACAAAAAACAGCAAACAGACAACCCAAATAAAAATAAAAAATAAACGAATGCATTTTAAATAAATAACAAGAGAAAGTATAAATAATAATGGTAAAGTGGCTGGCAGACAGATAGGTAAACAGATACATGGAAAGGACGAAAGGACAAACACGAATACAAACACACACACACACACACACGCACACACCCACGAGCTGGACACATGATGCGTATGAGTGATGGACAGAAACTGGAAGCTTAAATATTGAAATTCGGATTGAGCTCAATTTTAATTTATGCCATTGGCCGGTAAACGGAATCAGGCCAATCAAGTGCAATTTATATAGACATTTGATGTTGAAACCGTTTCACAGTTGCAACACACAATTTGCAGGCTGTCAATTTATTATTTATCGTATTGTTCGAGCGAGGGTTGCCTCTGATGTTGCAGCTGAACAACATTTAATTAAATACATCTCTAATTTATTTTATTTAACTACTCTTATCTAAGTACAAATTTTGCCTTGCATAAATAAATATAATTTGTCATTTAACAAACAAAATTCATGCTAAAAATATTGCATAATTACTGCCATGTTCACATGTCAATTTGCATTGGTTTTAAACTGGAACAAGGATAAACCCTTGAAGCCTCCCCCGCCCCAACCTGCGTATCGTTGGTTTAATGCATTCTGACGTGTCTAGGTAAAAACAAATATGTAAATTGCTGGCAAGCATCTGGAATTGTTTGAAGCTGCTGTCAATGAAAATTCAATGGCAAATGGCATATTGTAGTGGCAAGCTAATGGTAGCACGTTCCAAGCCAAGTGTAGCAACGACGTCAACGACAGCAACAACAGCAACAACAGCAACAACAGCAACAACAATTACAACAACAACCACAATAGCCAGAACAATAGTAGCAATAGCAAACAGCTAAAACACAAATACAGCTTTACTGCAGACGAGCGATAGAGAACGGAAGGCGTAACCCACATGCGAACTTACACTGAAAAAAAATGCACATGCAGTATTATTAAATCACATTTTTACTTATGTTTTATATATAATTTTTAATTTTTTAAATAATCAATAAGCAGCGAATTTACCTAATATAAATTTCTAACGGTTTTTTTAAAAGCCAAATAATAAATTAAAAATAAATAAAAAAAGTTCTTTCCAACAAAGTAAATCAATCAATTATTTTTGGGATTGTCGCTTAAAGCTTTTCTATTTTTTTTTTTTAATAATATAAGTTTCTAAGAATTTTCTTCGAAGCCAAATAATAAATTAAAAATAAATAATAAAAGTATTTTTCAACAAAATAAATCAATTATTTATTTTTGGGTTTGTCGCTTGAAGTTTTTCTATTTTTTTTTTTAATAATATAAGTTTCTCAGAGTTTTCCTAAAAGCCAAATAATAAATTAAAAATAAATAATAAAAGTTCTTATCAACAAAATAAATCAATCAATTATTTTTGGGATTGCCGCTTAAAGCTTTTCTATTTAAACAAATTTCTTTTGAAAGCTTATGCAAAAAAAAAAAACATATACTACTTGTAAATTTTTTCAAGTGTATTGTCATAAGCGAAGGAAAATGTTACGTCACCAATGTTTGGGGCAATGGCAGCAGCAACATCTAATCAAGTCGCCTGCTTAGTGCCACAAGCCGATCGATAGATATATAGACGGCAAATGGAGAACAGAAATCGGGCTAGTCTCGGCTTTTGTTTGCATTGACATTTGGTCGTTCAGATCGTTGGTCCTTTGGTCGTTTTTGGTCCTTTCGTCCTTTCGTTGGTTGGATGGTCGGTCCATTGGCACGTTACCTTTGCTTTTGCATTTGAATTAACAGTTATTTTTGGCACCGTCATCGTCATACCAGCGCCACGGCACACCTGACTAACAATACAGACAATTCCACAGAATGAGTCTGAATTGGATTTGGGATTCGGGTTGGGCCTGGGCTTGAGTTAAGGTCCTTGCCAGTTTGCTATTGCTGCTGCTGCTGCTCCTGCTAATCTCATCTATTCAAATTGGCCAGCTCGAAGTTGACATTTGGAGTCGAAGTGGATTTTGTGTCCCATGTCGCATGCTTCTTCTATTGTTTGCATTTGCCACGTGAACACATACAGAGACACTAAGCTTGCAACCAAGTGTGATGAAAATGTGAGCAGTGTCAGTAAAATGCTTGATTTGAACTATTCATTACGATTATTTGCCTTGGCTATTAAAAGCAAACAAAACGAGAATTGCAGACTTAACTATTTCTATTGATCCTTTTATTATTCTTATTCCTAACAATTTTTAAAAAATATATAACTAAATTGAACTCGACTTTGAATTGTGCTTTAATATTGTTGTGAATACAATGTACAATATTTTTGGCATTTCCTATTAAGAAATGTTTGTTAGGAAAACAGCAACTATCCAAGAATGTAAAGAAAAAGCAATCTGAAGTTACATCATCGTTATAGCTTCATTGTGGCTAACAAACTTGGCTCAGAGCAACTGTCAACCATAGCATCTTAATTATTTGTGAAAGGAACAGTCTACTGAAAGATAGCCAAAGGATTTTATTTTGTTTTTGCTGCCAAACTGAAAACACTTTCAGAGTTTTGATACAATACAAAACCCAACTGAACAAGTCGAAAATTCTTTTCAAAGAGCAGCAGAGAAAATAAAACAAATGCGAATACAGTTCAATTTTTTAATTAACAAACCAATTAGTTTTACGTTATTTTTAATAAAGAAAAAAAAAATAAAATAAAAGGTAGACAACACAAAAACCAACTTGGAATGTTGCTGTAGAAACAGCATTGACCCAAATCAACGTTCAGCTGCAAGTTAAAGATATAAAACAACAGGCAAAAACCATTCAACGAGCAAATACGATAGAAGCCAAAGAAATAACCTCTTTTAATAAAGACTGGAAGCAGGGAGAGGCAGCGGGGGAGAGACTCCCCCCCGACCACACACAGCTTAAAGTACTTCTGGCTACTCTTTTTGGGCCAGCTGCAGCAGCAATTTAGATAAACTTGTTCGTGTTCATGTTCATGTTCAAGTTGTTGTTATTACTGATGCTGTTGTTGTTGTTTTTATTGTTGTTGTTATTGTTGTTGTTATTGTTGTTGTTGTTTTTATTGTTGTTGGCTTTGACCAGCAGCACACCGCAAAAAGGCAAAAGTCATTTCGAGCCAAGGACTTGCCAAAGGGTGGCCTTTACCAGCATTAATCTATGTGTGTGTGTGTGTGTGTGTGCGTATCAATGTATTTGTGAGCGTGTCCTTGCCATAAGTTCATAAAATAACAATCCACAAAAATTGGTTACATTTACAAGCAGTCGACTAGCAGATATTCAACTATTTTATTTTTACAATTTTTTTTAAGGATGTATTTTATTTAAATTATTAAATTGGCTAGCTTAAAATTATAAAAAAGAGATTTGTAATAAAATCTTAATAAAACTTAACTATTTGATTTTTTTTTTTAAAAAGTTTAAATTATTAAATTTGCTAACTTACAATTATAAAAATTAGGTTTGTAATAAAATCTCAATAAAATTAAACTATTTGCTATTTATTCTAAAAAAAATTTCATATATAGTTAATAAATATAATGAAAAAATGCCCAATTTACATATTGAGATATATGTTTGATACATCCACCTCCAAATAGCTACAGGGTACTTGCTCAATAATCGAATGCGAAGTGGAGCAGAATCAAAAGTGAGGCTGAAGAAGTCTGAGCAGATTTTTTTTTTTCCATTTGATTCGCTATTTGAGTCCGGCAGTTGCAAGATGGAAAGTGAGTTGCAAGTTGTCATTTGATTTGCAGCTACATGTTGGAATTTTATTCAATTCACCTTTTCAGGTGCAACCGACAATATTGAGCGGTGTTTCAGTTTACGAGTGTTTTCTATTATCATGTATATCCTCTTAGATTTGTCCAAATGCAAACACACATTCTGAACACAAAAACAAACACAAAAAATCCACATTTTCAAAGAGATTTCTGATGTTTGACATTGTCTGATTTGTGTTTGTTTTAGCTATCGAGCATTATTTGATTTAAGTTAGTTTTCTTCGACTTATGCTTTTTTTGCTTTCAAACATTTATTTAATTTTCCAAATATGTTTCTTACATTTAAAAGTGTGCAAAAGAATTGAGATTTAAATTATTCAATTGGCTTTAAGCTTTTTTATGGGTCAAAGTTTAGAGCATTTATAAAGTTGTCATTTTTGATGTCCTTAAGATACAAATTATGGATGAGATTAAGCTTTACACACAGCAAATATAAATTGCTATTTTTAAATGAGAATAAATTTATTTTAATATTGTAAATGCATTTTATATAGATTTAAAAGACTTGTCAAAATTAACTCACTTATTAAATAATTTTTCTATTTCTTTTCAGGTATGTTGGAAGCTTATTTAAAAGATACAAAAAAAATAAATTCAAGTAAGATTTATAACCCTTGGCATAGATAAAGTTTTAGCCGAAATGCATTAGGGTAAGCTGATTTAATTATGGCTTAGAAAATGCCAAGGGGTTCATCAAGTTTTTGGTAATGTGAGACTTAAGTGAAAATTATGCAACACATTCACATGGCAGGTTGAAAGAGGCTAAATGTAACTACAAACTGAGAAGAGGCCTCAGATTGCACACGAAATTCGCAAATTATGCAATTAACCCATTTTCACTATGGCTACATAAAAGGTAACTGGCAGGTCTCTGGCTTCCAGCTCGACTGCAATAAAAACAACAACAACAATGGCAGAGGCAGGGGCAGAGGCAGAGGTTGTGGCAAGATGACTACTCCATGCCCCATGCTGCTGCTGTTGCTGCTGGCAGCGGAAGCAAATGATGTGTGTGCACTTTTTAACTTTAAATGCCCGCAAGCATGCAAATCTTTTTCATAAATTCACACGAGTACTCGACACGGCGCCAAACGACCGCAAGCATTCTGGGGGAAAAAAAATTTAACGCCCCCCCCGCAGCGCCACGCCCCTCCGCACATTTCAGGTGATTGCAGCGAAGCAGTTAACACACACAAAAAAAAAAGAAAAACATCAAGCCAAAAAAATGAAAAGCAAGGCAAAGACCCTGCAAAAGCAGGGTGAGGTGAGGTGAGGTGAGGCGAATGTTGGTTAAATTCAAACTGACGCTGCAATTAAGTATAATGTCCTTGCAAGGATAACGTTAAGTGGCGCGTGAAATTACATTAATCATTGAAGGGATTTACATGCAACGACGCCAGGCGCCGAGCTGCAGGTCTGCAAGTATTTTCCGCGAACGTGCAACTTGCAGTTGTTTTTTTTTTTTGCCTTTGCAACGTGAGCCACACAGCAGGTGGGCGGCTGCTGGATGCGCGTTTTCTGTTTGTTCTGTTGCCACATACAGGTGCAAGCAAATTTTTATGAACTTCAAGCAGTTGCTGCGCATTAAATGCAGTCCACAGCCCAAAATAAATCGGACAACATTTAATGCAGTGCAACGCAGCAGATCTGATGTCAAAAGTGGAAAGCGTATTTGTGTGGCAAGAATGGAATTTCTGATTTTTGGGTTTATTAAGGGTATTTTTATAGATGTGCATGTTGGTAAAAGAAATTAATGAATATGACCTAAAATGCCTATTGATTTTCACAGTTCCAATTCTAATGAAATGTTCCTAGTAAGTCTGATAACTTTGGTGAGGAATTAGACTACGCTTAACACCAAACTTAAAATTGTCTAACTTACCTATAAAAATACAACTATTCAAAGTTTAACTTACTTTTTAAACTGCTCTGGTTTCCACTTTTCCATTTAGTAATGCAATTCACCCAAATATTGGCTATGCGTAGATAAAGCCCAAAAAAAAAAGCAAACATTTTTCTTACACTCGGCAAACGTCATATTGAGATTGGTTTCTCTCTAACAAAAAATTGGCAGATCGTTGCACAAAAAAGTGCACACACTTTCTCACATAAAAGATAATCAAATTTTGTTGCCAGCATATTTTGCAGCAGGCAACAATTTTATTTCTCGCTGCACGCGATCCAGTTGCAAATGTTGCCAGCTGTTTTTTTTTTTTTTGCAGTACCAGCAAATTTTTTTTTTTTTGGGCCATGACCTGCCATGGCAAGTGGCAAGTGGGAAGTGCCAATGGAAACGATGCCTAAACTGAGTTAGGAAAGCCCTTGAACTATGCAAATTGCCAAATGAAAAACGCCGAAGCGAACTTAAGAGCATCTCTCTCTCTGACTGTGACTACAACTGTGTAAGCGAAGGGGGAACACGGAGTAAAGGGGCAACGCGCGCGCCGATGCACGTTGTTCAAAGAAAGCCATAAAGCTTTGGCTAAAAGGAATTGGAGCCGCAGCCTACGCCAGTAGGCGAAAAAGTTTTTGCCATCATAAATTTCTAGAGATTCTTTTGCAATTTGTATTCACCCTCGCAATCAACAAAAATTTCAATTAGCGGTGGGGCGAAACTTCAGCTCGTTTGATGCCGAAATATGTAAGTATAATGAAAAAGTTTGCCGACATACGAGTTTTGACAACACATGCACTTTTCAAACTGACAGATGAAAGGCATACATAATTGTTGACACACACCAACTCACACACACATACACACACACACACACACACACAAACACACACACACACTATTGACACACAATGGCGCGAACAATGCATTTGCCTTGATTGAAAATTGGGCATTGAATATCCGCTATACATTAAAGTGGCGAAATGGAAAAGTGCTACACTTAGAAAAATGATAGCTTACCTTGATTATTTTCCATAAGGGAAGTCTTTGGGTTTTTTTTAACCCAACTTGTTTAATTTAATTTAATTTAATTTAATTTGTTCTACGATTCAGTAAAAGTATAAACAAAGAGAAATATTAAGAAATACTTTTCGGAAAATTTTCTAAAATTCAGCAAAAATATAAACAAATATTCTTTTTTAAGAGATAAAAATATAGAAATATTAAGAAATACATTTCGTAATAATAGACGAATACACTTAGAAAAAGAATAACTTACTTTGATTATTTTGTACAGCGGAAGACTGTGGGTTTTTTTTAAACCAACTTGTTTAGTTTTCTTAATTTAAATGTATATTTTTTTACAAACCAGTAAAAATATATACAAACCTTTTAAGAGAAATATTTAGAAATACTTTTAAGAATAATAGAAGATTAATTAATTTAATTGAATGAAGTTTTGTTTTTTGTATAGAAAACAAGAAACTTTATAGTTTTTAGTTTAATTCAATTTTTTATAATAAAGTACACATAATAATTTTTATTTTAATATTGTGTTATTTAATGATATGTGTAATTCGTATTCCTCTATTTTCACATCTTTGCCAAAAGAGATATTTCTGTTTGAGCACATTTTACCACATTTTCCACCTATAAATTCTCCATTTAATGTTGATGCACTTTATTCGTTGTCGAATTTTCTTTTTATAGCAGAATTTGTATATCTAAAATTTGTGAGTTATAAAATGGGAAACACACACTAGTTGATCAGATCGTGGTATAAATGTATTACTTACGTATGTTCTTCATTGGAATACTTTGACAGTCACGGACACATTTCAGAGGCGGAGCATGGCCTCTCTGCGTATAAAGTATAAAGTTTAAAAAATACATAAACAAGGAAATTGCATGTAGTTTGTCTATGCCAACAATGAACACAAACAGAGTCGACAAACCGTGGAGGGGTGTGGGCGTGGCATTCATAATGGACTCTCATTGCTTGGCAGTTGCTCAAGTGCAGCGACTTGGACGTACACAAGGATACTCCCTCAGCGATATGGATGTCCTGGCCTGTTTATTTTCCGTATTTTTTTCCTGCTGTTTTGCTTTTTTTTTTATTATTATTTTTTACTCAACCTCAACGAGGAAGTTGTGTGTCATAGGAAGCACTTGTGTGACATAATAAAAAACTCTGCCCGGCCGTGGTAGCCTTTTATGCACAACATTCTCCTGCAGTGGCAGAGGAGCCAGCCAGTCAACCAGCCTGTGCCGTATGACTGTGGCCATGTAAACAGAGGACCCACCTGCAGTTTGCCAACAGTCAGCAGCCAGCACTTTATGCTTTGTCAACAACAACAACAACAACAACAACAAAAACAACAAAAACAACAAAAACAACAACAACAACAACATCAAGTTTATGCCCGCAAATGTTTTCATTTTCCAAGACAGCGACTAGAACAGCACAGTTATATATATATATATATGTATTGCTAAGAAAAGGGAACCAGCACTTAAAAGCCTCTTCAGGTCGTGTCCCTCCAACCCTTTGATTGCATCCCACTCCACTTAAAGCACTGCATTGCATTTGCATTTGTGCACAACTCTCGACTCTTAGGCTGTAGTCAGGAGTCCATCAACTCGACGCACAAACAAAGAGAAAAACAGAAAAAGAGAGAAAGACAGACTGAGAGAGGGAGAGAGAGTGGGTAGTGGAACAAAGTTGGAACGGCAAAAAATGGCTGTACTAAAAGTTGTTGCCATTGCAATATGCATATGTCCATTTGACTGGAAGTCTGAAAGTTGCTTGTCATTCTGCTTCCAAGCAATTGTTGTTGTTGTAGTTGTTGTTGTTGCTTTTCAATGTTTGTTTGCATTTTGCTGCAGAAATTAGACAAATTGACGCAGTGGCCGACACAAAAAAAAAAAAAATGGAGTTTATGCTTTTGTATGGATTTTTTTATTGTTGTGTAATTTGATTGGTAGCAACCAGCAATCATTTCAAGAGTTGTTAAATGGCATTGCATAAGCCAAACCAGAATGAATTTAATCTAACTGAATTTTTGATTTTTAAGTTAAGAAATTAAATAACAACAGCGCAGAATATCTATGTGATTAATTTGTGCAATTTGTATATACATATTTTATAGGTATTTTAGAAATTATTTGCCACTTTATTTTCGCAATTTAAAGCTGCTTCATGTTTATGCAGAATTTCCCAATTAAATGATTTCGGCGCTGGCTTTTAGAATATTTGGTGCTGTGCAACTTGGCTTATACTTGTTAACCAGCTCAAGTGCCTACAAGATGCTCTTTCACACCCACTTAGAAGCACACACACACACACACAATACAGGCATAGAGTGGGGTAACAGGCCATGTTGTATACCACATGAAATTCGAAACATTTTCAACTGTTAGTTACATAATTGCACACTGGTTTTCTCTTATTGCCCCGTCCTCACTCAATGGCTGCCCCTTTGGACCGTTATCCACGCAACTGTTGCAAAATTCACGCCGAACTTCATCAAAATTCCAATTAGCGCTTACACTCAATTACAAGGCAAAGGCAGCAACTGCCACGCCCACCACCACACCACCATCCCCCCCACCCCCAGAGACAAAAACAAATACAGCCACAAAACAGCGAGTACATTAAAACTTTTGCCAAATTACTCAGAGACCCGCCAACTGTTTAAGGATTCTTGGATTGGAATTCCAGTGCGAAAGGATTGCGCCAAAAGCAAGAAATGGCAACAGCAAATAAATACGAATGGTAACTAGAAAAGAGACGAGTTAAGCAATAATAGCAACACTTCAAGGCAACATGGCCATTAAAGTTTTTAAAGTCCTGTCAAAAGTGGCAAATATGGCGTCATAAAGCCGAAAAGCAAAGTTGTCAGTTCAAAGTAAATATGGGAATAAGAGTCGAGCAGATTGCAGACAGCCGCGGGATATTGAAATTCATGTGTAATTATATATACAATAAACAAAAGATCTGGCAAACGGAGATTGTAGACTGTATGCCATTCAGGACACCAGTCCATGCTCCCACATCTCATAATTGTTGCGTGCGCCACATGAAACAATCCCAGCAACGAATGCGTCACGCTGCCAAGCCACAAAGGGATCACACACGCACACACACACACATGTGAGGCGTATAAAATTTCAGGCATACACTTGAAATAAATTTTATAATTTAAAATTGTTGCGAATTAAGTTAGTTATGAATTTTCCAAACATTATTAAAATCAAGATTTTGAACATTTTTAATTTATTTTGAATAAACACAATTTTGCTTTGCAAATTTTGTATTTACTTTTAAAATATTTTTGTCTTATTAATGTAATTTTACTCTTAATTTTAAAACTATTATTTAAGTTTTTCTATGCAAGATTTCGACATTTTTAATTTATTTTGAGTAAGTAAAATTTTACTTTGCACATTTTGTATTTCTTTTAAAAATATTTTTTCTTAATAATGTAATTTTACTCATGATTTTCCAATTATTATTTATGTTTTGCTATGCAAGATTTCAACATATTTAATTTATTTTGCTTCACACATTTTACTTTTTTTTAAAGAGTATTTCTTTCAATGTAATTTTACTCTTGAAATGAAATTTATTATTTATGAACTTCTACGCATAATCAAAGCTAAATTTGCATAAACGATTGAATTATGTGTTTATTAAATTTAAATTAGCGTTGATTTTTTTCTCAGTGTATACGCATACACACCATATGCACAGATACAGCCAAAGCTCAGTCAGCCAATGGGGAAATTATCCGAGCCGCAGCCAGAGGCAAATTTCAAATGATTTCATCAACGTAATACGATAAATTTTATAATGAAACGACGCGGTAATTGCCAAGCAGCCTTTCTGTCCCTTTCTCTATATATCCCTATCTCTCTCTCTCTCTCTCTCTCTCTCTTCTTCTTTCTACCTCTGTCACTTTTCGAGTGTGTGTGTGTGTGTGTGAATGCTGCTGTGAGTGCGCTTATTATGCATAATTTTTGGCATTATATTGACTTGGCTTTCTGTCCTTAAACAATTGAGTTTTTTTTCAGGTCGACGGCATTTTTTTTTTTCGCTTTCGGGCCAATTAAAATGAATTTTTTACGCCTGCTAAGCCCGCTGAATTTACAGAGTTCTAAGTAAATAGCATACATCAAATATTCCTGCCTTTTGCGGGGCTAATGTAAATTAACACATTTTGTTCGCCGTTATTTATGTAAACCCTTTTTTGTCTACCATAAAAAAATGTGAAAAGGATTGGGTTGCTCGGCGCTTAAAACAAATGATTACGAATAAGGCTTGATGAATATATGTGTTTAAGAAGGAACACTCTTTTATCATGGGTACAACTAATGAAGGTGCTCTTCCAAAAGAGTGTTCATTGTTGAACAAATATATATATATTATATATATATTTAAATTGTCTCTTTAAATTGCCCTATTAACATGGCTCTTGTTATATCATGAGCTGCCAATTACACACATTTAAAGATATATATATATATATTGTAAATTGCACACCTTAAGCACTCGAACGCACCTTCACGCACGAAATGTGCATTAATTTATCAGATTTAAAGTTGAAAAACACATATTATTTATTGTGCAAAAACGAAGAAAAAGAAAATTGTTTGATGCGTTTTTGTGCGATGTTTTTTTTTGTGCTGAAAATATCATGTTGAATTTTTTATGTATTCGCATGGTATTTGTTTTCATTTCATTTATAACGAGTGGAGCAAAAAAAAAAAAAAAAACAACCAATGAAAAGAGGAATTTTTTATTGTAATTGTTTTATGTCCGCTCATCACGCTTGGAACGCTTTTGTGCATGGATCGCTGTGTCGATTTTTCTCTGTGTGTGTGTGCTGCTGCTGATGTCCTTTTGTCCTTTCGAATAACAAAATGTCGACAAATTCAAATGTAATAAATTTTTGTATAGAGAGCAAAGCATATTTTTGTGTCGTGTTTGCAATGATTGTGAGCAATTTGTTAAAGCAAATATCGAAACATATATGTTTGTATTGCGTTTGTATATATTTACTCGTTATTCGTTGCAACATGCAGCTGCGTCTATTTGCATATTTATTTACTTTACTGATTATGCGGCGTTGAGCTTTAATTTGATTTATTTACACAACCAGATTTTGCTCGGCCAACTGTTTGCAATTATTCAACATTCAAAATCGTTGGCTATGAAATTGTTAGCTCTACGGATTGGTATTTGCCCATTGCTTTGGCAATAAATGTTTGATTGCAAAATTCAGCGTTGAATACATTTGGTACATGGATTGTGATGAATATTGTTATTAATAAACGTTGGAGAAAATTTGGATTTGCTGTATATAATTAATAGGAGTTTGCATATAGAGCTGGAGTGGCCTAAAAAGTCTTTCAAACCACTCGCAAGTTTGCCATGCGGTTATTTTCTTGTCAAAGTTTTGCATTGTAATTGAGCGTAAGGGCAAAACTTTGACTATGCCATCTGTGTACACACACAAACACACACACACACACATACATTTACAAATTCTTTTAGTTATTGTTGTTTTTTTTCGCTTACCCCGAGGGAGTTGCATAGACAATCGCAAGCCTAACCCCACCGAGCCCAATCCAAGTGCTTAACTTGGCTGCTGCTACTGCTTCTTAGCCATGTTGCCAAGAAGGGTCCGCAATTGAGGAAGCTACTCAAAAAAGAACTTGTACATAAACTGTAAGCAACAACAACAAACAACAAACAACAACAACAAAAAGTGGTTTCTATCGTTGGCTGGCTGCTCATAAAGTTCAAGAGCAACATATGTATGTTGTGGCATAAATTTATAAAGTCCTCGGGCTTCCACAGGATCCACAGGCTGGTTTGTTTCCTTCCTTCGCCTTGTTTACTTTTACCAAAAACCAAATTATGGTTAGACTTTTAAGTTGTTTATTACGCGCTGCCATCGCCTGTCTAAAATTAAGTTTTTTAATTTAATTTTAATGAAAATTTATGATAATTTCTTTCACACGCCACATGCAACTTTTTCTTAACAGTAGCATAAAATTACCAAAAAAAAAATAAAATTATCAGGAAGAAAAGGCCAAACAAGCATCGTTTATTTGTCTCAAAAAGTTTGGTTTATCTCGAAACTTGGCTAAATCTGCTTTAAGAGTTGCTTGCACGAGATTATAATTAATGTATATATAAATTTTATTTTTCTTATGTGCGGTGTTTATTTCATTGAATTTGCGGTGCGTTGTGTTGCTGGATATAATATTAAGTATACGCATTGTGAAATGAAAAGTGATTTTTTTATTGTTATATTTGCAAATGTGGAATTACGTTTAATTAGGATAATTGAAACGCAGAATCAACACCTGAGCACTGCAATAAATTTCTGTAAATGATATATAGAGATTTTTTCTAAAGCACCAAATTAAATGCAATTTTTTATAAAATATTATTTATTTGATTATAATATCAAATGAAAATGAAAGTTTGCTCTTGAATGAATAGAATAAAGAAAAATGCTTATTTCAAATTAATTTATTTGATGTTATTAAATAAACATTAAATAAACGATTAGCAAGACTCATTTTACATGCGTAATTCCAAATTGATTTAGTTAATTGAAAGTAAAATGAGTGGTTAAAAAAAAAAACGCTTTTGCTTTTCAGTTTTTTACAGTAAACAGCTTAAATAAAACCGCATATGTGATATATATATATATATCTATATAGCTCTTATATAATACTGGCTTATTTACACACTCCAAACACTTTTGCCACTTCTCCCCGTTGACGCGTTAAATTAAACGAATCCATTAATCGGCTGGCAGTTCTCAGCGAATCTGAAGAGCTGTATAAATATTAATAACGTTTCAAATGGCATGCCACATTGCTGTTGTGGAACGTGTGCCCATCCCCTCTCCCTTCTTCCTTCTTCACATACAGTCAGTGCAGGCACGCTCATCTCTCCTGTAGCACATTTGAGTTTTGGAGGCGTCTTACAATTGGGACAAATTGCATTTGCTCAGCTCGTTGCATGGCTTGTGTTTAGCTCATGTTAATGTCTAGGCTTTGTTTCAACACGACAGGCAGACAGCGTGGCTTGGGGAGGAGTGAAATAGACTGTAGAACATAACCCTAAACATTACAACATGCATCATCAACATAATCAACAACAACAATGACAACAGCAACAACAGCAACACAACCCTTGATGACGAGCATTGACTTGGTACACACAGTTGAAGCACGCGCTTGTCATTCAATACACAGCTCAACGATCTATGTGTACACTTGGCAAAAAACTAGTGCAGAAATTCGAGAAGAATTCCACTTCAACTTCAACAGCATCATAAGTGATGGTAAAAATGTATTGTTGCGTCAACAAGTGCTTGTTGTGCATGTTTTCAAGTTTAATCAGTTTGCATTTGCAAATCAGAATTTCTTTTTGCTTTTTTGCACTTAACTTAATTACAAAGCTGTCTTTTTGCTTTTTTCCAAGTGTACTTAGATGTATGTGTGTTTCGCAATACGCCCACAACTCATGAGCAAATTTAGCAATGTGCGTGCCAGCGAGTTCATCTTCTATTTTTACATTCTATCATTGTTCGTGTTGTTGTTGCTGTTGTTGCTGTTTTGTTTTTCTCCACCTTCGTGTGTTTATATTTATCTGCGTATTAAATTGCTAGCTCGTGTGCTGCGAACTGAGGCCTCTGACTATTGTTTGCCCCGTTGTTCTTATTGTTCTTGTTGTTATCCATAGTCTTTTTTCAGCCGTTATTTTTATCAGTACGTGAGCGAGTCCACTTTCCCAAACCAGCTTCAGTTTCAGCTGTTATTTCCTTTTTTTTTTTTTGGTTCTACAGCTGCTGCTGCTGCTGTTGTTGTTGCTTCTGTTCCTGCTGCTATTGCTGCTATCATTGCTGTTGTTGCTCCTTCTGCTGTTGTTGTTGTTCCTGCTGCTGCTGCTTTTATTGCTGCTGCTGCTGCTGCTCCTGCTGTTGCTGCTGTTGCTGCTGCTGTTGCTCATCGTCCTGCCGTTGGTTGTGCCTTAAATTGTCGGCTATAAGTTTCATCCTCATTGCGTATTACGGCACACGCCAGACAAGATTACACCATCACTTTAATACTCTTTACGTTTATTATGTGCCCTTTTTATCGTGACAATAAAAGCTGGCTTTTAATTGTGTCTATTTTTATCTTTCAGTGCATAAATAATTTGCACATTCCGATTAAATAATAATGTGTGTGATTCTACAATATTCAATAATAAAGTAATTTAATGGTTATAGTTTAATTACTTAGTTTATAGCCTCGTCATTAAGTTGGAAGCTTAAGTAACATTTTAGGTATTATCTATTTCATTTAGTTTTCCACAGCTCGTGGAATTTTATTATGTAATATTTAATATTTTTTCTTTTTCTCTCACTCAGAATAATTTGTAAATATATATATAAACTCTATAAAAACTTTATATTTCACTTACCTGATTGCAATTGTTGTTGATTAACTCTTGACTTTGTGGGCTAATCAAAGCTGTCCACATTGTCCAACAAAAAAATAGCTTTCTGTCTTCAGTTGGGCATTGAGACATCGTTCCGGGGCCAACATTTTCATCTAATTTCGAGAATCGTGTGTTGCAGCTATAACGCTGCTTTAGCGCCACACATTTTGGCTCGCTGACAAGACGTCGCCGAGACGTTTGTCATGTGGCAGTCAACTTGTGAGAGTTGCCACAGCCTGCTGCCTGATTGTCATTTGCTCGATGGCAAGCAAAACGACCCAGCCAAATTTGATGTACTCCTCTCACATGTGAAGTGAATGCCATGCATGACAATTTTCCAAGGGAGATCACTCAAGGAGCTGTCGTAATGGACGGGGTTTGCCAGGGATGGGGAAAGCAAGGGCCAAGAGCAAACACACGCTTCACGTAAATTTCATGCAATTTGTTATGTTTTATGTGGCCCAACTGGATGGCAGCCTCTCAATTCAGCTCAACTCGACTCAACTCAACTCTCAACTCTGATGGGGGGCGAAATGGCAGCTCGAATGTTACGCATGGGAATCACAAAATGACAGACTTCAATTTATACAATTTATTTTATTAAGTCAAACATTTGTCTCTCTTCATCAATGTGTGAGTGAGTGTGTGTGTGTGTGTATGTATGTGGGAGTGTGTGTGTGGACGTGTACGTTTTTGTGTGCTTTGTGCCGTTTTATTAACAAATTGATGAAACAATTTCCGCAGCGTTTAATATGGGCAATTTTATTATATATTTTTTTTGTTCTTGTTTTGACCAGCCGTTTTCTGGATTTCCGCTGTGAAAATCTATAGAGAAATGAATGGAAAAGAGGCCAAAATGGGCAAATGGGAGTAAATCGTAGACATCATAGGCATTACGAGTACATGTATTTGTCCCTTTATAGCGTCTTAAATTTTCATTTTTAGTACAAACATAAAATCCAGAAATTGGCAAAATTTCAATTGCTTGACTTGGTTGGAGGAACTGACTGCACCTAGTCGCCCATATAAATCTCAATTTATGTTGGCTATTTAGGCATTTTGGGCACGCAGCAGCCATTTGGGTTCGGCTTGCTTTAGGCCTCAAAATTATTGAATCTAATTAACTTAAATGAAATGAATGAAGACTACAAATGTGTCTGGCAAACTCGTAAAACTTGGTCAAGCCCCGGGGCAATATACGTGTGTGTGTGTGTTTGTATGGGCTATATCAGAGGTGTCTGTATGGGTGTGTGTGTGTGTGAGGCACGTTTAATTTATGGATGTGTATATAAATTCATTTGGAGCTCTTTAATTGCAGCTTAATGGCAGGAATCTTGTAATGGCATCCGTTTTTATGAGTTTTTATATGTATATATATATATGTGAGTGTGTGTGTGTGTATATATTTGAAGGTCATAAGATGGATTGAGGATTACAACGGCAGTCCCAAGATTGAAGAGTGAGTCCTCTAACTGAAGCTGCTTATTGAAATTGTTTGTTTGCCATTTCTCTTTTCCAATTGATGGCTCAACAAAATTCTACTAAAGCCGGGTAATTAATCATTGAAGGCAGTCTGGGTATTCCTAGTCCGGTTTTGAAGTTGCTCTGCGGCTCCTCTAATATTTATAATGTAAATTGCTTGCCAGATTCTGGGTGTGCCTATTAATGTTCCTTGAAGGGCTTTTCATTTTGGGTTAGATAAATTGAAAGCAAACATCTTAACTTTTTAGCTGTTTGAATATATTTTGTAGGTAATTCATATTTGCTGCCAATTTTACCCAACTCAATCAAAAACATGTCAAACTTCGAGCAGCAATTGGAATGTACAAATTTTACATTTGATTTTGGGATCAAAAACAAGTTTGTAGTCATTTGTTGTGTAAACACATCAATCAAATTTTTTAGATGATATATTTTCCCATTGGGTATCTTAATATATTACTTTCCAATTTATTCATATATTTCCAAGATACAATTTTTATTTATTTTAAGTTACAAATATATTTACGCAATTTCTTCATAAGCTCGGCAAACATTTCAAATTAAACTTTTTACAAATAAAAATGAGAGACAAAAATTAAAGCTCACAAAATATGTTGGGGAATCTTTTGCTTTTGATATAAAATATACAAAAACTTAATAAATGTTTGAATGTCACGATGCTGATGAGTTTCCGCCATTTCTTTCCATCTGTCACAAAATCAATTTTCTTCTTTACTTTGAACCCTTCATTTGCCATGACCCTGGCCCGCCGGCTACAGATAGCGACCCCATTTTTGCCTCGTTTTCACCACCAAACCTCAAAATAGCTTCATTTACCTAATGCATAAAAATTCTGTATTTTTTTTTTTTCATACCCATCGCATTTTTCTATTTGTCACCCACAAAACATGAAAATGTCAAAAAATTGGCTTTCCTGCTGTACAAAAATGCAAAAGTCAGCATAAAATATGTAAGGTCGCGGCATATAAATATGCCTATGGTGTTTGGCCCCAAATAAAATCTATGAAAACCCGTAAAAACGCTTTAGTTGAGGGGCAGAGAGTGCTCGACTTGAAGATATCCTGTACAAGTCTTCTAAACATATATATGAAACTAGGAAATTCTCCGTTCTCGAGGAAAGTAATCAATAAAATAAAATAATATTTATATTAACGAGGTATTCAACAGATTATACTTCAAATTTTAAGCACAAGATTATTTCCCATAATCTCTGAAGTCATTATCTTGTTCAAGAACATATATATACATTATAGGAGCCTGTTACATACGTCTGCACAACCTCATAATATCCTTTCTGTCCATATTTTTTTAGAGTATGAAAAAAAAACTTTTACGCATCACAGCACAAAGTTACTCCGGGTAGCTTAAATTCGGAATTCTCGTATCCGGTCCAGTTGAACTAAGCCCATATATAAAACACGCAAACGCTCTGATTGTGAAAATTTTGTTTTGCTGTTTTGCTTTGCCCAAAAAGCACTGTGCTTAAACTGAGGAAATGCCAAAGGGAAACTTTTTAATGGATTTTCATGATGATGAAATTATCAAAAAGCGACTCAAAAGTGCTAAACAGAGTTTTCGGAAGTTTAAATACCCTGTTTGGAAATCAGAAATCTTACAAAATGACAACTTTCCTTTGTGCAATGAAACTGAAAAAAATGACTTTCCTTAGAACCCTTTTGATTTAGAAATTGATTCCGAATTTAACATAGCCTTGCGGAAATATTCCCAAAAATCTTCCTTTCAATATATTTGAGATTTGTTGGCCGGCAACTTTATTGTTTTCTTTGGCTTATTTGGATTTTATGTTAGCTACATATTTCACTGACAGATTTGCCGCTTTGAGTTCTCAGAGCTTCTTTACGTCAGTTGGGCATTCAATCTGTCCATCAGTCAGTCAATCATTCAAACCATGGAGGATGCGGGTGTGGGTGGGGATGTTCGCAACATTGTTTTCGGTTTGTTTGTGTGTGAAATTTGAGTAGGCGATTTTAATAATTTAAGTAAATGATCCATCACAGTTACAGTTAATCTATCACCGACAGACTGGCGGGAAACCGTTATAAATACCGTTGAGCCATTTTTTTTGCATAAGTATGTATATATACACACCCACAGATACACTTAAATAAACACACATACATATCGATTTCCTTTTTTTTTTCTTTTTTAACAAGTTGTCTTTTTAAAAGTTTTTGTTATTTTTGTTGGTCGCAAAAAAGCGAACAACGAAAAAACCAGATAAAAAGTGACTGGAAAAATGTTTGAAAAATGCTTGCGTTTTGTTGCTATATTCTTGGTCGAGATAAGAAAATTTGCTGGCCATTAGTATTTAAGGCGTTAAGTCATTTATATTCATTTGTGCATTTGGGACGTTGAATTAACTGTGGTTACACAATTTCCAGGACGAACGCTTGATTGTCAAGTGCCGATGGCTAATCGTAATGACCCAAAAAATTTACATTGAACTGAATTGAAATCATTAGCGTTTGAAGTTTGGGGCACGTCTCAAAAATGTTTATGGAGCTACTTCCTTAAAGGCTGCGACGACAAATATTTAAGAGATTTCTGCAATTATTCCAAGAAGTTAAACTAATTTTTATTCTACATCATGTATATTTAAGAAAATGCAAATAATTGTAAAGAAACCTCGTCATAAATGTTCTCGTTGAATAATTATATATTTGAAATTGTAAAAATGCTCGACTGAAAGATGCTGCATAATAAATTCCGACGAGACTGGATTTTTGCATATGCTAGGGAAGAGTGTGATAAAGGATGTGAAAACCTTATAACCAGCCCTAAAAGTCAGATTCAATCGTAAAATGTATATTCAAATTTAAATGCAGTATTAATGTAGAAACCTGGCCGTGATTATTAATCCAATCCATAATAAAAATCGAATCCTTTGCAAGCATTAAAAAGGTAACCATTTTATTGAATGCGAAATGGAAATTTCAATCTCTTGTAGCGTAATATGCAAATTTGGTAATTTGATATTTTATTACTTGGGTACTCATCAAATTTCAAATCAGTTATTTGAATAAGTCAATATCGAAGGTCGACCGATGAATAGCGCCTCGCAGCACCAAAGTGAATTGAATAGGTTCCAGCTTCACTTGCAAAGGAGTCCTCAATTTGGGAAGGACGCACATAGAAAAGGCGACACATCATACATCAATCTTTGAGTGGGGACCCACGTAATCGGTGCCCAGCTGCAAATAGTTGAAGCCGCTTAGGCACGAATTTCTATTAAAATATTTATGCAAAAAGCTGGTAGGCGACAATTTAAGCCAGCTTTGAAAGCTGAAAGGGTCTCCCAGTTTCCCTTCTCCTCCTCTCTACAGCTCTGTGTGTGTGTGTGAGAAAATTTCAGCAAACGATTTTCATAATCGATTTTCACTGCCTCCTCAATGACTGTTGACAACCCAGCACACAGAAGATTGGGTGTTAGGTTTTGCGGGGAGGGTGCGGAGCAAAAGCTTGTCAACCTTTATAAAAAAAAAAGAAGAAAAGTTTATACTTGTGCAAAAGGCTCTCAAGCGGGGTGGGGCATGAAAGCCGTGGCAGTAAAGCCGAGACAAATGCGACATGCGTCTGTTGACAATATATCAACATGTGGAATGCGAACGGTTTGTGGGCGGACAGGCTCAAAGACTAAACAAAAAAATATATATATATATTTATATATATATATATATATATATATATGCAAAAAGCAAGCAAATATGTATATATATTTATATATAAGTATATGCAAAAGGCAAGCCAACTTTACTTTACAATTTTTCTACTTGACTTTGACTTTTATGCCCCCTTCTGAATATTTACCATGTTGCTGATGTTGTTACTGATGTTGCTGTTGTTGTTGTTGTTGCTGTTACTATTGTTGTGGTTGTTGTTGTTGTGTTCTTTATGCCGCCAGGTCAAGTAATCTTTATGGTATGATGTGTCTGATGTTTCTGCTGCCCGGGCAATTGTTGCTACACTGTAAGAAAATTAGTCAAGGATAAAAGACAGCTAAATTTATAATATATATTTTAATATTTATATATATTTTATGACATTTAATTATAATAATTAAGTTTAACTTTAAAGTCAGTTATTTTATTATTTTGGATTACTGTGGGTATGAATTTTTAGTGAGTGTTTGGCTGTAAATCAATTGCTGACCTCAGCAACATTCAGTTTCTACTTACTTTAAAAGAAACAAAAGTTAAATTTTTAAAGTTTCCCTTTCAAACAATCAATAAAAATATTTTCATTATTTAGACAAGTTTTTCTATGAGTGTTCGATGATTGTCGTTGCTACAATCGTTGGCCATTTGAAGTCAGCAAAGCGCGTCTAATCGATGAGCCTGGCTAGTCAGCCAGTCAAGGAGAGGTCGGGGATTCTGACTTCCCCATCTTTATCATGGCTTGAACTGTGCGTTTTTTTCTTCTCTTCTTCCATTTGCGAAATGTGTCTCTAACCCGTCTAGTGGGCGTATCGTATGTGACAATAGTTTTGTGAACCCCTTAGCCAGAGGATTAGGAACAGACACAAGAAGTGAAAGCTTTAAACATGTGAATCTCACCAGTTGCGTTAAAGAACTGTATAAATCACAGTCAATGTCTGTGGATGGGATGGGATGGCAAAGAGTTCGATCTAGAGTGATAGATGGCTTATGCTCGGGGCTGGTGAAGGGCCTGTCGGCAGCTCTGGTCAGACGTACATCCTTTAAATGCGAAATGTGAAATGTGAAAAGTGGAAAGTGCAAAGTGCAGTGAGTGAAAGCACTACTCAAGTCTGTAAACAAAACACTAGACTTGAAAATGTACTGCGATAAAGGTTGAGATTGAAGTAGAAGTGAATTGATATGCACTTTATTTAATAGGCAGTTGAAGGCTTTGCTTTTTGGGTGCGAAGAAAACCAACCAAATCAATATTCAAGAAATTGAAAATGGTTCTATGAAAAGTGGTGAAATAAAAGCAAGAAAGTAAAATAAATAAAACGAAGCATTTAATAAATATGCATACATAAATTTAAAATTCTTTTAATTAATTCAAATTGATAAAAGAATAATTATACAAAAAAATATTTGATGTTTTCCTATTCCGAAAAATTTCATCCGGGATTTTATATTATTTATTTACATTATTTATTTATATACTCTGACTCTTCTAATAAATTCTAAAATTCAAATATTATTATTATGCGAAATCTTTAATGTTTTTCCATATACATTCTTTTGCTGCTTTTGCTGTTTGTGTCATTAAATTTGATTAATGTTCCCGGTTATTCAAAAAGAGCACAAACAGCGATTTTCCCAGATATGAATTGTTTTGCCGTGAACTGAACTGTCCTTGGCCAACTGCTAATTACCAAAAGTGGAACTGGCCATTGTGTTGTTTATCTTCTGACAGCCTGCTCCACATAGACTGAGAGACGTACTTATTCCATAATGAAACGTTGATACATTAAACAGATTTATTATGCTTTGCCTTCATGGTCGACTTTTGGTAGGACTCCGCCTCCTCCGCAGCTCTACACCCTTCGCTTGGCAGCCATTTTATATGAAATGCTGTTTCCACTGCAAATAAATGGTTGGCAACCTCCATCGAATCCCTGTTCCCTCTTCCGCTCTGCTCCAGCGCGTGCTGTGCTCGTGGCTTTTAGGGGCCAACGACGACGACGACGACGACGTCGACTTGTGGTTTGGTGGTTTTTGGGTAACTGGGTGGTGGCTCTGTGGGTTGGCCACCGCCTGCAGCTAAGCGCATTGCGTTTGTCAAATTTTGACGAGCTCTCCGAGCTCAATATCGATTTGCCAAGCTCTTTGAAATCTATCTGCCTGCGGCTGGCTTAGTGTGGCTTCCTTAAGCTAAATTAAAGCATGTATTACATTTCATTTAAGCCTTTGATGTCAGCATTGCCTCATACTGATTAAGTTGTGCATTTAATTATAGTGGCAATGTAATTCCAGAGCTAACAAAGTTAATGTATCAAATAACTCAACTTTGAGAAAGGCGATACTCAGCATTAAATCACGTGCTTGATTCTGTATACCTGTAGAATCTTTTGATGAAGCCTTTTTCAAATGGGAACAATTTTTCAAGATCTAAAATTAATCATATAATTTCTCAGGAATATTAAACTGCTCAAATTAATTTAAAAATTGTCATCAAGTTGAGCAGATTCTTAGAATTTCATCTGTTTGAAATAACCTCCGCTAACAAGGTTAAGAAAAATACCAGATTGGCATTCATAATATAACTGAATGTTGCCAATGTTGCCACCAACCTGACGCGTACTAATTTGCAACTCAGTGCCAAAATCAAGGATATCTTCAAAACAAAAGCCAGGACAATCAACGGAAATGCTCAAGAGCACAAAAAAATGTTGGTCACGTAACCACTTTGTTTGTGTCCAAAGACAAAGCAGCAAATCCTCCGACTAGCAACTTCTGATTAAGAATAATTCAAGGCTGCCCAAAAAAAGGAATACTCTAAGCTTATATATATAGAAATGGGCATTGCCGATTCTCTCAAAATTATAAGAACATATCTAGAAATAACTTTGATAAGAATATTAAATAAAAATCTTGATCTGATGCAGTTCATCATAATACTAATTAAGATCTATCAACTTGCTAATTGTGTAACATTTGGAAAACAATTGAAAAGTTATTATCCATTTAAAACTTGGCAAAATTGTGTTTTGAGTTTAAAGCTGACTTATGTGCTCAGCCCAAGCGTGCAACAAAAATAACAAAAAATAACAAAAAAAAATAACAAAATTCGACTTAGTGTTAAATCCAAAAAGTTGCTAATTTATATCGTTTGCTATAAGTAAGCTCCTAGTTGAGCAACAGGACTGTGGAACATTTGTGCTTGCTTTGCATTGCAGTAGTCATCATGGGGGCAGGGCGGGCATGGACCAAACTTGCAACACGGCTGGCTGGGCAATTTCATAAGAAAACCATTCAAAAAACAACAACGACTCAAAACTCGAGACTCGAGTCGACTCAGTGCTCAAAATTTTACGCGCGTTGACTGCTGAAGTGGTGCTAGGAGCATTTGCTGGTGGCACTGTGGGGTGGTGGTGGGGTGGTGGGTTGCTGCTAGGTGAGTGGGTAAGTGGGGGTGCGTGGAGACGTGAGCAACAGGGAGGTCCTGCCCATGGCCTTTGTTAGATTCAGCGACGACAACGGAGGACATTTGCGTCTTTTGCATTTTGGTGGCAGAGCGGTGCGAGGCAAGTGGCAGGTTAGGTGCTGGTGAGGGGGAGGTGGTCTGACAACCAGACTGAGAATTACAAATTCAGCACAATGTCCCTTTGTCATTTATGCATTCGCTGTATAAATTAGGCACAATGAATTTTCAACGCTTGTGGTTCTGGTTTTGCTCTGGTCTTAATAAGCCAACTTGATTATGTCTTTATTCTTCTCCTTCTTATTTTTTTTTTTGCTTACTTGCAGGCGGCAGTGGCAGCGGCGGCGGCGGTGGTGGCGGTGGCGGTGGCAGCTCCTCGGACATCTCCAAAGATCACTGCAATAAAACGGTGGACATATTCGAGGACATCAGCTCGCCGGAGGTCAGCAATCAGAATTTGGGACGTCCCTTGACCTGCTGGTACCGTTTTCGCACCCTCAAAGGTGCCCCGCGTGACTTTGTGCTCCGGCTGCGTTTCAAGAAATTCAAAGTGGGCCAACTTCTGAATGCCACCCACTGTGAGGGTGGCTATCTGCAGGTAAGTGTAGCCACCATTGCAAACACACGTTGCAACCACAACGCGACAAAAGCAACCACTGATTTATGGGCAGCGTTGAAATCAAATCTAATTTATAACTTCGCCTCGTCTAAATGATGACATATGCATCCACGTAATTCATGCGACGCGTTGCATATACCGCACCAGCTGACAGCTTTATGGGGGGGCAGGAAAGCGTTGCAAGCTGCCCGCCATCGAACACAATTCGCGCTCGCCCAGCAATTTATGTGGCGACTGTTGTCCTTGCTTATCGTTTGATTTGACTTTATGTGGCAATCATGTTATTGTTGTCCATTTTCCCAGATCGTTGATGGCAATGCCAAAACAGACGTTTCCAATCGCCGGGAGCCGGGCATGTTCTGCGGCGAAGCCGAACAGCCGCAGACTTTCATCAGCGAGACGAGCTACGTAAAGGTGCTTTTCCACACCGACAACTTTACGGATCAGGTGAGTTCGAGTGCAATTATAGGGTATACGTTAAGAGTGTTAAATTCGTATAATCAATAATGGTTAATTTTTCTATATTTTAAATATATGTAATTATTTTAGTCACTTTTTAAAATACTTATTGAAAAATCAAAAATATGCTGTGCTCATTTCGAGCTGCAAAATTTTAAAGATGCAAACATTTTTCAAGTCTTTAGTTTTTTTTTCCGGCTTCAACTATATTTTTTGTACTTTTTGTTTTTGCATCTCAGCATGTGGAGTGTTTTCACACTTAGCCTGTCATTTTTATCAACACCTGGCCACTGAACGTAGCCTCCATTTATAACAAACCCCGGAGACTACCAATTACAGTAAAAAGTCTCTATTCTGGCTTACACCTTACACCTTCCACCTTACACCTTCCACCTTCCACCTTCGTCCGTCTACCATCTTCAGATGGCAGACGCCAACGCACTTACACTAATAAACCGTAGCAGCCTGCAAACTACCCCACCCCTCATGTCATATGTGTCACGTAGCCTCCCAACTTCGACCTTATCCGTCTCCTCACAGGCGTCCCACACACTGTTCGCATACATATATATATATATATATCTATTTATATTTATCACATAATTTAAAGAAAATATTACTACACACAAGTCTTGGTTGTCGTCGTCTCCAGTTGCTGCCTTTATATTACATATATTTGTATACCCTGTAGCAAAAAGCTGTTATAAAAAATATATATTTGGTTATTTTTCAAATGTCATCGTGAATCGTCTAGAGATAAATATTTACAGCGTTCTTTCAGTCAGATGTGTAACAATCCAAGTCGCGCACTTCTCAGATGAGATCTTTGGCTTTTTTGTCGTTATTAAAGCATTGTTGCTTGGCATATATTAATTTGTATACTCTTTCAATGAAAGTCAAAAGTTAATAACAAATTTAATTATCAATGTAATAAGAGGCAAAGTTCGCTGAACAAATAAAGCCCAAAATAATATTGGATACGATTAAAAAGCAAATAGTACAATTTATATTACCCCAGAATTTCTATTTAAAAATAGTAATTAAATATATGTGATTTCTAAATTATATAATAATATAAAAAGAATAAATTAGGGGTGTGTTTTAGTCGATCATTGCCTGCAAACATGCATTATTTTGATTTTTTTTAACCGTTATCTGTCTCATTTTTGCTCTCATCGTTTGCTTTGGCTGTGACCCATGTTGCTCTATCTGCTTTGCTGCATCTATGCAACTCACTTTCGCACTTAGCGTACTGTGTACATATAATATACATATATACAATGCAAGCTTTGTATATGTATATATATATATGTATATTCATATGTATATATATTTATATATATATTTGTATGCATTATTCAGCGGTACTTCAGTAGGGAAGTGGACGAGTGGGCGTCGTCATCCCCGTTGTCTGTCCGTCGGTCTGTCTGTCTGTCTGTCTGCCTGTTTTGTCTCCTGTGTCTCCGCATCCATTTTGGACTGGCTGGCTGGCGACTCGTTGCCGGTTACAGGTTTTATATGTGAAAATGCCGTTCACAACTTGAATTCTATTTTGCTGCATGCAAGTTGCCTTTTCCCACTACTTGTTTTCCCTCTTTTCATTTCACTGTTTCGTTGTTTTTTTTTTTTCACATGCGCTTCTGCATTTTTGATGCGGTACTTGCATTCACAAAATGAGAGATAAGATCATTATGTCACATAAGAAATTTTAATATTTATAAGACCTTTTTTCCCCTCAAATTTGTGTATGCTGATAACTCATTTGCAGGTGGAAAAACATAAGTAAATGTTACAAAAGGAATATCTTTGTAACTGAAAATTACAAACTTTACTTTAATTTCAATTATGTAATTGCAATACTTGAAGAGTATTTAAAGATCGCTTGTAAGCTTAATAGTTTTAACATGTATTTTATTTATGATATTTACTTAACTGGTTTATTTATTATCCCATTTTATCTGCTGCCATTTTTTATTATCTCATATCTGTATTAGCTTTTCTGCATTAATCTTTCCCAAAGCCAACGATTTTGCCAATCCGAGTCTCGAATGGCTTTTAGCTGTCAATGAAGCCGATTTCATTGTTGCCTCGTGGTTGGGGCTGTTCGTTGTTTGCTTCATGGCTTAACTTCATGGTGCAGCTTTCAAGTTGCATGCGGCACAAACACTGTACACAAAATAAAAAATAAACTAATGCCATGAACGAGTACTCTATGTGCTCTATGTAGGAGATAGACTCTCGGCTGCAGAGCTGCTGCTCCTGCCCTCCAGACTGTCTTATGCACACCTTAATGGAGTCATAAATATTTATGACAACTCGACCCCAGCCCGCTTCGGCGCTGGCAGACAGACAGTTCAGGAGTTTGCCTGCGAGTTGCAAGTTGCGAGCTGCGAGCTGCGAGTTGCGAGTTGCGAGTTAACAACGCTTTTGTTTTCTCGCAACGCAGATTTGGCCGCAGTTTTCTTCGTCGCCTCCACAATTTTTGCCACTTATTCTGCGCGAGCGCTCTGAAAAATCCATCCAGCGTTAGCAGGGGTTAGCGGGGATTCATATCGTCCTTGATAATAAATAAGAAGAAAAATAACAGAGAGCTGGCACGTATTAAGTAATAACTTTGCAACGTACACAATTTAATGAGCAGCAAAAGCAACGTTGCCAATTGTAAAACATCAAGTGGAAAAAATAAATTCGCTTTAGCATAAAATGCAAGGGGAATAAATCAAATATAATTTGTACAAATTGTTACAACGGCGATAACTGAAATAAAAGCCCAAAGGATTCACAAACGGAATCTGATTGATTTTTAAATTATTCGAGCACGAATTTGACGGGTTATTAAAACCAGCTGGCGGAATGTTGCCATGACGATAATGCTCAGCTACGCTGCAATGCATCAGAATCAGCAGTGGCATCAGCATGAGCAGCATCAGCATTGGTATCCGCCCTGGCAACGGCATCAGTTTCCATCGTCAGCGCTCTACAAAAATATTCAATGCATTTAAAGTCACATAATGCGGCAAATGTGACCTGGGAATGCACACTTTTGCCCCCGCACTCCACATTTGCGAGTCGCAGGGCGTGTCTGTGACTGTGTCCCAGTCGATGCGCTGCCTGACAGCTGGACAGCTGGATAGCTGGACAGCTGACCTGCTGGTCCGACACTCTGCCTGGCTGTGAGGGCTGCCTGTCTGCCATTGTTCACATCGTTAAGTGGCGCTAACGTTATTGACGCCGGTAACGCATTTAATATTGACATGTGCATTACGCTCACACAACAAAACCGGAGCCGGAGCCGTTGCCGTAGCCGTAGCCGTGGCCAGATAGAAGGCAGTACGGGCATTCCGCTGGTTTCTGCTGCTGCTGAATTTAATGAGTTTTCAGCTTAGTTTGCTTGTTGGACTCAGCCTTGTGGAATATTATCGTTGTTGTGGGGCAAAATCAGTTAAGACTTTAAGCAAAATAATATTTAGCAGATTTAGAGCAAAAAGATTTATTTGTAGAAAAATGATTGATAATATAAAGCGCATATTGAAACTAATCAATGTTTGTGATTAGAGTAAGAAATGTTCATCAACTTTTAAGAAAAATAAAAATCTTAAATTAGAGTAATAAACTAAATTATGTTAAATTAAAAGAAAGTAATAAAATAAATATAAATTAATAAAAAAAATCCAAAGATTTTATTTGAAAACTCAAAATTAGAAAAGAATATAATTGACAATATTATTTAGATATTTCCAATTATATTCTTTTCCCATAATTGGCAATATTATTTAGATATTTCCAATTATTCTAAAAAAATTATGTTAAATTAAAAGGATGTAATATGATAAATATAAATTAATAAAAAAATCCAAAGATTTAATTTTAAATCTCAAAATGAGAAAATAATATAATTGGCAATATTATTAGATATTTCCAATTATATTCTTTTCCCATAATTGGCAATATTATTTAGGTATTTCCAATTATTCTAAAAATAATTTGAAGGAGTCGCCGCTGGTTGGGGTCTGGTATTAAAGCTCCGCACACAATAAATTGAAATCGGTGACGGTGCAATTTATTTTCTAGAAGTTATTTCCACAGCGATTTCCCCCAACTGGGTTGATTTTCACCCCTTGACAACCGCATTGCCTACGTCATTGCAGCAGGTCATTAGTGCTGATGAGGTCTAGTCTGGTGCAGAAATGGGGCCACGTTGTGGTGCTAGTGAAGGGGGCGAAAAACGAGTACGAGTGGAAAACCCGGTTCCGTGAAACCCGTCGAGTTTTGCCAACAGGCGTTTGGACAAAAAATGCAATGTCTTCTTGTCACCTGGTTTGTTAATTCACTATATTGAGGAAATGATACTGCAGATTTACGAATGCGACTGAAAATGGGTTAGAGTAATTGTCAGAAAGGAACAGAGCCTCGACTCGACTCGTCTCGACTCGGCTAACAGTGCGAATACGTGATTTGCGTAACTTAGGCCAGGCAAAAACCAACAACAACAAACAACAAAATCAAATAAAGTTACCCCCCCCTACAATCCCCCTCAACAAACTATAACAATGCATTCGATTTCCACTCACTTAGTGAATGTTCTTGTTTCTCATTGCAGACCTACTTCACATTCGATTCACGCGCGGAACAACAAACTGAAGTCTATTTACGCTATGGCCAACATCCCGAATTATATCCAAACCGACGAGGCGAGGTTGTCCAAGGGTGCGTATACGTAATGTGTAAATCAACCAAAGGAGACCAACAACTGCCCTGCTGTGCACCCTGCTTATCGATAATGTTTAGCGCCTTTTGTGTCCCATTTTTATGGGGGGACGCCAAAAAGTGGGCGTGTCTGGCAACAGACAGTTGCTAGTTTTGTAGTCAGCGATGCGTTAATTTAATTTTATTATGTTGCACGCAACTTGAGTGGTTTTTTGAAGGGGAGACGCACAATGCGCACAGTCGATGTCTTTGACAATTTGGTTGAACTGCCCCGCAAGGAGAACATTTCATAATCATATGCGAAAGACTGCCGTAGACTGGGATTGGCAAGGAGATTGGGATTGGGTAATGCGGCAACAGAAGGTCGCATAAAATTGAATTACAATTTGACAGTCAAAAAAGAAAGAGATAGAAACTTGAAGCACTGCGGCAACATAAACTCGCGAAAAATGTACACAGAGTGAGCGAGACAGACAGAGAGAGAGAGAGAGGGAGAGGGAGCTAGCGACAGCAAGGACACAAAAAGGAGCATTCAGTTATCCCAAAAACTTTGCAGACATTAAATTTTATTTGATTTGATTTTTTTTATTACTCTTTTTTTTTTGAGTTTTGCTTAAGCGTCTAACTTTTATCTTAATAAAATAAGTTGCAAGTTTTAAACATTGGTTGAAATCATTTCACAGATAGTGTGCAGTGTGCGAAAAGTGAGCTGAGGCACTGTAGAAATTAAATATGCTTTGCTGTGCCTATTTTTGTTATGGGAATTTTAGAAAATTTAAATTTAGAATATAAATTTACAGAGCTAAAGTGATTAGTTCTTAAGGTCAGGTCTGTTTGTAATTTGAATAAATTTCAATTTAAATAAGAGATACAAAAGAAAATAAATCACTTCAATTATTTAAAGTTAACTTTCCATTTATAGAATAGCCAAATTTGATTGAACTCGATGGCCAATTTCATTAGTCTAATTCCAGACAGATTCAACTGTTTTAGCACAAGCTCAAAATATAATCAAAATTGAGCACTTTAAGCACTTTAACCATTCAAAAGCAGTCATCCTTTGCAAAAACCAAACTGTTAAGATTGCTGCAATGGCCAAAAAGCCAACGGCTGCCCACATGGCCAATATGATTTTTATGCTAATTTGTGGTCACGCGCATCGACATCGACGCTGAAACAGACCCAAAACCAATTCAAAACCTACCACAAAACAAGTATGACCTATCTAGCAGGGGGTGTACGACTAGCCGATACTCTGTATATAGAAAATAAATTAATTTAGATATAAATAGATGAATAAATTTTAATATACTCTTTACATCAGTCCAAAATTTACTTAAATAGTAGCTGTGTTTATTATCATGATATATGATATATATATAATATATGATGTATCAATTAGCTATGCCAAGTTTATAATTCCCAAAGGAAGAGTAGTTTTTACTGCAGGGTATCGATATTCAAACGGAAATCAACTGAACCCAAATGAAAGGCAAATTTTCCAAGAGCACTAAAAAGACAAAAAAAAATAAAAAAAAAAATAGAAAAAGAATAATAATAATAGAAATTTAGTGTGCAAATAAAATGGGAAATGGTAATCATATTTGTGCAGGCATCAAGTACGGATTTGCTCAGCCGTTACAAGTCTGGCAAATGCGTTTGTTTGACTTGAACAAATTGAAAATTATACGCACGGCTCTCCATACAACAACAACAATTTTACAGTTGTTTTTTTTTTTTGTAATACAATAACAACATTTTACAAGGTTCTCTCAGCGCACACACAGAAATTTCCAAATCAGTGAACACAATTTTCTGCTTTTGTTATTTCGCTGTTCGCTGGTCTGCCAGCGATTAATTCGTTGGATTTGTGCCCAAGAGGAAAAACAGGGAATTAAGTCGGGAATAAGACAGATCTTAGGCTAAAAAGATTGGAGACATTTATTGGTTGGACAATGGCCGGAATTAAAGGCTCCTCAAATATAGAATAACAATAATAACGAAAATACGACTTAAATATATTTATATTTTACAGATCCTACTGCGAGCGTGAGTATCGAGATTGCCGACTGCAGACCTGCTATGTACAGTCCCCCGCATATCCGGGTTTGTATCCCCGGGCGCTGAACTGCCGTTACAAATTGCACACCCGTCAGCCGTACATCAAATTATATCTGCAGAACGAACAGTTCGCGGTCGATGGCCAAAGGTAAGCGAATCAGCTCAGACAGATCCAGCCAACCAGCCAGTGAGCCAACCAATATATGCAAATGCAAATTGCCGAGAGAAATTAGCGACAAGTTAACACCCTGTATTTTGCCATCTTGGCACAGACACATCGACTGCAATTCCAAATTCCAACTCTATCTATATATATATATATATCTTTTTTACATTTTTCTGTCGTTCTTTCTTTCTTTTTTTTTTTGTATTTTTTTTGACAGTCAACATTTTGTTGTTGTTGCTGTTATTGTTGAAATGCATTTGGCATGCTGACAATGACAATTTGACACAGCGTCCTGGAAAAATTGGCACCAATTTCGTGGAAAACGCTGGCGATGTCACAGACCAAATTCAACCCTTACCCCCAAACCCCAATCCCCAATCCTCCATCCCAATCCCCATTTCCATTTCCATATTACAGCAACCATCGTCATTACAATCACCGACAGTGTCCTGACTGTTTTGTGCCATTGGCTTGCACTTGGTCTGACTGCATTCAAATTGGCTAAAGGATTACGTTTTGAATGATTTTCAAAAGAAAGCAGAGAAAAAAAAAATCCTCTCCAGTTGGTCACGTAATGAGCATCGCATAAAATCGGTGTGAAAAACTGAAATTCTAGCTTATGATAATATTTTTATTATTATTTTTCTTTTTTCTATATTTTACATTTTACTTTACTTATTCGATCTGTTGGTTTATCTTTTACTGCTTTCAGCTGAAAATTTAATTTATCTCTTTTCCCTGTTTATGTCATATTTCATTGTACAGAAATTATATGCATAATGTTCGCTCCTCATCTGCGTTATCTATTCATATTATTCAAATCTCAGCGCAACGAAACAAAAACTGAGTTTTTTTTTTTTTTTTTTTGAGTTTTCATTTGAACGTTTCATGGCTTTGGGTTAAGCCATTCACATGAAAAAGTAAAGTGCGAGTATTCCATGAAATCCGACGGAAATCTCTTTGGAGTATTAGAAACTCCGTGGGGACATTTTGCCAACTGCCAGCTGTGTTTTGTGCTTAAATCAGAGCATAAATATTTTATGTAGCCAAAGGGTTCACCTGAGCTATCTGCTGTTTTTAGTATAATTTACATTTTGTCCATTCCCTGACCTTTCGCAGCGGCCAATTATTAAAAAACTCATTTCTCACACCCAGACAATTTTGGGGCAGCTTCTTAAATCGCTTGAATTGCGCCCTAAAAACGAGTCGTTAGCTTTTGATGTTGGTCTTAACACTTCTGGGCAGACACTTGGCAAATGGGCAGTCAAAAGTGTCTATGGATCTTAAAGCCCCTTTTGATGTGCAAATGCCAGTCAGCATATTTCAGGTGACTATCTTGCAGAAGTTTCGCCAGGACGTGCACATCAACTGCCGCCTTCCAGCCAGAAATTAGATAAGCAACATTCAATTTACTTTTATAGATTCAATTTGAATATTTACCTTTTGAGCGCTGTAAAGTCTGGACAGGCACGAGCCACGTCAAAGTGCCAACTTTGACAGCACAAGAGCGAAACTAAGAGTTTAAAACGCTTGTGCGGATCTGACAGTTCAACTGGGAACGGAGGGGAGGCACTGGTAGTTGAATGGATTAGGGAGGGAAAGCCCATTTCGGACTAGTTGAAAATCCGCTTTAAGTGCGTATTAATTTGCAAGTCTAAGTTAGTCCACCCACCCATGTCAACGGAGAAACGGGTCAGCAGCAGCAGCAGGAGAAGCAGCAGGGGGAAGGCGTTCCAAAAAGGATTAGTTAAACAAAAACGCTACAAACGAGCTAATCGCTGGGTGTATAGATTGCTGTTGGGAGGTGGCAGGAGTTGATCGAATGTTTGCCACAAAGGGTCTCAATGCTTGCAACGCCATTAATGATGTTTAGTTTGGGGCGGTTTGTTTGTGTTTGGCTTGGATTCGTTTGAGGTTACAAGCTGGACCAAATACTTCAGCAGTAGTGTTTGGCAAAGTAATCCTCAAGCTAAACGCACAGCAAAGGGTATTAATTAGAGATTACATCATAGATGGATTTCTAATCGAATTTGAGAAGGGTGAAAAAATATTTAAGATATGAAAGACATAAAAGTTAAAAATAGAAAGCACATTAAAGTATATTTCCTGAAGCAGTGAAATCTTTAATCATTTGCTAAAACAAGTAAATATATATATTCTATATTTTATTGATATTTTGTACATCCCTGAAAATCACCTATAATTAACTAATTCGCATTCAGCCACAAAATCTCCTTGCGATATTTGTTTTCCTACATGGCAAACCGTGGAATATTGATTATTATCACTCGAGTCTTTGTGTATGTAATGCAAATACCTCTAAGCCAGCTTCATTTTGTTAATTATGCCTTGAAGGCATTACTAATATTTACAACCAATCACCATAATCTATCCAAGCTAACAAAGCCCAATCAAATCCAGTTCATAAAACACTCATGAGTCTCGGCTGTGATGTTAGTTTCATTATCCGAAAGCATAGTGGACCTGTCTAAATATAAATGTACATATAATATATATTTATATATATATATATATATTTGAGTAGGCGTTTGTGGTTATTTTGCCAAGTCAGCGACAAGTTTGGCATTGCCATTGCTCCTTTATAAATCAGCTGAGTTTATTTTGATGGCGTTGCTCCTTTGCTGGCTGCCAGTTTTCCAAAACATTTTTCTAATTTCTGACTGGCAAACACCGAAAATATTTTGCCAACGTGGCGTTTCTCCACAAAGCACAACACAAATACACACACACACACACAGACACAGACACACAACAAACTTTAGTGAAACTTTTTTTTTTTGTAGGGCGAAATAAATGCAAAAGTCATCGAGAAAAAAGTTTTTTAATATGCCGAAATTATTACCAGTCAGTTATTTTTGATATGTTTGTTGGCCGAAAGTTTTGCCAGACATCAAGTTTATGTCTCTCTCTCTGTACCGCCCTCTCTCTCTCCTCGTCCTCCTTTCTTTCTTTCTCCACCGTTTATATCTTCCGCGACACAAAAAAAAAGTAAAAATAATCAACTTTTTTTTTGCCCTACGCATTTATTATCAATAAGTTAGATTAGGTTCCCCAAAAAGCTGAGCAGCGGCAAGGAAAAACTTGCTGACAAAGTGATTAAATTGACTGAGACGAAAGAGCCGGGCCAAACAACTGCCTGGCTAATAGATACAGATACGAATAGATCCCAAAACTTTGGATCAGAAAGTTTTTACTTCCGAAAAGTTTTCCATCCGCTAGTCAAAGGCTCAATAAAATGTCAATTAAATTGGCATTTTTTGTTACAAAATTTCAAATCACTTCGCATCAGCTTTCAGCATTTGTCGGCCCGCATTTGATTAAAGTCCAGGGTCGTAATTGCCAAAGTTAGCTTTCAATTAGAAAGTTCACACAAGAACACTCTTTCACACACACACACACACACACCCACACACACACACACGTGCAGACTATCAGGTAAAAAGCATTTCGTTTGCCTTTTGAATTGGCATGAAATTCTCCGCCTTCTGGCAAATTGTATTGCAAACAACTGGATGAAAAAAGGCCAGCCGGTTTTCAGACCTCATCAATGGACCAAAAACTAAGCGATTCGCTGCACAAAGGTCACTTTGTCTGGGCCATATACTCAGGGTTATGCTAAAGCAAAAAGACGGCAAAAAAAACAAACAGTTAGAAATTCTTCAGAGCAGACGGTTTGGCTTTTTTTAATGCGCTGCAAATGAATGTCATAGCCAGGGGCGTCGTGAAGGGGGTTAATATATAATATGGATAAAATACAATTCCTTTGTCAAACAAGTGCTAAGTGAATTAAAATTCACTAACAATATTATTTTTTTTGTATATAACTCAAACTTTTTCACTGATTGCATACGGTTTTTTTTTTCTTTTCTTTATTAAACTTTTACCATATATTTTTACACTAAAAGCTGTCATTCATTGAATTTCAGACTGCGCTTTTTTGTTTCTTGCTGAATTTATATTTTCATATTTTATCGTCAGGTTTTTACACTTGAAATTCTGTAACACGCGCCCTTTAATTGTGGAATTTGTATGCAGTCGATGCAGTTGTCCGTGCGAGGGAATAAATATAATATAATTTAATGAAAATAATAATTTTACGAGGGAGAATTATCTCTCTTTTAAAATGTGGCTTTAACCCATTAAATTCCATCAGTTTTGTGTATATTTATTTTTGTTCCAACTCTTTACAGATGCGAGAACGTGATGACCTGCCCCATCAGGCCGATAGGATCTGGTAACGAGCATTGCCCGTACGATTGGTTGGCGGTCTATGATGGTCGCGACGAGCATTCACCGCTGATAGGCAAATTCTGCGGCCTGGGCAAGTTTCCATTCAGCATTATTGGTAAGTACAAAGGGCCAACTGGCTGAATGATGATAACACAATGCGACTGCTTTGCCTTTTTTCCAATCTGCCTCGCAGGCACGTCACAATATATGTACGTGGAGTTTGTTACATCACCGGCGGGTCCGCTGTTAAATACTGGCTTTCATTTCAATGTTGGCAACTGGCCAGGACATGTGGAGACTGCTGGTATAAAGCATGGTGTCTGTGACTGGTTGCTTAGCTCCGATTCACTGAAGGATAGCAGCGCCAGCGAGGGCATCTTCCTAAGCATTGCCCACTGGTATCCACCAAACACATCCTGCAGCTATCACATAAAAGGACATCCTGGCGAAATTGTGCGACTCTATTTTCCCAGGTTAGTAATTAGCCGCTATTTTTATTATATATTTCTAGCTTGACTTATGATTAATATTCAAGTTAAATATAGGCCTAAGGTGCCTCGATTAACCATCCATAATATACCTCAAGCTGTGCAGATGTTTCCATTCACAGGCGAATGTTTTCTCTGCAATTTGCATATGGACAAACTAGCAGAAATCGCCTCCAGACACAAAGTAACAAGAATAATTTTGCCAACTAACATTAAATCAGCCAAATGGGATCAGTGAGGCTCCGTTATTAGCTGAATTTGCACAATATGATTATAATATATATATATATATATATTTTTTAAATATTTTTCTTTGTTTAACTGATTGGTATTTAAAATGAGTGCTTCAACTTCAACTTGGTTCATGTTTTATGCTATTTCTGTTTTAACTCTTCAACATTTATAATTTTGAGCCGTTCTTTTATCTATTTGTCGAGTGGTCTGCTTGTCTGCAGTCCGTTGTTTAGTTCTCGACATAACCCTAGGAATTATACAAAAATTTATATATATATATATATATATATATATATATATAAGGGGCGTTATTGTAGTCAGAAAGGTTTCTGTGCAAAATCCATCGCCGTCGTCGACATTTCACTTAAAGTGCAAAGTTTTGCGGCTATGTTGGCCGCCTAGCTAACGGTTTTGCATCCTTTCCCTAATCCACCCACAATCCTTGCCTACTCCATGCCATACCATTTCACTCCTCTTTTCCCCCCTTTGACTTAAATTTATTTTGGCGCTGCGTTCTGTGCTGTAAGCGTATTTTAATGAAATTTGCCGCAAAGATTTATGTGACATTTTAATTTAACGTGTTGAGTTGAAGTTGTTCTTTATATTTTTTTATTTTTACTTTATGCAGTCACCCCTCCCCCCCCCCCCCTTTTCTTTTCTTTCCAAGTTCTATCGGCGTCGACGGGGCCGTTGTTTGTGTCTGAATCTGAATCTGAATCTCTTCTTTGAACTTTTGTGCAAGTGTCACATTGGTCTCTGCATTTTTGTGTTTGCGTTTTCTGAATATTCTCCATTGTGGCACGAAAATATTTTATTGTGCTGCGGTTTTTGGCTGGCTTCAGCTCAACTCTACTCTCGACAAGGGGGTGGCCTGATCAGGCCAGCTTAGTCACCAAGACGATAGCAAAGTTTTGAAGCACTGACATTTTGGGGGCACTGATGGTTTGCATTTCCCAAATTGAATGCTGTCGGAGGGCGTTGCAAACATTGGCGAAGTAAACATCATTTTAAATCAAGAAAGGGTTTGATAAGCTACTCTAAGAATGTCAATAGATATATATATAAAGATATATTATGCAGTAAAATCAGTCACTTATATTTATATATATATATTGGGCGAAACTTCTTTATTTTATTTAAATCGAAAAAGAAAACTGTTTATTTTCTTGATTCAAATGCTTTATTATGCTACTTAATAAAAAAAAGTATATTCTACATGCCCCAAGACACTTTTCAAATATTTATGTGTGTATCCAAGCACATTTGGCACAAATATTTTCCAATTTACCACTTTGCTTCAGTTAGTACGTATTTTTCATGTAAATCTGCCGACATTATTTGCTGTGATCCGCTGCAGCTGCAAATACAACTCCAGAAAAGTACCAAAAGTTTGTCAGAGTGGAACTGCAACTATTTCAGCACATTTGACCATGTTTCAACCTTATAATTTATGCACAAAATGTTGCAAAACATTGCCAAGTTTTGGCTAAAAACTGCAAAGAAAACTGTGTGTGTGTGTGTGTGTGTGTGTGTGTGTGTGTGTGTGTGTGTGTAGGGCAAACATCAGATACAGAAACACAAACAACAACATGCACACATTTGTCTACATCGAGGAGTAAAATATCAAACAAGTTTTTGCCAAAAGATAAATATTTATGTCCACCTACAAGGCGTGCAAAACTAAGCCCCCAAACTGGAGACCCCAGGATACCAGGATGCCAATGGAGAACTGGCGAGCACGTTTACACCGATTGCCATTAAGAGTTCAGAAGTGGGCAACATTATTGCGTGATTACAGTGCACCAAATGCAACACTGCACGGGCGACAGACAACACTACATACATACATACATCACTTGTTTGTATGTATTTATTTTGGTACAAAAGTAACACTGGTTCTAAGCAACACTTGACAAAAAATATGCCTGCTAATTTCGAATAAAATGTTGTGTAAAAATTGCACTTAATTTCGTAGATTTTTAATAGAAATTCTATCTTAATTTAACATTCAGAAATCAGAGTTTTTCTTCCACTAATTATTGCTAAAATATTTTTACAAATTCATCATTTTTTTGACAAGTGCAGTTGCTCTAAAAAGTTGGAAACAGAGGAAAAATGCTGTAACAAAACTGCGTGCAGCATTTTCGTGCTTGCGTCGTTGAAGTTTTTGTCTTTCCTAATGTCATGCTTCTTCTTGGTGTTGCTGTTGTTGCAACTTTACTGAAGTTGGTGCAACGCCCACGACAACAATTGCACGCCCACACAACGTTGCCACACCCACAAACACACACACACACACAAACACACGCAATCTGTCAGTCTGTTTGCCTTCACCTCGTTGTATCTAACAATTCCTTCTCGCAATCCTTGAGATCTACACTTGCTCCTTGGCTGCCTTAACTGTTGCTGCTCCTGCAGTTCCTGCTGCTCCTGCTGCTTCAGCCTGATGTCTGTGCGTCTAGACACTGTCGACATTGTTTCCAACAAACTTGCTCATTTAAGTAACATGTCATGCCTGCGTTTTTTTCTCCTCTACTAAGTATCTGCTACTCTTCTTTTTTTTCTTAGTTCTTTACCAAACTTGTGGTATTTAATGGTTGCCACTTTTTTTTTGCTTTATTTTTTGTTTTCTTTTATTTTGTTTTGGTGGGTCCAGCTGTTGTTAATTTCTGAAAGTGTGCACATTTTGGTTTGAGTTAAGTTACACATGAGAACACATTTCTATTTACTATAATTTTACCAACTTACAAGATTTCATATGCTTTGTTATTTGGCTTGAAAAGTAACTATGCGAATTACCTGTAATTACAGCAATTAAATATATACATTAAATACATTGTCTCTAGTTGAAAAGCATATTCAACTCAAATTAATATTCAACTTATATATAAATTCACGACGATAATTTCACAGTATTGTTAAGCGAATTAATTTTCTGGAAATTAATAGAAAAGCTTTAAATGTTAATTTGAAGTATTTAATCAAACTGGTAATTATTTAATTTTCTGCTTTAATTGAGAAAATGCATAAAATCATAGTTACATTTTAAGTGTTTAAATTATAAATAATATAAAACATTTCCAAGTCGCAATTTAAATCTTTAAATTATAAAATAGATAATCTTGCATTGAGAGTTGCTTCAAAATAATATCAACTTTAATCATCGATACATCGATAAACATGAACAGTTGCATATGTTTCAAGACATATTAAATTTCAAATATGTATCCCAATATGAATCTGAGCACAGGAGACATTTCCAAGTCGCAACTATTTGTAAGCGACATGTGCACATATACGTATATGTGTGTATGTGTGTATATAAATAGATATGTACATAAATTGACGCCCACGCTTTAAGGACCTCGACACGAGACGACACCAATTGACTGCCATATGCACATAACTAAGCAGTTGCTCCCCAAACAGTTGACAAGAGACCCAGGCGGACGTAGGGGGGGCGTGCAGAGATCGTCCAACTGCTGCTGCTGCTGCTGCATTGCATATTTTATAGCGGGGCGTACCACTTTTTTTTCTCTTTTTTTTTGTTACTCGTTTTGTGTGATTTTGTTGTTTTTTTTTTTTGGTAGCAATGCTGAATAAACTCCCCACTGAGTCAGCAGAACTAGAACTAGGCTGCAAACGGATTATGAGGACATGCCGCAGGGCGTCAGGCTTACTTTTCGAAGCCGCGTACGTGAATAACGGCATGGGCACGTAGAGGGGATAGTTGGGTGGTGTGGGGCGGCAAGTAGCTGCGTTGGCAGTGCGGTGCAAAAATAGTAACTCTGCTCTATTATGAATAGCGGAGCAAAAGGGAAGAGGATGATAGGGGAAAAAAAGGGAATGGTTTAGTAATGTGGGAAATAAAAAATGATACGAAACAAAAATGAAATTGTGTCGTGGCTGGAATGAAATGGAATGCCTCTGCTCGCACCTACTGACTACTTTTTTACACTCCCACTCTCTCTCTCTCCCTGTCTCTTTCTCTCTCTGTCGTAGTTTTGACATTTTGGCAACTTTTGTGTCGGTTAATAAAATGTTGTATTATGTCATATTTTTCGGACAGCGCAAATGTAATTGTATGAAATCTGCTTAGCGGAATGGATGGCGCTGGTTACGTAAACTACAATAACTACTTTTTTTGGCCAGATGGATTTTGGACGATTGCCAAAAGTTAATTGGAAAAGTTTTCGCGGCAGCTATAAATGTGGTTAAGGCTAGCAGAAATTATTGCAGTCGGACTAGAAAATAGTTTCTTTTAAAAAACAGACAACTAAAATGACATGCATAAAAACTTTGCAAACTTCAATCATTAAAATTATATTGCCAAATAAAATATATTTTTGTTTATGGACTGTGATTGATGAGATGCAGAGAAATAAAATAGATAAAAATATATTTACATTATTTAATTCCCATTACAGGGAAAATCACACAAAAAATACAATCAGACAAATCTTGTTTGGAGAAACCAATAGGATTACAATAGGATTTACGGATGAGTCTCAATTTATCGGAAGCCAATCGAAATGCCTTTTCTAGATCTTTAAAGGACCGAGGCACATTGCTACAGTTTGTCCAATAATTTGTGAGGAGTTGCATCGTGCCAGCAAAATATAGAGCCAATCTGCCAGGCATTCGGTTTGCATTCATTTTTGGCAACAAAATGCGGCTCACACACACAGCACATAGGGTAAAATTCTAACGTGTTCTACGTGTGCCAGTAAAAAGCGAGATTTTACCTGTTGGCACAGTCGGAATTTATATTAAACTGTGGAAGGACGCGAAACACGCGAAAAAGACGATGCGAAAATATTTTGGCCTCCTTTTTTTTGTGGGAGAAGGGTGGGGAGGGGGTGGGTACCGCATGTCCTGGCAATGAGCCAAAGCCACTGTTGGGTTTTGTGGGCCGCAGCTTTTTTGTGGTATTTTCATTATGAGTTGAAAATTCTGATAAATCCTTTTAACCAGCTTCTCTTCTCCTGTTGCAGTTTTCGCATCAATCGCATTGAGTCGCCCATATTGAAATATGAAGGAGATTGCGGCGAATCGCTGACCATCTACGATTCGGATCATGCGGATCCTGCCCGGATTATCAAGACCTTCTGCGACACGTTCTCACGACCCATGGAAAAAGTGGACTTTGTGAGCACAAGTCCATCGCTTTATGTGCAATTCGATTCGAAGACGGGCAGCTATAGCGGCAGTTCACTGTACTACTGGGCGCACTACGATTTCTTCAATAACACACGTTTCGGTGATCCGGTGCCCAACACACTCTGCGACGAGGTAATGTACGCTTGGAAACATCCTGGCGGTCGTCTGCGCTCCCCCCTCAACTCGCTCATCTTCAAGCGAACGGGTGGCAGCGATGTCCGATGTCAATATAAGTTCGTGACCGATCGGCGTCTATATGCCAGAGCCATCATTGAGGTGAACTCGGTGTCCTTCAAGGAGCTGCCGTATAATAGCAATGCGTGCACCCGTTGTCACGAGGAGCGTGTGGACAAGCTGGTCATCTGGGAGGAGCGCGACAAGTTCCAAAATAACTTGGCCTGTTTCTGTGACAATATACCGAGGGCGGTGCGGGTGATATCCTCAGCGGATCAAATGAATCTCGAGATGATTGTTCAGGGTCAACATGCAATAACCTCGTACTTTAAGAATCCAAATCCATTGTTTGAGGCAACCTATGAGTTTGCACATGGTCCACTGTGTGGTCCAATCACCTTGGGACCCTCACCCGACGGCGAGCTCGTCTTTCCTTATAAGAAGGCGCTGGCGATGGTTGCGGGGCCAATGGCACCCCCGGAGCACCACTATCGCAGAGAGAAATGCATCTGGGAATTGAAGGTGGCATCGCAGAGGGATCTCTGGCTGAATTTGGAGAAGGCTCGCTTCGCCGAGCGCAGCTGTGAGAGTGCCAAGATTGAAGTCTATTTGGCTGGACGCTTGGAGCCGCGCTTTGTGGTTTGTCCCGAGAACATTTCGCTGGCCAGGGATTTGCCAATCCTGACCACCGCCGAGTTGGGCGCCACTGGCGCTGATCAGGAGCCGTTGCCGGTGCTCATACAATATACGGGCGATGGTCAGCCGGGTAAGAATATCTTTCGACTGGTCTGGACCGAGCTGTTCCACTTGCCCCGCAATCCCGACGGTAGTCTGTCCGCGTCCCTGTTGCAGGATGGCGGCTGCGACTTCCGCTGTCCTGGCGACACCCAGGTCTGCATTCCGCGTCATCTGCTGTGCAACGGAGTGGCCAATTGCCCAAATGTGACGCACACCTCGACGCTGGCCCAACTAACGCGGCACATTGAGTGGAATCTGGAACAGCTCGGCCTGCTCCACGAGGCCAACGAGTATCGACAGCTCATCCTGCACGACGAGTCCCCAGAGATTTGCCTGAGACGTGATCTCAGCGAGCTGCCCTACGGCAAACTGGCACTCATCACTCTCGGACTATGTGCGATGTTTGCCCTGCTCATTGCCATCCTGCGACGCATGTGCCGGGGAGCGCCGAGGCAGCCGGGATTGCAGCACCTGCAGGAGGATTACTAACTGCTCGGCTCCAAGTAGTTCCCACTCTTTGTCTCTCTTTCAATCTGATTTAGAAGTGCAGCCGGTGCCGGCCGTAAATTGGAAAAGTTTCCAATGCAAACTTTAATTATCGCACCAAAAACTCTTGAAATATTTTCAATTGAAGTTTTTTCCAATTCAACACAAAAAGCATTTGTTGACAAACTTGGCTTAAAGATTATGAAAGAACTTACCAAGTATTTAGCCCGGCCTTAAAGTGACGTTTCTTTATCCTTTTCCTTTCATCGGAAAACATTCTCTTTCCCCGCAACCCCCTCCTTGGTTTATCCTCCTAGTTATAATTTTCACCTGGACTATGAATAAAATAAAATGCTTATTAGCAAGGAAATATATATGTATGCAAATGGTTCTACATAACTAAAATCTATCAATTTTTTGTATGTAAGCCTCGTGACAGCTATTGAATATTAATTAAAATAATTATATGATACAAACTCGAAACATATAAATGTTTAAAAAACAAAAAAAAAATACACAAAATGAAAAATGATTAACTGCCCTGAATAAATTAATTAAGCGTAAAATTGTCACGTGATAATTGTTGAAAGAAAAAAAGAAACAAAAGGAAAAAATTAACACAATATAGTTTAAAGAGCATTAATAAATCAGATATTAATTAAGGTAGACACGTAAAATGACAAAAGATATAAAATAATAACAAAAACTAAATAAGAAAAAAAAATATGTCATATTAAAAAAAAATTGTTGGTGGTTTTTATTAGTTATTATATGTATGAAAACAATACAATGTATTTATAATTGGCAAATTGTCAATCTAAAAAGAAAAGTAAAAAAAAAACCAGGCGTACATAAGTAAATGCATACTTGAATAATTATGTATATAATGTACGATATACAATACATATATATTTTTTGCACATAGATTTACCTAGGCCATAACAAAATAAAACTCCATTTAAATAGTTGGTGGAAATTGCCCACAAAAAAATGGCTGACTTTTCTGCAAAGAAATGCAAAAAAAAAATACCGTATTAAATACCTTTAAAATTTCCCATAATACCAAAACCAAAATTGTAAAGTTCTGCCGAAATGGTATTACCAACTAAGTCGTATTATGTAGACCTAAGTCATATTATATATACAGAGTTTAAAATGGCATTGCAGCGGTGTGAATTGAGAGAATCGGTAGATACTTCGAGGTAAATACAGAATAGATATAGAATTAGATATCTTGAAATTTCATTTTGATATTAATTAAATTTCACCTATCAATGTCGTAAGTAAATAGTTAAATCTACACTCAAGTAGAATGAGATGATCAAAACAAAGTTTTAGTAATGTTAATAAAGTAGCAAAAAAGATAAATAAAAATTTGTTTGACAATTGCATTTTTCAACAACAGTTTAACAAAAATATATCTATAAAATTGAACTTCTAATATTAACTAATATTGATTAGGTTCGTCCGTTTACTTAAATGTTTGTTTGAGACAATTTACTTCACAATAGTCGAAATATTTAAATGCTACTTAAAAATGAGAATTTACAAATTATGCTTTTTGTTAACAATAAAACCAAAAAACAAGCCGCTGCAGTGCCACAAAAATAATTAGAGAGAAACATACACAACAATAATGAAAATGCAAAATGAAGTTAGAACACATATTTTAGATGTACGTCAGAAATAAATATAAGAATTCGATGAAATTAAAAAAAATACACACACACACACAGTCACACACACAGGCAGACAGAAGAACATAAATAAACGCAATGTGAAGAAAAATAACGATAGAATTTGAATGGAAACTGGCAGACAGGTTGGCAGCGCCCCTCCTCCAATGCGTCCCTGTTAGCCAACTGTCAACGAGACGGGTCGAAATGAAAAGCTCAAAAGGAAAGCAATCAAAAGCAAAACGCGAAGAAATCGAAACCGACAGCGATTTATATGTCAGCTAACCCACAAATCGCCCCGTCAATTGCCAGTGTCAAAAAGCTAACGATTCGGAAAACAGAGCCGCGTGAGAAATATCAACTTTCGTTGAAAAATTAAAACGGATAGCAGAAAAAAAAGAAAGGAAAGTCAAACCAACAAAAATATTGCGGAATATTCAGAAGATTCGAGATGCAACACGTCGTTGTGACACGGGGCAAACGTCCTCGGGTGCATGTATCCCAGGAGGACAAGGATGACGCGATTATGCGCATACGCAATGGCGAAACCAAGGCAAGTATTTCCCGTGAGCTGGGCGTGCCGGAGTCGACGGTGCGCGGCTGGGTTAAGCGGGCAAATCTGCGCATTGAACGTGAAATGTTTGAGGGTAAGTTGAAGGTGCACTCGCGATTTGTCCACTTATCCACTAATGCCGCACCATCTTGTGGCCAGGCAAGGAGAATGCATCTCAACCTCAACAGCTGCAGCTAGGCATCAAACGGGATCACAGTGGTCAACCGGTAGCAATGATGCAACAGTTCCAGCAGACGGCAGACGATCAGCTCCATTTCATTGATTGGCTGCACATCTTCAATGCGGGCATACTGAATTTTACGCTGATTGCCACAGCTGCCTATTTGCGGGCACACAAACGTGGCACCACCGATCGCCTGCCCCTCTGGCAGATCATTTGCGATTATGTGGATGAGGCGGGAAGCAATGGGGGGCATTGACCCTAAATCGGCAGTTTACCCACAATGTCGGCATTGTGGCGCCACGGCCGAGAATGATGAGAACTATGAGGACGATGTGGTTGATGGGCATGTTGAGAGTTTTGGTGTGGCGTGGTGGGGATGCGTTGCGGTTGTCATGAAAATGAAATCGATTTATTTATGTACCTGTTTATATGGGATATGCAAATAAAACGCCTGTCAATGGGATTATGTTGTTTAAAGCATATAATTGCATTTTAATTAGCTGCGAAATAAGTGCGATAATTGGCTCCGGGGCTCTGCTCTGCTCTGCGCCGGCACTGCTCCGGCTCTTGTCCGGCGTCCGGTGTTTTACGTACTGAATACGATTCTGATTCTGATGCGGCTGACTTTATTAACCATATTATTATTTCATTTCGTTGAATGTGTCATGCAAAAGTTTCCATTTTGAAATTGTTGTTCATTTTTATTGTTACTTTTTATCCTGTGTTTTCTGCTGCCAACCAGTTTGGTCGGAGTCACGTAATTAAGCGGTTTTATTTGCGGCTTTGCCACACATTAATTGCTCATGTTAAATGTGAAATTTACTTAGTGCCCGTAAAACGATACAAAAAAAAAATAATAATGTACATAATTTCTCATACATATATATATATATATATATATATAAAAATATTTGTTTTTCATTTATACGTTTCGTATTTTGCATTTAAGTTTATGTTAATATTTTGGGGTTAGTATTTAAAATTTTGCTTGAATAAGTATAAATTATTTCAATATCAGACTTTAGTTAAATTCTTAAAAAAACAATAAATTATTTTAATATCAGACTAATATTATAGTCTTAATTAAATGTAAATGACTGTAATATATGGAATAATTAACTTGTAGAATAGCTTTGAGATTTTAGATCATTTAAGCAATTTTATTAAAAATTATGTTTCATTTTATACGAATTGGATTAAAGCCAGCAATTTGTTAGCCACTTTTTTGCTTTAACTTAAACACTCAACTGCAACTGCGTGGCCCATAAAATACACACCTAATTGAAGGCTTATCAGGGTCACGTTTTTATGCATAAATATATATACATATTTTTTGTGATTTAATTCACACGGCAGGGGCACGGGCACGGGCATCCAGCTTTGTGGCTAGGGGCAACGCTAGCTGGGTAAGCCAGGTCTAAGCCACAAGAGTTGGGTAATATAGCACGGCAGCGATTATCCGGCAGTTCATCGAGAAATGCTGCCACCGCCTTAACACACGAAACTTTTTCCATTTTCATTTGGCGCGCAAGACCATAAAAAAAAAAATATGGAAAAAAGGGCGGCACACGAAAAACGACCCGAAACAATCCCGTTTGTTTTGCGATTTTCTCAATCACTTTGTTGGGCACGGACGAGCAGACGGACGGATGGAAGTCGAAGTTCTTGGGGGCCTATCAAAGTTGATTATCTTAGAATATTTTTAGCAAGAGATTTTCGCTTGTGGCCTATACCTGATTTAAGGCATAAGCCACAGGGATTTGCGACCCGGCTTTCTTTCAGCCATTTTGTGGACCCCAAAAATATAATATTGATGTTCCTGTTGGAGTAAGGAAATATGCAACTTTAATTGCATTGAAATCAATAAACGTAGAAGGCACAAAAATGTGTTCACAAATTGTGTGTTGAAACGGAAACGGAAATCAAATCGCAGGCCCACAGCTGCAGCTGCAATGAAGGTGCTCAGCTTTTATTGGCCATAAAAGTGGAAGTGAGCAAAAAGTCTCATTCCAGTCCGAAATAAACGCATTTGGTTTTTGAATTGCGGAATTGGAATTGCGGTTGCAACTGCAAAACCTTCATTTACCTCCTGCCAAGAAGCTGCCCACACACACACACACACACACACACATGCATACAACTCATAAATCAAACACGTTTAATTAAACTTTTGCGAGTGGCAGGGAAGAACGCGACGGGGGTGTGCAAATAGGGGGCGTGACAGCTGTGGGCAAACTTTAGCGCCTGGCACTAAGTAAAAATGCAATTAGAAGTGGCAGGCAAAAGTCATAGGAAATGTAAAACGTCGAACTGCCACAGGCAACACCATGCCCCAAGTCCCATCCTGGTCACGTGCGCCATAGACAATCGACATGCTGCATAATGTTTGCAATCGAGTTGCGCATTGTGACTCAATTGTGAGGCAGGTCGCCGACGAAGGCTCTTTTTGAAGTTTGATTCAGTTTATTGCCTGAAGATAGTTCCGATTGTAATTGCACCTCGAGTGTCACAGACGATAAAAATATTCCTTGAACATAGTTATAAAATCTTTTTTACTTGAAAATCTGTTAATTTTTAATGGAGTTGTGATAGCTTTAACTCATTTCTACAATAAAATATAAAATTCGTTTAACAAATCTATTGCTAAATATATTTAAGTACTATTTTATTATTATTAATTTGGGGTTTTGTGCACTGCGACCTAATTGGTCTATTGTGCCCCCTTCCGAGCTTATAGCTCCTCCATCAACCCCAGTTCCTGAACGAATATCAGGATCTTTGATGGGTCGAGGGTTGCTATGTCTTTGACATTCACAGCAAGCATCTCTAGGATGCTGCATCTTCCCCTGGCAAGGGCCATGCATCCCGTTAGGATGTGAGTTAAAGACTTCTCCTCGATCTCACTAAACCTGCATTGACTGCTGCTACAGATACCCATTTTGGACAGGTGGCTTTTTTTTATCATACAATGTCCTGTCAGTAGACCGACAAGTATCCTTAGCCTATTCCTGCCTATGGATATTATTTGCTTAAATCGTTTATGATTATAGCCGCTCAAAAGAAATTTGGTCTATCGGAGTCCCGGTGCTTCCTCCCAGCTCCGCAGTCTCCTTTGTCTTTCTTCATTCCTGAGTTGCAGCCGTATTGTGTGTTTACCTATGCCACAAAACAGTTCAGGCCCCATAAGGGGCCTCTCTGCACCCATTCTTGCCTGCTCATCCGCTGCTTTGTTCCCTGTGCCCGGGGACCCACCTTAAGTACTAAAAATCAGTTAAATTTCGATAGAGTTCGAAATTCATCTTATCAAGACAAATAAAGTTGCAAACCTACAATTTGTTAGTCAACAGAATAAGAATAAAATATATATATAATATATAAAACAAAGCGTTATAAGTGCAGCAGCAGCATAAAAACTATAAATTATTTGTAGAAATGTTTTAGCACCTCGAAAGTGACGCGAGATGAGAAACCTTACCCCAAAGCGTTCCCTTCATGCTTTGGGGCAGTGTCATTGTGAGAGGAAATCACGCAATAAACTAGCGGCGAAAACAAAAGTTTAACTACATTTTCCGTTAGCCGCGCGATTCTCGACTGCAAAAACTTTTTGAAACAATACAATTTATATTTATGCGACGTCGACGATGACCCAGAAAAACGAAAATGCCGAAGAAAATGCCGTCCAGCATTTTGTTGGCTCACAGTCAGAAAAGGATGAAACCACGAGATGGCCAAAAGGCGGGCGAGAGGCGGACGAGGCGGAGGCAGGTCCCTTTATTTAAGTGTGGAAATCTACTCGACCCACTTTGTGTGTGTTGTGCTGATAATGGTCTGAGAAACTTTTACATGCTTATCATTTAAAAGCTTGGTTTGCTTGGATTGTTTGAAAAACCCAACAAAATTATTTAAAATAAATAATTGTAGTTTAACTTAAGAGTTATGAAGAAATTGCAACTAAATATTAACAAAATTTTTGCTGTATTTTCCGTAACACATAAATCACAAACGACAAAAGTTGAGCAGAAAATTGAGTACGAAAGCTAAATGAACTATTCCAGTTGCTAATTAGTTTTGGGTAAGAAATCTTGTTTGTTGTGCCTTGTCGCATGTCATAGCCGAAAACTTTGCAATCAATACACATGTCCTGCCAATTAAATGCCCCAAGTGAAACAACCAACGCCACACAGAAAATGTGGCCAAAGTCACAAAACAATAGAAATAAGACAATAACAATGAGTTAGTTTATTAGAGATTGGAGCAATCGACATGGATATACCCATTAGAAGAAAAAGTAGATTTGGTAAAAATATAAGTCACATTTATTAGAAAGGTATAATATTTAAAAATACTATTTTAACATATTATTAATTTTTATTCGTATCCAAATAGATATTATAAGAAGCGCTGTTTTACAAAACTCAACTTTCTAAGCATATCTAGGATAGGGTATCAAAACAGGAAGAACATAAACATATGGCAACATTGCGTATGTGTGTGTGTGTGTGTGGCTGGCGGATGTTGACGCTATGCCCACAAAACGGTCGAAGCACATAATGACCCAAAATTCTATCAATCCAAATGAAAATTCCCCAGTCGTGCGTATAATTGGAATTAATACAAAAAGCAGCTGAGAAATATTGTTGGCTTGTGGACAGAGAGGGGGGGCGGTTAGCGGTGACTGAGGAAAATGATAGGGTTAGCTGCTGCTGTGTCATATTTAATACCTAAGCTGAAGTCTGGACATACGTTGCCAGCTGTTGTTGTTAGATTACCCTGGATTAGAGAGACTAGAGACTACATCCTGGTTGGATAGCCAGTGTTTATCAAATTCAATTCAATTAGCAGCGAAACAAAATAGACAGCTTTTTGTCTCTTTTGTTCATGGCCAGAGAAGCTTCATTTGTGGAGCCCCTAATGGGGAGTGGAGAATATATTAACCATTACGGGCAGGTGTAACTGAACAGTAATAAGTATGATTGACAGACTGAATTATAATTATTCTTGGTTTTAAATACAGTTAGTTTATAAATCTAATTAATAAATATTGAAGCATATTTTTAGGGTAAACTATGAAATCAATGGTGAAAGTTTAAAACTTTTTAAAAAAAACTACTCTAGCTCAGTTAAAATAAATATTTGAAACTTCGCTTAAGGATGCACAAAGCCATCCTTTGATCCATAAATTTATTAAGCATTATTTGCACAATTCATCGCCTTTTTTTTTTAACTATTTCAACATAACATTACCATCAGAAATGTTTTTTTTTCATGAATACTTTTATTTGATTGATTTTAACGAACAATGAATCTGCACTTAAACTTCAAAATTATCCCAAATAACTTAGAAACTATATTCACGTCTTGCGAGTCCCTTAAAATCCCATTTCAAATTATTTAAATACCGCAACATTTGCTTTTTCAGCTCTGTAGCTTCTTCAATGCCTCACTGTACTTCACTGTAAAATCACCAAGGATTGTATCGCATTAATAGCATTAAATATTTAATACATTTATTTATACAACAGGAGCTTATTAGATAGAAATCCCAAAAGTAAGCCGCACTGAAACATACACGCAGAATCAAATAATAAATAATAATAAACAAAATCCGATTTAAAACTTCAACTCAACCAATGCTCGAGAACTAAATTTTTTCGCAAATTGATAATAATGGAACCATTTTTGCTGTCAATAGCACTAAACACCAATAAACAACTCATTTTCACACTTTTTCCACAGCCATTAAAAAAACTTTCGTTTACAAAATTTGAGCAAATAATAAAAAACAAATGCCGTCCAACTTTAACTTTTTTATTATACTTTTTTCTGTTTACCTTTGCTTGAATTTTTTAATTGCTATAAATAAAGAAACTGAAATATGTCAGTAATATAAAAAAAAAAATGCATTAGCGAATTGTATTTTAATTGGCATTTTTTAATATTTGTTGGTATTTGATGATTGATTAATGTTAATTGATTGACATATTATGGAAATAATGTTAATGATCACAACATACAAAATAAACATATTCATTCTGTTTAATTCCCATCTTTATTTATGTTAATAAAATAATACATGAATACAAATTTAATGGCATAAATATTGCCATATTTCTTTACCTTAAAGTAATAAAACTCTTTTATTCTCAATTTTAATGGATGATCGATAATATTTTAATGTTTACTAGCTGTCACATAACACAAAATTAATCTATATTTGAATGTGCGGAATTTAATAAATATAGCTTATAATTTTTTTTGATAATCATCGCACAAAACGAAAAACCTTTGGGTCTCCTTAAGTTATCATCAGTATTTATCAGATATTATCAAGATACAAACACTTTCAACAAATTAATTTTCGCTGTTTAATTTCGAAGTGTTTCCCATCATTAATGATTAGTATTAACCGGAAGGCGAAACATGTTGCATCGGAGACTACGCTTGGCACTTAAAATATGCTACTACCAAATGCTCATCTGGGGCTTGGTGCCGCGGAGACTGCGGGTACAGAAGGGTTGTGTAAGCATTAGAAAAGTATCCACCGGATACCTAATCTATAGTGTGTGCGTGAGTGTGATATTACTGTTGCACATACCGTTAATGATGACCAACGGCTTTATCACCAGCTACACGAGGAACCACATTGTGCTGCAATGGGGTCAAATTGTGATGATTCTGCTGCGCTCTATTGCCATACTGAGTTGTTATTCACTCGTCTGGTTGCAACGCCGTCGACTCATACAACTTTACACGGACTTTGTGGTGCATTGGACAACCCACTGGCATATCCTGCAGTGCATTGCCGGCAAGGATGCATTGAGGCGACTACAATTGCAGCTTGCCTTTCAATTGGGCCGCAAACTTTGTGTTAATTTTGCAACGGCCAGTTTCTCAATTGCAATGCAGTCTTGGCTGCAGAACGGAGAGCATCTGTTCAAGCTGCTGCAGCGTTTCATCCCACAACTGTTGATCACCGTTCAAAGAGTTACTTTCTTCACATATCTCCTGGTACTCAGTCATCAATTTCAAGCCGTACAACTCGCACTGCAGGCACTTACAGCAGAGGGAGAATCGAGATTGTTGGTGCGGAAAATCAGGCGAATTGCTGCCGTTCACTTTGAGTGCCTAAAGCTGGCGAGAAGAGTCTTCAGCCTCTATGATATGGTCAATACGTGCGTATTTTTGAACATGTTCTTGGCCAATGTGACCCTTTTATATCATGCCGTGCAATTTGTCAATAAGACAATAGAATCTGATAACTGGGGCCTTTTACTTGGAGATGGACTCATTGTCGCCAACATTTATAATTCCGTGCTACTTATGAATATGGTAGATTATGCCCTTAATTCCTGCAATCAGACAGAGCAATTGATTCGACAGTTCAACAATATGGGCAGACTGGACAGGGAATCGGAAAAGGAGTTGGAACTCTTCATGACTCATTTACGTGTTAATCGACTTGTCTACAAGATTTCCCACTGTGTGGTCCTTGACAAACCAGCCTGTTTGTGTTATGTGTCCTCAGTGCTGGGCTATGTCGTCATTCTAATGCAGTTCGATCTGAAGTCTAGGAAAGAAGCTGGTTTGAACTAAGAAAGCTACTTTAATAATGAAAAAGGTGTCAATTAAAGCACATTCAACTAATATATATAATTTGAAATACATTTTTTAAGGTAAATTTGTTAATGTCGATTTTTAAAAAATAAAACATAAACTAAATAAATATGTTATTCTATTTTAATTGATTTAATTTAATTTATTAAAATATAAAGGATAGCAAAAATATATCCCTATTTTTTTGTTAATTAATAATGGTAAAGTTTTGCGCAACTGGGAAAGCTTAATTCCCAAAGCTCAAATAAAGCACATATTTCCACAAACGAGCTTTTATGCTGGCTTGCAGAAGCTGTTTGGCACAGAAGTTTCACTCAACAATTATTCTTATATGCAATCGGGCAAAATATGATCACATTAATACGTATTGCGGAAAACACAGATGCTGTGATTATATGTGAAGTCCCAAATCGCTTCCAGTGCAAAATATTTGCTCCAAATGTTAAAAAGTGCGTTGCAATATTTAAATTACTTGAATATTTCATTTTCTCTTGATTTTCAACGATGACTGCCGCTGACTGAGTAGCAGGCGGAGTCATGCAACCGCTAGAAAGGACACCATCGAATGCATTGATGACACCAAAAAATATAAGTAAATTTAATTTAATTATACTCTTTTGAGATATGTATTTTAAATGTGTGCAAGTCACACAAAATATTGCAAAAACTATTGCACTACATTGGGTAAATATAATGGATTTGAAATAATTGACTTATTTTTAGCGAGGATTCAGTATGTATGATAATCTAGTTTAGGTATAATAACTATATATTTATATATCTAATATAATTAATATCTGCAAAAATAGACATTCGTTAATATGTGAATAACTTAATAACTGTGTTTTTACATACAATATATAATTAATATTTTTAAGTACATATTATAAAAATAATTGGACAGTTTTAAGGAAACATATTTAGATAAATGTTAAATGCATAAGTACATAATTTTTCAGCAATACTTTCGCATAGTCTATAACTAAAATCTAACATCTTGAATATAACACAGTTGTAATACTTTGATTAAGTACGTGATAAGATCGCGTTAATTAGGGCATCTTCATGACAATCCAAGGAACTCGTCCGTGAAATCTATAAAAATAATAGTCATATGCCAACTTGCCCAGTATTAGGACAATAAGGCCGGCCAGCACACAGTTTAGCCAGTCGATGGGATGGATTCGCATATCATCCTCGACTGTAATGTTGCACATATCGTGCCGTGTCAGCGACAGGACCTGGGCACGACGCATTTCATCGCCCTGCATGTAGGTGCAGGTGACATTCCGTGCATCCCTCACAATATCCTTGTACTTGGTAAGCAGCTCACGCAATCGCATCCCAAACTTGCAAGTGCAGTGCCAGGGATTCTTGCTCAGCAGCAGGAGATTCGCATTTACATTGTCATTAAGGGCATTGTCCAGGGCATAGACCTGAAGTTTGTGCAACTGATTGCCCTGCAAGTTGAACAGCCGGAAGTTCTCCAGCCAATACGTGTCCTCCAGGACATCAATGTTCGAGATCCGATTGTTCTCCAGCTGCACATCGACCACGTGCTTATAATGTGGATTATCCCGTAGTGGATTTATGTCGCTGATCTATAATTAAATAATGAATTGCATATCAGACAATATTTAATTCTAGTTGACTTTACTTACTTGATTATCAGTAATATACAATGAGGTTGTATTGGGTGGCAAATAGGCGGGAAGACTGTGAAACTGCAGATGGGAACAGTTGACCGTGTAAAGTGGAATGTATGATTTGGGAATGATGTTATGCATAAGACAAGTGCAGTTCGAAAGATCCTCATGCGATTGACACTCTCTTTTCAGCACCTACAATACACAAATATATATATAACAAATAATAATTATTAAATATGTATTCTTTAACCCACCACTTTGTAGTGCATGACGAGAATCATTTGTCGGTCCTTGTACTTGCGATCGGTGCAGATGAGGTCCTCCCGATCCGCCACGAGGCGACCCTTCTCCGGCTGCAGCAGTATCCACTTGAAGTTACGGGTGCAATTCCAGGGATTGCCAGCCAGATACAGTTGTTGGAAGGAGCGTGGCAGTATCAGTGGTCCATCCAACTGAATCAACTTATTCCAGCGCAAATCCAAAACTTGCAATGCCTGCAATCGCTTAAAGGTGCGTGCCGAGATATGCGAGAGATTCGTCCAGGATATGTTGATTGCCTGCAACTGTTCCATATCCGGAAAGTCCAATGTGAACTTAATCAATCCGCTATACTCAATGGTTAGAGAGCGCAATTTGGGAAACTTGAGCAGCTCTGGATTAAAATCCACCTTTGCCCAGCCACAGAGCAGCATTTGTTGGGCAGGAAAGACTTTACCCAACTTGGAGCTACACAAAATATATTCAATTAGTAAGCAGTTGGGATTATGATATTGCTGTCCATACTTGAGCACCGCCAGATTGTTCATGCCGCCATAGCATCGGATTAGTCCATTTCCTGTTGAGCGAGTGCAGTTTCCATCTGCTGCCTCCGGCGCTGCTGTCCAATTAACGCAGCTGTGGGCGGGGCTCTGCACCAATGTGGTCAAATCTTCCAAGGGTGCCACTGATGTAGATGTTGTGGTTAGAGTCGTCAACTCATCGCTCTGATCTACAGCGCCACAAGATCTGTGAATAAATTAGCCACTATTTATAACTGTAAAGATTTCGTGTTTAAAAAACCATTTGTTAATCTACCCAATTAGAGTCCGTATATAATTGCTGAGTCTATTTTTGGTAGGTGTTAATTTCTTACAGCCTGCTATACATTTTATATATGTCAATGGCAAGAGCTATGCATATTTTAAGATATTTTTGTATCAACTATCTTCATTATCTGCCTTTGGAGTTGTCTCAATCATATATGAATAGTTTTAGTTTATTAAAAAAAATTATCTATTTTTGCTACCTGTGCCCATAAAAATTATGTAGTCAAATTTAACAGAGTTTGTAAAATGTAATCGTTTAATTCCAGACATTAGTTATCTTTTTATTACAATAATAACATGATTTTTTTATTTATATAATTTAAACGAGTTCTGTCCAACCACCTTTTAATTGAATAATTTATGTAAGCCCTTGAATAATTTGATAATTTATTTTCAATATATATTTGATTAGATAAATAGTCGGTCAGTTTATTTTTCAGAATATGACTATATAGATATATATGTAAGTAGCACTCAACGTGGCCAAGTACATGTAAATAAAAATGTTAATTAATTGGGCTTTACTTTTTTGGGCGATCCCACTAAATTGCACCTTTATATGCGAAAAAATAATAATATTTATATGGTTCATAGGAATTTTTGTTGGTCCAGTCAAAATCAAAGTACTAAATAAAAGAGCTAACAAAGTGATATTATTTTTTCTGCCCAAATTAGCGACTAGCATCGTAGGTGATGATTTCACTTAACACCTTGGTAGATCAATTTGTGACATTTTCATGAAAACAATATAGAATAAAGTTGATTGTAAACGACAGCAGAATACTCTGATGTCAGTGTTACAAGTAGTAATCTCTTCAAATTTCCTTACTCTAGATATAAAATAAATTAAAATAAATTAATCAATGTAACCAACTTTATACCTGTATCAAAAAAAAATCCCATAAGTTCACGCAAAACTTATATATCTGCTACTACCTGAACCAGAATAATAAATTTTAATACAATAAAAGTAGATCACTTTTTAATAGTGCATCCACCTCATCCACGACTTATCTTAACGAATCTGAGTTGCAAATTGATAGCAAATATTTAATTTAAAAAAATGCATTTTGTGTTTACGAATCTCCTTTAAAAAAGGGAAATCTTTGCTATTAGCAACTCTTTCGTAGTACGATTACTGAACAAGTGTTAACAACAATAATATACAAAAAAAAAAGAGAAAAACAGCAAAAATCCAACAATTATTTTAAAATTAACAACAACAACAAAATGGTGGCAATACCAGTAGTTTATATACTTGTCCAATTTAAAATGTATGTTGAGCAGAAATAGATAGAAAAAAAACAAATATTAGCTCAAACGGTATTTTCGAGCATTGTAAATATTTGTAGACTCGATCAAGTTAAGCAATTAAACTACAATAATTTTTTGGGCTTTTCTGTACTGGGGGAGACTTTTTTTAAAATTGCCTAAACTCGTGGAAGCATTTATTGTTAATTAACAAATAGTGGATACATATATATATGTATTTACAATCGTCATATTCTCCGTTCATACTTTTACTTTTTTACGTGGATATAAAATCTACGAAATTCGAGCATAACAAAAGGTGTTTACAATTTTAATGTATAAGTTATTAATTTTGACATACTTTGCAAATGGAAAGCGCAGAGAGCAATAGAAAAATGAGGAAAATTAAGATATTTGTTTATTTGTAGAAAATGCGTTGTCTTTGTTGTTCTGTTGCCTAACACAGAAAATTAAATTAACAGTCGCCTAATTGAAAACTATTCGATATTCTCGCGCAATTTCATTTATGTAATCAATATAAGCAATTAAAGTGGAAAATATTGAAGTAATTTAAGTTATGCTTACCACTTTAATGTTCATTTTGTTTTGTTTATCAAGATGGCAGAAAAAATAAAATATTGTTTCAATTGCTTTTTACGTTAGGCAAATCGAAATAATTCGACTGGGCAATACCCTGTTCCCAATGTGGCAATCGGGTATACCTTTAGTATACCCCACTATCTTGCTTAGTAGTGTGTGTAATTAGCGTAAGTGTTAAAAAACGACATCAGTTTTTATGTCATGTGCTTAAATATTCGCTATTCTATTCTTATCCACATGTGCAAATATAAACTAGACACAAAGATAATTTAGGTACACATTTATAATAAAAGTGTGTGCTTAACTAAAACTAAATTAAAACGGTCTACGATCTGATATGACACTTTGTCAGAAGCAAGATAGTAAGATTATTTAATTACCACAAAACCTGATTATGTCGTTAAGGTCCAAAAGTTACGAAATCATCTAACAAAATAATAAAAGTAAAGAAGACAGAATAACAACAAAATGAAGAATAGTGCTCAAATAAATGTGTTAAGCTGAACTTAAAAAAAAAATTCTTCCACTTTGAACAATACTTTAATTAGCTTGTAGACAACTCTTTAAGCTATAAACTTAAATCTTCCCTGTATAAACAAATATTTAATTATGTAAATAGAATACAGGCAAGCTTTTTATGGGATATTGTTAGTCGATCTGTTGACCAATTTAAATGAATTAATTATGTTTATTATTATTACAGTAGGAAGTTTAAATTATTTACTTCTTTTCACTTCTAGGCATTAATAAAACAAGTATATTTACAACACATCCAATAAAATCGCATTAGTGACACAACACTTTTTATAAATCAAAGAAATTAAGTACAGGCGATTAAGTACTCAATATTCAGTGATTTAGTGATTGTCGAACTATATATAGAAACTAATATGCAAAGCGATACACATGTAAATGGGATTTATGATAAGAGTATTTGAAACTATTTCGGTTGACTCAGTGTGGTGATAAAAATGTAAGCCAATCGTTTTATGAAAATGTTAACAGAATGTTGAGTTGATTTACAAGCATAAAAAACATCAATAAAATAAAAGCGTGTCTAAAGGCACACTTTGATAATATACAAATAGCGTATCCGCTATGTGTGCAAAGGAAATTTGAGTTTGCTTATCAAGTTGAAACACTTTTGATTTTTAATTAATATTTCGCGCACCTTCCGAAAATAACCAGCAGCAGGCAAAGACAAATCACAAATGCGCTGCCATCAAAGTAAACGGCTCGATGGCTCATTGCCATTCTCAGAGGCGTCACAGGAACTGCGTATTTCCGTATTTTTCCGAACTGTTTTAAAACTCGTGCTCCGAAAGTTTTCCAATGTTTATCTGAGTTATGCGTTTACACATTACGTTAATTTTCAATTTTGTAGTTGCTTGTATCGAAGCAAATCGCCCGCCATTTACACACACATATATATTTTTTTCAGATTTGTATAGTGTTACATATTTAAATACATTTCTTGTAATTATATTGTATTTTTTTTATTGTAATTGCCGAGCATCCGTATCTGTCTCACTCGCGAACTGTGCTACTTTTCTGGCGTTTGAAGTTCAAATGAGGCGCAAGTGCGAATCGCTGTCATATTTTTTCAGTTTTAGTTTTTTGCTTCTTGCCGGCATTCAAAGATCTCCATAAACCGAAAATCAGCTGTTTGCAAGCAAAGAGAACGCTTTTGGCGAGAGTCTGTTTCTTTTGATTTCTTTCTCTGAGGGGGACCCGTGTGCGTGTGTATGTGTGTTTGTGTACAACATTGATTTATGTGGGTAAATCAGCAGCTGATTGTTACGCGTTTTTTAGGCTAGGCAAAAAATGTTAGACAATCTTTTTCATGCGATGCTGGACACGCATACTAATTGCTTTAAATTTTGCGTTAAATAAGAATAAATTATATTTTTCTTAACAAAAATGAATTAATTTTTCGGTTGTCCATAATTTTTTTCTGTTTATACAATGCAACTAAATTTGATATGACATTTATTATGTTCCGGTTAAGCAGCATTCCCTTTGGGTAATTAAAACTGCAATTATTTAAATATTATTTAATTCGTGTTCTTTTTGCATTTTGTACATCAATGTCAACAGCTCATTTGGTTGTAAAGCTTCTGCAAAGCACAATTTATATAATAAATAAGGAAAATAGTTAACAAAACACCAAAAATTGTGCTCTACACACGTATTTATCTAATACATACATACATGTAAACATCTTCTTACAGGTGCCTAGGTAGTTAAGTTGTCTACTAAATAGTCTGTTGATTGTTATGTTTGGTTTTTCATTTGGTTTTTGGTGTCAAGTAGTGCCCATATTGGTTTTAGTTACAGAATTTTGAGCTTATTTGGACCATATGAAATGCATTTAAAATATGTAAATATAACATTCTTATGGCTATGACTTGAGAGATTTGATAAGCTCGCCATTCGATGCCTCCTCGGTTTAATCTTGTTTGAGCTAAAGACTAAAAGTAGCTGCACGCCATGATTGGCCAATCAATTTGGTATAACATTCACACAATTTCAAACTAAACATTTGATCTTAAGAGTCTGCTTCGTGCGTTGGACTGCTACTATTAGCATCCGCCTCTGCATCCTTGTTCGCGTGTTGAACCTTCTCATTGGTTTCGGCCTGTTTTTGTCGCTCATACGAACGCACATCCTCCAGCGTCCAGCCATGCCACTCATCCACCCAGGCAAATGCCTGACGATGTCCCAGCAGCAGAATTTCTCGAATGCCCCTTTGAACGAAATCCTCCACTTTCGTCTGCAATCCCCAAACCTCGAAGCTGGCATGGACCACCTTATAGGAGCACATGATAGGCGTATCAGTTTCACGCCAGCCCTCCACGAGTGGACCACGATCTGCAAAATGAAACGAAAAACGTTTATAACATTTCTACAATTACCGAATCTTTACCAATCTTTACACTTACTGGTCTTTTGTGACTTGAAAAACTTGGGATCCTCATCGCGTTTGTAATGCTTGGCATTCAGCTCATCGAAGGCAATGTCTAAATGATCCACAGTACGCACCTTCAATTCATCCTCGCTTAGATCCAGACACTTTAAATAATAACAATTATTAGCGATAAGTGTCTCTAGTTAAGCTTAAAGTTAATTCTTACGTTTTCGGTGCTACCATTGTTATTCTCATATTTGGTCTTGATTAACACATTGAATTTAGGTATAAAGGAACACTGTAATATTGTAGAGTCAATTTATAAATGCATATCATTAATTCTCTATATTAATTTGCTTAATTACCGTGTATTCTGTCCGTGTGCCCAGTCATTTGAAGCCCGCATAGATTGACCGTAAAAATATTATTTAAAGGAGATAAAATCAATTTATTTGTATATATTTTTATATACTACAAAAATAAACGTAAAGGCAATTTGATTGAAAAATATATGATACATGGATGGCTGGCAATTTAATTCCAATTGAATTGATTGAAATAAAAATCTCTCTAACAACAAAATAGACAATAAAACAAAGCTAAAAATAAATACATCACGATTATCAGTATGTAAAGATATTTGAAATCGAAAAATTATTGTAATTTTCTATATATTATTATCAATAATGATTTACCAACAAATTACAAATAAAACCAAAAAATAAAATAATAACAATTTACTTATTGTTTTATTGTAAAAACTAAAACTAGTTTGTTTTTAACGATAGTATTGAAATTTCTAAGAAATGTGAAATTAAGCCCCAATGCGATTACATTTACAGTTACAAACACAGAGACAAAATTTAATCTGGCTAACAATTTCCCCTTTGATGTTAAAAGCCTTATCAGACAGATGATTGTGAAGTATTTATCTATTTGGCTTGACAAGTGTGCTAATATCAGGTGTACATAAAAAAAAAAATATATATATATATATATATAAACCCCATAGCAATATATATATACATTTATTAGATTTATGCTTATCGAATACAATTTGTGCCATATGGGAAAGATAGAAAATAAGAGATACTATTTGAATGAACCGTGCTGTAAATGGAAGAGTGAATGAGATGGGCATATTGGAAGGCTCACCTGTTAGCGTGTAGGGGTAATAGTTCCATGACTTTTCTGTCACATAGAAGACGCGTGGACAAATTGCCTGTATCCAATATGGAAGACGACTGCACAAAAAATACAGGGTATATCAATTTGAGTACATCAAATAAAATTCATTCTCCAATCAAACCTGGACAAATGGATGCGTTTCTCTGTGTACTGACCGGTACCGTGGACGGCATCGTCGCACGGTTTGTTCTCAATTACCTCGACGCCCTCGCCATCGTCGGACTGTTCGAGGCTATGGCGCGCAATCATATAAAGCTGTCCGATTTTGTACTGCAAAAATATGAACTAATTGTGAATGGTGCGCATATTAAAAAGCAAGTATTGGTATTTATTCACCTCTTCCACGGTGAGTGGCATGCATACGCGATATTCCTTCGTTAATACCATCTTGTCAATTTACGTTTTTATTTAAAGAAATAATAATAATATTAAACCGAATTTAACGTTACGCAAAGAACGGCACACGAGATGAGACGCAACTGAGGAATGCAACAACAAAAATAAAGGCTTCGGAGAACTTGCGTGCTTACCTATCGATAGCTTGGGCAGTGCTGGAATAATGTATACATTAAATAGGTATAAATATATTATATGTCATCACTATACTTGCTTTGCACTGCCATCGATAGCGTTTGCAAATATCGATTGTGTTCCGATTTATTACGTAGAGAACGGTCTCACTCAATTTGTCTCGATTTTTGCTGAAGGAATAAATTGAAACACTGCGTAAAAATAACAATACGGAGTAAATAAACTATTAAAATAGGTAAAGCTAGTACAAAAATACTTCTAAAAGATAGCCCTACAAGATAACAATAATTTAAATATACCAAACGTTTCGGATTGTTCCTGATTAAATATAGTGAAATCTAGAGTGAAAAAGTGGCACAATAATAAATACATACAACCCACACACGATACATGCATACATAGATACATTTGCAAGTGTGTTTGTATACACATATATATGCAAAGAGAGAGAAGAGCAATAAATACAAAATAGAGCTCACTTTTTTAATTATTGTCGTTCGTCTCGTCTTCAGTTTACTGCGATCCGACAAAACGATCCACCCGCCGTCGTCGTCGGACGTGCAATGTTCAGGATCCGTGTCAAAATGGGTCCGCAACGTAATCACAACAACAACAACAATAATAATAACGGGAATGGGAATACCAATCATGCCCGTGTCAACAAGGAGTGGACTTGCTGCTTTGGCCTGCATGTGCATACAGCCACACTGATGATTGGCCTTTGGCATCTGGTAAGCAAAATTAGCCTTGTTCCAGTGTATTTAAAAACTGTTGCCGCTCCCTCTCACTCACACTCGCTCGCCCACTCCCACACACACACAACCAAGTTGACCCTGTTCAGTGTCAAGTAGGGAAAAATCAATTGTCGCTGTGCATTCAGTGACTCTCCAACTGCAAAACAACATCAAACTAATCACAGCTGGTTCGCAACAAGGTGGTTTTGAGAGCAATTTCGCTACAGTTTTGATAAGAGCTGAGCTGTTTTGCTATTTATTGAGATATTATTTCATTTCCTTTGTTTGTTTTATTATACTTTACCGCACGATTTGCATTGATATAACTATAAAAATATTTTTTTTTCGGGCAGTGCTGCTCAAACTGTTAACTCGAAATGGAGAAAAATGAGGTGATTAATGAGTGGCAGTTTGATGGCCACTGCATTCGTTCCATATATCCGTAAAGGTCAAGCGTCAAGTTCAGCTAATTCGAATAACTTCGTGTGGTGAATGCAAAAAAAAATATATGTTTATATATATATATTTATTATTATGACGTTCACAATATGTTACTGAAAATAAAAACGTTCCACCCATTTTGGCATGTAAATATTTACAGTGTGTTTTGCTAGCGTTTTAATTTGTTGTTGAGTGGCAAATTTGCAAAAGTCTGTCAGTCACAAAAAAATAAACAAAGAGCTTCCTCTTATCTCTGTCGGATATGTATAAAGTTGCCCAAGTTGAGATGAAGCATTATGCTGCAACAGTGCCCCAAAATAAAGCACTTTTTGTTGAACTGGCAACAATGCGGCGAGTAAAAACACTTAAAAAAATACTCGAATACAAATCGAAAAGTGGAAACACTTAAAAGCAAATCTCTTCTGGGATAGAATTTTAACTGCACCTGGCAATATGATTCATTTATATTTTATTTATTATTATTTTCACTTCACAATTTTTCTATCTGATTACCTACTATCAAAATGATTTATCTCAATTGAGATCAAAAGCTAAAAGTTACCAAATGTTTGCCACTTATTTTAAGAGCAACTTTCATATCTTAATGTGATGATTATATTAGGATTTAGATAACTATTTGAATTCTATGCGCTTACTCACATTATCTTAATGTTTTTGTCATTTTTGGCTACAACCTTGAAATTTTTGTCAATTGTTTTTAAGTATTCAGGTTTTTCTGTTACCTTGACTTATTTGTCTGTTGTATTTTGAGTATGCACTATTTTTCAGTGACAAGTGTAGAAAAGTAGCCACAATTAATGAGAATGCAAATAAATTTGTATACATTATGTTTGCAAACACATTTTCAATGCAATGCCCCAAGAGCCAGACAGATCGAGTGCTGCCACATCTTCTGATGCAGTCAGTTCCTCCAATTCACTAAGTGAGGCTGAGGCTGAGGCTGTTAATCTGCCCAACGATTACTACAACAAACTGGCAGATCGAACACTGTTCTCCATGGGATATACGACGCCAGAGAAATGGTCCCATCCGGAGACAGAAGAAAGGCGATTCTCCAAGCCAAATCTCTACGAGCTGCTGTCGGAACTGATGCGGAAGGGTCAAAGAACGAATGCTGTGATTACGATTGCCGACAGTCGTTTGAAAGTCCATCTCATTGTGCTGCAGTGTTTCTCGGGTCTGTTCTGTGATTTAGACAACGGGGCAAGCATAATTAATGTGGAGCTGCCCTCGCAGTGGGTGACGCCACGTGCCTTTCATCTCGTCTACAACTGGATGATGGTAGATGAGCCGCGCCTTTCACGTCACGGATTGCTTGAAGTGCTACGCGCTGCCAGCTTTCTGCAAATGCCCCAACTGCAGAGGCAGTGCGAAGTGTGTTTGACGCATGGCATCCAGGAGGATGGAGCGGCACTGCTGTATCTCGAGGCACGGCTCTTGCGCATGGAATGTGCTCAACGTGATCTGCTGCTCCGTGTGGGTTGCTTTTTCCTTACCCTCGTCGCCTCCCACGAGTTTCTTCAGCTGTCCATGCCTGCCGTCTGCCTGCTGCTTAGCTCCAATGGCATTGGAGTCAACACCGAAATGGAGGTCTTCATGTCCGCCGTTCGCTGGCTCAACTATCAGTGGCCCAAACGACGTCCTCTTATTGTCCAGCTCATCTCCTGCATACGATTTGCTCTGGTGCCGCCGTGGTTGCTTATTCGGTTGCAGGATAGGCGCTCCAGCTGCATGCAGCTGCGACACATAACCACACAGGCGGAGGTGCTGCAGCAAATGCACGATGGTCTGGGTTACACCACAGCCCGACTGCGCTACATCTCCGATCGAAATGCGCTTAAGTTGCACGTGAAGCGAAGTGGAATGCGACCACCGCTGCAGCGCAAATGGATCTATGATCGATTGTGCAACTACCATCATCGTCTTCATTGCCAGATCTCCGAGGAGTTTACGTACGAGTCCTTTTTGTACTATCTAAATTGGTTGCAACAGCAGCACAAGGACCACTGGCGCTCCCTTGAGCTAGTGGATGCTTCGGGAGAGTGTAGTCTCTGCAGAAAGCTGACATTTAGCAGCAAAAAACAAAAAAGGTCGAGGAGTGTATAGCTTAAGATGAGATTGTACATATATGTATATATTTTTTATTTAATATTGTAATTTATAACTTTGTAATCTTCGATTTGACATACAACAAAGCAGAAAGATTATTTATTGTTTTGTTTTTTGATCAATTGCAGTTCCTTAATATACTGGCCCTCAGCGTTTTGGCTGTCATTTGGCGCAATCCGGACATGATGGATGAATTGGAAAGTGGCACTCATGATTTCACCGTTGATCTTAATGCACCCGCATTGCCCACACCGTTGAGCAAGGTGGATCCGCCTTATGCGTATCGCGATCATTCGCTCAACTATCGTAAGCGTTACCGTAAGAAGCCCCGGCCCTTCAAAAATTCGTTAAATAATTAAATTAATCTAAAAATACTTGCAGAGAACTTTGATATGGGCGGACTTGTGTGCACCTGCATGATAGCCATAACGCTAATGATGATTTATGGCACCATTAAGGGAAAACCCTCACATTTGCTACCCTTCTTCTGTCTGCAACTGTTTGACTTTGCCATTACCACGTGAGTGACAATACTCGACTCTTTGATTCCTGTTTGCATATGTTATAAATATTTATTTTTTATAGACTGACCGCTGCTGGTTACCTCTGTTATCTGCAGGCCATTCATCGCATTATTGCCGAATCGCATCGTTTGCCGTGGCGCGAGAAGTTGCTGGAGTTGCCCCCTGAGGAGTTGGTTATCGTTGTTCTCGTCGTCTTTTTGTGCATTGTGTTTCTGAAGGCATATTGCATTGGCATTGTTTGGCGCTGCTACAAATACTTGACCCTGCGACAGCAGCATTTGCGTAGCTTGTTGCCCTGCGTCCTGCCCGAAATGGTTGTCCATGGCGGGATTGGTGGTGGCTTTGGTTCGGAGGAGCAGCGAGCCTATTCGACGCTGCTGCCCAATTATGATGAGGCGATTGCTCAGTACTTGAAACAGGCACCACCGCCATCCTATCAGGTGGCCATGTCCAACTATCAAAATGATGATGAGGGTGCTGCTGGTGGTGGTGGTGCTCCTGCTGCTGGAGATGCTGTTGCAGATGGTGGCAACACTCCACTCTTTGTGGCACTCGATGGGCATGCTGTCAATGCTGGCGCTGCCAATCTGGATGACAACTTGGACAACAACAATGACACACCCAACAACAACAATACGGTTCACGTAAATGCCAACACGCCACCAATGCGGCGCAGTGAGCAACCAAATTCTAGCGATGCCTCCGACGATAATAATGAGAATGTTGGTGATAATGATGAGGACGAGGCCGACGATGATGATGATGATGATGATACGGATCTGGAGATCATCGATGCTGGCATGGATGTAAGGTGTGGTGTGGTCCAACCACCTCCGTACAACAACGATAATATTGCCGAGGCTCAGTTGCAGCAGATGCAGATGTCACTCAATCGTCAGGTGAACATACCGGGTCAGGTGGCGCCTGGGCACAACGAGAGTCAGGCCTAAGTTGTGATTTCATTAAGGTTTTTTAAATTATTATTATATTGTGTTGTAAGCCAAAAACAAAAGAAACACAAACTACCCCCTTGCGACCGAAACCCTTCTTCCTCTCTTGCCCGAAAAAAAACACAAAAACATAGCACAACTTTAAGAAATTTGTTTTCTATATAAAATATTCCAAACGTGCAGTAGATATTTGTTCTATCGTTTCTATCAATTGGAATTCGTTTTTAAAAATACATAATCCGCACACTTGTACGCATAACGTATACTAATATTGTATGTATTAACATATTGAGAAAAAAAAATGTTTTTGAATATTATCAATGGAAAAAAAAACAAAAATAAACCTACCTTCTAAAATGTAAGCCACTAGCAGTCGCATATTGTTGTTTAACGTAAAACGAAAAAATTGCAAAGAATACCCTCTCATATAAACGAATATTCTCTGAATTTTGCTCTAGACATTTCTATATATAAAACTTATGCTTATGTCGTGCATATTTGGCAACAATTTTTGTTATAGATTTGTCTTGTCACTCTATGTATTATAAGTATATTCCGTTTGGCACTTGTTGTTTTTTTTTTCTATTTTATTTAACCTGTGTATTTTACTTAGTTAAGCGCAAGTAGTTGTTACCAAAAAAAAAGCAAAGGAAAGAAAAAAGAAAATTCAAATAAGAGAGTCAAGCGGAAGTTACAAGAATCTAAATGGGAAGTCTTATCTATGCAAACGTATATTCTACTTATGTTTTAAGCTAACTTGTAAGCCTCTGTGTATATTTAATACGTGGAAACATAAATGTATAACAGTATTTACAATTTTTTGTTGTATTTTAGTTTGTGTATCAATTATTAAATTGCACTGGCAACCAAATACAAAAAGAAATCAATATTTTATGTATGTACAATATCTATATGTATACTGTATACTAAATATGCAGAGATATTCTAATAAATATTAGTTTAAAATAAAAAAAAACAACATTTGAGTTTTGTTATCTTAAGTTGGCATAAAATGATTCAAGTTTCCATTCACATATTAAGTATTATTAATGGCTAATAATAATTTCTCAATGGCCACTAGCCACTGAGCGATAACAATATGTTTTACAATATCATTTTTTGTCGAGGACTCATTCACATCCACAATAGATACTATTTTTTTTATTGAATTAACGTAATGAAAGCTCTTAACCGAATTTTAAGCACCACACGCAAAAAAATTTTATTTGATTATTTTTATTATCATATTGTTATTATTTTCTTTTAGTTTTAAAAACAATGGAATACAATCTGATGGAAACAAAAGTGTTATCAGATTACGGCTATATTCTTTGCAATTTGCCATTTGCCATAAATTGATCAGTTTGCTATCTTCATTGCAAATTTATTAATTTTCGTAAATTTTGTATTGAATGCCAAAGTATCTGATACTAGTATCTGTGGCAATTCGCGATAGTCCCCTATCTGACCACAAGCAAATCACGCCCACCTATATAAGTAGGAGCATTCTTGAAGTTGTCATCAGATTCGATCCATAATCATGTCGAACAAGGCAATCATTCTTCTGGCAGTGCTCCTTTGCGCTCAGGCCGTCTTTGGTATCAACATCGTTACCAAGGCGCAGTGGGGTGGACGTAACCCCAAGAGCAAGACAACTTTGGCCAATAACCTGGCCTACGCTGTGGTCCATCACACCGCTGGCAACTACTGCAGCACCCGGGATGCCTGCACAAAGGAGCTGCGTAGCATCCAGGCTTACCACATGGACAGCTTGGGCTGGGCCGATATTGGCTACAACTTCCTGATTGGTGGTGATGGCTCTGCATACGAGGGCCGTGGCTGGAACGTTTTGGGTGCCCATGCCACTAACTGGAACTCCAAGTCCCTTGGCATCTCCTTCCTGGGTAACTTCAACAATAACAAACCAACCGCTGGCATGATCAACGCGGCCAAGGGTGTCCTTGCCGATGCCGTCTCCCGTGGTCAAATCAAATCTGGCTACATCTTGTACGGTCATCGTCAGGTCGGCTCCACCGAGTGCCCCGGCACCAATCTGTGGAACGAGATCCGCACCTGGTCCAACTGGAGGGCCTAAGCTATCAATTGCTAAAAATTACAATTTAAATAAAACTGCTGCATAATAAAAATTTATAAAAATATACAATACACGTTATATACTACATATGTTAAAAAGGACACATTTTTTCAAGTCTGAATTAGACAGATAGTTTTTTGTATAGCTTCTAAAGTCAAGCGTCAAGTTTTAGAATATTTTTCAAACCTTGCACATATTTTTCATTGTGTTCGTATATCGATGAAAATTAAACTTGTTGCACATTTCTTTTTTTACTTTTACTATAGTTTATTGTAACAATAAGTTAGTCGTAAATGTCTAGATTGGATTACTACGTCATTGTTTTTATATAGTATGTTTTCTGCAATCAAACTTTGCATTGTTAACCTTTTTTATTAGCAGCAGTCATAAATTGATCATATCACTATCTTTAACACTAATTTATGAAATGGTTTACATTTATTTAAGACTAGGCTTAGAATCTCATAAACTTTGAAACTAATATATGGGGACCGAATGACGCTATAGCTTTCTCATCTTCAACTTGAGTTTACCATTTCGCGTGGCTAAATCGATTCCACTTATATTCTTTGCGATTAGCGTCAGGTGGCTACCACTAAGTGCCAACGAGTGGAACAAGATCCACAGTTGCTTCAGTTGCTTTTGGCTTGATAGCAGATAATATATATACACGTATATAATAAAAATATATATATATTTATAGGGTAGAATACTACAGTTTTACTTTCAAAGTTTGTACATTATAATATTGTATTGTTTTATTGATTCAGATGTGTTTAGTAATCCATCTGGAAGGATATACCAAGTCAGTTTCCTTGGCTTTTTTGCTGAATTGATTCCTTCATCACACAGAAGCAAAAACTATAGATATATTTAGATCGCGTGTTTATATAAAAACGAACAGCCAAGTTGAAATGGTTTTATTGAAAAATTTTAATATGCTGAGCAATGCGTCATTTTTGTCATAACCTCTTCAAATGAATATAAATTGCACAAAAATGCTATTAAGAATTATCAATGTACTCAAAAGATATTCTAATTAAAAGCTAAATCAATTTAATTTCTTTGTGGTATTGTTTGTTTTATATATAATTAATTTGTTAAAGGCAGACTGATTATCTTATTACTTTTGACTAAGAGTGAAATGCAAAAAGCACCAACAAAAATTGTACTTTTTGCGTCATGGGACTCGTATCTGTCCATCCATTAATCCTCCTTCCCCATCCCCATCCCCTACTTATCTCAATAACATTGTATTTAATAAACTAAATATTTTGTTATTGGCAATCTGTTAATTGTAGAAGTAAACAATCTGCGATTTTATGGGGAAGTCCCATGGAAAAATCACACTGATTGTCATTAGCATACACTCAGAGAAAATGTTAGTTTTTCATAGAAGGTATATTCGGAACTTATCTCCTTTGTAAAAATTAATTGAATATTATATTTTGTTACATATTAAATATCATTTTTATTTTACAGAATTTTACAATTAGTCAACTTATGCCTTCCAGTTGGGCCAGGTGCGAATTTCATTCCAGACATTGGTACCAGGGCATTCCGTCGAGCCGACCTGACGATGACCGTATAGTGTGAAGCCAGACTTGATTTGGCCACGGGAAACGGCATCAGCTAACAAGTCCTTGGCAGCCTTGATCTGACCAGAGGTAAGTTTATCGTTGTTGTAGTTACCTAGGAAGGAGATGCCAATGGACTTGGCGTTCCAGCTGGTGGCGTGAGCACCCATAACATTCCAGCCGCGACCCTCATAGACATTGCCATCACCGCCAATCAAAAAGTTGTAGCCAATATCATCCCAGCCCAAGCTGTCCATGTGGTAGGCTTGGATGTTCCTCAACTGAACCTCGCAGGCGCTTCGGGTGGTGCAGTAGTTGCCGGCGGTGTGGTGAATCACAGCATAGGCCAGGGAGTTGGCCAAAGTTGTCTTGCTCTTGGGACTACGTCCACCCCACTGAGATTTGCTAATGATGGTGACCCCAAAGACGGCCTGGGCGCACAGCACTACAGCCAGAAAAATTACTGCCTTATTCATCATACTTTACAATTGAATATTGCATCGACAGCAGTGGCGCTATTTATATAAATCTGGTAGAGTTTCTTATCTCTGTCGATTTCAGAGACAATTGTTACGCACGAATATTCGATTAGGCACCTCCCCATTCGAGAGGCCATTTTGATCAGATATGGCGACAATCAGAATCACTTATTGATACTCGCGTGCCTTTTTCAAGCATTTGTCAAATGAGTTTGTAATCGGAGCATATGCAATTTAATTAATTTATAAAAATAACCAGCTTGAGCCCATTAAAGAATGTGCAAAGGGGGATTACTGCGTGATGGAAATTAACAAAAATAACCATGAACATCAGATAATTTTCGACAAAGCTTCGTTAAAAATATAAAATAAATGAATTTTTGGGAAATTTCCAATACATTCCATTGAATCAGTTGCTTCCTTATGTATACTTAGATCCATTTGTTGCACAACTCTCACTATTTTGAAGCCATAGAAAATCCAAATTGTCCTGATAATCTTCGTAAATAAAACTTTGAAGCATTTTGTGTGCTTAGCCCGATTTCAAACGAGGTGCGACTGAAATTTAATTGGTTTTGATTCTTAGATAAATATTAATTTTCTTGCAATCAAATTAAATTGGTTAAATACAATATAAAAACTTTTAAATCTTATCACATTGACATAATAATCAAAAATTACGCTATTTACGCGCCAAATGAATCTCGTACACTATCGCAATTAAATATCGATAAGAGTTAATAACAAAAAGCAATCGATGATACGATTTTGGCTCGCTACATTTATATCGCTAGTAGCCGGAAAAATATAGATGAGAATTTAAGAAAAAGATTTTTTTGGAAGACTACAATGGAGGATCTGCTGCCATTGAATAATTGCGAGGTGTTCAACCAAATACGCATTGAATTCACCAATTACCATCAGCATACCAAGAAATTAAATAGCTTCCTCTACTTTGGTGGTAAGTTTTGTAGTCACATTTGAAAATCATCGCCGGAATTTAACACAATTCTCCCCACAGGCAACGAGCAGAATATCAAGAACATATCGCAACGCCTGCTCAATGTGCTACTCGAGCATGGTCTTGTTCAGCAGAGTGATGAGGAGGAGGAAAACGCAGTGCCTGCAGCTGGTGCAGATCTCGACCAGCTGCGGGGTGCACTCATGTATCTGGTGCTGAACAGCGCTAATGTCGACGGCAGCATTGAGAAGGGCGACTTGGGCCGTTGTAATCCGCAGTGTGTGCACTTGCTGCAACAGCTGCCGGCACCGTTGCCCCAACTTGTCACTGTTAGCGTGGCGTTGCAGTGTGGCTTGCATCAGCAGCTGCTCGAGCTGATCGCGTGTAGTCCTTATTGGCTGGCAGCGCAGTATTTTGACTGCTTGAACGATACGCTGGCTCATCAGGTAATGCGCACTAAACGGCACACTCTGCCGCTAATCTGCGGTGCCTTGAGCGCTGTCACCAAATCGATTTGCTACGGCAACGCCTCGAATGCTTTTCTCATGGACAACGCCATGCGAATGCTGCAGCGAAATCTCCTGGACACGGAGGAACGGCAAAAATCACTCGGTTCTCGCGCCGCTCGCGATCGCTATCTGGGCGAGGCAATGCGTCAGCTGCTCGACGTACTGCTAGAACTAATGCATGCCCTTGATGGGTCCAAACTGCTTCAGCTGCCCGTTTATGCGCCGGTCTATGCACTGCGTGCGCCCAAAATAATCAAATTGGAGGCGAACATTAAAATGGATACCATCAACAGCGATGACAAGTTGCGTATGTTTGCTAGCAAACTTATGGATTGGCTGCAGCGACTGCTCATCTGCGTCAGTGTGGACACGTACATGGCGTGGCAGGAGTTAGATTCGGGCCAGGTGCTCTTTCATTTGCAGACACACATTAGCAATCAATGCGGTGAGCTGGTGCCATTGCTCGCCGATGATGAGATACTGAAGACGCACTGCCTTCGCTCAATGCTCGACAATTTTACACAGGGTGCTCAAAGCTTTGAGGAACGGCTGCAAATGCTTACGCTCGGCGAGCTGCTTGGCTTCCTCGATGACGAAATGGACAATGTGAGCGCTGATCAGCTGCAGACCGCGCTCAATGAGCTGCTCCAGCGAAACATATGCTTTGGCAACGACGAGTGTGTAGAGAGCATGGTCAAGCATGTAAAGCTATTGGCACCGTCGCATGCCAAGCTAATTTTGGATAATTTGTCCGAAGTGCTGTTGGTCCAGGCGCACCAAAGGCAGCTAGACGACTTCGAGGAAAATGAAATGGATGATAATAATGAGATTTACGGAAAACTGCTGAGCCAAGTGCTGTTGCCCATATATGTGGCATGCTCCGATCCCATGGAGAAGTTGATGCTGCTTTGTTACCGTGACAAGTTGCAGCTGCTGGAACACTACAAATTTGAGGAGTTGGATCACAGTTCGCGTCGCATTTACTTCTTTAATCAGCTGAGCGACTCAATTGAGCAGTTTCCGCTGCACACATTCCTTGATCTCTGCTGGGAACAGCCGGCTCAGACATGGCTATCGCTTGCCCAGCTGGCCATGGTCCATGGCGCATACGCGCACCTCTACTGGCACGTCGCCAGTGTCCATTGTGCCCCGCATGCCGTTCACCATGTGCCGTTTACGGTGCAACAACTGATGCAGGATGAGCGTCTGCTCAGCCAGAAAAGTGATTTCGATTTGCTGCTGGCGCTCTACGAGCACCCAGTGATCTTGAACGGCATGCAGTACCGTCGGCTGCATCGCCAACGCCAATTGACACTTAATTTGAATGAGTCCGAAGTGCCCTACAGCGACGCTGAGTTACGGTGGGCTCAGTCCAATTATCTTTCGGCCTGTGCCGATGGCTTGGCCAAGTTCTCGAAGTCGAACAACTTTGTCGCTATGGAGAGACTCATGCAGACACTGCTCCGTCTGCCACACGTCGAGCAGCGCCTCATTAAATGTAGCCGCAAGTGTCTTCAATCGCAGCGCCATCGTTTGTCGCAGCTGATGAAAGGCGCCGCCGGCACAGAAAAGAAAAAGGAATTGAAACAGGCACACGCTAAGATTCGTCTGGCACGCACATATGTGGCGTTGCATGGCAAATTGTGCATGTGGCGCCTTAGCCACTGGCCACTCATCTCACAGTTGATTCTCTGCATGGATAGGCTGCGCCCGCAGCTGGACACCTTTGAACCTGCGCGGCTTGCTGTCCTCGATCTGGTCATGAAATCATACATTAAAAACGTGCCGCTCTCATTTCTCCATTATCCAGGTGAGTACCACGTAGCTAAACCTAATAATATGTGTATCTATATTAATCTTTGTGCTTTACAGATTTGGTTGGCAAAGTTCGGGATCTGGTGACCAATTCCTTGCAGCACAAGCACTTGTGGCAGGATGAGCACTTGGCACTGCTACTAAATATCAATAAGCCGCCGCAGGCCAAGGAGTGCGCATTGGTAAGGTTAAACAAATAATCGATTATGACACAGGAGAGACGAGCACAGAGAATCAAACTTTCATGATTGCTAGGGTACCATAGTAAATCCCCTCAAATTTTTATGTTTACCATACGATCTTTGTACCAAAGGAAATATAAATGTTTGCTTATGTTTTTATAGCTCCTCGCGCAGGCTTCGTCACTGGAGGCCATAAAACTACTGGGTGACGCCATTCGCCATGGGATTGACCGAGTTGTTATGGAGCAGCTGGCACAGGCTGTGGATTCGATTGATTCACCTAATTCGCTGAATGCGTATGCTTTCCTCTTCAAGTGTTACATGCACGCTTTTAAGGAGTGCTTGATTAAACCGGGCAAATCCGATAATTATCCATGCCTCATCGAGCATCTGCTGCAGACACCGAAGCTTCAAATGACACAAAATCTGCAGGCTGCCATCGATAACTTGAAAATCTTGTTGAAACCTTCTTGTGGTCTATTGGATAAATCAAAAATACTCGAATATGTTGCCAAAAATCTCGCAACGCCAGTTAAAACATTAAAAATTTAAGTATTTTCTTAAGAGGATCATTTTCTGAAACATTTAAGTAAATTGATAACACATACATGGAAAAAATAATGAATATTTAGGTGTACATAAAAATAAATATGTACTGAAACACAACTTATAATTTTCCTAAAATATAAGAGAAAGAACCTTGAATTTGTCGCTATATTCTTAGTCGCGCGCAAGATACGATGGTATAATAATACAGTTATTAAAAGTTATGAACATATATAATATGAGAGTTATTACTAAGACATTTTTTTTTTCCACAAAAATTACAAAATCTCAGAATCGTATTGTATGAATAAAGAATATTTATTTTTTTCGTCTTGGCGGCCCCAATTTTCTGTTTATTCAATCAATTTCGTCTCCATTACTTCATTTTAATAAATTAGCGCCCATTATGCCAAAATAAAATAAATAAAATAAAATATAATAAGTAAAGATGCTTTGTTAATTTGAAATATTATCCACTTAATAATTACTTGAGCGACATTTCTTTTAATAGAATTAGCTTATTTTTTAACTTTTCCAAATTATGGTATTATGGATTTGAAACTATTTGGCTCGCAGCTCTCAAAGGACATAACCAAATGTAGACTAACTGTAGTTGAATCAAGTTAATTTAAATTATTAACCAACCTATTTAGTATTAGTATGCTTTGCAAACAACATTTAATAAGCAATTACAATTTCGTTAAGTTCGGGGATATATATATATGTATCAAAATGAATAGAACATTTTCAATACAGAAAGTTAACAAACAGGTGAGATAATCAATATGCTAATTGTGAAATGTCCTTAACGTATTCCAATATTGCATAAAGATGAGCTGCTTTGTTGTGGAGCACGTGGACTATAAAGATCGCTGTCCCCTAGTTAAATCTGTTGAGCAATGCAATCGTGTTATGAATTTATTCAAGTATTATCACCTTATGTATTGCTCTATAGGGATTTCAAATAAAAATGTAGAGTTAGTAGCGATGTGCCTGTTGATGCTAATTGCGATTTATCTCTTGATTCTTCAGGTACACATTATTGGAAAATAGTAAGTTCTATCAAAAAAAAAAAGAAGAAGAATAATAATCACATTGCATTTTCATAATATATACAATATTTTCATATAAGTTTCGCTCCAGCACTGAAAATTGTATCCGTCAAGCTGAACATGAACGAGTATCTGGCGGGCATAACCGTATTGTCCTTTTGCAATACTTTCCCCGATTTAATTACCAACATGATGAATATTCGCCGATATGCACCACTCTTTACCATATGCATCAGCAACTCTCTGGCTGTCATCCTCTTAAGTGGCGGCACAGTTTGCTACATCAGATCATTTCAAGTCAGTGGTGCATTTGGACTGCGTGACCTTCTCTGTCTAATATTTTCTGGTGAATTGCTCTCCTATATAATATTGCAAGGTGAAAATATAGATTTATATCAATCTATAGGTAAGCTTGAAAACTCCCAATTTATATATATATAGATACAAATATGTTTGTATTGTTTTTTTTTGCAGTTCTTATGATGTTTTATATTTTATACTTGTTCATCAATGTTGTTGACTTAATTTTATTGCGTGCCTACATAAAAAGTATGTGAGTTGTATACAATTTTTTTTTAGAAATATTCCTATTAATAATCACTTAACATGTTAGAGCTTAAATTGGAAATAAGGAAGCTAAAGAGGACGCCTAGTTCAGCTTATAGGGATAAATTAATATCAGAGTTGAATGCAAAGATAAAAGAGCATAGTCTGGACAACGAAGTGATAATACACACAATTCAATCTTCCAATATTCATCAATCAAAAAAACGAAGCATGTCATCGCTAACACCAGAGTCTGATCTCAATACGATTAATATTGAAGAAACTCGTAATATTCTACATAATTCAGATAATCCAAAGAATTTGTTCTTATGCTCTGAGTTGTTTGAGGCTCTAATTCCCATCAATATTATCAAGTTCAGACATAAGGGCTGGTTTGGTCGCTTATACTGCATTTTAATATCACCCATTGTGCTGCTCTGCACTATTTTTGTGCCTTTGGTGGATTACACGCGGGATAAGCATGGATGGTGCAAGTTGCTCAATTGCCTACAGATTGTTTTTATTCCATTTATGGTTATCACCGTGACTCAAGGTATCACATATCAATTAGTTATATATGTCAATATGTATATTAAATACGCTTTCAGCATTGATTGTCGATAAATATCAGGAGTGGCATTTGACATTCGACTATAATATTTCCAAATGGACCTTTGTTGTATCCGTGCCGCTGGCCATATTCGTATTGATCCATTCGCGCACAGATAAACCTCCCAGCTATCACGGCGTAAGTTAAATAATATCTAAATATGATCATAATTATAACTATTTGATGTTTTTTAGTTATTTATTGTACTCACCGCTATAACCTCAATAATGTTTATTACAATCGCTGCCACCGAACTGGAGGTACTCTGTGTTATGTCTGGATACTATTTTAACATAAGTGAGAGTTTTATTGCAGCAGTTGTGAGATCATTTGCCGGAGCACTTTCGGATTTGATTATGAACCTGGATCTGGCTCTGCAGGGCTACGAGAGAATGGCATTTGCTGCCGTCCTCGCCGGGCCGATATTTAGTGAGTTGCTCTTCCTTTTATTATTATTTAATTATTTCCAATGCATTCAACGAATTTCAGGCATTACATTTGGCATTGGTTTATCTTGCATTATCAATGAGCAGTGTTCAGTCAAAGGCTCCTCGTATTGGCTGGCCCAGGGTCAGGGAGAAAACGCGTTAATATTCTTTATGTTGGCCGTTTTCACAACTCTGGCCTGGAATTTGACGTTTAATTTCTGGGCGCGACGCTCTTCGGCTGCCTATGCATTTATTATGTATTTCCTATTTATTTTATATGCTGTGCTCGTCGAGTGGGACTATATCCATGAATTCTCCGGTGATATCGCATTTGAGCCGAAGTAAAGACAGCTTTACACAATGAATATCAAATAGTTGTGACATCGACATAATTTATTGCAACCATATCAGAGTTAAGCTACCACAGTTAAAAAGTGATTTACATTGTAAGAGTGCAAAGAGCAATTACGTTAATAAAGTATCATAATTAAAATTCCAACGAAAAGTGAAAAATGGCTTCAGCTTTGACGCTGACATGAGGCAAAGCGCGAAAGTCTTAGACGTCCTCCGTGGTGCTCCTTTGGAACGCAGTGAACCGTTTTATGCAACGTCTCAGTTATCTCGGTTCTATTTAATTATAAAAAGCGTTCAGCATAATGAAGCAACGGCTTTGGTAACAGCAACGGCAGCTTGCCGTTAATTAGGGTTAAAATGATGCGGAATTTGGTTGAACATTTAGAGCATCTAATTGATTGTCGGCGTGCAACAACAAGTGGCAGCTAATTGGTTTGATTAATCTGAAACCAACACATGCAAATCAAACTTAAACATTATCTTGTGGAAAAACGAATGCAATATTTTGAATAGTTTTCAATGGCTGCCCAGACACATAAAGGGATTCAAAACATTAGCCTTACATTTAAGTGCAGTGGCATATAAAACATAAACAAGTGCAGCACACTCCCGCATGCCAATGAAAAAAAGGAAGTTAAAAAAAAAAAATTATATGAAAATACAAAAAAAAATAAGGAACGGAAGAAGTTAGCAGTGGGAAGCCAAATGCAAGCTACAACTTCAAAGCGAATGCTCGCAGAATTCCGGCAGCAATAAAAGCACTCAAGTCCCATAGACTTCCTGATGCTGATGCTGCTGCTGCTGATGCTTATGCTGATGTTGATGCCACTGCTGTCTGTGGCACTTAATGTGACATGTTTTTGCAACAGTTTTTGGTTTGTGCAGCAACTTCAATTCCAGTTGCAGCTACTGCCTTAACTCAGCAGCACATTTTTCCAGCATAACAAGTGATGCAACCTTAGAGAAAGTTGCTCGACTTTCAGATTCCCCCAAGTACTTTTGCATTATTCAAGTAATGGTAATGGACAATAAAAAGTAGCTCTATTTATATTTATCATTTTTTTGGTTTGCATTTCAATAATAATAATTTAATTTATTTTATTTCTCACAAATCTCTCTAAAATTTAAATATCAATCATGTACCTTATCTGGACACAGGGTACAAAAGTGACGAACAAAATTGAGTGTATAGGGATCCATACTCCATGTTGCTATGAAATGAGCTCTGATGCATTTTTCTTGTTACCAAATTGTTTTATATTTTTCTTTCTGTTTTTCTCCCCTAATTTGCATATTGTGCTTACTTGAAATTGGCACTGAAATGCCAACTTGTATTTTCCTCTGATTCGCTTGGTGTGAATGTCATGAAATATTTAATGGCCAAAGAGTATTCTCAATTTGAGATGCTTTTGTTTAATATTTGTTATATACTAAAACACAAAATCGAAATTGTAATCGAATTAATCCACGTCTAACGCTTATTACTTAATTATTTGCAATATAAAAATTTATGCAAAATGGCACATCCATTTTTGAATATTTTTACTTTTGTTATGTATAAAAATCTTGACAGCAACTATACAACTTTTTTGTTAACCAACAAAAAGGTAGTTTTAAAAGAAAAACTATAGTTTTATGCTGCTCGATTCGGAGTTGCAACAGTTTTCCAAGTTTCTTGTGGTTTGTTACATTTTTTTTTTATCAAATATTTTCTGCAGGCAAGCGAAAAATGTGAAATGGAAACCGTTCACAAAATTATATTAAATAAACTACTTAAAAGTAGAGACTTGTTAAGCTTTACGCTTCAATAGCTTGCCAATAAATGGCCACTTATTATTATAACTCAATTACCAGAGAAATTGCTTTGCGTATACGCAAAGTTAGCCGCATGAGCTGGAAGGAAGGAAGGAAGGAAGGACGGACGGATGGACGGAAGTAAGGAAGGAAGGAAGGAAGCTAGATGCAGCAGCGACATTTACAGAAAACAGCTACTTATAAATTATGCAAGCCTTAATTAATGTGCGTAGCGGTGTGGTAGGTGGGTCGGAGGAGGGGGAGTGGGAGGGGGAGGTGGAGTGTGGTAAAAATGCTTTTGTTGTTGCCATTGTCCACTTTACTGCACTCACCGTTAGCCTCGTCTCTCTTTTCCCTGATTTGCATTTCATTTGCTCGGCTGAGCAATCTCTGACTCCCATCTCCGCATCGCTGCTCTCCCCTACTGCAGTGCCATCCTCGTGGTTCTGGTGTTTGTGTGTGCTAATGAATCTGCCGTTTGGTGCATTGGGAGCACGAGTACCGTCTGTGGCTTGGCTGCAATTAGCTCCAACTACACTTGACTTAACTTGACTTCCATTTTGCCACCGTTTGGCAGTCCTCGTCAATGAAGAGGTGCGAAAGATTGCATTGACAATGTGAATTTGTTGGCTTAACCAACTCAGACATGTTCTCCGGAAATGAAGTCAGTTGTATTTGTTACACACATAAGAAAATTTTCAATGAATAAAATTATAAATATTGAATATTCTTCATAACTTTATTATTATAAAATTTACTTTCAAACAATCGACCGCTTATAATTAATGATTTTTAAGCCGTAAGTAAATCTGAAAAATAGTCAAATTTACAAATATCCAAATATAGAAATTTAGTTCTATTAAATTAAAAATGGTAAACTTTCTTATTGAAAATGCGATGTTTGTACCTGTTTGAAATTAACTAATCATTTTCGCCGCTACAAAACAATTTATCACATATTGAAAACATTGTCAAACTATAAAAATAATACATTAAGTGAAATATTTATAAATTTAGCAAAATTGAATTTTCGTTTCATGTACAAAAATGGTTGTACACCTCTTGGAGAACCCTAAATCATTATCAGTTGATCAGCCAAACATCTCCAAGGTCGCAGCGATTGAGGAAACACCAGAAATTGAACCAAGCACAGATTCAATTCGTGTCCTAAGAGTAAGTTGGTTAACAGGGTTTTCCGGCATCTACGATTGGACGGACGAACTGGGCCAGTACGTAAAGAGGTTTATCGCCTATCTGGCGTTTCAGATCAAAAACTTATTTCACTCGGATCAAATTATCATTTATGAGGAGGCGCCCCTTTCGCCGGCATCCAAGGCGCAGTTGCAAGTGGCAGGACGCAAGACACTCGTACTCGATCTAGATGAAACGCTATTGCATTCATGCTACCTCGATCCGGAGACAAACAATTGGATTGGCTGTCATTGTATGCCTGACACCGCTGTTCCGGACTATGTGTTAAACATACCGATTATTGCCGATATCCAGCCAATTGAATTCCAAATATTCAAACGGCCATATGTCGACGAGTTTCTGAACTTTGTGGGCAGATGGTACGAGGTGGTCATCTTTACGGCCAGCATGGAGTCTTATGCCTCAATTGTGGTAGACAAATTGGATGATGGCCGCGGGATATTTCAGCGTCGTTTCTATCGACAACATTGTGTCTCCACTTCGTCATTGTTCAGCAAGAATCTGGCTTGGGTCAATAATGATTTGGCAAGCGTTTTTATTATTGACAACTCGCCGAATGCGTATCGTGACTTCCCAGATAATGCCATACCCATCAAGAGCTATATCTATGATCTCAATGATCAGGCACTGCTGAATTTGCTACCCTTTCTGGACGCCCTTCGCTTCACGACAGATGTTCGCTCGGTTCTCGGCCGTCGGGAATTAACAGCGCAACAAGAATTAAATAATATGGAATAATATTAATATTGAATAAACAACAAATAAAATTTTAGGTCAATTTCATAAATATATTTTCCAAATATTTCTTTGAAGTTGTAATCTTTAATAAGTATTTTAAATTATCCTTCACTCATAATAGATATATATAGGTAGATAAGTTTCCATTCGTTCTTGGTGGTAATTCACATTCATCATTGTTTAAACTTTTTAGCAATTTTACCAGTTTCATTGTCGCTGAAAAAGAAAAAGGAAAACTTTACCCAAAATGCTGCTAAGGGGTTGATTGTCATACCTGCTAGCTTCCTCCTAGAAATCCAACGACATCGATGAGTTATCGAGAATGTCGAACATTTAAGCACAATTGACTGCGCCTCGACGCATGGAGGCAATGAAAATTTATGGCGACACAGGTGAAAGTTGTGCGTTCCTTCTTCCCTTCCCTTCCCTTCCTTGTTGCAGTTGCACTTAACGCAATCTGGCTGAATTTATTGCAGTTGCGTTGCTTAAGCCACTACTACTCGGCTAAAGCGATTTGTGAATGTATCAGATCTGGTTAGTGTTTAATGAATTATTTTGCTCACAACTAAATTCTCCACTTTCAACTGCTCCTCAATAAAAACCATAGTCAGCAATCAACAGGTTCTTGACTCATTTGCAAGACTCACATTGATTTGCTTGGTTTTACTACAGCAAAAACTAAATGAAGCTTTGACGTTTTTACCATGAAACTTTGAATTTTCGTATTTTATAATAATGACAAGAGTTTTTGGCTATGTTGCACAAACGGATAAGTTTCCATCGGACAGCCATCATACAATAGCCCAACCTTCTCAATGATCCCATCCCATAGAAGTTTCCAAAAATTTTAGTTTTTCAAATTTTATTTAATATAATAATATTTTGTTTCAACTGCGGTGCAAATAGATAAAGAAAACTTAGGAAAACAACCAATTTATTTGTAGTTAAATTCAATGGAATTTATTCAATGTAGTTATTTTAAAATTCTTTAGTTTTTATGAAAACTGTAGAAAAAAAATTATTGCACATTTTGAAGTGCTGAAATTGAGAGTAGGTGAAGCATAAATGCAGATATCAAATGTAGGAACTGACTGAGTCAGTGGCTGGTTGACTGATTGCTCATACGCACTGCTGGTTGCAACAGTGTCTGCAGGAGTTCTGCCACTATTTGAAATTCAATACCCGTAGCCAGAGGGAAACAGATAGAGATAGAGATAGAGCAAGAGACAGAGACAGACAGAGTACGCTTGAGTTTTTTTTTTTACCCAAATGTGGACCGGCACATTTTATGGCACTACAAATCAAAATCGCATGCCGAAGCCATATAAATCAGATTAGGCGACTAGCAAAACACATAAATATTCACGTATTGAAAGAAATATTGGCGCATTTTGACAATTTGCACGAACATCAAATTATTGTTTAAACTTTAATTGTATTTGCAACCAAATCGTTGAATGCAAATATTTCTATTCTTTTTTATACACCAAATTTTAATTTAATCTTAACTTAAAAATTTTAAATAAAATGCATTTAAATGAATTCAATTGTTTAGTTAATTTTTTTTTTAAATATCAAAAGTATTTTTCCATGAATAATATTTTACAGTTATTTCCCGTCTTAGGTTAACACAATGCTGGCTTCTTTCCAGGCCTTCTCCTCAACCCAGTTTCTTAAATATGGTACATTTGTGTATGCGGCCGGAATGTCCTTCGTTGTGCAATTAATCCCCCAGGAGACAATGCCTGCCAGCTGAAAACGATCCGTTGCCCCAGGCATGGTGCAGAATAAAGGTGATCCGCCATCTCCCTTACACGTGTCCTTGCCCTCTATGCCGCCGGCACAAATGAAGCTCTCGTCCAACTCGTAACGTTTTCCAAGAATTGTGGCACGGAGCAGCCGCTGGCAATGTGCATGCTCCAGGATTGGCAAATCAATGCGTTTAAGTATCTGTACCATAAAATTATCGCTGATATTGCGATGACCCCAACCGATGGCAAAGCACTGAGCTCTGCGCAACTCTGCCTGCAGCTGGGCACTGTCAGTCGGCGGCAGACAAAGCGGTTGGATATGTATTGCCAGATCGAAGGCTTGCTGCAACACCAGCAGCGCGATGTCATTGCGCTTGTTCAGGTCGTTATATCTCTCGTGGCGATACACACCGCGCAGGCGGCGCGTCTGAACGGGAAGCGGCTCACCCTGGCCCATCAAATCATATTCGCCGGCACGGGCCAGCATTGTGTCTGCGGTATGGTTCGCCACATTGTGGGCAGTGGTCAGCACCAGAAGGGGATGTATCAATGTGCCGCCGCAAACATAATTCGACTGCATGTCCATGATGGCAACCATCCAGGGGAACTCGGCATAGAGCGACTCATTATCGTTATATCCCACCAATTCGTAATAGAGTCCGAAGGGATTACTGTAGCCACATCCCTTGTACTGGAAGTCCTTCACATCACGCCGCGTGGGACTCTCGCTCTCCACGAGCTGCAACAGCAGAAATCAGTTGGAAAATCAATGCACATAAATAATTCATGGGATGGGAATGGAAAATAAGAAATGTGCCACAATGAAATTAATTAATGTGATGTGTGGGTAAATATCATTAACTAATTAATCAATTTATATTATAAATAATATAATTTTATATATTTGTCAGAGCTGTTACTTGTTTCTTAATTGTAATTTTAATAAAATTATTATAATATAATAACTATTTTGTTATTCTGCGTACCTTATCACCCAAGGGGCAGCAAGTTTCGAAAGCTTTACATCCCGAGTTGCTGGATTTACTTATTTTAGGCTGAATTATAAACCGACCATCTGCATTAACGGCGCCAGTTTTACACAGATGTCGGGGTACACACAGACTATTTTCGCCACAGCTCTCGTAATCCAGCATGAGATTATCATCGAGCGGCTTCTCCGAGGTCTGACGATCCAAATTGGTTGACTGCCTTGTTAATGTTGTGCTAGTTGTGCCACTCGCCTGGCTTCGGGCGTAGCTCTCCAGCTGCGCTTTGTCGCAACAGACGAGGGATATGCCGCATAAGCGATTAAAGCTCCGTGGTATGAGTAATCCAGCTCCGGAATCATCTGACTCCGTGCAGCGTTGTTCCGTAACACAAATCTGATCGTCATTACATAAGCTCAGCACTGCGGTGGCATAGACGAGTACCAACAGTGGAAGCAACTTTATTAAATTGCTCATCTCCAATCACTGGTAAAAATATTTAAAAATATTTAAATATATTATGCATTTATTAATGAACACGGAATGCAATTTGAACCGGTTATCTTTGCAGCTATTTATATCAATACAATTTAAAAAGCAGAATAATATTTTATTCCAACAAGTTCAACTGTAAAACGATCTCTCTCCTGTTCAAGTCCTCGACTGTGGGCCATAATCAGCAATGTGAATTGTCTTAAGAGTTGGAGATACTTTGTCCTTACTGTTAGATACTTAAGCACAAAACTATTATGTCACTTTTACCAATTTAATGGGTTTATGGTTAAAAATATAAGAAGATGTATGATGTTTTCGTAGATTTATATTCCGAATCCGAAGCTATTTGTTTTGTCTTATAAATTCTGAAACAGAAGTCCACTCTCAAAAATTATCATATCCAGTAAATTCCAAAATTTGAATGTTTAATTAATAAAAAAAAAACTTTAATAATTGCTTAACGGTCAAGCAGCAACCCAAAAAGAATATTTATCTAGAGTATTTTGCAGTCGGCTATGCCGCATTCTTTGTTTCACTTGTTATAAATATATTCTGTGAACTTTGTACACTTTGATATATATAGCATATTATTGAAATTTCGAACAGAGGATTTTGAAGAAATAACTTGAAAAACAAGAATATCTTAAATATTATATGCAATAAATTGAAATGGCATATATATAATATATATGCCCAGATTTCTACTGATTAAGTGAGTAATCAATTTCGCACATTAATAATTACATATACAATCTGCAGCCAAAAAGAGCCGCAACAAAATCAATAGTTATAATTCACGATTAGCTTGAGTTACGTTCCGTAAGAGTTGCAACTTTTAACTAAGCTTGCCAATTTTCAGATCACATATTTTATTAGCTTCATCAACAGATTCAGCGCTGCAAACTCTCTGTGCGAACATCCATTGTGAATTCATTAACTTAACGAAGAGAATTGAAATTAAGCTTAGCTTGAAATTGATCTGTTGTATTTTCTCTCTCTTCGATGCTTATTTGCGCCTCAATTTACCGTTGCTCTCTCGGCTTGTTTTCAAGCCGGTTCTATAATATACACGAAATCTGCTTTAGACAACTCAGTTGCAATTGAATGGGCTTCGAACTATAATTCAATCGGACAAAAACATCTATACATGTATGTTGTATTTCTCTGAAATTAAAAAACACACACACACACACATATATATATATATATATATATATATATAAATACTGGCTGTGAAAACAAAACGTTTGAAAAATTTGCAATCGTCTGACCATCGGATGCAATTCTAAAAAGATCTCGGCAGATACAATCACATAAATTAATTAAAAATGATAACCGATTATAAATGACAAAGTATCGAAATAAAACTAACATAATTGTGTACAAAAATAGAATACAATTGAATAGAAAAAACCTATTCTATAGATAAGAAGATCTTAGGCAAACAAGTGTTAATTAAAGAGATTTATTGATAACCTACGCATTGCATACGGTTTTGTCTTTGTTCTTATTGTGCTGAATCTCTCTTTTTCTCTCTCTCTCTATATATATATTACAGCTGATGGACGCCGTTTATTATTGGCTGCTTGCCTTCGTTGTTGTGACTCAGAGTCAGCTGTTGAATGGCCAGCAAAGCGCTGCATCGATGTCAGTATGTGACGCAGAAGAAGTGTGCGTTACCGAGCAGCGTTGCAATGAGTCGGATGATTCGGGTATTCAACAAATTATGGAACGCCTGGCCCCCATCTGTGCTGAGGGTATGGTTTGCTGCGATCGCGAGCAACTGGAAAGTTGGGATGCCGCGCAGAATATAACCAGAACTCGTAAGCCGCCCGCAAGCACCGACATCACAACCAAAGCGGCCAAAAGCACTGCTTCTGACTCTGAACCCAGCGGCTATGATAGCTGTGGCCTGAACATGGAATGTGTGCCCAGGAATCTCTGTCGAGACAACGTCGTCGTCGAAGACGGTCGCCATCTAATCAATCCTCGAATTGGGGAGTTGCCCTGCACCCGTTCCCTGCATCGCTGCTGTGCCATAGAACATCGAGTGAGTCAACCAAGTACACTCAGAGAAAAGCTAAGAAGATTTGTTGTTTTGAAGAATTAATGTTTTTATCGCCACTGATTTCTATATCAATTTTACTTTAGGTGCCGGCCGATGAGAGTCCGTACATTGAAAGGTCGAACAAGTTCAAATACCAGGGCTGTGGGCACAGCAATCCGAATGGCCTAATACCGGATGATGATAAGTTCGAGTACCAGGCGGATGTATCGGTCTTTGGTGAATTTCCGTGGATGGTGGCAATTATGACTGGACGTAATCAGTATCTCTGTGGCGGCACACTAATCCATCCGCAGCTGGTGTTGACGAGCGCTCACAATATAGTCAACCAAACGGTGGACACACTGATTGTATTTGCCGGCGAATGGGATCTGAATGGTATGGATGAGCCGTACGAGCGTCAGGCATGCCGCATCAAGCAGATCATTAGCCATGAGGAGTTCAATCCTCAATCGAAATTTAATGATATTGCTTTGCTGGTGTTGCAGAAACCGGTCACAATAATGCCGCATATTCAACCGCTGTGCCTGCCACAGCCAGAGACGCCTCAGGTGCAAAAAGATCTGCGCCGGGCTGTGTGCTACGCCACCGGTTGGGGTGCCCGAGATCTAAATAGCAGTAGATACGAACATGTACTCAAACGCATCATTCTGCCAGTGGTAAGCAAAGATGAGTGCCAGGCACAGCTGAGACTTACCCAACTGACCAGGCGTTTCCGGTTGCGTCCCAGTTTCCTCTGTGCCGGCGGCATAAAGGGCCAAGATACATGCAAAGGTGATGGCGGATCACCATTATTCTGTACGCTGCCCGGACAGGAGAATCGCTATCAGATGGCTGGCATCGTTTCGTGGGGCATCGCTTGCGCCGAGGAGGATGTGCCGGGGGTCTATGCGAATGTGCCCTACCTACGCCCTTGGATCAATGAAAAGGTCAAGGCACTGGGTTTTGATCTGGAGTGGGCGATATAACTAATTAATCATTTGAAATGAACATCAAATCGGAGATGAATTTGCTTCTCAAATTAATCTAAATTCTTACATTTATTTTTTATTAAAACAATTAATATGACAAATGCATGCGAATAAAGAAATTTAAAAGCATTTTCTTATCAATATACGTGAATTTTATACAAGTTCCGCTTAGCCACTTAGCCAACTAATGCAGCTTAAACCATTCCCTACTTTATTATAAAATAAAAATAAGAAGGAAAAAAAAAACGGCAGATTTATTGCAACTATTAACGCAGCTAAAGAGAACAAAAAGGAGGGCAAAGGAAAAAAGTTAAGCATCTTCATGGCCTTCTCCTATAAATAGAAATAGCTGAGTCGCAGCATATTTTGTGGCACCCTTCCCTTCACCCTCCCCCCACGCAACGTTGTCGTGTCCCGAAATTAAGTATGTAGCTAAAGAAAGCAGCGCGAAACAATGAGGCAGGGCGGGCAAGGTGGCAAGGCGACAAGGAGGCAAGGAGGCAACTAGTAGCAGAGAGTCTGTCTTGGACAGCGAACGTTGCTACCAAAAATTGAGAAATTACATGCTGTGAAATAGCTGGGGAATTGATTTCGGTGGTGGCTGCTTGCTGTTGCAGGCGACGTTTCTACTTAAAAAAAAAAGAAGCAAAACCAAAAAAAAAAATCGACACATTTCTCAAGTAAATTGCAAGGAAATTTTTATTTATTGGTTATTTTCATGCAACATGCTACTTTGCCAGAGACTCATATTGATTTTCCCAGAGTAAATACTTGCCTCTACATATATATATATATATATATATATATATATATATATTTCGTTTAGCATTTTCTTATAGCCAAAGAGACGCCTGATTAGGTTGCATTGCTTGGTAAATATCTCAGAAATTCAAATATTTACGAAATTGATTATCATTTAATTATAATAAAGCATAATGTCCAATGCAATTTCACTTGCATCCATCTTGCAACCATGTGTGTGTGTGTGTGTTTGTGTGTGTGAGTGTGCGCAATTATAATGGCCCTGGCCGCAAATGTGTTGCATACTTTGAGGCACATTTCCTTGCAACCGGGAAGCGGCAGCTGCAACTGCTCTTTCTCGCTCTCACTCTCTGGTCTTATGTGTGTGTGTGCGTGTGCGTGCGTGTGTGTGTGCGTGCGTGTGTGTGTGCACATGGCATCAAATTACAAATCATGTTGTGCCCGGGAGGGGCTAAATGGGAGTGGAGCAGGCGTTTGACGGAGGACCAATGCTTTGTGGCCTGCCAACGGAAGTAGAAACAGATGCAAATGGCAGTTAGGAATGAGTACAAAGTCGTGTATGTTTACTGAGTGTGTGTGTGTGTGTGTGAGTGTGTGCGAGTGTGTGTACGAGTGTGTGTGCGAGTGTGCATGCCTGCATGTATTGGCTAGGCAACATGAAAAACAAAACAAGCCACTAATGTTCCATTCACACATTCGAGCCAACACACGCACACACACGCACACACAGAACACATCCTATGAACAATTGACACTGGCTAATTGCACTGGAAAATCCGTTAAATGTGACCATAACCATTTTGGTCCTGTTTTATTTTATTACACTGCAACCAGTTGGGTTGTTAGATGTGATTTGTGGCCAAAATGGTACATTTTATAGGAAAAGTTCTATACTCATTTATATATCTAAACAGTGCGGCAGCACTTATGTTGCAAGTATTGTCCATTAGCATTTATTTAAGCAACCTTCTACATAAATTACCGAGTCTGTTTAAAGTTTGTGTGGAAAATAATTGAATACAAATAGCCACCAAAAAAATGGCAAGTTAAAATTTTTAAAAATTTTCATTTAAGCATTATTTATTGAATCTGAATATGATTTTGTGATTTTGAAAATAATTTAATTCTGAATTTAAATCAGTTTTTTTATTTTGTTTAATTTAACTGCATTTATTATTTAAATTTGTTGACGTAATACGATAATGAAAATATGTCATAATAACGTATGTAATACTGACGTCAATAAGCTCTAAAAGTAACAAATTTGCAACCATAAATGGCAGAAGCGGCTTTTAAGCCACACTATTTTAATAGGCTGGCAATGCATGTTGCGCATTTTGTTGTTGCCGCTGCGAGGCTAATTAACAAGTTGAGAATATATTACGAACATTGCATTTGAAAAATGCAACAGCACCGCGGGCTGCATTTGGGTTGACTGGGTTGACTGGGGTGGCTGTGGGAGTTGCGTCAAAATAAAGCTAATACTCCAAGTACACAGCACACGAGGAATGGCATTTTTGTTTGGGCGACGCTCTGGTTTTGCAAAACAATTAAATGCATGCAAACCTGCCAGGCCTGTCTGTCTGTCTGCCTGTCTGTCTGCCTGCCGGGCCGGGCCGCATGGCGTATACGCAATGTGCCGCAGTGCGATGTACGCACATTAAGCATGCGCCCCGTGTACCAATGCAAGCGACATGTTGTCAACGTTTTAGAAAATTTGTTATGCAAATTGCTTATTAACTTTATGACTAGCTGTCGAATTGTCGCTACTCGCAAATGTTCAACATTTTCAATTGTCAATTAGCTGCGGATACCATAAACAACCCAAAAATCCGCTGGAGTATGCCATAAAACACAGCGCATTTATTTAAACATTTTGTGGGCGTAAAGTTCATCGACTCGCATTAAGTGCACATAAAATGGCCTGGCTTCGATTTTAATTTATGTGCCACCGATTTACCTGTGGCAGACAGAGAGAGAAAGACAGACAGACAGAGAGAGAAACAGTTTATAGTGCCTAGCTCCTAGCTGCTGGCCAGAGCCTGGTGGGCCTGCTAATGACATTGCCACTATCATCAATGGCCTTTAGTTTAATTGAAAAATTTCATTTTGTGTTAGCTAATGGCAGCTGTGTAATTTATGATGCCAGCCCAGCATGCCAGGAAAGCAGCACATTTATTGCCACACTCAATGCTGGCTGGCTATTTCCCACTGGATGCTCCTGCTGCATTTCAATAGTTTCATTTTAAATTAATTTTAAATCTCAAATTATTTTAAGAAAGCATTTTGCTATAACAGTTTACTAAGCATCTAGCAAAATTCTTGCTGAGTAAACTCTCTTTCTGCTTTGAGGCTTAAACACTTATTAATAAATCTGTATTAAATAAAATCCAAGTCAATTCAAATTTTTGAATTGGGTTTGTAATTACTTGAAAAGTTATCACAAAGGTTTTTACAATCAATCAATTTTTAGTTCTTGAAAAAATTTCAAATTAAACGAGAAATGCACACATAAAATACCAAACGAATCAGAGTTTCACAGTTTAATTTTTTCTATAATTTTAGAATATTATATCACACAGATAAGATTTGGTTTATAATATCCCCAGTTTCGCTTAATTTCTGATAGCTAAGGAATGCAAAATTGCAGCAGGTCTTCAAAGTTAGTGTGTCAACAACAACAACAACAACAACAACAATAACAACTGAATTTAATTAAAGTGAAGCTGCTGAAGCAACGGCAACTAACGCGTACACAGAAAGCGGCACACAAAAGAAACTGGAGTGAAAAATACATTTTGCATGCACTGTGCGTCGAGGCGTGGATTTGAAGTGAGGAGTTTCGTTTGGCGGTTTTGCAGCCATTTTGCATGCTTTCATAATTCGCATAACCTTTGTTTTGTTTGACTTTGACGGGTGTGCCTTGAACCGGGCTTGGATAGCTCCCAACTGCTGCTGCCGCAACTCCTGCTGCTGCTGCTGCAACTTCTGCTGCTGCTGCAACTCCTGCCGCTGCTGCTGCGATTTTACACTCACTGCATCATTTGATAAGCAAATATTATTTCTATTTTTTTGTAGTAGGTCTGTTGGGTTTGAGGTGGCAATCGTTATGCCAATTTGCATTGCATGCAGGTTGGTGCAACAAGAAAGGGATACTTGGATGTTATGTTTTCATTAAACGCATCGTGTTATTGTGCTAGAAGTCAGTTTTAATTTTGCTTACTAATCGGCTGCTCCGTACTTGACTTAAAGCTGCTATCTGGCTGGTGCCTGGTTATCCTTCTGCCCGTTGCCCGTTGCACCTGCTGCTGCTGTTGCTGCTTCTGCTGGCTTGCCGGGGAAAATTGCAGCAACATTTTTGGCTGGCATGTTGTCGACATTTTTATGGCTGCTGAAATTCTTTGGGTCCTCCTCGTTGTGCAGCCATTGCCTGCCACTTGGTAGCCCAATTAAAAGTTTTAGCACATTTTCACTTGAAATTAATTGTCGGTAAACGTAATTCATGTCCGAGACACGAATGCGAAAGCAGCACCAGCAGCAGCCCCGACGACAACAACAACAACGACAACAACAATAGCAGCAAAAGACATGAACCACATTTTTTGGGGTGTCGCTGTTGTAAGTGTTGCCAGTAGCACCAATACACACACACACACACACACACAACAGCTTGTTCCTGTTGTGTTGCATACTGATGTGCACAAATGTGATTTTAAGCACTGAAAATATCCAAAAATTCTTAATAACGATCAAAGTAATGTTGCAAATAAAAATTAAGATTGTTAATTTAAATTAATTACTGTGAATAATGTGGGTACTTGAAAATGTTTCAATAAATTTATTAATTATCAGTTAAGCATTATATTTTAATGTACATTGTTATTATTATTAATTTTGTTTATATATAATTCATTAAATGTAATTCACTATAAAAATAACTCTCGAAATTAAACTCAAGGAAAAACTTAATTAAGGAACTTAACTTATAGTTGGACTGGCAAATAGGCGTATGCAAAACTGCAATTAAACTAAAACAATGCAAGAAAAATATACAAAAAACAATGCAAATGCACATCGAGGGCCGTAAAATTATGCAACAACATATTTAAAAGTATAAACAACATGAATAGTGCGCCGTACGCTTGAATTATTCACGGCAAAAAAAATATACAAATAAAAAAATAAAAAACGAGAGCAGAAAAACGGAAGCAAACGGCAAGAAAAACATCCGTCGACCACGCCCACAAAACTGCAGCAAGTTGGCTGGGCAAAAGCAAAAGGATTTTCCACAAGATTCTATGGGCGACTTACGTCGACTTGCGTTGTTTGTCTTCCAACAGCATTACACTCCTTTAATCTATATGCAAATTGCTCTGTTATGGGTGTATGTGCGGGTGTCTGTGTGTGTGTGTGCAGTACACATCCATATGCATGCAAATGTTGCATGTGGAGTGGGATCAAGGGTTCAGACTGCATCGAGAGTTGAGTTGAGCTGCCGCCAAAGCCGCATTTTCCTTTTGTACGTCTGCTGACTCCTGACCCCCGGTCAGCCACAAGTCCATGTAAACAAACACACACCCTCCCATAAATACATACATATATATGTATATATATATACAGTGACATTCACTTATTGGCCTGACTGGCCAAGTAAGCTTAATTAATAAATTCCAATTCCAAACGCTTAAAGTATGCCACCAATTCGCCTCTTTTCGTTCAAAGTAAATCGCGAATTCAGCAAAAAATAATATTAAAAAATATGAAATTTTTTGTGTTTTGCTTAAAGCATATTTTAATGAGCATTAGAATTTAATTGGAATTTCCGATAGCAATTTGCATGTCATTTCTGTAAATTCGCAAAAATGTACTTATTTTTTAATTAATTTTCATCTGACAAATAACGAGAAAAATAATGATAATTAGACAAAATATGGTTTTATAAGCAGCAGGAAAAATTTTAAATAAATTTTTACATAACAGAAAAGGATATATTTTTAATCTGGGATTCACTTATAATACTGATAGTTGTGCGACGACTTACATAATAAAAAATAAACCTAAATCTAAAGTCGAATTCCCAACTTAGAAATTTTTAATTGCCGATCATCAAAATATATTTTAAGGTTTTCTAATAAACTTCATTTCTCGTACTACTTTCTAAACAAGCATACACTCAGAAAAAATAGTATGAAATGAGTGAAACTTCTTGTCTCCCTTTCTCTCTCTCTCTCTCTCTCTCTCTCTCTATCTCTATCTCTATCTCTTTCTCTCTCTATTTCTGTGACACTCGTTGTTGAACAAAATGGCGCTGTCTTCATTTGTTCACAACTCTTTGTCTATTTTCTGTAAGAGTTGGGCAAAACAAAGCACTTGAATATGCTTCAATGAGCAACACTCTTATATTACACACACACGCACACAGACACACACACATGTCAGCTAATTATGTCAATTGCAAAGCTCGGCCTGACACTCGCCTGCAATTGCCACACTTAAAGTTTAGCAGCAGCTGTGAAAGCAGTTAAAAGGCAGAATGAGACATGAACTGAGACTGCAACACACATCATATGGCTTACACAGCATGTCAACAAACAAGCAGTTAATTACTCAGCTCGAGTGGAGACTGCACGACTGGCAGTTACCCTGTACACATGATTTATGACTATCGTTAAGCTAAAGGATAATCGAGCGAGTTGCTTCATTAAGTTGAGTGTTGATACAAAAAACAACTTTAATTTACGACAAAAGGGCTTTGCAGCCTGAGACATGTGTGGCATGTTGCGCGTTGCCCGTTAATGTTGAGTTGCAACAATAAAAACTGTTGCAAACATTGTCACACACAGTAAGTGTTTCTTTGTGTGTTTGTTTGAAGGCCATGAAAGTTGTGCATAAAACGCAAATGTATTAAATTTCTATATAGAGCTTTGATGCTGATGTATTTGACTGTTTCACAATGCCATCGATAGTTGATTGACACACACATTTCCACACACACACACGCAGGCACACACATATAAGTAGTAGGTCAGGGTTGCCTGTAAATCAGGCTACAATTTCCACTAGCTTTGCAGCTACTCCGGCCTCAAATCGCTGACGCTGTACGAGCCACAAGCGTGTCATTTGCTGACCCATAGACAAAAAGACAAAAAAAAAAAAAATAAATCAGAGACAGACAGACGGACAGACAGACACACACACACGGGTACAATGTAAATACGGCCACACTTACAATTCTTTCTTTTCTCTGGCAACAGCCACGTGCACAATTCTAAGACTAGAAAATCAACTCACGTACTGCTCGTTATTTATTCAAGTCAATGGAACTGACATAGTCCCACAAGCAGGCTCAAGCACTCTCACACACACACACACACACACACGCACACGCACACACACATGCATGTAAAAATTTGCTACTATTTGGCCTAAATGTGCATTTGGCTAAATGGCCAACATACCAGCAGTAGCCACACAAAAAAAACAAAAACAAAACCAAAAACAAGAGCCAATTCAAATAACAATAACAATTCAATCAAATTGAGCGCGTGTTCGTTCGTCTATGGAAATGTTGTACCAATGGCAACAAATAACAATAACACAGTGCTCGAGGGGAAGCCAGTGCAGATGAGGGGGACAACTTCAAAACATCACAAAGCACAGAACCTGAAATGTTTTGATTTAAATGAGAATTTTGCTCTTAATGTGCCAAAAGGAGCTTTCCGAGAGTAGCTTACTCTAAAAGAGAGAGCATGGGATAACATAAGGAGAATCTAAGGACAAATGCGCTCTTTCTTTCTCTCTCTTTATTTTTTGCATGGCGACTGCGCATTGCCAGTTATCCCAATTTAACCGATTATTATCTTTATCTAAAAGTTTGCAAAATTTCCCCAAGGGGAACCACAGCGTTTTCGATATTTTTGATGGGCAACAGTTGCTCATTAAACGGTTATTTTAACGGGGAAACAAACGGGAAAATAATCTCTTTAGTAATATGTGACTTCCCAAAGTGCCCCCTTCTCCAAAAGTTTATATGGAAAACTTAAATCAAATAAAGAATCTATTATTTTTTTAAAATATCCTTTAGAGTTTATTGAAAAATAGTTTTATTTTATTATTAAACAAATTATTTTTTATTAATTAATTAAAAATAATTATCTATGTTGGGTGGGCTATAAATAACATAAATAATTTAAATAATTTAAATAACTTAAAAGTTAGAATTATATAAATAAGATATATCTATATTTTGGTGTTTTTTTTTAATATGTGGGAAAATATATTTCAAGCAGGTGTACTTAAAAATTAACTTATATTTATACATATTACTTTTATAAATGTAATACTAAATAAGTGAATTTACTGTTTTTTAGTACCAAAATATTTTTATACTCTCAACGATAAAGTTCAAGGTTAAAAGTCGCCACAATGTTTTCTATTCCAATTTTTGTATTTTCTCACATGCTCAAAAACAAAAAAAAAATAAATATGTTTTGCATAAAATACACAAGTTTTTCGATTGCGCACTTGCAACACGTGCAGCATTTTGTTGCTGCCGTTGCCGTTTCGATAACACAGCTGGTGTTTTATAGAATAGTTGTTGCCGTTGTTTGTTGTTGTTGTTGTTGTTGTTGCCATTCCCCTCACATTGCATATATATGGGATGGCACCCCGTCGCCTGTGTGCATTTTCACAGTCATTTGAACTTTCCAACACTCGCAAAATGTGCAACATGGCGTAAAGAAATCGTGTAAAGCGTTTCAGTTAGCCCTCGAAGAGGCAGCCGCCAGAAAAACTTTACTTCAATTTGCATACAGATATGCGTATGTAAATATATATATATCTATGTATATATATATGTATATATAAAAACACACACACACACAACGATGCAGTGCAAAGCGATTTAGTTGCGCTTTTGCTTGGTTAAACCATTTAAAGAAACACTCAAATTCGACTCAAGTCAATTTACAACGGATGCTGATGCGCTTGTTCTGAATATGTTTATATATATATATATTATATATATATTTTGCTATATCTAAATGCAGACTAAAGCTAATTTAATAAAGTTTAAGACTAGATAGCAAATTGTTCTATGCAATTTGATGTTTGTAGAAGGCTAAGCAAATATTTTTTATCTGAAAAGAATAACTTAAATTGTTTTAATACTGTAAAACTTAACAAATCAAAATTTATGAGCAGTTTCAAGAAAAAGTAGATGTGTGCTTATTCAAAACACTCTAAAGACTTTTGTTTTCTATGCTAGAAATTCTTCTACAAAATCTTTATTATATACAATTTTCCACTTAAAAAAACTATGCAAAAAATTGATTCTGCTAAGAGACTACAATTACTACTTATAAGCCTACATTTCCAATGAGATTTCATTGTTTTTCATCATTTATGATTTTTAAAATGACTTATCTAACATCTCAGCTACTAAAAATTCATCTAACAAGATACCCAAATCTTTTAAGCTATTTATAACTAGAGTTTTCTTCAATTTGTTGAGATTGCCTTAAGTAGCTTTCATCTCATTTTTTTCATATGTATATTTGCAATTATTTTCAGCATTTATCAGAAATGAATCCTTGGTTTGAATATCCACATAAATCTGCTGCAGATATGTAACTGTATCTTGTTGCAGCTATTAGCTATTATCTACATAAATGTGTTTTTTGATACAGTCGACAAACAAAAATTGATATTGTTTTTGCTGTCTGTTTGCATTTTGCATTTCTACTGCAAATGCGAAATCGATTTCATGTTTTGCTGAATGACTTTGGGGAGTTAAACAAAATTCGATGTAATTTAGTATGTATATTTGTACGAATGAATGTATTTGTATGTGTATGTATGTACGTCAAATTGTAGCAACGAAAACAGTAAAATTGCTTTGATGCGCTTTATTGGTACTGCATTTTTATTGCCACTGTTGACACAATCTCGTACTGTTTACGATGGCTTATACTCAATATTTACCTTGTCCTATTTATTGTATATCCCAATCCTAAATCTTTAGTCCGCATCCTACCTCAGCTTCAATGGCATCATCATCATCGTTGTCAATGTCAGTTGTCCTTTCGTTTTTTGTTTGTATTGCTGATGCTCTGAACATTTAATTCAATGTTCGGCTGCTTGTTGTTTCTGCAATGTTCACTTACGTTTCATTTCCGTCCGGTCTTGTCGAGCGTATCCGCCTGATATGGCGTCTGATTTCCGCTTTGCGCTTCACCGAGCTTCCAATGGCGAACGGCGAACGGCGAATGTCGAATGGCGAACCAACTCTCGCTGAGATTGACAACCTGTCCTACATGTTTGTCTATATATGCTATCAGACTACACATATTTATGTGCACATATGTACACTCACTTTGATTGAGTATCCCTAAAGTATCTTCGTCGTGTCCTTTAAAGTGAAAGTTTTCGCTTTCTTCTTTTGTATTCTCAGCCTGACTTGAGTCTAGAAACTTTTAATACTCTGTCCCTGAAGTTGACTAAAATATGCCTTTGAGTAGAGTTTTGCACATTAGTGTTGTAAACTTTTATAAATTAGTTTCAACTTAAATGCAAATCAGTTTTTTGGATACTATATTTTATTAAAAATTGGCAGTTTAAAAATGCGTTTAGGAATTTATATATTTATTGACCATTTGTAATTTTTTCTACAGCAAAGCTTACTCAGAAATCTCAAATCGCTTCAATTTTAACAGAGTTAAGGCTAAAGCAAAAACAACATATAAAAATTTCAACAACAGAAAAATAATATAATTTGTAATATATTTAAATATTTTTTTAACTTAAGCATGCTGTTATCAGAGTAGGACGAAGTCGACTAAGTTTTTTCTATTCCATTTGTTGATATTGAAGTCATTGCTTTCAGTGTTAATGTGTATGTGTGTGTGTGTGTTGTATAAGTGTGTGTATGAATATGGGTGTAAGTCTATATTTGAGACGCATTCCATTTGATTGCTCTTGGCATTTCAATTTGCCGAATTAAATTCAAATTGATTCCAAATGCAGCAAATATTTTGCTGGATTTCGATTTAATTGTGTTTTGATGTAGGGCTTTATATTTGCATTTACTTATTAATTATTGGTTGGTTACTGCTTTTAGCTTAAACTAGTAAAAATAAAAATGATTTGAATAGTAAGAAAAAGGAAAAAAAATATCGCCCGAGCAGGGACTTGAACCCTGGACCCTTGGATTAAAAGTCCAATGCTCTACCGACTGAGCTACCCGGGCACGTGACGAGGGCTTATCTAATAAATTCTAAATAGCCACCCGCTTTTCAAATATATATATTTGTGTACTATATTATATGTATGTATGTATGTATGTACATTATGAATATTACATTATTCAGTAATCTCAAGTATTTTTCAGGTAGTTTAATTAGATGAGTTAACCCATTTAAGAAGTTTATAAATTTCCAGTTAATATATTTTTAGGTGCTTCTCCAATTTATTCCAATCTATTCACCACACTTATTGAATCATTTTGTATTTATTGAAAATCCCATTATGAAGAATTATGCGCTACAATTTGTGCACACCATAAAGTCCTTATCCTGGTTACCATTCTCATTCCCGGTCCATGAACACACTAATGCGTTTGTTGACCCAATCCCATTAAATGTCATTGCGTTTTCCACATCCCGCAATCTTAATGTTTATATCCGTGAAGCATTTCACTTACCCGTCGTCTCCCTCCGTCTGTCAGTCTGTCATCCAAAATCCATTGAGCGTAACGCATAAGCATGAAATTCTTAGCATTTCATTTGAAACACTCTCACACGCTCGAATTCACGTTTGTATTCACTGTATGCTGCTGTCTGTGTGTGTGTGTGTGTGCGAGTGTGCGTATGTGTGTATGTATGTGCTTGTAAGTTTCATAGTCTATTTATTTTATTAGTGCCATTGCAGTCAGTCAGTATTCAGTCGCATTCAAGTTGTCTCAGAAATAGCCACTATTCGATGGCGAATTCAAATTCAATACCCAATAATTTACTAAATGTCCTGCAGAGAGAACACGTATAGACTGCAGCCAGGATGTGCTCAAAAACTGTGCGACAAGTGGCCAGAATAATTTTAAAGGTATTTAGCAGAAGTGTAACATGTAAACATGTTAAGATTAATTAATCAAATAATAAAACCCTCGAATCTATTTTTAGCAGTTTCTACATTGCAATAACCTTCTAAGAGACTCCCTCTTATAATTTGCTAAGCGGATAACAATTATAAAGTCTTAAAAAAAATATACCAAAAGAGAAATAACCATTCCTAGTGTCAAACGTAGCTTCCCTTATGTCTGGCTTTTTGCCGCAGCTTCCTGCACCACATGGCTAATGTTTCTATTCCCAACTCGGGCCAACAGAGCTAACTAACTGCAAAAAAGATATATTCTGCATTTGGCGTTCATTTTTTCTCAGTGCTGGCAACTTTCAGTCACACACTTTTCATGATTTATTTGTTGCATTAGTGGACGTCGCATTGTATCCCGTTGTACCCGCGTGCTGATGGAGACCACTTCAGGTGAGTCTGGGCCTCCCTCCTAACTTATACAGTTGCCGCTGCAGCTGACATCGCCAGTAGGCCATAATAAATGGGGTGCTTAAGCTCAAGCGACCGACCGTTGAGCAAAAAACATTAACAATTTTTAATGCCATAAAAATGCAGAAAGGCTCCACATTCAGTGTCAAGGCTGTGTTCAGGTACAGTAAATACCGCACGGCGATGACAGAGCTGGCGAACGTATTAATTGTGTCATTTACCACAACCATTAACAAACAAGCATCGTAAAAACATACACCGCGATATGCGTAAAACCGTCAAATGTTTTCGAGGGTCTCCTCATATTTACACATTTTAAATTGTGTGAGAGAAAATTACATAAGATTTATATGATTTTTACAAGACTAAGTATACAATGGAAATGTCAATTTATCTGCAAGTACATTATCTTTCACTGATGTTTTAGTAGAAATTTCACTTACATATTTAACTAATTTTTTAATAGTATCTCAAAATAATTGCTTTTAAGATTTTAATATTTGGCTAAATACAATAATTTAGTGAGAAATTTTCAAATTCAAAATACAAACTGGTGTTTGGATTTCATAGCTATCAGCATTGAGTCAGGAACCAATGGCATTCACTTTATCGATTGTTTGCAATCAGTTTTTCCCTTTTTTTGGCCAAAGTTTTAGTGTGATATTTGTAATCGATTATTGACAAGGGGCTGTTATTCAGCTTCACAGAAGCGAATTACAATCAGTCATTAGTTGTAACTTATTGAGTTGTGAGCCATTAAAAGTTATCAAATTAATAAATAAATTGAAACAAAACCTAAATTTTGTAATTGTACGAAATTTTTTTTCGAATTGCATAATTTGATATAATTTTCACGATATAAGCAGAAGCTGCTTTTGCTGCGCGCAAAAATGAGTCGTCGCTGTTAACCGCTAACAGTTGAGCAAAATGTAAATGGCCTATCGCTGTATATATGTTATATATATGTATGTTGTATGTATGTTCATGTTGGTTATTTATTTTCACCCTGTTTGCAGGTTAGCTTTGTTGTTTGGCACAAATTTACTTAATTAGTATGGGAAAACGGCGAACGCAATCTCTAATGGACTCAAATTCAAGCAACAGCGACAGCGATACAGACACAAACCTGGAATCGGTGAGTAATGAAAATGTTTTAAGTGTGGAAGGACGCCCCGAAAAAATTCAGCCGCCATGCAACAAAAATCAATGCGACGCAAAAATCATATGTAAAAATCTATATATTAATTTGTATATGTATTTTGCATGCAGGACTTATTGTCGGTAGCCCGAAAACGTAAAAAGCCAAGTAATGTCACAAAAGCGGCAAATTCCAAGTCCGATTCGGACTCAGACTGGGCTAATAATAAATCGGGTGCGCCCGCCACAAAAAAGAAACGCCAAAAGAAGACGAGCAGGGATTCGAGTTCATCGGAGGAAAATTGGGACGATGATAGTCAGGATGAGGCCGGGCCAACAAATGTCCCCACTTCCACCGAAAAACGTCCCGAAGCCGAACTGCATAAAAAGGCAGATAATCAGAGTGAACAGGAGGAGGGTGAAGTCTCCGACAGCGATTTTGATAACGATAAATCCAAATCGAAAGCAACAACATCGTCGGACTCGGGCTCGGGCTCTGGCACAGATTCCTCTGATTCGTCATCCTCGAGTTCAGATTCCGAGTTTGACGATGGCTACGATGATGATCTGATGGGCGATGACGCTGATCGAAAGCGACTCAATGGACTGTCGGAGAAGGAGCGCGAAACGGAGATCTTCAAGCGAATTGAGCAGCGCGACATAATGCGCACCCGTTGGGAGATCGAGCGCAAGCTAAAGCTTGCCCGCCGTGGCGAAAGGAACGAAAAATCGAAGTCAAAGGGTGATCGGGCCAAAAAGAAGTCCAAGAAGGAGAAGCGACTCAAGAGGGCCAAAGAACTCGCAGCACCAAACATGCATCAGGCATCCATCGGTGCTGATACCGATCCGAGCAAAAGTGGCGTAGCCGAACCACGAACCATACCCAAGAGTCCATCGCCGGCGTTGACTTCGATGCGCGAGGGTCCATCCACATCCGGGGCAAGTTCGGGTTCAGGTGCTGGTGCACCCAGAAGCAGTAGCGCCGAGCGGATTGCCGAAGAGCAAAGGGCCAGTGATGTGGCCGATTACTTAGATCACAAGGAGCGCTCCAAGGAGCGCAAAAAGAACGTCGAGGCAAACAAAACGGATGACAAGCGCAGCAACGCAATGGCCATGCTGAAAGCCAAGCGAGAGGGAAAAGCTAAGCGAGGTAAATTCTTGGCTTCACAAAGTAAACCTTTCCGTTGTGTATATTTAACAAATCTCTTTCTTTAATTTCCTTTTGCAGAGGAGGAGGAAGCGAAGCGACAGGCGGAACGTGATCGGGATGATGACAAAGAGGAACTGGAGAGCGTGTCCGGTTGCAAATCGGCTGTGAAACTAAAAGCATCGGAAATCTATTCAGATGACTCCGGCAGCAGTGACTGGGATGACGATGAGAAGCCGACGGACAAAAGATCCCGTTCGAACAGCAGCAAAGCCTCCAGCGAATCGGAAGAAGATGACAAGGCGACCAAGGACCCGGTATTTATAACCACCCGTGAGGATCTCAACAAGTTGCGATTGTCTCGCTTCAAAATGGAGCGTTTTGTTAATCTGCCCATATTTGAGAGTACCGTCGTCAATTGCTTCGTCCGGATCAGCATTGGCAACAACGGACAGAAGCCCGTTTATCGCGTTGCTGAAATTGTTGGCGTTGTGGAAACTGGAAAAATCTATAGTTTGGGTACGACGCGTACGAATCGTGGACTGCGCTTGAAGCATGGCTCACAGGAACGCGTATTTCGGCTGGAGTTCATCTCGAATCAGGAGTTCACCGAAACGGAGTTCAACAAATGGGTCGATATATGCCAGCAGTCGCATGTGCCAATGCCCTCAATTGATCTCATTGAGATCAAGGCCAACGACATTAAGAAGGCCCTCAACTATGAGTACAAGGACGAGGATGTCGACAAGATCGTTGAGGAGAAGAATCGCTTCCGCAATCGACCCACCAACTATGCCATGAAAAAGACCTGCCTGATGAAGGAACGTGACGCGGCGATGCTGCGCGGCGATTACGACATTGCCAACGATCTGGGCCAGCAGATCGATCAGCTGGAGAGCCGCGCCTCCGAACTGGACAAGCGACGTTCGCACAGTCTTAATTTGATTTCGTACATCAACGATCGCAATCGAAAGCGCAACGTCCAGGATGCTGAAAAGGCCATCATGGAGGAGGCGCGTGCCAACAAGGGCCAGAAGATATCGGATCCATTCACGCGACGTATCACCCAGCCACGCATGGGCTTCAAGGGTGGCATTAAAAAGGATGATGAGGATATGCTGTTGGCACCGATGCCGCCGCCGCCACCGGGAAAAAAGAAACTAAATGAGACAAGTACTTCCAATAATGCAAAGGCAACCGATGGCAAGGACTACAGTCTGTACTCGCTGCACGACTTTGACATAGACCTCGATGTGCCGCTGCCAGGTGAGTTACTTAATAAACATATATATTTATATTTATATATGTGTATATCTAAATATATATTTAATTACAATATTTTACCTTATTTAGTTAACAGCGCTAATGCATTGCCAAAGCCGGCGAACAAGCCAACCGAAACGGTGTCCAAGCGTTCACTCAACCTGGAAGATTACAAAAAGAAGCGCGGCCTAATCTAGTGTTCCACCCAATTAATGACAAAGTTCTTTAACCCCCCCATCCTCACAATACCCCTCTTAGGCTAGAAGTTACGATTAATTAAGCGTAATCGATGATCGTACGAGACAAGTTTTGTTAACGCGGCTCCGAACTGTGTAGGCATAATTTACACGATTATATTATGCTTACGGATACATCGGATTGTGCTGGATATGTTGACTACGATCCACTAATATAACTAATATTTTCTGTTCAAGGATTCTTTTTCAGATGAGTTTTTGTCCCTGATTATTTGTGTGTTTGTCTGTGTTTCAATAATTATAATTTATAAACAATAATTAGCTACAAATTTTTTTAAATACGAAACTCGTTTACGTAACCATAAAATAGTCATGGGATTACATATCCTTTGTAATTCAAATAGCTTTAAGTTTAAAAAATAACTGTATTAGTTTCTATTTACATCATCTATAATTGTATATATATGCAACAATTGTTTTAAAAATTAACTTATATTTCATATTGCCACACATGCAAACATACATTCTTATAACATGCATCAGTTAAACTTTGATTTAATGCCCAATACTATATAATAATAATAATATTAAGCCCACACAGTTAAAAAAAAACATAAGTCGCTAATGCGTCGGTTGTAAGCATTCAGCTGTTTATTAATTTTAAAATGAACAAAACAAAACTAAAAATAATGTAGCCCAGGTTAAACATAAATAAATACTTAATATACTCAAGGAACAACAATTGTTTCCCAAATGAGAACTAATTGCTCAACTGTACCAAAATGACGATGGTGATGAGAACATTAATGCCTTCTATATACATGTGTGTGTGTGTGTGTGTGTGTATAAGTCGGGTTAAGTCTTTCGGACGCGTCTTTAATTGGTTTGCAGTTTGTTTGCGCAGCTGTTGGAGCTCCCTTCAAAAAAGTTCACAACATCTAATTTAATTAATTCGATGAAATTGTCTTTTAATTGAAAGCGATCACATTTCAGATCTCTTTGCGGGCAGTTAAAATTCGACTATATAAAACTGTTAAAGGTCACAATCGAATCGAGTTCGAAATGTGTAAATGGGTCGATTATGTGTTAAAGCTATGGTTTATATTTAGATAAATCTTGTTTACATAAATTCGAATTTATAATGCAGTCGTAATCTAGTAGATAACATTTAATTGAAAAAATTATAAAGTTATTTATTTAGAAAGCTTTGATCCATTCCCAAAATCCATTTTTTTTTAGGTGAAATGTTGGAAATTTACTTTGAAAATCGGTTTAGTTTTGATAGAATGATGGCACTCTAAATTCGAAAGATTGTGTTCTTAAATTAATATATAAGATTGCATTTTAATTAGGATACGCGATTCTCATTTCATATTTATTGTAAAAGATTTAATTTTTTAAATACCATATGGGTTCTTCTTTTTGAACATAGTTTTGAAAAAGTTGTATCTTTGAATTGTTTGCAGCCATTTACAAATGCAAATTAAAAGTATTTTGAATGCATTTCTCATTTACTTACTATTATGCAACAATTTGTATCGAGACAATCAGTTTATGTGAAAATGCACATCCGGTAAAAGTTTTTTTTATTAAAAATGCAGATTCAGAATACATGCTTAACGATGCCACATAGGGGAGGACCTGGCCCTAACTCTGCCCACTTGGACAGCATTTGGAGCCACACATTGTGACCAAATGTGAATGTGTGAATTGTATGTGTCTGATCCGATCACAATGATGATGGCCAAACATATTTCCCATTGTGGCACAGTGACATTTTATCTCAGAGTATGCAACAGAAGCACGTTCTGTGAAGCGGAGAATGTAATAGATCAGAGTCTGCAGCAGCAGCAGCAGCAACAGCAGCAGCAACAGCATCAGAATCAGAATCGGATTTAGAATGCCGACAAAAAAAACTAGCGATGCATGGCCCAGGGCAAATGGACATGGTTGGTGTGGTGGGCGTTTGGAACGCTTCGATGCATCTATAGATACAAATATTTTGTACATTATATATCTATATATATGTATCTCAAACTTGCACATGTGTCAGCAATCCAAAAAAAAAAAAAAGAAAGAACACAATACTCAACGGCGTTGCTATACATTAAATGTCAGCTAATCAACCGGCATCCAAAGAAAGAGCAAGTGACTTTCTGAGCTGTCTTCTCATCAACGCCTCTCTCGCTGCCTCTCTGCTGCGCCTAAGTGTGCATTGGGGGAAGCCTCGCCAAAACAGATTCACATCGTCAGCTCAAGCGTTCAGTTGGGCTCGTGACTTGAAGCGCGCTGGAACACAAAATTGCGACACGCGTCTGCCTGAAGGGGAATAGTTTGTTTGGAATAGATTCGAATAATACGAAACTCTCTAATTGAATTTAAAACCAAGTGACCGCAATATGTGTTCCATTGATTTGTTAATATCGCTTTTACTGATTAGCCTGCATCTTTCGAGAGCCGAGCTCAATTTCAACAATGATCTGGAGAACAATCTAAAATTTAAAAGTGTCCCAACCACAATAAAATCCTACGAAAATCATACAGTTCTATTACCGTGCTATTTGGATAGTAAGATAATTTAACTATAGATTAAAGGTTGCATTTTAAAAGCAATTCAACAAGTAAAATGTTCATATAAATAACTAAATTTATTCAGAGCTATTAATGGGCCTTGAAAGTGCCTCTTTGTGTACAATTTGATATAACAATGACATTTAATTTGGAAGCCAGCAAAAGATGACTCTAGATTGATATCATAAAGCGCCTTGAATGACTACACAAAAGGCAGCCAAGGAAATTCGTTTATCATAATGGATTTTCTTCTTTATTATCTTATTTTTTTTTTCATAATAGACGCGAAAACGGATTTTATTAATTTAACGTCAACTGCATGTTTTTGAAGTAGCTTTACTAAGTGATTTATTATACATCCATCGTAGGTCATGTCAATTAAAAAAGGGTTATTGACAGCGCCCATTGAAATTTGATATTTGAGAACAAGTTAATTAAACCCCAAAAGAGGGTTGAATAATTGAATAATATTTAATAGACATTGATTTTATGTCATTAAACAGATTTGTAATTTCAGAGAAACTAATGTCTTAAAAATAAATAATTTGCTATGGAAATTTATTAGTAATCGAATTTTATATAGTTTTTTGTGTGAGCTATAAAATTAATTAAATTATTTTAATAATAATATTATAAACATTTTCAAGTATTTAAATGTCCATACAACTATGACCAGAAACTAAACTAAACTTTAAATAAACGCAGTTTAAAATAAAATAATAATAATACTTTAAAATAATAAGCTAAAAAATATTGTGTCAACAATTATTTAAGGATGAAAAAAAAATATAAATTATTCATCTTTAATCATTAAATCAAACCCACAGCTCCCTTTCGCTATGTGCGCTGGAACCGCGATGATCAACCTTTGGTGGACTCTCGCCATCCGGAGATTCCGCCACCGAACGAAAGGATTGTGCTCTGGAGCAATGGTAGCCTGCAGGTGTCCAATCTGAAAGCCGAAGACACGGGCGACTACTACTGCGAGATCATGACGAACAGCAATCAAGCCGTCCAGGTGCACGCCATTGAGGTGCAATACGAGCCGAGTGTTGCCACGGAGCCAAGCGGCGTCCTTGAGCTGCCCATCGGCGCCATCTTTGAGGTGATCTGCTCGGCAAAGGGAGTGCCACAGCCAGCGATTAGCTGGCGCCATAATGGCAACACAGTGGATCAATATAGCAACTCGGGCAATCGTCAGAGTCACATCTTTGAGATCAAGTCGCGCAGAATGGCGGGATTGATCGAGTGCATGGCTGCCAATGGAGTGGGACAGACAGCAGTGGCAGGCGTTCAGCTCCAAGTTTTGTGTAAGTTTTCTGCTGAAATTGACTTTTGTAAATTAGATAATAATCCAAATCACTCTAGTTGCACCGGAGGTGACGCTGCCGCAGAATGTTGTCTACACCAGGGTCGGAGATCGGACACATCTGGAGTGCATTGTCGAGGCGGCTCCGCTGGCGACGCTGCAATGGTTTCATCACGGTGTTCCCGTGCCCATTGGCGCTCACATTAGCAGTCAGGAAACGGAACTAGGCGTTGTCAATCAGGCCTTAGACAGCTATGTCAGCCTCATCAAGCACGTGCTGACCATCAAGAAGGTCCGTGAATCCGACATGGGTCAATACGAGTGCCGGGCGAGCAACTCAATTGGTTTCAAGAGCGCCACCGTGGAGCTAACTGGTCGACCCATGCCCTGTGTTTTCAAGATCAATCCGGGCACCCAGAGCTCCACTTCGCATGTGCTCGTTTGGCAAACCGAGAGCATGCTGCCCATCATGGAGTTCAAGCTGAAATTCCGACAGATACCATCAGGTTGGAAAAGTTACCTTTACTTTTACTAAATCATTAATATATTGTATCTTCTAAGCAAATATAACAAGGACTATTAGAACCAACTGGACTGAGCTGACAATTCCAGCTCAAATGACAATTGGTGAGTGAAACTATAACAACTGTTGGATTTTCTAAAGAGGAATGAACTGATAGTATTATAAAAAAATTCATTTTATTCCCAAGTCAGTTAAGGGTACAATAAACAACATATCATTATTAAAACTAATGTAAACAACTAAAACTATTTCAAAGCTTGGCAAAATATGTTTATAAATTTAGTAATGTGGGAACGAATCAAGAATTTGGCTAATTTATTTATTTATAAACAGAAATTTGTCATAGATAAGACTTGCATGGTATTAATTTTCAATCTCAATTTCAGGTCCCATTTATATAACCTCGTACACGCTGCATGGCTTGCAGCCTGCGAGTCTGTTTGAGGTGTCAGTTCTGGCTCGGAACAGCTTTGGCTGGAGCGACAACAGTAAAATTGTCAGATTCGCCACTGGCGGCGAGGGTAATAATAATAATAACAATGATATATAAATATTTTACAATATTTGTAAACATTTTTCAACTTTCAGTTGAGCTGCCGAATTATTCGACGGAATCGGAAATGCAATATGATGCAACGGAGGAGGCCTTTGACAATGAGATCACGCAGAGATCACAGATACTCACAGCAAGCATGACACATAATGGGGCAATAGCCTGGGAGTATAGAGCATTGATTTATCTAGCGATATTTATTCAAATTTTCCTCAATTTGTGTTACACATAACATAAAGTAATAAATAAATGCATTTGTACTGATTTCAATGTTCCAACAAATAAATTAATATAAAAAGCTATTCTTACAGACATTTTAACAATATTAATATTAATAGTTATACATTTAAATTAGCAACTGATTATAATATACTAAAACTACTAGTTATCTATCTTTTAATGGAGCTTTTGTGGATGCAGCTCTTCTGGTTCGGGCTCTGGAGATATGTGCCACAAGACGTCGAAGACAAGCAATTGCAATAGACCCGAGCCAGCCGCACAATTCTCGAAAGTGATCGGTGGTAGTTCCCTCCTTAAATGCGAACCATAGATTTTCACCAATTTGTTGTTGAGGCCAAGCAGCGAGATTGGCTTATCGCGATGCTCCTCAAAGTGCCACATGGCGAGCAGGATTTGTGGCAATCGATTCACATAGTCCATGAGCAGCAGAACTGCATTCATGTTCTTCGTACTATTGCTATTGCATATCCTGCTCAGCTGCTCCTCGTAGCTACTCTGCAGATACAGCTCGTTGGAGACACGCACCGAGCAACGCACACAGGCCGAGCAGAACATGTCCCTAAGGGAATTTTGTAGATCGCTCGTGTCAAAGACACAGGGCAGCATTACATGTCCACTGGCCTCCACTAGCTGTGTCACTGCTGCCAAGCCGAGCCTATTCTGGTCACAAGCTATCGCCACAAAGTTCTTCAAGCCTTTTTCCCGAATCACAGTCAATATGTACGTCATCGCCTTGGCAATGTTCTCGGATGTAATGAGCTAAGAATTGTAGACTACAATTATATATCCATTTCCAAGCTAGAACTTTTACTTACATTTGTCTCCAGCTCAGCGTTATCCCTTTCGCTGCTGGGTAAGGTTTTTTCAATGTGTTCACTTCCTATCAGCTGCCAATTAATTAATATTATTAATAACTGCCATCATCATGGTAAATAGTAGTCCCACTTACTGGCCATTCAAACTCCTCGGGAATTGCATCCCAACTGCGCAATTTGGCTAGACTTCGGGCATAGCAAAGATGCGGCTCCTGACCACCTGTGCGTGATACAAATATAGCAAAGATCTGTAAATAAAATGTGCTTAATTAAATATCCTATTTAGAAGATTAATGGATTTGGCTTACCTTGTGAATATATGGCTCTTGTCGCACTAAAAACTCATCCATATTTAGCATATATGTCTTGGCGCGATCAATCCGACTTAGCACATCCGGATGAAAATACTCCAAACTCTCGCCATCTTCTGTACGACGCACGTGCTCCAGTCTCCACTTTAGCTTGCTAGACAACAACTCAAATTCAGCCTGATTGTATAGCTTAACTTCAGCAAAATCCTCCACCTGCAAACAAGCTCCAAATTTTGTAATCAAACCGCGTTTTGGAGGCTGCGTCTCTTTGGGTCGTGCGGCCAGCAGACGGTCATAGAGCTCCTGTTTACTGCCTTCGGAATCCAGTTCGCGAGCGTATAGTTCTCGCTCCAAGTCCAGGGAATTGAATTCAGAGAGAGGCACGTCCATTTTTTGTTTGTTTATCTTCAAGTTTGTAAACAAAGATTCGCGCAGTCGACTGTGTAGTGTTGTTAAGTGCCAGTGCTGCAAACTTGCGACGCATGCTAAAATTGGTTATCGACTTATCGATATGTGGTCTTTTCAAATAAACGCTTAAGAAATTTAAATTTAATTTTCTAAAATCCCAGTAAATAAAAACGAAATTCATTATCATTATTAAATGAAATACATTACTTCAAAGATTTTAACTTTCTAAATGATTATTTCCGTAATGTCATTTATTTTCCCAAAAAATTGTGACCAATAAATTTAGTCTTTAGTTAAAAATATATGTGAATAATCTGTTTATTTGATGGTTAAGTCACTTTGTCTTCCTCATATCAGAGATAAAAAAAAAATGAATCAGCTTTAAGCTTATACGAACATACTAAATTTGATAAGAAAGAGTGTCATTTCCAGAAAAAAAGAAAAACTCATGAGACTTTATCAATAGGCTTATCTTTTATTAAAAACAAATATGGTGTTATATTTACCTTAAGATGTTAAGAATTGCAAACTTTTATATTTCAAGTGAAAAGTTGTACGTACATAAATTCCCTACTTCGGTAATAAATTGAAGGGTGTTTATTCGGTGTAGGGCTTCAAATCAATTCGAGCGAAAACCGCCAACAGCAATTGACAATGACATTGTAAGCATCTTCTGGATTTATCACTCTTTCTTTCCCTCGTTATATCTCTCTTTCGCTCTTTCTCTTTCGTTCCGTGTCTTGCTCAGATAAAATTGGCGCCACAAGCAGAGCGCGGAAAAGGAACAAATTGTTTACCTGTCCCAGCAGCAAGCAGCAGCTCTAAAAACTGTGAGACGTTATGTGTTCCAATTCCAATCGTTCGCGTGTGCTTTTTGCTTTTGCTTGGCTCCCCAAGCACGCGCTACACTTAAATTCAGTTTGCGCTTGACGAGCATCGCGACGGGTACGCAAAGAGCGCGCAGCGCACCAGAAATACTACAAATAATATTCAACTCCTATCCATTAAGTACTTGAAAACTTCAATTTGTTTTGTGCGCGCAGGCAGACGGTAGATATTGTATATATGTGTGTGTGTAGTTTATCTGTGACGGGGCCAAGCAAAAGCTAAAACAAATGAATTCGTAAGGGGTCTACAAATTCGATACGATGTTGCAGCAGTGAAAGAAAGCGCTTCCATGTGCAAGTGTTGTTGCAACTACAACAACAACAACAACAAAAACAACAACAAGCACAACAACAGATTTGAGTTGCATCAATCTGAATTTATTGTTGAATTGGTTACCTCTGCTCGTAAATCAAAATCATCTTGTACAATATGTCGTCGCTGGCAGTTTGGTTCAGTTCAGTGAAGGTTGCCCTTTTGTAATGCGGCTTCAACCGAAATATTTGTTGTTGTTGCCTCTTCATCTCTCTCCATGTCTCCATCCCCCTCCCTCTCCATTACCATCTCGAGCAGTCGTCTCACAAAAGCAAACCAGTTTTATGCTCCTCGTGTAAATGGCACACAGGCCACTTCACTTTAAACCATTCTTTTACCTGCCACCAGCGGGTGCAGCTGCCCCAACACACATACACACACAACTCCACTTTATGTGTTGAATGATTCATAATAACTAGAAAAAAATCTAGCTTTTTATTCGCAATGCGAATAACAAATTTCAAATTTGTGGCCCCCAATACAATTTTGGCACACTCTCAATTAGACACAGCAACAGAAATAAAAATAAAAAGAAGCAAGAAAAAAAGAAACACTTGTGCAATATGCAAATGTGCATTCTATAAATATGTTTGTGCAATATGTAAAATACTCGATTTGCAGTTGTCGTCTCTCTTTTTTTTGCCGGGCAGCGAACGAAAGCGAAAACGAAAACTGAGTTCACCAAAAAGTTGGCAGAGAAAGGAAATTGAGCATATGGCAGCGAAAGGAGCAGCAAGTAGGCTGCAGATGGTGAACAGTTGGGGTTAGAGCAGGGGGGGCCGAGGAGCACTGCTCTGCAGACAGACAGCTGAAAAGTAAACGCCGCAGGCAAAACATTGATTTGCTCTTATTTACAGTACAAAAGTTTTCAATTCAATTTTCAAACAATTTCAACTTGCATTCTATACAAAACAAAAAAATGAAGAAAACAAAAATCGGTTGTAATAGCAAACTGAGCGCAGCTGCAGCTGCTACACACATAGCCTTTGCTGTTGTGTGTGTGTTAACTTGGAGCGCAATGTAAATAAACAAACGGCAACAAGAACAATATCAAGACAAAAAGAAAAAACCACAAAAACAAAAAACAGAATAAAGACAAGCAAGCAGATAATGTTAAAAGCCAAACGAACGAACAATTTCCAGCACAAGAGCGAGAGCAGTTCGGATAATATTCGTGCCTGGAATTGCAATCGCAACTCCTCTTGTAATTCCAATTGCCCTTGCTCCAGTGAAAAGCCCTTTCAGACTTTAATAAATATTGCTGTGAGAACTTTTATAAACAGTTAAAAGAAATCATCATTTTGCAGATCTGTAAGATTTAATTTTCGAACAATTTAGTAATAACTGTAGTTTCTGCAAAGCTTTCAAATTTTGAAGTTACATATAGAAATCTTTAAATTGAGTTGATTATTTAATATATTTTTTTAAAGGAAAAAATAAACGTTCAAAACAATTGTGCTTTAAAAAAATGTAACTATTCTTTAGTACCAAATTACAACAAATAAAAATTAAAGCAATATATAATTTTTTTTAGATTTTATTGTATTTTCAACTTGAAAATAACTTTCACATTGTGCTTTTTAAAAGGAAAGTTCGATGGAAAATAGTTTTCTTTTGAGCGTCCCTCGCTAGAACCGAGTTGGAAAAAAGCTAGAAAGCCCATGTCATGTCGCATTTGCACCTTGCTCATTGATAAATATATATTTGAAAAAACTCATTTGTGATAACTGTGAGTTTTAACGATTCACTCGCCGTCACATGAGGTGTTTGTTATAACTGTAGCTGACTCTAGCAAATAAAAATAGCTCACACCAAGTACAAATTACAACTGACTAACAAAATTTTCCAAAAAAAAAAGCCGCTGATTAGTTGAAAGATATTTTCCGGAGTTGAGTGCTAAGTGATTATTTAAGAGTTCGTCATATATTTCTTCGTATTTTTTATTTATATTTATTTGTTTTTATACTTAGTAATTGTTAGGGAAGGCATTATCTAGTAGCTTATTACGAAGCATTGCAAATTTATTTGGTGAGTAGCGCAAAAAAAATGTACATAGCTATTTATGCTACACACATATTTGTCATCACAAAGTATGTGTGTTACAAGTGTAAACATTTATATATACATACATATTTTTTTAATTGCGCTAGCGGATAAGTGTGCCTCAGCACTGTCGATTATATATAGATATTAAATGTTCCATACATTCATATAAATCTTCTGTACAATTTTGAAAATTAAAAAAAAAACTACAACTTTGAAATTAACACATTCTAAGCTAAAATAGACTGTTTTGTTTACTCTACCAAAAATATGAGTTATTAGTTTAAATGTCAATCGAAAGGGTGTCGAGGTTTCGTTACGTTAATGTAAACAAATATTTTGAAAATTGTGTTTTAGCTGCCATTTTTCGTTTATGACTTTTCGCATTTGCACATTTGTGTATTTATGTACGAGAATATGCATGCATATTTGCATGCATTTCGACTTGCCTCTCCCTTACCTCCCCTTCCTTCCTGGCACAACACCATCGACCCGCCACGACCCACTTTGCGGCGCTCTGTGGCATTGAGCAGAGCCAAGAGGCAGAGGCAAAAAGAGCTGAAAGGAGCGAGAAATAGAGAGAGAGAGGGAGATAGAGAGAGAGAGAGAGAGAGAGAGACGTGACTTGTGGCAACATTATTGACCATCGAGCGGAGTAGCCACAACAACACATTGCAATTTTCGCACTGAGATCATAATATCCATTGAGTTACACTCCGAATAACCTCGCGGACTTGCATAACCAATGCGAAATACTTAAAGCCATGTTTACCATTTAGCTGCCAATCAGCGCAAAACTGTTTGTGTGCTCTGCTGGAAGCTGTGATTTTTTTCTCAGGTTTTTCTTCTTTTTTTTTTAGCGAACAGCTGCGAGTCGAGTTGCTGGCTTTGGGTTAGGGGGTCTCTTTGGTTAAGTGCTTGACAAATGTTTTTTCTAATTCAATAATTTAAAAAAAAAGCGCGCGCTTTTCTTTGATTTTTGGCTTTGAGCAATTTGAAGTTTCCGGTTGTATGCAACGCACGTTGCGCATATAAATACAAATAAAAATAATAATAATAATTTGTTTGGCTTTGCGCCGCCAAATTGGGGCCGCAATTCGTTGTACCAATTTAGTGGCAAATTAATTAAATCGACTTCCAACAAAACATATTAATTGCAGTTAACGATCTACCTCCGACAGTGGCAGCAAATTACAAAACAAACAACACACACACACACTCAAATTCACAGTGCGTGCTGCCAAAAAAAAATTACATATACCAAAAAAATTATATTAAAACAACAACTCAACTGAAAGCGGTAACAATGAGATCTTCGAAGTGGATGTTACTAGCTTGTCTGCTAATTGGACTATTTTATGGCGGTAAGTTTACTTAACTGTTATTTTTGGTATGCCAATAAGCTATATTTAAGTACACATGTGGTTTGCTTAAGTGATTTTTTTAACACTCCCCAGATATTTAAAACTTTAAATTTATCGCATAGACCTGGTGTACGCCCCTTAATAATGAAATAAATAAATCCATTAAATTCGCAATTCTTATCGAATTTATAACCTACAAACAATTTATGTCAATTAAAATATTTTGTATAGCAATAATCTTCGATAGGGTAAAGCGTATTTTTTTTTTTTTTATTTATACACAAAGTTGAAACTCTGTGGCCCAAATATTTGATTTGTAGGCTAATTGTGTTTGCGTGTGGGAAAACAGCTGTTATTATAGCCTTGACATTACGGAGACCATAAAGTATACGTTTATGACATAACTTCACTCGAAATTGAAGTTAGGGCTTTATAAACATTCCTTGCCAAAATAAATGGATAAATAAAATAAAATAGTTTGACCTGATTTGAACACGTTTGACCATATTTGATTAGATTATTTGCTAAGCAATATTTGTTAAATTTTCCAGTTAAAAATATATTGTATTTATATCAAAAACTCATTTCGCTTCGATGCGTGAGTACTTTTGCTATAAATTCTTATTCAAGACATGGAAATAACATAAATTTATAATATTTATTTCATAAATTAAAGAATGTTAATCACTTTATGGCATTTTTCGGTATAGCCCAATATCTTTTGATTTTAAAAAATCACTTAAAAGTCTGAACGTTCATTGTTTAATAATAGCTTAATATTGGGTTAGAAGCAAGAAAAAGATATGCAGAAAAAGAATTGCTAGTAAAATAATAATTTTCTTTAATACGAAAACTGTTTACAAAATGTTTGATTTTTTTTTTTTATTGGTGGCGTTGTCAATAAAATGTGGGTATGTAATTTTGTGTCAAAATTATGAATTACAAAAGTTGCGTCTGCCATATTAATAGGCTTGAGCAATGCGCCAGCCCACATATCATACCAAATGTTGTGTGTATGTGTGTGTGTGTGTGTGTGTGTGTGTGTGTGTGTACTTATAACTGGGGGCAACACGTGGGTTACGTTTGTTTGCGCCAAAGCCATAGCCAAAGTAAATTGAAGCAAGCAGCATATCTTATCGGGTAGAAAACGCTTATCTTTTGTTAAATGTTAAATTTTCATATGCGTTTAGAGTTATGGCCCAAAATGTTGACTACGGTAAATATTCCACATGCCTTACATCACAGCTACTCACTTGGCTGTAGCAGATGCACACAGAAAAAAAAAATCATGCTAAATTCTAGAAAATCTCCATTATTTTGATATCATGTGTAACTTAAGTTTTTTACTTAAAAAATCTGTTTTACTTTTAGAGATCTATCTAATTCTTAGTCAAGGAATTAAATTATCTAAATTTTAACATAAGAATTTTTTTTAAGTGTGTTTCTAATGTTATTGAAGCTGTGGGCCATGCTGATCTGCTCGACTTTGCTTGGTTCCCCGTTTCTGGAACCGTCCATTTAGTAGAACAAATATTTGTGGTGCAAAGAATGGCATTTTGATGTTAGATATTTGCTAATGCCAGACACGCAGCCAGTGTCTGCTTGCCTTCCCCCAATCTGTGATCCAGTTGCCGGTTTTGGGTTTTAGCATGATATGAGGCACACACATATTGCCTTTCCAGGGCCACCAACGAATTGAGAATTTTTAATTAAATGTACGCTTTTCCAATTTTAGCCATGCGATAAGGCAACATGGCGAATGTCGAAATCTGAATCTTAAGCAAACTCATAGTCAATATACAGCAAAATCTTTGCACATATGTCCATATCGAAAGCTGGAAAATGTACTACATAAATATATTAAAATAGACATGTAGCAACAATTGGAACAACCAAAAATATGCTTTGTATTTTTGGTGTGTATGTAAATATTTTGAAATTTGTCTGTTGTATCAATAATTAAGAGCAGACAAAATTTGACGCATGTTGATCTTAAAAGCAGCTGTGTTAATTATATTTTTGAAATGAAATGAGTGAAAAGAATTTATTCTCGAACTGACATTTAGAGGGTATCTGCCAGTCCAGTATTCCATACTCCAATCTTTTTTTTGAGCTATATATATTGAACATTCTTATACGAAAATACTGCCCAACATTTTCAATGATACATTTTTAAAATTCTCAAGAAAATAAGCCAAAAGTTACTCAAATTACATATTCCCTTGCCGATTGTTCGAGTCCGAAAATTCTATTTGAAAAATCGCATAATAATTTAAATTCAGACACCCTTTTGATCCGTATCCAAAACACATTTCCATATACGAATATATATATGTGAATGTATTGCAGACATATGTGTTTTATTTTTTTTGGCAATTCATTTGATTTCAATTATATTTTTCAATTTAAAATGTGTTTTTTTTTTGTTTTGTTGTGGCGACTTTTTGATTTAATTCGCTATGCAAATTCTTTGAATCAAAATTGATGTAGGCTGATCAACCATTAAAATTATTCCAAATACATATATATATATAGAAAAACTATTACTTGCCACTTTTATGGACCCAGCAGCGTCTGTCAATTCCCATTTGGTACCACATTTGCGGATTTGGGAATTGTCCAAATCGACAGGCGCTGGCAGTAAATAAAAATTTGTACAAGGAATTGGCAAATGCGATCAGTTCATATTTATTTATAAGAACACACACCAGCAAGACAGATATGGCATTTTATTTGTTTACGATCTGACCTCATAACATGACGGTATCTGTGTGCATTTATGTATATAGTATGAGCACCATATGTAGGACATGGAATAACACATTGGTTGCATTGTGGTTTGGTTGCAAGCAGCAGCAGTTATGGTCAAGAGGTGGGCGCATTATCATCATATATATATATATATATATATATATATATATATATAAATATACTCGTGCTTGAACTAAATCTTGAATTGAATCGAATGCTTCGCCAGACTTCTAATCTTGCAATCCAGTGGAGCTGCCGTTTTCCACGTGCTGACCTTACTGATATGCCAATTCCCAATAAACAGCAATAAATGTTATTTCAGTTGTTGAAATCAGAAATTTAATACCCATAAATAGACGAAAATATTCATAAAAATATTCAAAATAATTCGTAACTCACTAAATCTTTGACAAATGCGTACAGGGTTATTTAAGATGCTTGGGCACGATAAGATTAATGACTTACCATAAAATAAAAAAGCTTGAATATTTTATTGTATTGTTTTTTTTTTTTGTTTCGGTCCTAATATAAAGCCAACAATTGAGAACAACCCATTGCGTATGAGTAATGCAATAAAATGGCATTGAATTCAGTCTCCTGATAAATATACTTTTTTGATGGCATAACGAATTGCATTCACATCCCTTGGCAGAGCAGCACAGAACAGTTAAGGACTTCAAGACAAAAAGAGAGAGAGAGAGAGAGAGCGAGAGAGAGAGCGAAAGAGAAAGAGAAAGAAGAAATTCCGATTGCTGACGGCAGCAAAATGTCGTCAGTCTGTGCTCCCCATGCGTGCCCCATAAAAATGTGCGAACTCTCAAGTGACTTGGCAGGGTGGTTACGGGGGTGTCAACGATGATTTGGAGTGTGTAAAGGATTCTGGCTCGTTGGCGCCGCGACGTCCCGACGCCATTGTCCCACATTTAGAATTGCAGCAGGCAGGACTGGCAAAGTAATGGGGCACCCAAATGGCAGACTGTTGACATCGATCCAAGGACAATGCGGCAATGGAGTGAGTACGCTCAAAGCAGCAGCTGACGCATGTGGCGAGCAGCCTCGCGCAGCCATGCAACATCTCCCCCTTGAGCTGACCCACTTACGCCAGTGCAAACAGACTACTGGGAAATTAAGTGGACCAACTGGGGCTAAGTTGTGAAACCATACACTTAGGAAAAAAACAGGGCTCATTTAAATTCATGGATAACTGCGAAAGAATTGCAAATGTGTTGCTTGCCCACTAAATTTGAAGTGTGCTGATGTCAAACATACTTAAATCAAGTACACTCAGAGTTTTAGTATTTAAAATAAAAAATTTTACATTTAAAATTAAATTTTCCAATTGAATGATTTTAAATCAAAAGCAAATTATTCAGTTTAAGTTGGTAATGGGAAATAATAATATATCAAATCTGGAAGTTGAGTCTTTAAGTCGGCAAACTTAAATAATAAATATTCAAGCTGATTAATCATCATTTCTGCTTGAATTATTTCAGCAGTGTAGACTGTCTTACATTTAGTAGTCGGCTATTTCTTCAAGTGTAAAGACCCGTTTGGCCTTGACTTAGGTGACCAAAAATGAACAACGAAAAACGATTCAAATTGATGGCGGTGAAGGTCTCGGTCTTAGTCTCGGTCTTGCTCTTGCTCTTGGTCTGGGAGACTGTGTCTGTGATGGCCTTGGTCTTCTTCTTCCTTGGCATTTGGCTGGCCACCAACGGCGCCGTCGCCAACGTTGACTCTCAGATGACAAAAGCTGTTTTTCGCTGCCATAAAAGGGGTAACTCTCCATTTGTGGAGAGGGCAGACAGGGGATTGGATAAGATAACTGGCTGTGTCTCTATAAGTATCTTTGCCAGTTGATTGCCAGATATTTAAGGCGAAACGCAAACTTTTATTTACTCAAGATAACAAGCTGAAGCAAAATTGAAACCACTTTTGCTGCGAATTGCGTAAACATACCTTGAAACACATCATCAACAAATTGTGTGGCAAAATTCAGCTTAGATTGGATGACTCACTTACTTGGGGTTTCCAAGTCGTGGGATTGTCATTACCGTTAGATGTCATTGAGTCAAATTATTCACAGCTCGTCCAAAGACAACATTTTTTATGGCATGCAAAGTTTTCTCAATAATCATCAAAAATCACACCTATAAATTAGTCATTTAATTTGCATATTATGACTGACTTTGCTTACGTGTGTCTAATGCCAAAAGTTAACATTAACCCAAAATGCCAATGAATTCTCGAAAGTCTTGGCCATTGTCTTTATCGTTGGTAATTACGATCCTTAACTTTCTTTTATGATTAAATTTTGGCTGTGTGAAATTGCGAAATTTATCAGGCTGTAATTGGAAAATTGGAAACCGCCATTAAATATTTAATTGGTAGGCAATCATGTATTAAATATTTATTTATTTTTTATCTTTAATTATATTTCTTTTATGAGCCAAGAGTTAATAGTAAAGCGAATGAAATGAAGACAATATTAATAGATTTTCTTTAAAATTGGCTTTATAAGATTATTTTAATACCACTTAAATGAATTAAATAGTAAACTTAGTAATTTAACTAAATAAATGGTAATATTGGTATATGCTTTCACTCAATTTAGTTACTCAAATTCATTCATTCGCCCATCCTTCAACTCACATCCGGTGTAATAACTTAATTTCCTAAAAAAAAAAACCGTGTGTAGAACATGTTGTGAGCTGTCCCCCTGTTGAAGGGGTACGATTTTTATCAATTCCAATTTAAAGTTGCATCAGCAGTGTAAACACGTATGGCGAACATGCTGTTCACTTGTTAGGGAACTCCAAGGAATGACTCATTAACCACATAAACACTCAGACGACAGCAAACTGACTTAGTCAAAATTGTCTCATCTTTTTTTTCCAGAACAATGTCGGGCAACACCAGTTTCCGAGGAGAATAACAATGATTCTAAAGACGATGATTACGATTACGATAGCAAAGAGGAGCTTTCAAACTCTGAAGGTGTTCCCTCGTCCGTGGAAGAAGTTGTGGCAGCACCCTACTTTGAGAGGTCAAATCTCACAGTTGCTGCCAGGCCAGGCGATGATGTGACCCTCACTTGTGATGCCCGCAGCTATAGAGGTACGTTGGAGTTATTCAAATCCTTTGCAGTTAATTGAACAGGATTGCTCTACTCACAGTTAACAACGTGGCGATGTGGTACAAGAACGATGCGATACTGACCAGTGGCCAGAATGCGATCAGCACCCGGGTGAAAATCATGCAGGATAATTCGTTGTTTTTGAAGAGTGTGTCATCGGACGATGCGGATATCTACAAGTGTCAGATCCTGCCGGACAAAGTGGAGCAGTATACAACGCTGAGTGTTGGCGCCCGGCTATCGATCCTCTGCGACGATCACGATGTTACGGATCGTTCGCAGACGTTCAGGCAGGGCGACAATCACAAGCTCGAGTGCCGCACCTATCTGCACGACAGTGCAAAGATTATATGGTCATTCAATGTATGTGCACATCCTGGCTCATCTTTAGCACATTGCAGCTTACTTTACATTACAATCCCAACTTAATCACAATCTCAATCATGTCATACATCTTTAGGGTCAGCGGCTCCAGGGCGACGGAAATGGCATCATCGTTTTGGAGAACGTGGATGAGGAGAATGCTGGAGTTTATCAGTGTTTGGGTGACGATAAAAGTGCAGCTCCTCCACATGGCAGTGTCTCTATCGATGTGCAGTTCAGCCCCAAGGCGTCCACACATAGACACCATGTGAACACCATGGAAGGTGACACGGCGGAGATTTACTGTAACTATCGTGCAAATCCCATTGCGATTAGCTTCTTTATCAAGGATGGCAAGAAACTGTCGCTCTCCGAAAAGTATTTCATAAAGAACTCACCTCACAAGGAGCAAAATCGCACCACGCTGCTCATCAAGCATGTGAAAGAGAGCGATCTGGGCGAGTATCTGTGCCAAGTGGAGAACACCATCGGTGCCAGTGATGTGCGCATTCAGCTCAGCTACCACCCAGAGACGCCCCAGTTCGAGAACATGACCATCGATGGCAACAAGGTCACAATGCACTGGCTCGTTCGCAGTCTACAGCCACTCTCGGAAGCCATGCTCGACTACAAGCTGACAGGGGTAAGTTGAGGCTTGCAACATGGATTTACTTCACTTTTAGAAATTCCAAAGAAATAAAATTTTCTGAATATCGCTTCAATTACGCAAAGTGTCACAAAGCATAATTTTGGACTTAGTTGATACTATGTGAAATTGATCACAAATTCAGATTATTTGAATATTTTACTTAACTTTCTAAACATTTCTAGGAACATTTATAAATTAATAAAACAAAAAATATATATTTAGTTGCTGTACAAATATTTCTCTTCCCATTTTTGCTAATTTTCCAGGAAAAACCATTTAATAGAATTATAAATCACTTATTAATTTGCATAACAATTGCAGTCGTATGGATGGACCACTGTTTCTGTGATAAAGACACATCCCCATGACAGGGACAGCGGCATCTGGAAGATCACGCATATGATGGAACTGTCGCCCGGACACTGGCATGCGCAAGTCAAGACGAAGAACACTGTGGGCTGGTCCAACTTCTCGCCAAGCCACGAGTTTTTCATTAAAGATGACGAAGGTGGGTACTGCGATACCTAGGTGACAATTGCAACTAAAATAAGTTCTTTCATTTAAATATTTGCAGTCTTCGATAAGGATGAGGATGTAGTCGTGCCTCCAGATGACTTGGTGCGTGCCGGCTTTGGAGTGGGCAGCACCAAGTCAAATGCGGCGTGTACAATGAATGTGCTGCCGGGTCTAATGATGATTATGATGGTCACCATCTGCAGCACAGTCCTGCTGCGACATTAAGGATCGTTGCGGCTCAGGAACAGGACCGACTTGGACACTGTACATCCAAATATGTATTTCAAGTTACATAGTACATACGCAAACCTGGCACCTGGCACCTGGCACCTGGCAACGAATCGAATCAGAAGCTTATTTATAAGAAGGCCATTGCAAATATTCAAGTATTCTAATTATAGATGCAAATGCTAATGCGACCCGCTACGGCGGGATCAATGTTAATGTTAATGTAAATCCAAAATCAAAATCAAAATCACGCATAGGCAAATTGCTCAAAAATCTAAATGAAAATGCAAATAAACATTTGTGCCAATAAGCATCCACACAAGGATTAGGAAGAAAAAATTGTATGGCGAGTGTAAGAATTACATATAGCTAAGTTTAGTTAAAGCTAAAGATTTAAATAACTGCGGCGATCGGTTAAAAACCGATCAAAACCTAGCTTATAATATTTATTTGTTTCTATGTACGTGTAATAACAAGTAGTTAATATTGACGATTTATATATATATAATCCGAAGGATTAACTTCCAAATTACCTGAACAGATGAACAAGCACAACACACACTTATTAATACTGTACTTAAAAGCACTTATGAATGTAAATAATAATAATGATAATAATAATATAATATATAATAATAATAATGATAATACATAACAACAAAAGAAAAAAATTAAAGAAATGGGTAAATGAGGTTCTAGTGATTTGGAGGCGGGTTTAAATGTTTTGTATAGAGCCAAGATAGTATAATCGAAAGTTAAGATATAAAACACTTTTTATTTAATAAATATATATAAATAAATATATATATATATATTTATATATATATATAAATAAATATATATATATGTTTTCGAGTTACGAGAACATTTCAAATATTACGATAACACTAGACCAAAGCTTAGAAATACATATACATGTGTACCTTTCCACATACACACACACACACACACACACGCACATACACAAACACACACTACCATACACCCATACATACATACATACATACATATATATGTGCACTACTTTTAAACGAGTAAATTTCTCAACTTTTAATTTGACATAATTTTTGGTAATGTTGAGATATTTTCGGTTCATACTTAGTTATTATTAAACAAAAAGAACGTTAAACAGTACTTACGTCTATATATAAACATATTGAAATCGATAATCAGTTCGAAGAAGAGGAAGAGCAAAGGGAAGGAGAGTCGCTTATTTGTTTGGCTTCGATTGATATATGTTCGCTACAATACCTGAAATTGCCATTGGCCATAAATAAATGCAATCTGCTGTCCATACAGAATCGTTGATACTTACAATCAAAATATGAATATAGGAATATATTTTGTATACTTATATTTTATTTAAGAATCATAATATTAGTATTGATACAACAAATCTAAAAGTGCCAATTGCAGCAATCGATGCAAATGATTGCCTTCAAGTAAAGTTCCATATGAATTTTTGCATATGCAAAAACCTAATTTTGAGAGCCGACATGTTAACATATACATATTAAAAAGAAAAGTCAGTGTCTTAAACAAATATTGTAATTTTTTCATTTTAATTTAGTTAAAGCGACATTAAGAATATATACATACCGATATAAATAAAGCAACCAATCAACAAATAAATTTATTTTTACTCTTGGGTTACGAAAACGCAGAATCTATCTAAAAAATAATCGAAATTTGTACCTCATCGACTTAAGCTGGCTAGTTTTTGTATCATTCATGTCTTTTTGTTTGATTATATATTTTATTTATTTATTCAAAAACGATAAATCAAAAGAGTCTTAATATATTTTTGTATACTTTGGTTTTTAATAAATAAAATAGTTTGTCTTTACAAAAATTAACAAGACTTACTTAATTAGATATTTTTTTTTTTGAAGACAGATGTGGGAGACAGAAATGCAATTTTAGCGTACTTATCTAAGCACATCCATAGGGACATTATATAAAATTCGATTTAATACTAATTTAAAATTAATGCTGCAGAACGAGAGCCACAAGCAGGAGCCAGGTGAAAGCGATGCCATGAAAACTACTTTGACCGGACGTAGAGCTCTCCGGGATAATGACATCCATTGAATGATCACCCAGTATAACCTTTGTGTATGTTATAACCTTTTCGGGCATAATATGGCAATAGTAGTCACCCTCATCTTGGGGACTCGCCTTCAGAATTGTCAGCTCATAGTTCGAATCCAGTTTGAAATTGGGTAAAACCACAGTGTTGCCACTGGTGATGAGAGTGGAGTTCTTATACCACAGAATGACTTTGTCTAAAACGATAAACATAATTGTAAAGATATCATTTTATCATTATTTTAATTTGACTTACTTTTGGTAATTGAATCATCGCACTTGAGCACAACATCCTCGCCGATAAGTCCTGTCTTGGTAGCAGTACTTTTGAACTCTCCTTTGGCAATACTTGAGAGCTTGTTCTGTTGGCTGGGACTGCTCTGATCGTCGGAATCGTAGACGTAATCGTCCTTCATCATCAGCTCATCATCTTCCGTGCCTGACGGATATGAAAGCACTGCAAAGAGAATTACAAATTCATATTACAAATTAATATTATATTCTGTTGAATTAATAATCGCACAAATTCCACATGAAATAAATATATATATTTTCTTCTACATTTTCTAAACGATTTAATAGTTGCAAAGAATTTTGATGAATTTTTGATTTTCGATTCGAGCTTTTTTTGTGCACGCATCTAGCAAAATTCAAAATTTTGGTTGATTTCCAGCCCCAAGTACCAGGCGAACAGAAATCAACAGCAAGTTGCTGTTTATGTGCCAAAATAAAAGTAAAGCATACTTTTACGGGCAAAAAAAATTCAGCAAATACAAAAATTCATTGCATACTTTATATTGCAGGTAATTTTAAGATCCAAAATGTTTCATTGCATACTTTTAGCAGGTGCCGAAAAATGATTTTGGCATGCAGTAAAAGTATGCTACGTTTATTTTAGTAAAATTTAGAAACCACCAGCTGATTTCTGTGCGCCTGGTTCTTGGAGCTGGAAGTCATGCAAAATCAGCAGCAAGTTGCTGTTTATGTGCCAAAATAAAAGTAAAGCATACTTTTACGGGCAAAAAAAATTCAGCTAATACAAAAATTCATTGCCTCCTTTTTATTGCAGGTAATTTTAGTATCCAAATTTTTCATTGCATACTTTTACCAGGTGCCGAAAAATGATTTTCGCATGCAGTAAAAGTATGCTACGTTTTTTTTTAGTTCTGGTTCTTGGAGCTGGAAGTCATCCAAAATTTGTGAATTTTGCTAGATGCATGCGCGAAAAAAAGCAACTGGCCTCGCGCGATTGGCAAAAACAGATTGCTTTTGAAATAAATAATTTGTGATGCCAATTTTAGAATACACATAAAATGTTCAATTTAATGAAAAACATCAATATCTCTATTATTAACAAAGATATGACAATATATATATATATTTTCTTCTACATTTTCTAAACGATTTAATAGTTGCAAAGAATTTTGATGAATTTTCTGCTGAATTTGTAGTCATAAAAAGTCTTTGTAAATGCTTTATATTTTTTTTAACGATCAATAAGATTATCAAAGAGACTAAATAAATATTAAAATGTGGGCGACATTCAACCTTGAATTTAAAATTATTTTACTAGCAAATAATTTGAAGTTTAACGAGGCAGCTTGCACGGACGGCTGTGGTCCAAATAGAAAATAGAAAATTATTGGTAAAAACAATAGGGTGATAAAATAAAGCTATTAAAACACGCTTGTTTATAATTACGAGCCACATTTCCTGCTGCTATGCTAATCACTTGTTCTCCCAGTTGAATTGAAATTGAAAACGCTAAACGCTTTTTTCTCATATTTGTTTTGGCAATGCATTAAGTCAGCTCATCAGCGTGCTGATATGTTTGTCTAAGCAGTTTGTTGGCAGCTCATATTCATTTCCACCATCCCCATTTCCGATGCAGATACAGATGCAATTGCAGATACATTTGCAGATACAGTTGCAGATACAGTTGCAGATACAGTTAGGGATATTCAGCACCAGCTGCACTGTCGGCTTAAGGCGATCCGCATGTTTTTTTTTCCCCCTTTCACATTTTCATATATTCATCATTTCCTTTATAATGGCATTTATATATATACACACACACACACACACATATATATATATACGAATATATGTTGTCAAAGTCGTACGAAAACATTTCACGGAAATGGGGTCACAGACAAACTCGGGTGCACTCGGGCCACACGAAAAACGCGAGAATTAAAATAAGCGAATGGAAAAAAGAGAAAACACTGCGATAGTCCCCATTCCCCTTCCCCTTCCCATTCCCATTTTCCAGTCCCCTTCCGTTGACCAAATTCATTCCCACTCCCGTGTCGGTCGGCCGATCGCCGCACCCACATGTGTGCATGTGTCTTGATTAGGGGGCGGGGAATGCGGCCAACATTGCTGCCATGGCTTATAACCAACAACTGCTACACTCACCCAAAAATATGCCATAAAATTTTAAAAATTCCCCATTGCTAAACCGCCGTTATTTATTTGAATGTATATTTCAAAAAAACACATGATTTGTTTATTTAATAAATTGGAATTATCACTTTTGAAATGTCAAAGCAGTTTTTCTTTAAAAAAAAATGTTTATTCAAATTTTTGAAACTTCGAACTTCACTGTGAAATATATTCAGTATTATTATTTTTAAGGAGTTTCTTTTTAAAATTATTTACAATATTAAATATAGAAAGTGCTTTTACATATTATAATAAATAAGTCACTGATGGAAATGTCTTAACAAATTTTATGCGTATAAATCAAAGTGATTTTTTTCTGTGTGTAGCTGCCACTGCTGGCGTCGCTGTCAGCTTCGTCGTCAGTTTGCGCTACTTTGTTTTAGGTGGTGTCGACAGTGGACACAAAATCGAAAAACATTTCACAACAATGTCCATTTTCATTGCGGCAACTGCAGTGCACACTCGCACACACACACACAGGCACACACAGAGTGGCATATCACACCCTCGCTCCGAGTTGCAGACAAAATGTCGACAATGGACGAGGGAGACGAGGAAGTGGTGGGGGGGAGAGGGTCCAACGATGATGATTGTGAAAAAGTTTAAATTTACATTTGTATTTCGCTTCTGCCATTTCTGGCTTCTTGTTTATGCATTTGTTATTGTTGTTATTTCTGTTGCTATTGTGTTTTATGTGTTATTCTTTGACACACACTCACGCACACACTCACACACGCACACGCACACAAACTTATTTATTTATGCTTCTTCATTATAGCCACTTTTGTCGCTTTTCTTGCTCAGCGTTGCGTGTTGAAATTATAACTTGGCATAAAGATCGGACACTCGCATAATAACAAACAACTAGTGGCCATTTTATATAAGTAGTCGACTAAATGCATACCCTGTAAATTTGATAAAATTAGCAATGCAACTAAATGGCAATAAGTAAGAAAAGTAAGAGGGGAATTTCTAAGCGGGGACTTTGCAAATTAATAATTAATTTGTACTTATATTTATTTAAATAGATAACAGTTTATGTATATAGAAACATTAACTGAACAAAAGCCCAATAATTTTCTATATATATTACAAAGAATATCAGAAAGATATTTCAAACCAAAATTATTTTTATATATTGTTGGAAGGCCGTGAGTAATCTATAAATTTGATAGATCATTATTAATGTATTTGAAAATTAATTTATCTTTTCTCTGAGCACACCCACTTTAGTCTCGATTACAGGGTATTACGGCTTAGTGGACTTAGCCGTTAATGCATTACGGATACGGATACAGCCACAGACACAAAATATGTGCCGGAATTTGGATGACTGAACATCGAATTGGCTATTTGTTTATTTTGGAGTTGGGGGCGGATTCTCGCATTTTTAACGAATTGTAACATTTTTGAGATGCATTCCAATTGGAGGCAAGTCGTGCGGATACAAGTCGACAAACAAAAGTGCACATACACTTCCCAATTGACCCCATAGACTACTCTTGTCGTAAACTTCAGCCATAAAATGAAAGAAATAAAAAAGATACTTTTTCCACTGCTTCCGCGAAAAAGTCAACGAACTGAGAATGCAGAGGAAGTTTGTGAGATGAAGTCTCTTAAGGGTTTTGAAGGGCCAAATATAAAAGGTTTCCTTAACAAGTTTTAAGTAAATCGTTTAATCAGTTAACTTACAAACAAATTCTGAAATATTAAAGTGATTTGAGAGAGTTAAGATTAAGAGACTTAAGTTTAGTTCTTGGAAGTAATAAAATATTTAACAGCTACATGTTTTTTTTAACTCTTTACAGCTTTAAACACGATTAGATAATGCCCAAAAAAATCTCGTCTACAATTTTGAATTTAGCTAAACGAAAGTTTATTCATGCAACTTTTGTATCATTAGATTAAAAATCCCTATGGAATACTCCACAAAGTTAAATGTAAAATTCCCATGAGAAACATTTCTAATGTTTTCAATGCTTAATGTAACAATTGAATTTGTTGTTGCTTTTGTTGCTGTTCTTATTTTTTTTTTTTTTGTATCTGTTTTTCCTGTTTTAATTGGTACTCAGAATTAGGCCAACAACAATTTATAATGCGCACAATGATTCTGAAAAATGGTCAGCTAATAACCCGCGGGCTGACCCGAGGGCGGATGAAGATGACGTTGACCATTGGTTAGTGCAGCCTGTCCAGAATTATTGCCAGTCACCGGAGTCATCCAAGTGCCACATTTTTACTACCTGATAAGCCGCGAGTGCCTCATTTGGGCCCAGCGGACTGAAAGCGCTCAGCAGCTCTGATCTTTGATCTCCTGGCTGTCTGTCTGTCTCTCTGTCCAATTGTCTGTTTGACTGTGTGATGTTTTTTTTTTCTTGTTGTCAGGTTTTTCGGGCCTGCTGCCTGCCCCTACGTGACTGACCCTGACGTTACCGGCCCGGTCCCGGTCCCCGTACTGTACCCCGTCCAGGTTAGCCGTCTGGCGTTATACGAGCCGAAAATTATGCTGTTTGTGTTTGTGTGGCATGGTGGCAGATAGAGACATGAAGCGAAGCGGATAATGATAATGGCATTCTGGTTCTTTGTAAGCGATCAGGTTACGGGCCGCAAGGGATAGCCATAAACCAGGTCTACCTACGCAATGCATTCGCCCAAGGCAGATGTGCAACGCAAACTGCCGACCACAGTGGCAGTGGCAGAAAGAGAGAGGGAGAGAGAGAGAGAGAGGGAAAGAGATAGATACCCATTGACAAACATAACCCACACATACAAAGAATTCGCCATTCAATTAGAGAGGCTGAAAGGCCGCGTGTCCTGTGCCTTGCCAAAGGGATTGCAATTTATATCTGTACAAATCGACAGATGTACAAATCTAACGAATTTTTCTGGCAATTACTGAAAGCTGTTCGATTGAAAATGCAAATCAAAATACTTATTGGACGCACTTTATCATAATCGAAATTCAATTGAAGCATGCCACAACGCATGCGATCAAGTGCCTCCCCAAGAAATGAAGGAAATGAAAGTATTCAAAAAACATAAATTACAAATCGACTCTCCAGTTACTTGTATATATATATATGTAAATATATTTTATAATTATGCACATACACTTATGCATTCAACCAAATATAGAAGTACTCGTTTCTATTTGTACATTACGAGAACATTGATTTCACTTACTTGGCCACAGACCCATTTGATTTCCCATTGTGTGCGTGCCCCGCCAGAGTTATGATCAGCGCCAGGCCAGCGCCTTAACAATTTCTGGCATACACACTCGAACCAGGGCCCCAAGCTATGTACACACATACACACACAAAAGAAGAAGAAGAAGAAGAAGAAGGAGAATAAGAAGGCAAACATGTTTCCCGTTTTTTGCCCAAAGTGCACGTGTCGGCACTTAGGGAGTCCGAGGCTGCTGCTGCCTCAGCAAGTGCCTAGGGATGCGGGCACATAGCCAAAAGCCATATAGCACTGTATAGCATATATATAGTAGTGTATATACACTCTGAAAAAATATATGCTCTTAAATTTAGATAATAAAGCAAAACATAAATTTTTTTAATTTTAAAAGAATTTTTTAAAATATTGCAAAACTTATTAATAATGTTCTTTTTTTAAATTTTTGAAATATGATGAAATATGAAAAAAAATATAATAATTTATTTATATATATATATATATATATATATATTGACAAACTGTACAAGTTTTAACAAGATCGAAAAGGAAACAGCCAAAGTGTAGTTTAAAAACAGCATATAATATACAGTTTTTAAAATACGTAGAAAACAATTCTTTAATTCTATAAAAAAAAATTTTTAAGGTGTAGATCAACATAGCAAATCAAATACGCCGATAGACCACATCGTAATGGCGATGGCCGAAACTTTTTCGAGTCCGAGGCTTCCACACGGATTGCATATTAAAATCGCTCTTCGTTCCAAGTCGGGAATGCGAACTGCTGACTTGGGGATAGAAGCAGAAATTGTGAGGGGGCTGGCAGGGCAGGGTAGGGCATGGCATTGGGGATTGGGGTAAGGCTTGGATTGGCTTGGCATGGCATGGCTCTGGTTGGCTCAGGTCTCGTGTTCCATTCAAGTGGTTGTGGCATGTAATTAATATGCGACACTCCTTTTCCAGCGCCGCCAACTATTTAGCGCAAAAGGCAAACGCAGTTTTTCGATATTACTTTTTATTTTCTATTTTCCAGTGTTATTTATGGCTATACTTCGGCCATTCCCTTTCATGTGTGTTGTTTGTAGTTGTAAGCGTGCAACACTGGTGGCTATATCCAAAGACCTATCAAATGCAGACGGATATCAAATGACCACAGAAGTTAAGGTCAAAGAAATTAGAGCCACGACAAAGCTGTGTAAATTACAAATTGCTTGCGAAATTGTAATTTTCCTAATAAGTATTTCTTTTAAGTAAGTTTTTCAATTTGTTTTTGTATATAATTATTTTAAGAATTTAACTCATAGCTGAATTTTTTTTTGTGTTTATCTTACACAGCAATCTCAAGTTTCCTCAATTATGCTGGTCTCGACAAAGTTCAGTTGAAAACAATAAATGATTTATTCATGTTTGTTGATTCAATTAAACGAAAACACAAAAATACTGAGAAAAATCAATCAAACTTTGTATAGAAACTTGATTGCCTCTACAAATGCTGTATTTGTTTTCATTGTTGCAGCTTAACCCTTGATAAAAGCATTTTCGTCAATTATGATAACAATTTTGTGTATATCAAAAAAAAAAAAAATGTTAATAATAAATAGTAATAAAATAAAATCAATTGAATAAAATATAATAATGAATGGCTGCTTATGTTAGTTAAATATACTTAAATGAATACATTTTTTTGTGATTCATCGAAAACATCTGAAATTCTTGAACAATTTAATTGCTCAGAGAAAAGATCCCAACACTTGTCTATGCTAGCAGCTTAATCCATTATTATACCATTATAATTTATTTAAATTTGGAATATTCTTGGCTCCTGCTGCAGCTGAATCATCTATGTGAAGCGCTCTTCATTATCATTGTGATCAAAACGATTAAATTTTAATTTTCAATGTGGCACAATTTTTATAAATGTACATAAATTCGAGTACATGCGATTATATAGAAGAGTACACTCATGAGTGTACTCATACACACTCATATGTATTGGGGTATTCGTTGCAGACATGCACATGGGAGTCACCATGCCAACACATGCTCAAATAATAATAATACCCGCCTCTAGCTGGCTGACTGGTTGGTGTTGCCCCAGTTGAGTGCACACACACATACACACAGAGTGTATCCCCTGCCTCTATCTGAGAGCGTCACCCGCACCCGCACCACACAGAAGCGGTGGCAGCAGTGGCATGAACAGCATGAGCCACCAATTCGCCAGCTCTGTTAAGTAAATTGATTCTTTAATTGTCGAGAATTGGTTATGAGTTTGTTTAACTCGCTTTGCCGCTTCGCGGCATGCCCCTTACCCCAACCCACAATGCCCCCATGCTGCCGACAGACTCGCAGAATGGGAGAGAGAGTAAATGAGAATGAGACTGAGACTGTGGCACATGAAAATGCGAATGAATCCGGCGGCTTACATAAAGAGCAGCCGACAAAACTCGTATCTGCAACTCGTATCTGTTGGTTAAATGTTCACGAATTCCAAGCAAGCTGCAACTGATCACAGCATCTACCATGGAGGCGTGTTATCCGGGCACATGAGTCACAGATTCCAAAATAAATATGTATGCAAATACCAGAAACAGCATTATGCAAAAGACACACAGCAAGAGGATCTTTTCTGGTGTATTCGTGAAACTTAATGCCCCATCCGACATCCGACAAAATGGAAAAAAAAAAATAGGAGCAGAAACCGTAGAAAATGGTAGACAAACAAAAGCAGCAGATAAGGTTATGATGATCATTCTCTTTTTTCCTTCTTTTGGTTATTTACCCATGTCAAGCAAGAAAAATTGGAGTCTTATATTTAAGCAGAAATTGATGTGCATATTTGAAGCAAACTGTTGCCTTGAGCAAGTCTTCCTAATTCCCTACATGGCACCCTCGGAAATCCAATCAAACCGATTGCAATCGCATTGTTTATGGCCAAGGGGTTATGTTGCATAAAGGCTGCGGAGCTTAGAGCGGTTGGAGGGTATTGCTTCTATCTTCTTTTTTTTTGCACAAAACCCACATTCTCACGCTTGCCCAAACCGAAATCGAGCCAAGGAGCTGTGTTGTGCTACGATTCGCACTCGGAGTACCTGGTTGCAACTACCTGGTTACTTGCAGCGCCTTGTTGCTGACTTCCTTTTCTGTTGTTGCCATTGTTATTGCTGTCGTTGTTGCTGTTGTTGTTGCTGATGTTGTTGCTGTTGTGTTGTCGCCTATTAGGCACCTATGGAATAATTAACAGCGTAACCAATATGCGAATGGTTTGCTAAACACGGGCCAACGGGGGTCTCCTCTGCCTCTTTCTCTCCACGCTGGCGGCATTTTCCATTCATACAAAATTGGCATACTCACTTCCTATTGATTGAGTGCCGCATTGAAGGAGGGAGTGCTTGTTTTTTCTTTATATATATATATATTTTTTTATGTGTGTGTGTGTGTGTGTGTGTTTGCAAGCTGCACTCGGCTTATTGATCGTGATAAATAACTGCATTAATGTGACAGCTTTCGCCCATAAATTGTACATTTTACGGTGAGCTGCATTCACTTTTAGATGAAACGCAAATATTACAATTCACTGCTATTGTGCAATCAGGTAGCAAAAACACTTAACTATTCGCATAATGCACAAACTGATTGAGCAATAGATCACTTATTGATTAACCTTTACATGCGGAACTCGTTTAATGCCAAACAGCTTCGCATCTCAGGTAAACGATGACACACAAACTCTGAATGTATTTACCAAAATGTTGAATTTGACAAATTCAAATAAAATACGAATCGTACAAATCTATTTTAAGATAAGTATTTAAGTATTTCAAAAACATACACACAAACTCTGAATGTATTTACCAAAATTTTGCGAAATACCTAATTGTTAATCATTTCCCAGAATTTGACAAATTCAAATAAAATATGAATCGTACAAATCTATTTTAAGATAAGTATTTAAGTATTTAAATATTTCAAATATAGAAATATGTACCGTGCTAAAAGTTCAATGCGTACGACATTCGAATACCCGAAAGGACATTCGTATAGTATGTAGGTCAAAAATTGTTCTACACATGCCACATTCCACACATTCACACAATCAATTCTATTTACATGTTCGGAAAAAAGCATTTCGATTCGGTCGCAAAGCATGTGAATCTGATGTAAGCGATTAAGTCAGTTCAAAGGGTCCCAAATAATCACCGAGATTAGATGGAGCACGACTTTTACATAAACCACACAAATCTAAGTCACCGATTTCCGTTGCACTTAATTAGATCATCATTCGTTCATCATTGCAACTTACCCAGAGAACATCCTGCGAGCAGCAGCACTGCTGAGATTATAGACTTATTGAAGACTCTGCTCGATACCATTTTGACCACTGTTGACTGCTCGACACGACCAAGTAATATAAAAGTATGTTGGGAATATATATATATATATATTCTGATATTGTCTGCAGCGGTGTTTTAAATGTGTCGCACGTCTGCGTTTGCCGCTTGTTTGTTATTCTTGTGATTTGACGGAAAAGAAGTAAATAAAATTACTGCCGAGTAATTTGTTTCCAGTTGAATTCAAAGAGTTCAGCGTCCCAATTAACGGTTTACATATACATATTCAGCACTTTTCAACCAGCGATATTCGTAATTATTGTTGTATGTTTTGATTTTGTTTTTTGGCTTTCTCACTCAACACTATTTCCACTGTGCTGCACGGCGACACACAATTACGAATTACAGTTATAAGTAAAATTAATTTGGGGGAAGAAAGGTGCCACTTATTTCTGACCGATAACGCTTCTGATCTCCGTACAAAACTTGACTGCACGAACACGTCTCATTTGTATCTGGATTTGGTTTGTGTATTGGGCGCGAATTTATGAAATAACTTTTTCCAACACTCTCGGCTAAATTCAGCTGTTCGGTTTTATTGGCTTCGGTTCGCAACCGGTCGGGACAAGAGTGCAACAAGAAATGACGTCGGCTTCTGACTCGACGACACCGGCGCAGTTTTCAAGAGAGCAAGTTTTCAATTTTCACTGAGAGAGCGGGTAGCTAGTCAAGGGCCAAAGAGTTGGCTGAAGAGCGGCACACCTTAAAGTAAGAGAAACGCACAGCTCCAAATTGTATTTAACAAGCATTTTAAGCAATACTCGTATAAATAGGATTTATTAAAAGAATATTTTAACTATTATTTATTGTTAACTTATGACAAATACAGCAGATAAAATTCATTGAAATGCGTATTAATTTTTATACCATGTACACACAAGATATGTATAAAACAATCATTCTATTTTTTCTAGCTTATTAATGATATATTTATTTGAGGGCGTTTAATGTTAATCAGCAGAATTAATATTCATACGTCGATTAATTACTTGCTTATTAAATTCCAATATGCAATTTTCCACTCAGATAAGTTGTTCACATTTACTATGGGTGTAGAAAAATGTTGTTTTGCAGCTAAAGCTAATAAGATTGTTATTATTATGATTATCGAGTAATCATCTTGTCTTCTCTATAAGGCTTAATTAATAGTTGAGTAGTTGTTGGACTCAGTTAAAGTATTTATAATATAAAAAATAAGGAAATCAACAGTTGATTAAAATGATTACTTGGCAAGCAGCTGGGTTTTTCTAATAAGGTTGTAATAATATTGCAAAAGCAGTTTGACTCTACTTATTAAATCTATAATAAAAGCATTTATTCAAAAACAAAAGTCTAAACTAAAGAATATGAACTATAATCAATAAAGTGTTTAACACAAATTTAAAATTAGGAAATAAGCTTAATGAGCTTAATTTTATAAAAGATATGTGTAGATCAGAAAATGTTTACTTCGAATGCTGAGCAATCATTAGTTTTTAGAATTATTTAAAAGGGTTAACTAAAATTGAGTTTGCAGTTTTTCGTTTTTATGATTAATTTAAAGTGAAAGTTCCTTAAGTATACATTATAAATACACAAATTAAAGCATGCATATGGGCATGAAATGTAGGTTAAATTAAAAGGCAATCGGTAAGCAATTAATTTGGTATGCAACTCACTCACAATCAAAGGGAAAAAATGTAATTAAATCATGTTTATCTTATTTAGGCATTCTTGTGCTAAATTCTGTGAATTTATTGGGCATTGCCATCCACAGTTTTTTTTGCTGTACATTCTGGCGATTGCCATATAAATGTACTCCTCGTTGAGCTGTCAAGTTCCCAGAAGAGAGCTGCAGATACACAGATACTCAGATACGCAGATACATTTGCAAGCCGAGAGATACAATTTGCCGTTTGCTTAATGAAAAGGCGACGTTCCCAGCATTTTGCATGGGAAGCCAGTTGATTGCATTGGGGCAAGCACTGTGATTTACTTGCCCCAACTGCTTTTAGGGGTCGCATTTTATTTGCGTTGTCTTCGTGTGCTTGTGCCTGCCACAGTTGCAGTTGCAGTTGCAGTTGCATTTGTAGTTGCGGTAAAAGATATGACGACCACTGTGAGGCAGTAACAAAAAATTGTTTGTGTTCATCGTGTGGACACATGTAGCAACATGTAATGTGTTATGTGTGCAACATTTGCTGATATGATATGCAGCAAGCTGAAGCGAGACAAACAAACAATTAAAATTAATCTACGGCCATAAAACAAAGTGTGTATTGTGCATTGGGAGCGAGTGTGAGTATCTTGTGGATGCATTATGATGCATTCATACATACATACATATGTATATATATACATACATACATATATTCATATTTTTGTGTTTGTCTGGTTGTTGTTTGCGTTGTTGTCTTCTGTTGCCTGGGGTTGCCTGGAGTTGCCTTTGGGTGCCAACTTTGTAAACATCCGCAAAATTCTGATTTTTGTCTTTTGTTGTTGATGAGTTGAAGATGTTGTTGTTGTTGTTGTTGCACATGTTCGCGCCTGCAGCTAAGCAATGGGTGGATATTAATCAAATATTTATATTTACACGTAGACAACACACACACACACACATACACACAGTTTGTATGTTGCACGACGACGACGGCGGCATTAACCGAATTTCTGGGAATTTTTTTTCTTTACAACTTTGGAAACAAATTAATCAAACAAACAACCAGCGACAATTCAATGTGTGTGTTTGTGTGTGTGTTAAAAGCTGTGCGCTGTCAGCATAAAATGCTTGCAAGATATCTAAATACACACACATACGCACGCACACACGTATCCCTTTTCTCAGTCGCCGCGCAGACTCCATATGCTCGAAACAGCAGCTGCAAAGAGAGCGGCAAGTGTCATTTAAGAGCAAAAGAGAGAACGCACATTAGAACGAATATTTACTTGTAAATATGCCGACAATTCTTTGGTATAGTTGGCAACGCGACACCATAAGCACACATGCATTTGCAGAACAAAACAAGTTCCATTGGCTTGCATGTGTGTGTATTTGTATTTGTGTGTGGGTGTTTGCTGGGGGTTGGTTTTTGCTGATGTGTTTGTGCAAAAGAGCAGCGACTGTTGACTGAAATAGGACACAAAGTTGTGACGAAAAACTGTTTGGAATTGAAAGTGTCAGCAAATGTGCTAAAGAATTTCAATCTTTAACAAGCACACAAACATAAAATATATGTTGACAACTACACTGCAAAGAAAGGAAGACACAGAAGCAGCTACACCAAATGTTGTTCACAAAGTGTAAATTTTAGCCAAGTTAATTTTTTTTAAATTATAGATTCACTTTATTCAGCATATATAACCCAATTAAATAATTGATTTTTGTTTAGTGACCTCGTTTTATAATTTAAATATGTTTTCCCTGTTCTTTATACTTAGCAATAAGACGAATTCCTAAAAAATACAATATTTTAAGCAAATAAAAGAGTAAATGTTTTTATATAAGAATTTGAGCATTAGCTAATTACTTATTATTCATAATTAAATAATAATAAAGTATAAAATAAAATAAAAGATTTTTTTAAAGAACACAACTGTATTTATTTATTTCGATAATTTGATAGCTGCTTCAACTTATATTGATGAACAACTGATGATTATGAGGCGCGTGGTAAGCGGAAATTTTACAGTGTAGAATGGCAAATACATGTACAACTTCTATATATATATTTATATATATATATATACCCTCCATAGGTTACAAGTTTTACGACATTTAGGCCACGGACTTCGAAATTTACTTGAGTCGTTTCAGGCTTCATTTTGTGGTTGATTTTTTGCCACGATGGATGAAATCATTTTGCGCATGGGCATGCGGTGAATGCCAATGGTAAATGAAGACACAGAGACACAACTCCAAAGAGACTCAGACAAGCAAAAAGAGATGTCTGAAAATACGCGCAGCGCTGTGTAAATTGTTGCTCAAGTTACAAGCCAATTTCCTACTGGGCAGCCAAATGCCGCTGTGAGTCATCATCATCATTCGCGTAGTTTTCGCTTATTTCCTTTTTGTTGATTTTTCTTTTTGTGCTGCACCTCGTCGTCGTCGTCGTCGTCGTCGAGTTATGAGCAGTTCGCAGTTCAGAGCAGTCCTATTCCGTTCGGCGCTGATGTGCTCAGTTTGCTCTCCTCTCGCAGCAGTGGCATGCAGCAGAAGCAGAAGCAGAAGCAGCAAGCGACCAAACAACCAAAACAACCCACGCAAAGTTTAGTGTCTCAGTGTCGCTCAAAGTGACCGGGTTTTTCGCGGTTCGCGGTTTTTGTTTTTCGCCATACACACAACACACACAAATAAATACATAAAATTTCTGTATCTAAAGAGGAAAGGATACCGAGCTGAACGAGACTGCCAAAGTATTCCACATTATCATAATTACATTCTCCATATCTGCCCCAAGCACAATGACAATGACAACTCTTCTTATATTGCTGGCATTTATAATCGGATCTTTATATACGCTGCCAGGTACGAATTTAACATATTTTTACTATTCATATTCAAAACTGTTTTTGATATTAATGGATTGCTGGCGCTTATCTTGTACATTTTTAAAGAATTATAAAAATTTACTCACGCATTAAGCATTTATTAATTTGTTTGTCTTAGATACATATATATATATATATATAAATATATATATATATATATATATATATATAAATATATAATATATATGCATATAGACACCTTATTTATTTCATATATTATATATGCGGCATCTATGCGTCTGTTTAGTGAGACAATATCTGAAACTATTCAAATTTTGGAATTGCTAATCCATTAACTTTGTCTCTATTTTCTATGGATCTGTTCGTCTATTTTTCGTTGCCACTAAAAATACGAACAATATGATCTGAAAACATATTTAGTTTATCAATCATACGTCATGTTGACGGATCTGCCAATTTTAGATGTGTTTTTATGTATAGGGGAAAAATTTACGAGAACACTGTCTTACTCGGGCTTTTAATATCGGTTTGCAGAGTATTTCTTGAATTTGTGTAAATAGCGAAAAATTCGGTACGCATATGTTTTGCCTTATATAAATACACATTTATTGACTCAATTAAGATTTTTTAAAGCTAATCAGTTTATCAACTATTCATTTACTATATCTTCGGTTTACGTGGATTAAAGCCTTATACAGTATTCCAGTAGAAATTTAGAAATAAACAAATTACAATGTTCTGCACTTTGTTTACTCCTTGCCCGCTTGCTTAAAAAATAAATTCAAGTGGTAAACCAAAGTTTGTTAAAAAAAAACGTTAAAAATAAATATATATATAATAATAATTTATACATATAATATATTTATGAAAAACAAAGTTTGGTTCATTTTTATTTTACATATACATACATATGATAGTAAATTCTAAAATAAATAAATATTGGTGATTATAACTGTTGTTGCTGTCGCTAATTATGGTTATGCTGCAGCTACGATATACGATATATATATAGTACTTAATCATCTTCCAAATGGTATTCCTTAAGATTGGATTCCAGAATAGAATCCTTTACAGCTGCAAACACAAACCTTATATTGTTAGTATCTAAAGTAGAAAGTAAAAAGATATTTTCATTTTAGTCACTTCGATATGTTTCGAAATATATATAAACAAAAAAAATATATCATAATAGTAAAAACCATTAGGCATTAGTAAAAACCATATAGAATTAAACAGCTCCAGATTTTTAGACTCGCAATACTTTTAATAAAAATTGTTTATTCCCAATGCGACGCAAGCTTAACAAAATAAATTATAATTGCGTCTAAATAGTATAAATTAAATAAAGCTAACAATTGTACAATAATCTATATTTTAATCTTAAAATAAGTCGAAGCTACTTGAATTTAAAAGAGTCCGAATTTTAGTTATACAATGTTTCATATATGTTCTCATTAAGCTCCAAATATTTCTTCAGTCCCAAAATGTTGCTTAACTTCCGCCTAACTACAGTAGCTACGCGGCAAAATCAAACATAGTTACAAATCGTCTTATTTAAAATTATTTTAAGTCGTATAAACATAAACATTAGATGAATTACTTACCCGTAGCACAGGTGAAATGAGAATAGATATACTTTATGGGATCTGGATTTAAGTCATCAAACATGCGCTTTATGAATTCTTGGGCTGCTATTGCATCTCGCTGTGGACCTGAGATCAACAGAATTTGGATATGTTTACAACTAGCACAAGTACAAAACTAGCAATAGCAATATAATATAAGGAGGCGATTTCTCGGTTAAGCGAGATAAGGGTACTCACCGTTGTATTCAGGAAAATAGTCCACCAAATGCGACTTCATTATTTTATCTTCTAACAAATCTGTCTTGTTAAGAAATAAAATAATTGATGTTCCTTGGAACCACTGGTATGATATAATTGTTCTATATAAAGCTTTTGATTCCTCCATGCGGTTCTAAATATATAATAATATCATGAAATATTATATTAAAGCCAATAACAAAAATCAATTCAAACTTACCTGACTATCAGATTCAAACAAAACTTGATCGTATTCCGATAGCGCTACCAAAAAGATTATTGCGGTAACATTATCAAAGCAATGAATCCACTTTCTTCGCTCCGAACGCTGGCCGCCAACATCAACAATTCGGAATGTTAATTTTGATTTATTTTTTTTAAAACAACTATATAAAAACCAAGCAAAAGTGAATTTAATGTTAAGCAAGAGGCTAAACCAATAAATATGAAGACATCAGATGATATATGCACATATTTATAAATATAAAGTTTGTTTTAATATACACAATTTGGGTAACTACTCGAAGGTTACAGTTCTGGCGGTTTAACTCAATTTGGAGCTGATTAAACATTGCATTTTCAGAAAGTTACGATTTATATATCTTAAGAAAATATGGTTTAATTTAAAGTCATCTGGTAAATTCCTCTTGTGGGACAACGGGAATGTAATGATTCACCTTCAGTAGGAAAATAATCGGAACGCACAATGCGCATTGTTAAGGTAGCTAATGGACAAATTAGATATGATTTAACAGAGGACATGCTCATATGTATATCATCCATTAATTCTGTCTGAAACACCACTTTAAATCTGCTCTAAATATACCGAAACCGTTTTGTGATTTAAACTAGTTTATCCTATATTAAATGGTATGATTTGTTTGTTTTAAGTTCACAAATTGTGCTGGTTAAATATTAAACAGTTAAACAATTAAAAATAATCAATAATTAAGAAACATTAGAGTTGTGTAGCTACCTATTTTTGATCTCTTCTAAGTCAAAGAGATACTCAATGATCCCCGTTGTCTGCACACGAACTCTTAAAATGTCTTGGTCAGTGGGTAAATAATCAGGGTGAGCCACACGATCGAGATCCATTAGAAAACTATACATTAAATATATAAGAATGAAATCAAATTTAGTACATCAAATTAATCCTTGTTTATAAAACAATTTAAAAATATTTTTTTGCCGTCTCTCTTGACTAACATCATCTAACTAAGGAAATAAATAAAATAAAATAAACGATTAACTCACTATTTAGCGGAATCTGTCAACTGATATTCTCTTCGGCGATCATAACATTCCTGAATGCCAGCATCGGACCAAACCGTTTTTACGGCATTCACAAATTGGTCATCAAATGTTGTCATTGTTTTATAGTCAATGCTCATCACCAGATTAGCAATTTCCTGCAAAACACAAGTTCCAAATAAAAAACCATGTCAAAGCAAACAATTCTTTTTTAATAATAATAATAATAATTTTTTAATAATAATAATAATACATACTTTGTACTCGCAAACACCATATGATATTTTGAGGTCATCCATGGCTTTGATCATAGTCTGCATGGCCATGAATATGTTTTGGAAAACCAGTTTAATGTATCCACGTCTGTCTTTATCCGAATACCCGCTTCCATGTATAATACGCATCTGTTTGATGAACGTTGATTTGCCGGACTCTCCCGTGCCTGCGAACGATAAGTGAAAACCAAATATGATGTTAGTAAGGAATTGGGAAACACAAATACGGCACAGGACAAATGCTAATTCGCCAAAGTGTCAAAATACACACAGAGTATGTAAAAATGATTATATATAATACACACCCAGTAAGAGAAGCTTGAGCTCACGTCGCGCATCTCGCTTGTCACGGCGCAACTGTTCCTCGATTTCCCGATTCATCAGCTTTTGTTCCTTCTCTTCTTCCGATAAAGAGCACCCCATGCTAGCTGGATTTAAGGACGCTTACGCGTACTGCAGATCCTGTGATGCGCTCCGTGACGTGCGTATATCTTTCAGTTGCCGGATTATCCTGCTGCTCTGATAGTTACTTCCTCACTTGGCTTGCGTTAGTGTTGTTGTTGTCAAGATGTTTGTCCTTTTTAATTATTGAATTTATTTATTGCTCATGAGCATTTGTACTTTGACGTTGCTCGTTGTTTTCTACGGCACTGTGACACTCTTTGGCTCTATTGCTTGCACTCCACTCCCTGAAGGGATCTCTCTCTATATTTTGCTTGTGTGTTCTATTTCTTTAATGATTCTCAGTACTCAGATTACCATATTTGTAAATAGATTGATAAGCGGCTTAATTTATATTAACTCTCAACCACAAAAAAAAAAAACGATTTGTCACTGCAGTTAAATCACAGTTGCAAACAGAACTCTAACGAGAAAGTGCGAATTATTTTTTCAGATTGAATACTCGCTTTGCTGGTTGTAAGCTAGAAGCGCAAAAGCGAACTGAGCGATCAGCACAATGCTAATTTGTATAGAGCTTTAGTTATAAGTCCTTACGCTGAAGAGAGGTTTTTATAAATGAACGCTCAGTCGGTAAATAAATATCATAATACCATTTAATCAAATTTAATATTTTGTGGTTTTCTGAGGCTTGTGGTTTAAGTATACATAAATACAATTATTTATACAAAGTATAGTTACAAATTAATGATTCGGTTCGAGATATATACTTATATATATGTTATATATATATATATATATATATATATGAATGGGCTGTACCAAATTGAGAAATATAAATATATATATATATGAAAAACAATGTTTGGTTCATTTTTGTGTTACATATACATACATATGATAGTAGGATAAGTGCCTGGATAAGAAAATAAAACTGAGTCGCACCAGCATTGTGTACTCAAGCGAAGTTTATTCAAGACTGTCAATTAACATTATAATTATCGATTAATAAGAGACCTAACATACTTATGTTACTGATGTAAGGCTGCATTGAATGTAAAATAACATTATTTTCAACAATAACTGTTGTTGCTGTCGCTAATTATGGTTATGCAGCAGCTACGAAAACATCTTACAAACACACTTGTCAATTAATTATAGATACGATGTAATCTGGACGTCATTTGTACATACAAATGCGTTTAATATTTTGTTGAATGTTTTAGTTATTATTATTACACTATATAGTACTTAATCATCACTTTCATGTGTTTTTTAGTAGGATTTGCAATTTATATTCAACTCTGATCCTTTCTTGCAATACAAATTAGTTGAGTATTTTCAAAACATTACATTGTTGCGTATGCAGTTATGCATGTATGTATGTGGTATGCATGAAGATGTATGTTTGTTTGTATGTATGTATAAAGATATACACATATTATGGGCTCGTTTGTATATAAATATTTCAGTAGACAATATTTGCAATATTTACGCTTCAAGCTTTAATAAAAAATACAATATTTTTCTGTTTCATTTCTTGTTGTTGTTCGCTTTTGTGATTTTTAAATGAAAAGCTTCAAACATTTGTTGTTTTAGCAAAAATTACCATTTTGTTTCCACACAAATTAAAATGTATACATCAATCGTTTTATCACTATTATAAAGTTTTCATCAGTTTCAGTATAATTTATTCTACAATTTTCTGTTAATGTTACATTTTAAGAAATTTGTGTTTGGGTCTATTTTAAGCTTATTCTTCGGCAAACATAATAAGTTTATTTTTATTTCTTTCTGTGTTTTGTTTTTAATTAATATGCAAAAAAGGAATTATGAATGTTTATATATTTATATATATCTATTATATATATCTAAATATATATATATATATATATATATATATATATACATTCACATTATGTATATATATGTATAATAAAAATCACAAAAATAGTTTTCTGATCCAAATTTAATTTAGTCCAAATTGTAATCCTTAAGACTGAATTCCAGAATAGTGTCCTTTACAGATGCAAACACAAACCTTATATTTTTAGTATCTAAAGTAGAAAGTAAAAAGATATTTTCGTTGTAGTCACTTCAATATGTTTCGTAATATATATAAACAAAAAAAATATATCATAATAGTAAAAACCATTAGCGCATTATTCCCATGCATTGAAGCTATTTAATATAGGATTAAACAGCTCCAGAATTTTAGACTCGCAATACTTTTAATACAAATTGCTTGTTCCCAATGCGACGCAAACTTAACAAAATAAATTATAATTGCGTCTAAATAGCATAAATTAAATAAAGCTAACAATTGTACAATAATCTATATTTTAATCTTAAAATAACATAGAAGCATATCAGCTGTTTATGGTGTTGTACGATGGGAAGCAACTGACTAAAATTTTTAGACAATTATTATTTTTTTTATCCAAATTTCGAGTTTCTTTGTAGTATCGACAATATCTCAATTATTTATTTACGTTTCTTTAATCCAAACATTTTTTAAGCTTAGCAAGAACAAGTCGAAGCTACTTGAATTTAAAAGAGTCCGAATTTTAGTTATACAATGTTTCATATATGTTCTCATTAAGCTCCAAATATTTCTTCAGTCCCAAAATGTTGCTTAACTTCCGCCTAACTACAGTAGCTACGCGCCAAAATCAAACATAGTTACAAATCGTCTTATTTAAAATTATTTTAAGTCGGCAATAGCACACACGCTATATAAACATAAACATTAGATGAATTACTTACCCGTAGCACAGGTGAAATGAGAATAGATATACTTTATGGGATCTGGATTTAAGTCATCAAACATGCGCTTTATGAATTCTTGGGCTGCTATTGCATCTCGCTGTGGACCTGTGATCAACAGAATTTGGATATGTTTACAACTAGCACAAGTACAAAACTAGCAATAGCAATATAATATAAGGAGGCGATTTCTCGGTTAAGCGAGATAAGGGTACTTACCGTTGTATTCAGGAAAATAGTCCACCAAATGCGACTTCATTATTTTATCTTCTAACAAATCTGTCTTGTTAAGAAATAGAATAACTGATGTTTTTTGGAACAACGGGCATGTTATAATAGTTTTAAATAAAGCTTTTGATTCCTCCATGCGGTTCTAAATATATAATAATATCATGAAATATTATATTGAAGCCAATAACAAAAATCAATTCAAACTTACCTGATTATCAGATTCAAACAAAACTTGATCGTATTCCGACAGCGCTACCAAAAAGATTATTGAGGTAACATTATCAAAGCAATGAATCCACTTTCTTCGCTCCGAACGTTGACCGCTAATATCATACATTCTGAATTTTAAAAAACTTTGATTTATTTTTTTTAAAACAACTACATAAAAACTAAGCAAAAAATAAGTGAATTTAATATTAAGCAAGAGGCTAAACCAATAAATATGAAGACATCAGATGATATATGCACATATTTATAAATATAAAGTTTGTTTTAATATACACAATTTGGGTAACTACTCGAAGGTTACAGTTCTGGCGGTTTAACTCAATTTGGAGCTGATTTAACATTGCATTTTCAGAAAGTTACGATTTATATACCTTAAGAAAATATGGTTTAATTTAAAGTCATCTGGTAAATTCCTCTTGTGGGACAACGGGAATGTAATGATTCACCTTCAGTAGGAAAATAATCGGAACGCACAATGCGCATTGTTAAGGTAGCTAATGGACAAATTAGATATGATTTAACAGAGGACATGCTCATATGTATATCATCCATTAATTCTGTCTGAAACACCACTTTAAATCTGCTCTAAATATACCGAAACCGTTTTGTGATTTAAATAAGTTTATCCTATATTAAATGGTATGATTTGTTTGTTTTAAGTTCACAAATTGTGCTGGTTAAATATTAAACAGTTAAACAATTAAAAAATAATCAATAATTAAGAAACATATTATATACATGCAAGGCAAAAACATAAGAGTTGTGTAGCTACCTAAATTTAATCTCTTCTAAGTCAAAGGGATAATCACTGATCCCCGTTGTATGCACATGAACTCTTAAAATGTCTTGGTCAGTGGGTAAATAATCAGGGTGAGCCACACGATCGAGATCCATTAGAAAACTATACATTAAATATATAAGAATGAAATCAAATTTAGTACATCAAATTAATCCTTGTTTATAAAACAATTTTAAATTTCTTTTTTGCCGTCTCTCTTGACTAACATCATCTAACTAAGGAAATAAATAAAATAAAATAAACGATTAACTCACTATTTAGCGGAATCTGTCAACTGATATTCTCTTCGGCGATCATAACATTCCTGAATGCCAGCATCGGACCAAACCGTTTTTACGGCATTCACAAATTGGTCATCAAATGTTGTCATTGTTTTATAGTCAATGCTCATCACCAGATTAGCAATTTCCTGCAAAACACAAGTTCCAAATAAAAAACCATGTCAAAGCAAACAATTCTTTTTTAATAATAATAATAATAATTTTTTAATAATAATAATAATAATAATAATACATACTTTGTACTCGCAAACACCATATGATATTTTGAGGTCATCCATGGCTTTGATCATAGTCTGCATGGCCATGAATATGTTTTGGAAAACCAGTTTAATGTATCCACGTCTGTCTTTATCCGAATACCCGCTTCCATGTATAATACGCATCTGTTTGATGAACGTTGATTTGCCGGACTCTCCCGTGCCTGCGAACGATAAGTGAAAACCAAATATGATGTTAGTAAGGAATTGGGAAACACAAATACGGCACAGGACAAATGCTAATTCGCCAAAGTGTCAAAATACACACAGAGTATGTAAAAATGATTATATATAATACACACCCAGTAAGAGAAGCTTGAGCTCACGTCGCGCATCTCGCTTGTCACGGCGCAACTGTTCCTCGATTTCCCGATTCATCAGCTTTTGTTCCTTCTCTTCTTCCGATAAAGAGCACCCCATGCTAGCTGGATTTAAGGACGCTTACGCGTACTGCAGATCCTGTGATGCGCTCCGTGACGTGCGTATATCTTTCAGTTGCCGGATTATCCTGCTGCTCTGATAGTTACTTCCTCACTTGGCTTGCGTTAGTGTTGTTGTTGTCAAGATGTTTGTCCTTTTTAATTATTGAATTTATCTATTGCTCATGAGCATTTGTACTTTGACGTTGCTCGTTGTTTTCTACGGCACTGTGACACTCTTTGGCTCTATTGCTTGCACTCCACTCCCTGAAGGGATCTCTCTCTCTCTCTATATGTTTGTGTGTTCTATTTCTTTAATGATTCTCAGTACTCAGATTACCATATTTGTAAATAGATTGACAAGCGGCTTAATTTATATTAACTCTCAACCACAAAAAAAAAAAAACGATTTGTCACTGCAGTTAAATCACAGTTGCAAACAGAACTCTAACGAGAAAGTGCGAATTATTTTTTCAGATTGAATACTCGCTTTGCTGGTTGTAAGCTAGAAGCGCAAAAGCGAACTGAGCGATCAGCACAATGCTAATTTGTATAGAGCTTTAGTTATAAGTCCTTACGCTGAAGAGAGGTTTTATAAATGAACTCTCAGTCGGTAAATAAATATCATAATACCATTTAATCAAATTTAATATTTTCTGGTCTTCTCAGCTTGTGGTTATATATACATATATACAGTTATTTATAGAAAGTATAGTTACAAATCAATGTTTCGATTCGAGAGTTTAATGGCGTTTGTATATATATATATATATATATATATATATATACCCACATATTTTCATATGTATATATATTCATATTCATATATATACCCACATATATATATATATATATATATATATATATATATGTTTGTATAGCTTTAAGCAACTTAGAAAACATGTGGGTGAGATGATTAGCCATCGACAGTCTGACAGTAGCACGGGTCAGAGAAGGAAACCGAGATAAACTTTTAAGATGCTACATGAATCTAGTAACATATTGATAAGGTATATACTTAGCATTCACCAACTGCAACTTAAGATTTACAGTACAGTTGATGGGCCACCTTATCCTACACTAAAACGGACGAGAACCCGAGATAGAGAGCAAGCAAGCAAGTCATATTTTCAACAGGTTGCGTTAGTCAGAAGTTCACTGTCTAAACAAACTTGCAACAGCCACCTACACACAGCACAAAAACCCAGTTTGTCACGATCCGCAGTATTATTCCAAACTCTTATCAGGCAGACACACTGAAAGTGTATCATAACATACAAAACTTACGCGAAATTTGAAAGCGGAATGCAGACTTTACATTTCTTACTCATTATTTATATCGCTTCGGTTACTGACTGGACCGATTCTGTTTAAAAAAAATAGTACTATTTAAGATAACCAAAAAACATATTTAACTCGAAATCAAAATTAATTTTTTTATTAAACTGTTTAAGTGAATAAGCTGTAAGTGCTTAAGCTGTAAATAACGAAAGATCACTGTATACTTCTATAATCGCATTTATGTATCAACTTACCCATCAATTCATCGGTTGTGTTTACGAGAACACTGATATACTTTCTATATGGCACTTATGCTGATGAATAAAATATTTTACTGTATACACAATCCTTAAAATTATGTAATCCCAAGAGTCCTTAAGTGTTGAGTGCCTACGGTTTAAGTATAAGCCAACTGCATACAGGCAAAATGCGCTGACTATGCAACGCTCAAAAAATCGATGGATTAGAACCCCCAACCCATCCCTTCCCCTCTCTCAAGAGCATTGCACTCTCCTTTCGACCCTCGACACTAACATTTGAACAGATGAAAAGCTACTGCACTTTAGTACCACAATAAAAAAGTCACTTTAACTTGGCACATAAAAAACAGCGTAATTTAAAATGTCTGTTAAATAAGACGCTCAAGTTTATGCTTCATATTAGACTGAAATGGAGTTTAATTAATAATATCAATAATATTATGTATTTATATTTCATTGCTTCGTTGCTCAGCTGGCAGACTTGAATTTTTAAACATTTCTTATTGATAATAGTTATTAATTAATGAATAATATAAATATTTAGTAGTATTTATTAAAGGATTATAAAATCAATGAATTATTCATCTAGTTACATATTTGCCACTTAAATATTATGGACGGATATCCATAAAATTCTTGTCACGTATGTATCTAGATATAAATACTTTCCTTAGAAGACACACAAACATTGATGGGAAACGCGTCTTGGCTGCCAAAATGATATATATTTATATATATATATATATATATATAAATATATATATACAATTTGATATACACTTGAAGCTGTCACCGCCGTATGTAGTGGGGAAATGGACAAATTAGTGCCACAACAGACTCACCCATGGAAGGAATGAATGAACACATTGTTAAAAATATCATAATAATTAAAGTGACTTTGAATAATTAAACTGGGAGTAATGAAGCTGTTGTCCAAATGCGATGAAATGAGTGTGATATTTGAGTTTTTCAATGGTTACCCACAGCGTTAACTATCAATCAATGTTGTAAATAGCTTTCTACGTTAATTGTAATTTTGAGATATTAATAAACTCAATGAGTATCTTGGAGATAGGAAACTGTTGCACGATTGTCATTTTTTGATATGCTTGGCTTTGACCATTGAGGAGGAGGACTTAAGCGCCCCATTAAAGAGTCATGCTAGTTGAGAATCATCCGGAAAGTTTCGACAAAATATTAAAAAATATGAAATTAGATTTTCATTTATTATGCACTTTCTTCTTATTATAATAAATCTCAAGTACAGATATAAGCATATTAAAACATTCCCACTTGCTAAACCTCTGACCCACTTTTTTGGTGGCTGCCACAGGTCTTAAGTACACGGAAAACGCTCCACTTTTTATGTGTGCTAATAAATAGAAATAATAACTTTTTATATAAATATAAAGCAATTTAAGGATACGAACCGACGATGATCTAAGAGTGGAAATGACGCAAGCAATTCGAATAGGTATCCTTGACATAAATCAATAGATGCATGCAAGTGTACAATGTGTCCGTGTCCAAATCCCGAAAACGTTCAGTTTGACTGGCAACAATTCCCGTGTGCTTTGAAATGGCTGTTCCCATAAACCTATAATGACCTCGAGGAGCTTCGAACTCGAGGCGTTGGTTGGCATGTGAGGAACCTGAAGGAAGACACACAGATGGGCAGAGACGGAAACAGCATTTATGTATATCTCTCTTTCTGTGGTTTCTAGTCATCCAAAATGGGCGTTGACACGCTGCCAGTCTTTGAGCTGCGCCCTTTTTACCTAATGGTTTTATGTTGTCGTCGTTTTGAGTGAGTCTATGCACAGAATCTAGAAGCTTATATATATATATATATATATATTTAGGGGCAAGCTTGGCACGAGAAACGGCTGTGGTTTGCAATGCATAATTGGGACTTAATTACGCTATCCAGGTGTGTGGACTTGTTTTGTTTAGGGTGTTACCTGTTGACCTTGCCGCGCCCATCTTAAATACAGAAACGGACAACAAACTGACACAAATTTTAATGAATCACAGTAAACAGAATTATTCACAAAAACTGCGACTTGTTTTCTATGATGAGGGTCATATTTTTTTACCTTTAGATAGTGACAAATTTGTCAAGATTCAGCACAACGCGTCTTTAAATATATCGGAGCATTTAAAATAAAATCCCCGAAAGACATGTTAAAAATATACATTGTCCCCAAGCAATCAAATAAATTTATAATTTATATTTCATTAATTTAAACTTAACTATTTGCAATTTAGAGATGGATAAGATATGTTTTTCTTTAAAAAAAAAATAAGTAGACCAAAGTTTTTTAGTAAATATAACTAAGTTAAATTTCAGATTTCTTTCCTCATTTAAAAGTAAACGAAAAATAACAATATAAAGATTTTTTTTTCTAATTTGTCGAATGCAAAACTTTGATAAACTTTAAAAAAAACAAATGCTTCTTTCTTTTGTATTATATAATGATATAACTTATTTCAATTGTAAATGCTTATTTTGTATATTCAGCCTACGCCGGCGAGACAACTTTAGATTATGACTACGACGGCGAAGACTCGTCGCGTGTGCCGGTCAACTTGGCAAAGAATACAGCGGCTACAATTCTGCCATTCTTTGAAAAGGACCAGAAACAAGGTACTGTCTACGTGCTGCCGAATGAGACCCATGTGAAAGTCGATTGCCCAGTTAAGAACTATGATGGTAAATTCTGATTAAAGGGTGTGTGCCCGCCGGCTTTGATTATCCCATTTCGTGTGCTCGCTTATTAGATGGACATCATGTGATTCTCTGGTATCGGAACGAGACGCTCATCATGAGTGATAACAAGCCAGTCGACCCCATATACAGTCTGGACAACAAGTTCGTCCTCAATGTGCCGCTGGCCAATGCCACCGGTCACATATTCGCGTGTAACGTGATGCCGGCAAATATTACTCGTCTGATTATCATCCAGCCTGGAGAAGCCCCAACCCAACTGACGCCTACCCCCAACTCGAATTCCAGCTCAGCTTCATCCATCCGCTGGCCAAGAGCTTTCGACTGCCTGATTCTTGGCGCTTTGTCACTCATCAACCAGGCAGCAGCTCGCTTTTAAGCATATTGCAAATGTGGAACACATACAGTTTTAAGATTGCACCACCGGAACTCGATGTCCTTTGGCAAAAGGATTAGACTTACAGTAATGAACGAGCTTGAATCTAAGTTGTTAAATGTGCTGATTTTGAGTTAAGGATTCTATGGTTCAATTTCAAATTCAAGTCTAGCTTCAATTATGTTAGGTGTTGCTTTATTATTGTAGTCTAGCTGTAAGATATATATATATATATATATATATATATATATATATAAATATATGTATGTATTCGAATGTATATAAATTCGTTACTATGTTAAAGCTGCCACTTTCCCGATTAACAATTGAATCCATGAATCCATCAGGCAGGATCAAAATAAATATCTAAAGTGCTTTTAACTGCTTCAATGACAAATGCAAAGTGTGCTTATAAAAAACCATTTAAAATATCAAATAAAATTAGCTAGAGGAAATATCTATATTACTATTATTAAACATTTGTACTTAGTAAACTTGTTCTTAAAGTATTGCTTATGCAAATCTAGAAAACAATGTTAAATAGAGCACTCGAATTCTAAAATATTTTACAAACCAATGTTCTGGAAAAGAAACTCCGATGCACATGCAAATTGAAAGTTAACAGCTTTAGTTATAAAAAGAATGTTATACTTAAGAACAGATGCAGCTAAAATAAACAAAATGAGCACAAAAATATATATCTTAAAAGTATGCGTTAAATTTCAATATATTATTATGATCAAATTCAATATAAACTTGTATTTTGTTGAGCTATACGTATATTTAGAACAAAGTAACTAAACAAATGCATAAATTGTTCGGTAACAATTGTCTTAAATTAATACAACAAAAAATGGAATATAAATATTTTGAAACTCGCAGAGCAAGTAAAATAAACTCGATCCTTTGAATGAAAAAAAAACAAGCTGAATTAATTTAATTGCAACATTAAGAGTTATATTGACTGCAATGCAATCAATGCAGAATTTTGCTTTAAAACTTTAAATTGCTGCCGTTCCCAAATGTTTCTGTGTGTTTCGGTGACGATGAAGACCCACCCTTATGGAGGTCTATTGAATTCCATAGAGCACGACAGCCGAATTGTATTTTGTGGAGCGGATAGGGGCGGCTAAAAAGAGCAGAGCAGAGCAGAAACAATGCATTCACTCGCTGTCTCTCTTTGTCGCACCAGCACGAGTTTTGTAGCCGACTGCGGCTGCAGCTGTGTTGTGGGTAGGAATTCCGCAATGTGCGCAGGACATGCCAGCCATATGGTAGCAGGAGCTGGCAGGCACAAACACTCGGCCAAGGGTGGTGGAACCGATGTCGACAGCGACGCTGACTACGACGCCGATGCCAAGAGCGACGCAAGCCAAGCGTGGCTCAAAAAACATGTTTAGTTTCCTGCAGACAACACGCCAGTCGACAACTGCACCGCCCGGCAGGACATACACATTTCTAGTCATCATACCAAATCAGTGCTGCATATAAGAAAGTAAGTTGTAAACTATATCTATAAATATGCATTTAAAATAACAATATTTTCTGGTTTTTGCTACAGATGATACCCAACACAGAGAGCAATGCCACAGCTGAGGACAGCTTTGGCTCGAGCTGCACGAACTGCTTCGAGGAAAGCCGCTGCAATCAGCTCCAGACAGCTGCCCAAGTATATCGTAGATTAGTGGAGCGTATGCAAAAGCAGCACACTCAGAGCTTTGACCCTAATCCTTGCGAAGAGGTCTTGAAACAGATGTGGATTGCCAGCTTTACAGGCGGCAATGTATATTATCGCACGTAGCCCAAAGAATCATCATTGACATCGAACTTTAAGTTTCTTATCAAGAATGTTTCACATGAGAGTGAAATTAAGTGAATTTCTAAATATTAAATACATTTACAATAGGTTTAAGTTTTTTTTAGTGTATACTTATAAATATATATACTTATAAATCAGTAGTCATTTTATTTATGAAATATTTAAATGTAAAGCTTTGTATATTGCATCCATATACAAAAATAAAAGAGTTCAATGAACAAACCAAAATTTAAGTCTTTTATTCACTAAAAATTATTAAAGTTGCAATCTAAATTGCTGCACCCAAATTATTCAGATTTCTTGGGTTCTTAGATGACCAAATAATACTTGAGCTTAATAGATAAATAATATCTGCTTGGATATTTAATTTAGGGTGAACTTATCAATCTTGTGTTATCTTTTTAGCCAAAAGTATGCTGTGCATTTGTCACTTTCTCGAGCAATCCAAAATGATTTCGTCCTGAAAGTATGCAAGGTTTTATTGACACTTTTTTGAAGGTTAACTAAAAACCCTAAATTAATCACACATTTAACCCAGTAAAAAAAACCATTATAGATTATTTATAGATATTTATTTAAATATGTGTTCCCTTAGTTTATATATCTCTTGTGCAGTTAAATATTTTTATCTTTAATAAAAATGTGTTGTTATACTAGAAAATATTTTTTAAAATAATTATAGCTGTAACTTACTTGTGGGCACCTTGGATATAGAAATTCTTAGTTCTATAACTGAAGTATTTCTGATTTCTGTTAATCCATCGAGAATCGAGGGGATCTTAATAAATGATCTCAGCTTGCTGTAATAGTAATTTAATGTTGCAAAGTTTACATTGAATGTAGAATAATTGTTATTGTGCTGATAATATTATTTATTTATTCAACTTTAAGTAATTTATAAATTTTTTTCGTATTTTTATTATCTTATTGTATAATATGCGCATATTTTTTAGTTATACACTTTCGATTTTTAGTTAATATTTAATAAAATTGAATTGTTTCAAATTTATTGCTTTATAAACAATGTGAGACTGTACTTAATGATTGCCGATGCCATCGTTGTATAAGTTTGATTTCATTTATATATAGTCTGCCTATTGATAGCAACAATCTCATCTTGAAGGCGTTATTTAAGTTCTATTATAATTCAATTTCATATGCGACTTTTAGTTTATTCAAATTTATAATTTCTATTATTTATTTAACTGCACAATATTAGGTTAATGGTATCTGAAAGTATGGTTGCTCATCACACAAAACTTACATGTTCTGTGATAACGCGTAAACTTTATAATTTAATTAAATTGAAAACTTTTATAAATATGTTTTTGTTTTGTTATTAACTTTTATGTATATATATAGATTATTTTTCATAATTATTTAGCATTGGGCATTGGTAATTTTTAAATATGTTTCCACCCAAGGCACAAACAAATTGATACGTTTGCTTGATTTTTCAATTAATCATTTTCTTAAGAGATTGGCTGTAACTATTACATCATCTTTACTCGTTCATTTATATATATTTATATATATTTTTCATCTTATTATTTCTTAAGGTTTTATTTATAGTGTTATTTATACTTTTTTAGAATGGTGTACGTATTCGGTTTATAAGACTTGATGGGTGGTTCGCGCATACGTTTCATGTCAGTTTGGTATGGTTGAGGTCGTTTATATGCGGCTGCGTTTGTTGGTATTATTGATGGGCGTGCTATAAAATTTATGCATTTTTAATATTTTATAGTTATCAACAATTTGAATAGGCATATAGTTATATAGTTTATAAATAGAAATTTTGTTATTTATAAAAATTAGTCATCGCCTCAAATGCATTATTATATATTAAGTATTATAACAATTGCACTGTTTGTCGAAATGCAATCAATATTACTTTATTATCAAGGTCAAAAACAGGATATACATAAGGGATCTGTAAGAAACACAACCACAAATCAATAGCATCCACTTACGTTTGTTGTATTCATATCCTGATGGTGCTCCACGCTTAGGCATCCGATGGTCGTACTCGTAGGCCACCTCTTCAGACTCCTCAGCTCTAAAAGACCGAATTAGATTAAATTAAAGAGAGTTGGATAGTATATAACAAATTTAATCAAATTTCAATTGTCGTTTACGCTGACCGTTATCCATTCGTTGTAAATTTGTTCGCGCCACAGAAAATAAATTCAAAATTATACTTTACAAGTAACTTACTCGGGCGGATTTTCCGCTGTTCTCTTGATAAGATTCAAGTATTTCGGTGCACCGCTGCTCCCACCACCGAATTTCTTATCGAAAACGGATCTAACAATTAGAAAATGTTAATTTAAATGTTTACTGCGAAGCAATGTGGTAAGGCGCACCTGTATGCCTCCAAATTTGGCCCGTGTATATTCTTTGCGGACTCGGGATCCATTTCCATCAATTCGCGCAACTGTTCGTGGGAGACTTCGTCGTTCTTGTCTGGAATTAGATACTTACGGATCTCTGCCAGGGCATATGCGATGCGCGCATAACACTCAGCTGGTGTCGCAACTGTGCTCACCTCGAGGAAGAGGTCCTTCTGCAGATGAGCATAGCGTGGGTCGCCAGAATTGCGCAGCTGCTCCTCCTTGCTGCGATCGCGTATCGAACTGCGTCCTTTGATTGCAATCTTGCATTGCGTTTCATCCTGCAGGCGACGCAACGAGTTGCCCTTTGGCCCCAATATCTTACCAGTAAAGTTGAACTGCATATGGCATTAAAAATACATAGATTAAAATATATGAAATTTTAGATTTGCGTTTGAGCTCACCTTAGGATATTGCTTAACGGGCACAAAGACTTTTTGTGTGATTTTCATTGGCTTCTGTTTGTAAACATCGGCATAGAACTCACGTCCAGGTATGCGACCAGTGCAATAAACACGATCCACGGCTGTTGTTAAATATATGTATTTATAAATACATATATATATTTAGTCCTATAAATTGTTTAAGAATTACCTTCGTCGATGAGCAAGGCGCACAACGGAAACTCGGCCGAGAGACGCTGGCGTTCCTCGTCCAAATCGGCCAGAAATTTCTGGGCCACTTCATTTAGACGTGGCTGATGCTCATGTGCAGCCGGCTTTTCGCTAAATTCACTACTTGAAGTATCCATAATATGTGTTTTCTCCCCTTATAATTCACGTGAAAATTGTGTATAATAGTTTGCAACGCTTCTCTGCTTCTTCGATTAAATTTGTTTGATATAAAAGCGACCACCGCAGTGATCGATACTTGTGCACGTTCTCATCGATGCCAGAGAGAGTGTATCGATACTATTTTGACGGTAGCAGACGCAGCAGAGAATAAATATTTACAGTACAATAATAAACGCAAAGCATGGCAAGCGAGGATTTGTTTCAAAATGATTACTCCGAAGAGCCCGACTTGGGACAGGACTTGCATAAGGAGGAGGAAATTAATGCAGCGGTTTCGGCCGCTGAATCCGATGGTGAAGATGTTGAGCCAGTGCCTGTCCCAAATGAGACAACGAGTATGAATCCACCGGCTAACAAAACAAGTAAAAGTAGACAGCAATTTAACAGAGCTGTGTAATAATACTGTTACAATTAATAGGCAATGTCAGCAAGACAAGTGAACATGAAACCGACGGCAAACTTACCCAGTTGCCAATGGGACGTATTCGAAATATTATGAAACTGGATCCAGATCTACAGATTGCATCAAATGAAGCCGTTTTTGCTGTTACCAAGGCGGTGGAATTGTTTATAGAATCCCTGGCACGAGAGTCCTTCACGTACACAGCACAGGCCAAGAAGAAGACTATACAAAAAAGGGATGTTGAACTTGCCATATCTGCCGTCGATAGTTTAATATTCTTGGATGGTGCATTAAATATGTGAACAACCCCAATAGAATAACATTATATCAAAAAATGTTTAAAAACAAACACGTTTGTTTTGTTTCTTATTATAATTGTTTATTTATTTGGGATAGTGATATCGACGAACAGAGAAGTAGATTTAAGAATTAATTTTTATTCACCCCATTTTTTTAAAGCGCACATGAATGGTTAATAATTATAAATAATAATCAAGTAAATTTGAATTTGGTGGTTTCTCATTAACCGTCGTTACAAGAAAGTAATACACATTTTTTTATATAAAGTATGACGTTTAACGCTCTGATCAGCAACGAAGCCGGAAAAGTTTGTTTTTTGTATTTTTGCATTCCTTTCCTCTTTTTATGGTTGTTTATTGAAGCCGTTTTCATACTTACTTTGTCGTTGGGTATTTCTGTTTTTTATTTAGGTTTATTTTAATTTTTATTATTGAAAAATAATTCCAAAAACTTATGCTAACATTTTGTTTAGAATAATTAGGGGTTTGTTGTTTTTTCGATTGCATAAGGGTGTGTGTATAATGATTTTATTTATTCTTTGTTCTTTCCTTGCTTAGGTGTTAACTGATTATGTGAATTGTTTTTTACGATTTTTACAATGTTTTCAAGTTTGATATAGATGTGTTTTCTGTTGAATATATATATATATTTTCGTTTTGCTATATTTGTTGCATTATTATTATTAACTTTTGTTTTGTGGGTTTGCATTTTCTTTTTTGTTTGGGTTTAACACAAATTAAATATTTTAAACAACAATTACTATAAAATAGGTTTTGCATTTGAAATTTTTGTTTGGTTTTAGGTCATATATATATTTTTAGGTAAGTGTATGCATAGATTTGTTTATGTATTATTGGTTGGATTATTGGACTTTAAATATTTTTGATATTTGTTGTATTTTTTTTTGTTTTCTTTTTTATATTTGCATGGAATTTTTTTGTTTTGTTTTGCTTTGTAGCTCTCGTTGCTGCATACTATCTACTTAACTTTGTTGGTTGATTGGATTATTGTGAAATAAATTAGCGCATTTTTGGATATGGAGCCGAGCGATAACGCACGCTTTCACGAGAACGTGATCCAGTTTCATAATGTGCCGATGAATGTGATCCCGAGCCCGATGTCGTTGGTCTATATGACGATGATGAACGACCGTTGCTTGGTTTTGCTATTTTGGAAAGAATTTCATTTGTTTTTTAGATTTCAATTGTTTTTCTTTGTCTCTGTACTTTGTATTTTTGGTTTTCTGTTTTGCATTTGTTAAATACTTTTTATAAATTCGTCTTATGAAAGATAACAAAAAAAAAGTTATTCATGTTGCTTAACCGCTTTTGAATGCACTAGCCCCAGCAGTGATTTATAGTTTTATTGGTTTTTAATTTTTGCGTTTTGCATACAAACGTGCAATTACAAATTGATGTGTTATCGCAGGTTTTTTTTTTAAATTTTAATTTGAAGTAGGTAGAAATTGGTTGTTGATATTCGATGTATGAGTAATTGGAGATAGATTTGCTTCGAATGTGTGTTTTAAGAAATGCTTTTGTACGAATATATTGTTAGTTGTTAGCAGTTGTCTTGAATTTCGTGATTTTCGTTCGTCAGAATGGAGAGTTGGTTGATCGATCGGCTCTGGCAGGCATAGTGCATTTAAAATCTTGTTAAATATAGATATATATATATATATGCTTCCGTTTATTCATTTTCCTTTTTATCATATTTGATATTCGCGATTTTACTTTGATATATTTTTGTATGTAATTTGCTTCTCTTGTTTTTTTTTTTAACTTTTTTCTGGTGCTTTTACTGCAGTTAAATTATTTGATTTTTGTAAACAGTTGCGCGCGATTTTTATGAATTATTCGTTATGCGAAAACATTCCAGCTGCTGGAAAAGATATTAATTATGTCTAAATACGTTTGACCTTACCTGGATAGGCCGCCGCATACGTTGAGGAAGACGAGTGCGGATGATACTCACGTCGATAATCCCGCTCATAGGAGCTACTGTCATATTGGGCATGGTGACTCGAGTGCTTCGACGATTGTGGCGGAGGCGTAGCGTATCTATCGTATTCACCATGATGATCATATAGCTCATGATCCCTAGATCTAATTAATATATAATTTATATATATTAAATTAATCAATATATTTTATTATTTTATATAGTTAATTAACTGATTTATTACCTGTGAGCCTTAACAATACCATAATTGGGATCGTCCATTACGTAGCGCGCCTTTTCCAGAATGGAATACACCTTGGGCTTAGATGTGGCTGGCGGAGGTGTCCTTTTAAGATAACACAAATATTAAAATAATAAAGAATATTTTAAATAAATATTTCAAAGCGATCTCAATATTTTGGCAATTATATCTACCTAGTGCTGTAGGCGCCATGTTCACCGTATGACTTGGAGTAATGATGAGATTTCTTGTACATGCGCTCCTTGCCGTCCATTTCACGGAGTTGCTCCAGTCGAATGTCGTCGTTGGAATCAGGTATCATGAATTTTCGAATTTCGCACAGGGCATACCCCAGACGGTGATAGGCCTCGGCTGGCGGTGCCACTGTCGATATTTCCACATGCAGATCCCTGCTGAGATGTGCATATTTTGGATTGCCCGAGCTGCGCAATTCCTCCTCCTTGCCATGGTCACGCATCGAGTTGCGACCCATTACGACCATTTTGCACATTGTCTCCTCCTGCAGTTGGCGCAGTGTGTTTCCCTTTGGTCCAAGTATTTTGCCCACAAAATTGAATTTCGGATACTCTTTGATAGGGAAAAGGACTTTTTGGGCCACCCTAATCGGTTTCTCGCTGTACACATTCGCATAAATCTCGGGTTTTGGTATGCGGCCACTGACCAGTATTTTCTCCACCTCTGCAAATTAGATAAAATTGGATTACAATTTGTGTTTCACAATTCACTTACGTGTCCCACAAGCTCCCCCTCCCGCATAAAAAGTAATTCGCACCATCATCGAGCAGTCGCTTTGTGATTATATTCTTTTTCTCCAGTGACTTCTTCTCCATAAGGCACTCTTGCAGGTAGGCATTTGTTTTCTCGTTCAATTGGGGCGTGTCGTGCAGGGGGGCGTGGCTAGCAGTATGCCCGTGGCTGCCATCCACTTCGGGAGCGTCTGCTGCGCTGCCGGCGCCGGTTGTTTCGTCGTCACGTCGTTTCCGCTTGTAGTCGGCGGCGGTGTCCTCATTGTAATCTCTGTCGTAGTCGCGCGGCATTTTAATTTATTGAGAGCACACTTATTAACAATAAATAGGTCACTAATTAACGATTTGAGAAACGTAAAAAACGTCAAACTACAATTGTAAAAATGTATGTAGTTGGAAAAAATTTTCTTTTATGTATGGGGTAATGAGTGTTACCATTCTTTTTTTTCCTTTTCTGATTTAGTATTTTTATTTATTATTTTATTAATATAATGCATTTTGTGCTGTTACAATCCTAAAATAAAATCTTAAAAACTATTTTGATTAAAGGAAGTAAATAAATAGATATTTAAACATTTTACGTAAAAATAAGAGCTGTTTGGATTTTTCAACTTTGCATGGTAACACTACACGACTAGAGATGGTCAATTTGGGCTTGGCAGGGTTGCACACTTGTCGATGCGAAAGCGCGTTCTATCCATTTTCTGCTAAATATGTACACACTTTGATGGAAAAGAGAGAGAAAAAAATTAGGGCCACAAAAAGGTTGCAAACATATTTGATAAATTCAAATAAATACGATTGCACGGCGACGGTGCCTACAAATTAAAACGCGCCACGCACTGTGCCGACACACAAAGCTGGTAATAAACGCCAACAACAATTCAACTGCGTGCACAGTTAGCGAAATCAGGACAAATGGCGGAAAACGGAATGCGTGTCGGCCCAGGGTCAACATCGGTGGTAGCAGCAGCAGCTGCAACTGGCGGATCGTGTGTGGGAGTGGCAAGTGCTGGCACCGCCAACGGCGAGCACGAGAATGAACACAATGCGTCAGCGGATAATGAGAAAACGCAGCCGGCGCGTCTCAATGAATCGGCACAGAAATACATGCAGGAACTAATGAGCGAACGATCCCGCATGGAGAACCAATATCCATTAGCGTTAAAGCTTATTGATGAAGGTACGAAAACAATCAGCTTATTATATCTATTTATATATATATATATTTGTGTGTAAAATTTACAGCTTTGGAACGGGTGCAGCTGAATGGCCGGATACCGACGAGGGATCAGTATGCCGATGTGTATCAGCAGCGTACGATTAAATTGTCGCAGAAGGTGCACGTGCCGATCAAGGATAAGAAATTCAACTATGTTGGCAAACTGCTTGGCCCCAAGGGCAACTCTCTGCGCCGGCTGCAGGAGGAGACACAGTGCAAGATTGTTATATTGGGCCGCTTCTCGATGAAGGATCGTGCCCGCGAGGAGGAGTTGCGCAATTCAGCGGACGCCAAATATGCCCACCTCAATTTACCGCTCCATGTCGAAGTGTCGACCATAGCGCCGCCAGCGGAGGCCTACGCACGCGTTGCCTACGCCCTGGCAGAAATTCGGCGTTATCTGATACCCGATAAGCATGATGATATACGCCAAGAGCAGTATAGGGAGCTTATGGAGGATCCAGAGGCAGCCAAAAAGCTAACACTTCGCCAGTTGCAACAACAACAACAGCAGCAGCAACAGCAACAACAGCAACAGCAGCAACAACAACAACAATCAGCTGGTGGCAGTGGCGGCGGTGGCAATGGCAACAATCGCTCCGGCGGCAACTACAGGTGATCATCAGCATCAGTCAATCAATCAATCAAACATGCATCTATCAATCATTTCCAGACAAAAGTTTCAGCAGCAATCGCACTATCATCACAACGACGAGACTGTCTATTATCGTTCCCACAACAACGGCTACCACCAACCAAAGCCCTATGTGCCAGGTGAGTAATCAACTAGTTGGCTCCCATCTCCCCCTCCATCTCTCTTTCTCTAATCCTCATCTCTTTTAGCTACCCAACGGGGCAATGCAATGCACACCGCATTGCAGCCGCAGACAATTGTGCGGGAATCGCCTTGCATGCTGGTCAGTTCGGCCAGTTTTAATGGACGCAATGCTGCGCTGGGCAATGCCAGTGGTGGCATAATGGCCAACACTATTGTAACTGCCACCGGTGGCACAGTACCGCCAAATATACGGCACTATCGTCCCACCGCCCCCTATCAGTTTGTCAAAAAATAATACAGAAGCAATGCGCCGCCACCGCCTGCTGCCGCTCGCTGTTTGTTCACCATTTTGTCAACATCCGCATCATCATCATCCAGATCATCATCGTCGTCATCTCATTGAAATGCATGCCCCGCCTAGCAATGTGCATATACATATATATACAATCATAGATACATACATATATATATACAGCTCTAGTATATTATGCATGTGCATGCACCGCCATTTGATTGTGCTTTTTGGTCGCTTTCAGGCCAGAGCCGGAATCACACATCACACACACACACACACCAGACACACACACACACACTGCTCCAAAGGTAGATGTAATAAGTACACACTCAATGTTCACACATTTGACTTTGACAAAAAAAATTTCGAAAAGTGGAAAGATAAAAACAATGAGGAGACAAAACCACACCAAAACAAACAAAACAAAACGAAATGAAATAAAATGAGTAAATTGTACGTTTAAGAAATTAGCCTAAGTAGACGAATGCTCCAAATGAACACAAACACACGCAACACATACTCACACACACACACACACACTAACTAACACTATGATTGGGCTTTCGATTGTTTTGAGGGGGAGGAAGACTCGTTAAATGCCATTTTTGTAAGCTTACTGTTTTGTTGAACCATTTTAATTTTGTTTGTGTTTTTACGAGCATTTTGTGTAAAACGGAAGCCAACTCTCGGCAGCTGTGGATCGCTCATCTAGATGGGGCACCCACTGTAAAAACAAAAAAAAAGTCTTGCTTCCGAGTTTATTTTGTTTTCCTTTTTTTTATTATTGATTATTAAATGTTTACATCATTTTATATTTATTTGTGTAAAATTTGTATTTATAATTTTATTCTCGGTTGCTACAATTCTCATAGGAGGCTTATTATATTTTTTTGTTGCTTATTTGTTATTAAATTGACAGATAAATAATTTTTATATGCGTGCAGTAACTAATCACATGCACACTGAAGCACACACATAAAAATACATATACCCCTACATATAATCAAGCATACAATACATATTTACATAAAAAATATATAAACCAAAAATATAAAAAAAAAATAACAATAATTAATGCAAACATGAATCTAAACATATATCGGCGAAAGCGCGATTATGAAGAGGATAATATGATACATAACAAACATAGCTTAGCATTATCACATCATACAAACAAACAGAAAACGATCAGCAGATACACACATATATATATACTTATATATATATATATAAATATATATATATATATATGTATGTATAAAACCAACAAAGATACATTTAATGAAAATGAATGCAAAAACCCCACTCACATAATTGTTATTGTTGTTGAAAGCAACTAAAATTGTAATAGAATTATGCAAATATACATACAAAATATGATGACAATGTTAAATTGCAGCTTACCCTATTATTTATGAACGAGATGAGGCGAGACGAGAATTGAAATGAAATGAAATGAATGAAGAGCTAATCTCGATTTTTGACCGAACGCCAAAAAACCACAAAAAAAAGAACATAAAACCTAAGAATACGGATTACGGTACATGTTAGTTATAAAGCGCCATAATTTGAGTTTGAGTTTCTTTAATGCATTTCTCTAAAAACTACAAATACAACATGTATGCCAAGTTATTCACTTGTAATGTTTTATGCATGTGTTGATTGGGCGTACTGCGAGCTTATGAAGCGACTAAAACACCATTTCAATACCTACACCAAACACACACACACACATCCAAAACACACACATACATTATTTTACAGTGCATTATTATATATTGCTGATTATCGTTAAATAAATTCACAATTTGAATTGAATATGTTGAATAAACTTGAATCTAAATTATTTTCTGTTTTATTTGGAAGATAGAATTAGTTTTGCCCTAAATATAATATTATGGTTTAAATGTTTCGTTAGAATATGCCTTATCCGATCTACAGTTTGCACCTGAAATTATTTAAAGCTCGCTTAAATGTTTTCAAATCCTTTATTTTATTTAATTAACTTTTTACAAACTAAAAACAGAGTTGGATTGATGATCAAAATAGTTTAGAGGCCTCTGACAAGCTGCATTAGCGTGTAAGGATTCATATTGCTCATGAACTTAAGTTGCTCCTCGAAGCCTGGTTGCGTTCTTGAGATCCAGTGGCGATCCAAATAGTAATTGATATAGCTTAAGAATTCCTTGTCTGTGTAATTGCCGACATGGACGGGCACAAAGGGATCTAAATGCTCGAAGCCATCCTTGCCAAGTAGATAGCGTGGCATATAGGAAGCCATATATCCTTCGGTCATCGCTATTTTATCCACGGACAGAACACACACACCATTCGTCCAGTCGTAGTTGGTGATGTCAAGGAAGGGCTGTGTCAGCGTAATCCTCTCCGGTGTCACACGCTGCTTGTTGTCGGAGAATATGCGTGTAATGGGATGAAAGAATGCATTGAATCCATCGATGGCTACCATTATCTTACACTTCCTGGCATTGGCAAGCAGTTTCAGTTCCGCGAGAAGCGCCGCCGTTGTCTCCGAAGCATACTTGATGCGAGCAATTCCGTGCTCCACCAGTTCCATAAGTGGCGCTCCTGCTGGCGTGCTCTCGCGCTTGCTCCACACATATTCCTTGCTGGTTTTCAGCTGCAGTTTGCCGAGCAATTTAGCATTTTGCCCCTTGAAGTGCACCAGCCAAGCGGCCGCATCAAATGGCAGATCAATGAAGCCCTCTTGGCTCGCTGAATTGGCCGCCTCCTTGGGTCGCTTCATCCAGTTGGGTGCCCAGGGCACATGCACCAACAGGAACTCATTTAGCGCCCCATAATGCAACACATGCGCCATAGTCAGCGTCTTACCAACACCATTGTCACCATAGAGAACGTACCGGACCGCTGGCTTCGTCAGATCCGCATTTTTGATGTAATGTAGCAGCTCCAGCGCTGGAGATCTGACCATCAAGCAGGCCTCGGTAAATGTTTTGATTTGTTGCTCGTATTGCTTTGGCAGGCCGCCGCCACTGAAAATCTGCTTTTTCTCCTCAACGGGTATCGTATAGAACTTGGCCACATGCAGCGCCGAGTGCTCGCCTGGATTAGTTACCCCAGTACGAAACTCATTCGTTGCGGCAGAAGAAGAATTCTCTGTCGCAGCCGGTGCCACATTTGTTGACATATCAGCTGCAGGACTGGCAATGCAGCGGGCTTTGGCATTGCGTTGCAGTTGAGTCGAGGCACGCGACAGGTGTACAAATTGTTTGCGAAACATTTTTATTAACAATTTGCAACTTACAATTTAAGTTGAATTGCTGCCTTCGAGCGTGTGTATTAAATAAGAGCTGCAAGAACAGCTGGCGCATTTATCGAAAACCGGTTCCATGACTATCGAAAGAACCTTATCGCTGTTAACATTAAGCAGACACATAACAGAATATGGTCTTCATTTTAAAAGTACCAACTGCCTAGGTATAGTTTTTTTTTACAACTAACTTTTAAATTTCTTAATAAGTTGGCTAAAATTTATAGGTGTTTGTCATTTGCTTATGGTCCGTATTGGAACTGCATTTCCAGCTGTAACCGTCGCTTGGCAATTTGCTTGCGATTAAAGGACATATCCAAGCCAGATGAATTCGCATCCCAAAAACACTTCTCAAATTGTAGTAGACTCCGCAATTGTATTTGTGATGACGACTACATTTAGCACTTACAGCACCACGAAGCACAATGGATACTTGTTGAATCAATGCCATACTCGAACAGATGAGTGCAAATATGTTTAAACCAAAGACTATAATCTGTACATTAACCCAGAAACTGCAGCTGGGTATGTGAGCTGGAAAGCGTACGACCAAAGCATCTTTCCAGCAGTTGGCGACGCCGTCATTGAACACAAATATGTACAGCGTATTGTAGACCAGGGTGTAAATTGTACCAACAAACAGATAGAAAACGAAGCACACAAAATAGCGATGATTCTGATGGCCAATACAACAGCCGGTGAAGCCACAGTGATGATCTCGTTTGAGAATACACACACCGCAGTATCGACAATGCCAAGATCTTGGAGGTGCTAAACGATCGCAAGTCTTGCAGTGACGCCACTCCAAGCGTTTGGCATCCCCAGCTGAAGGTTCTATAGTTTTAGCTGTAGGTTTGGATATATTTGAACATGTTTTGCCCTATGAATAAATTCACATTACTCACATTCAACGCTGGTGTCAATTATCATGCAGGCTATCAAATTTCCATCTATGTTGAGAAATATCAACAGGGCCATTACAATAGTGAAATCATATCGGAGAGAACCCGGTTTATGGATTTCTGGCAGTACTACGATAATATCATAAAGCAATACTATGGGAAGAAGTACGCCTATAATTAGAAAACATACGATATCCGATGGATTGCGAGGAATTGGATTGCGAAATTTCATTCCGGAATTAAAATTTAAAAAATAATGTAGATTTTTACAGCTGTTAAATTTTTGTCTGCAATTTTAGAAAAACATTTCAATATCGAAATATACATGTCAATAATTTCTTTTTTAATAAGAGTTTCTTATCAGATTAAAAATTCTACTACAAAGACACATATCTATTGTCATAAATAGAATCAATTACATTAAAAGTACAGAAGCTAGATAATATTTCATATAGATATAAAGCCTATGGTTTTTTTCTTGATAAGATTTTTTTTATATATAGAAAGTAATTTTGTCTGCAAGGAGAACATGTCTACATTTTTATTGATGTCAGTTTTCTGTAGCCTCTTTAATTATGATATTTTCGGATACTCGTTTCATATTGCATCCCTCAGCAGTTCCCATTGCTTAAGTCGACATTGCTTGGAACTGTTTAAACCGGAAATACATTCAGATTTTCATTTAAGAGATAACGGTTTTTGAGATACAGAGATCAAATTTGCCGAGTTTAAAGTTGAGATGAAAAATAAATAACATTTAAACAAAAGTTCGGGATGCTTTAGCTAACTTGACTTTTTGGTAGGCACTGAGTTCTCCTTAGAGCTGATCTTCCATCTGTAACCATCATCCAGCAAGGGGCTTTTAATTAGAGGAGATAGCCAAACGACATGCATTCGTTGGCCAAAAACACTTTGCAGATTGAGCATAAGTCCATTATTATAATTGTGAGGCTTGCCACTGTCTGCACAGACCTCGCCGCGCAGCATAATGGGTACATGATACAACAACATGACAAGTGCATATAACAGGGCCAAGATGTTCAGGCAATAGAAAAACAGTTGCAGATTTGTCCAAAAGGTGCCCAATACAACCATAGACATGGGACACAGCAACTTAACGAGAGTTAACCACTTGCAGTATATGTCGCCATTCAGCACCCACATGAACACAGAGTTATAGGCCAGGGCATACAACGATCCGATGAATAGATAGAATATAAAGCACATGAAATAACGATGATTCTGGTGTCCAATGCAGCAGCCGGTAAAGAGGCAGTGATGATCTCGTTTCAATATACAAACTCCACACACTTTGCAGTGCCACGATCTGGGCGGTGCTAATTTATCACAGATTGTGCAATGTCGCCACTCCAAGCGCTCAGCTGACTCAACTGGCGGTGCCTCGACGAGCTCTATAAAATGTGAATATAACTTATAATTGAGCTTAATTGTGCTCTTGTATAACTCACTGTCAACGCTCGTGTCAATCATCATGCAGGCCACCATATTTCCCTTGATATTGAATAACATAAACATGGCCATTAGAAAGGTGAAGCTGTGTAGCAAGCTGCCAGGTTCATGGAATTGTGGCAGCACAACAATAATCTCAAATATGAACACAACGGGGAGAAACACGCCAATGACCAAGTAACACAAGATATCCACCAGCCGGCGTGGCAGCGGATTGCGTCGAACCCTCATACCGACCACACTCAATTGAAACTGTTTCCATTGCGATAACGAGCAACAAAAGCAGCCGCTTCTCTCCCCAACCGGTTTATGAATCACGTGCAGAAGCTTTGTGTTGTGTGGAGCAAAGCTTTCTTATCAATGCTTGCCCCACAATGAGGCTAAGTAACATAATAAATATATATATATATATATATATACATTGTTTGCGTTATTAGTAAAATCTATTTTTTTATTATCTCTGTTGAGTGAGTTAAAGCTTTGGCTGTGATAAGATACGACTAATAAAATAGTAATGAACCCAAATATTGTTGGGTTATTTGTATTTTAGATTTCATTACCTTTAACAGAGTTTTCCACATAATTGAGTTAAGCACATAATTCTTAGATAATATTTCATATTTATATATATAGCCTACGGTTTGATAGGTGATCATATTTTCTTGATAAGATTCTTGTTATAGAAAGTAATTTTGTCTGCTATGAGAACATGTCTACATTTTTATTGATGTCAGTTTTCTGTACCCTCTTTAATTCTGTTATTTTTGGATATTCGATTCAATTTGGCATATTGCATCCTTCTGCAGTGCCAATTGCTGAAGTCGACATTGCTTGGAACTGTTCTTTATATAGCTTTATATATGACGAACCAGCACAAAATGAGGTAAATATATATTAAATTGATGCATCTTGTAAATTCAAATATTTTCTTTAATAATAGGATGAAATGAAATTTAAAATAAACCAGATATTAGTTATTGATGACACTCAATTGGAATCGAAAGTAAACGCAACGATTATCCATGGTGGTTATGGTTTCAATTATACAGTATTGGATCTGAGCTGCTTTCAATCGGATAAAAGTCAACCAACAAATGCCAAAGTAACTGTTCTCATATATGGCCTGCTTATCGAACAGGAGGATTCAATATGTGTTCGAAAAGGAAGACTTAATAATTTGAAAATATATAAATAGTAATAATGAATTTGAAGCTTTTGCTGTGATGATGTTGTTTTTGAGCAATTATTAATAATATGATGAAAAACACAAATATTTTGTTTAAATATAATTGTATTTGTATATTTGTATGCAATAAGCAATGATTCACTGAATATTTGCTATATATGTGAAGTACACAAAAAATAATTTGTACATAACTATTAGATGAAAGAAATATATAAAAACATATGTTTTGCGCTTATTGCAGGTCAAGCGTTTTTGTATATACTTATTCAAATTCCATACATATTTAAACTTTAAATCACATATAACAATGATTAATTAAATGTAGACATAATCATAAGTTAAAGTTTTAATTCAGAGCTGACAGAGCTGCATCCAAAATTTAATAATCAATATCTATTTTGTATAGTGTGTTTGGTATTGCTTTGAAAATGTTAATTACTAAAATCAATATCTATACCAATTCACTTGGCATCATTTTCGCAATTTGTAACCTATCAACATTAATGCTAAGTCGCACCTAGCAACCCTCGTCATTATATTGAAATGAGGTCAAATCATTTTCTGCCCAAGTGGAGGCTTTACTTGGCCCTTAACAGCAGTGTGTGTCTTACATATTTAGTAGTCCCCTTAGTGAGTGGAAATGGGTACCACAAATTAATTAAAGGAGTAGCTCGATATGCTTCAATCAATAGAATGCTTTAATTAGTATTCAAAGAACTTCGTTTAATTTACCACATTCAATTAGAAAAACGTAATTACTCAATGGACTTAAAGGACTATAAATACTAATAAGCAGCTGCTTAGAAGTTGCAATTGTCGCAATGGAAGCCAACAGGAAAAGTCATAAAAATTATTCATTTTTACTGAATAGTTTTATGAAAAGTCTAACTGAGTTTCTAAGGGAAACTGGTCTGCATGGACTGAAATTTGTGGGCGACTCATCGCTAAGAATCTGGGAAAGGTAAGTGTAAATAATTCATTTAACTATAGATTTTTCTTATGTCTGATGGATTGCAGATCATTCTTCTTTATTGCGATTGTGGCCGCCTTTGTGCTGACTTCCCAGCTGATATCAAACATTTATGACAAGTGGAATAGTACCCCAGTTATTATTGGCATTAGTCCACATGCCACATCCATTCTGAAGGTGCCATTTCCGGCCATAACTATATGCAACATGAATCAAGTGCTACGCAGTAAAGTTCAGCATTATCAGGAGTAAGTGAAATGCATATAATACGTATTTTATTATATAAGGATTTTATTTACAAATATCCAGTGGATCCAGTGAGAAGGATCTATTGAAACAACTCTGCTCGGAAGACTCTATGGAATCGGTGGATGGCACCGACTCAGATGCGATTCCACTGTCAAATTTTGTGGGTGACAACAATCTGAAAGTAAGTGATTTTCTCAAAAATCATGCCCAGCCCTGCCAACAGATGTTGCGACACTGCAAAATGAATGGTGTGGAATATGATTGTGTCCATCTCTTTCGACGTATAATCACCGATGAAGGTTTGTGCTGTGTATTTAATTTTCTACCACCGGAGATTCTATACAAGTCAAAGTAAGTGTTTTAACTTGGCCGGCAAACTTAATTGAATTAATCATATTTTGTCTTAGTGTGCAAAACACTAGAAACTTAACCACAAGTCTTGGGAATGAGCCTGTGCCTTGGGATCCGGAGACCGGATATCCATCAAAATTACCCAAAAAATATTATCCAATAACGGCCATTGGTAAACTAAATCGATAAATATAATTTATGATTTCCGGATACATTATATATTATTAAGGTACTGGTATAACAATGGGATTTTCTGCCGTTCTCGATGCGCAGCTGAGCGAATACTACTGCTCATCTACGAACGGACCAGGTTTCAAGGTCTGTAAAACTTCTTCTTTTTGATGAAAATAATTGCATAGAAAATATTATTTATTTTTTACAGATTTTATTTCACAATCCCATAACATTACCGAATGTTAAAGACGAGGGTCTTGTCTTGGGCGTTGGCTACGAAACGAACTTTCGCATGGAGTTTAGCAGATCAGAGGCGATGCCAACAATTCGATCCATATCTCAGGTGGATCGTCAGTGTGTCTTCAAGGATGAGAAGAAATTGCTTTTCCACAAGGTCTACTCACTTTTAGACTGTGAAAGGGAGTGCATTACACTGTTTCTTTACAAATCCTGCAACTGTATTCCGCACAATTTTCCACAAATATTTGCAAATGCAACCATTTGCAGTGTGAAGGATGCGTTATGTATTCGACGAGCGAGACATCCTGAAAATATGAATGATACGGCAATATGCCGAAAGGAGTGTCTGCCAAGTTGCTTTGACCTGACATACGTTGCGGATGCGTTCTATTTTCCGCTGGCCAAACGGGATTTTAAGATTGCAAATAAACAGGTGGCGAATATAAATAAAACTTATCTGATTGATAACATTGCCGTCATGAACCTATACTACAGGGAATCCGCCTATTATGGGACTATGAAAAACGTCTACATTGGCTTCACAGAGTTTCTGTGTAAGTTATTTACCCAGTCCCAGTTATATCAATTTTAATATGACATTTTTTTCCTATATAGCAAACATTGGCGGTATTATGGGTTTGTTTTTGGGATTCAGCGTTATCTCAATAGCAGAACTGCTTTATTACTTAATTCTAAGACCCATTGTGGAGTTTATAACTTGGAAACGTGGCAAGAAATGTGACAGAATTACCCAACCCAATTCAATCGATGTAAAAGAAGGTGTTCAACAATTAAATCAAATCCAATGTATTTGGCATACCAAAGAACTGTATCCCAAGGGAATATCACCAAAAGCTATTTATTTAAACAAACCGACCACAAGAATTCATTTGAAGAAAGGTCGAGCATTTGAAACATCTTTTGAGTAGGTTTGAAAGTCGGTTAAAAGAGATATATTCTGTTACCTGACTACTATCAACGAATAACAGATCTGGGATGGATTAATCAATAATTTGCCATTTTAATTTAACTCTGTAACTTTGACCTTAAAATTTTACTTGTTACCTGCTAATAAATAAATTTTGTTTCAAGCTTTAAAATTGTGGAATATATGTGGCTTAATCGATTTTTATTTATCTATGTTATGGATTTCCCAATCTTCCAGTTGGCATAGGGACTCCAATTTAAATACTGTATCTGACCCCACTTAAGAAGTTCCTATCATTAAAGCAGTTTGGAATCAGAGTATAAAAACTGCTGCATAATTCAATTCAGCAGAAGAAAACTTGTGCGTCATGTTCAAGGTTCAAATGTCAAGTGTCCCAGAAACAAGTAAAAAAAAAAACACAAAACGCCTTCGTAATGGAATTAACTTAATTATTCATGTTTTAGCTTAGATATAAAAGTTCAGAATATTTCTAGTATATATTTCTTTGTTTGAGCGGGTACTTTTAGATTTTATTTAAATGTCTACTCAATATTAGTTTAATTTGATGGTATTTTTCTCTGATTCCAGAGACCAACATGAATATATATATATATGTATGTGTGCAAGTTAATTACGTATGTGAGCCGACAGATGTTCAAAATACTGAATACTCATAATGTAAGGATTGCAATTAAGAGGGTTACGTCATTAAACAGGCAATCCTTGCCGACTTTTGTGGCTGTTCTTATTATTAGATGTGATGCCAATATAAACGCTTTTGCCAAAATTACTTTTCTCTAACTAAAAGTATGCTTCTTGTAGTTGGGTCTGTGCTAAACTGCATTTTACTATATGTACTGGCCCTTTAATTTAGCCTTGAAGTTGCGATACACAAACTCGTATCATGAACATTTCTGTTTTTATGGCTAACAAGTGTGGCAACTGTTTTGAAGACTGTGCCACACCAGGGCACAACACAGCAACATTAACTGCCACACCAACCCAACAGTTGACTAATTTATATGGAGCAACGTAAATACTCAACACGATGGCTGCAAAATTAGCACTATCATATTTTCATTTATAATATATAAAAATTTCTTTTGCGGAAAATGTAAAGAATTTAAAGTGAACCCGAGAAGCAACTGTTTATAAAATATATATAAAATTGTATCGTTTTATATAACTTACTTTTTTGTTAAGTAAGAAAGGAAAATATAAATGATGAAATAAATATTTAAAATATTTCTGAAGAAGTCCAAATCCAGTTTTACCTGCCAGTCTCGTAGCTGCTTGATTTGTGTATCTGTGAAATTCAGAAGGGGTGTTTATCTCCTGCTCCGCCCATTTTCATAATTCCGGCCAGACGACTGTGGGCGGGTGTGAGCGGGTCGGTGAGGGCGGTGAGCTGGGGGCTGGGTCGCTGGTTTTGAGCAAAAAAAAAGGATGGAAATGCATTGTAGCATTTCAAGACAATTTGCGAAATTGCAACGCTTGATGCTTTCACGTGCATTGCATCTGTTTTTATGGCAAGTCAACAATGTGGCCAAAACGGGAATGGGAACAAGAACAAGAACACGAACCAAAACAAGAACTAGAACTGAAACTGAAACTGCAATTGCAACTGAAGGAAAAACTTAAACTGAAACTGAAATTGATGTGACTGGCTGGTGTTGCAGAGCAAGAGCTGGAGCAGGAGCAGCAGCAGGAGCAAGAGGATGAGCAGAGCAAAGCCAAGCCAGCTTTCAGCGATAAGACAACTGCCGCAAATGATTACGACGTGCTCGTAGAACTCTATACATAAATGTCTGAAACAAAACTAAATTCAATTCTTTATTTCGCCGAGTTACCAAGTTCCTTGGTCTCCTCGGTGTCGTTGGCCAGAGATTTAGCTTTCAATGAAAAATGATGCCATTAGATTTGCAGTAGCTGAAAGTGAAACAAACTGCATCCGATTTGCAAATAGCATATTACAAAACTTAACTATATGGCCATAACATTAATCTAATATGCATAAAGTTATCAGCCAGTATTCAAGGATTCTATGTATGAATTTGTGCACAATATAATTTGCAAGTTTGATGGCGAATGCACATGACTTTAAGTAATTAACAAATCCAAATTTTCATAAAGGAAACTTTTCAAGTTGGAAATGAAGTTTTCACCCTGCACAACCTAAACCCAAAGGTTTGGTTTGATTAAGGTGTAAATAATTTATGCTGTCTTGTTATGCTGCATAGCATTCAAGTGTGTGTGTTGTGTGTGTTGTGTGTTGTGTGTGTGGGCGTGTTTGTATCCTAGGGAGTTCTGACTGTCAGCCGTAAGCATTGTCAACTTTATGACATTCCAAGCTGAACTTTTGGCTCCTTTACGACTTGGTTATGCACATCCTCAAGTACATATTCCACCAATACAATCTAGTTTGTTGTGCAGCTGGGAGAACGTCTTCTTCTTCTTCTTCGTTGCCAGCGTTGCAGCAGTACACATTTTGGCACGTACCTGACCAATGTGGGCTTAGAGGTGACTCAGGTGTTTTGTTCAAATACTACTTACACTTGGTTGTAGATGTTGTATACACCACATATTATAACTACACACACACACACACACACACACATATATATATATATATATATATGTATATATATATACGTTGTTTGTATGTATGCTCGTTAGTTGCATGCGGAAAAGCAATTAAAACTTCTCGTCAGTTTTGGAAATGTTCGTTCATATTTTATGATGTGTTTTCCTCAATAATTTGAACTCTCCAAGTCGAAGCATAGGCATACAAATTATTTGTGTGCAGATAGAGATATGTTTATAAATAAATAAAATGCAAGCTTTCTTGGCTTCCAAGTGGCCTCATTTATTTTATGTGAAAGGCGATTTTGATTTGACTTCGAAAAATCCAGCCAGCTATATGAAAAATGAGTTCAGTTTAAAACTCTAATTAAGATAAAGAATTGTCTAATTTTGCAGCAAACATTTGGTTTTTACTTGACATGTGTAAAGCTTGTCAATATTTCAAAATACTTGTTATTGATCGTTTACCAATAACTAAAGTATTTTTTTTTTTTGTATTTTTAACTTATGTGGTAAGTGGAAAAACTTGTTTTCGGAAGAAAAAAAAAAGTTGATCACAGCATTAAATTTAATGGTCGGCCACTTAGGGTGAAATATTCTCCAGCCAAATATGAAAGTATCTAACATTTTGGCTAATGGAACCAGCAAGAACGAGAATTTTGTGTGCTTGCTGTCCTCCAGCGTTGCGCCCATAAAATGGCAGCCAGGCCGAATGGGCGCCCTTCAGGCCAGGTGGGGCAAAGCTAGCAAAGGGTTCCAAGAATATGTCGCACGCACTCCCCTCCCCCCAACCCCCTTTTAACACCATCCACCCACTACACCATCAATGCAGTGAAATGCATTTTGAATTGGATAATTTTGCATATGCAAAAAGTGCCGAAGGCAACACGATAAATGTATTTTGGTTTGCAATCGGACAGATAATTTTCATGGATGGAATGTTGCTGTTGCTTTTGGCCCTCTCACTTGAATACGAGCCGAGAGTTGGAATTGAGAGTGCGGAGCTGGGGTGTTGGGTGGCGAATGCTGGACAACTGGTAAGCCTGTCAACTTGAATAATCATGGCCATCAATCAGCTGGCCACTGGGTGCCCAATACACCTCATTAGCTTAATCCCACAGTTGCGCACGGACGCACAGATGGACAGACGAACAGGGACGCAGAGCGGACCAGGGGGATAAGCAGAGTTCAGACAAAAGGGCTAAGACTGAATCGCAATTTTCCATGCGCTTAATAATATTTCATTATTACGGTCTGACTTTTGGTCTTTTGCACTGACGAGAAGGCTTAGTATTCAAAACTGGTCTTTTTACAGTTTGCCTGCTCTTTTTCTGTGTCTGCGTTTGTGTCTGTCTTGCTGGACAAGATTGATCGTCCGGCACTGCTAATTATCAGGTGAATTATCTCAAACGCAATCCTCACATTTGTCGCTCTGCCCTTACCACAAGCCAAACCAAAACTGTTCCCAGTTTATGTGTTCTTGCCTGCTCTGCGCATGTGCCGCAAAATGTTGCAAGCTGCAAAAAGGAGCACAGCATCCACATGCGGTAGAGATGCCAAAAATGCCATTGCACGAATTGTTAAGTGCTCAGTTTGCCGATGCTATCAGAGCCAAGAACATGCCACTTACCAACAGGTTGCGGCTATATGAGAATGGCCAAGAAATGGCGAAACTATTGCAGATTCCTGCAGTTGGAGCACTTAACACCTAATTGACCCATAAACATATAAGTTGAGCGCTTAGTGCTAGTCCAAGCTCAAGTAAAACTAAGGCTCTTAATTACGCACTTATTTACTTTTCATTTTATGAAGCTCTTCATTTTGATAGCCAAATGCAAAATGCATAAGCCAAATTCATTCTACAGTCGAGTAAAATACTTAATTTTACTATTAGCTTTTGCACAGCTTGGGCAATTTTGATTACTTCTACGGATTTTCAACAGTATCTCATTTGAATTGTATCTATAAATTTAATCCTTAAAGTTGAGAGTATTTATTAAACATTTGCATTTAATTTTGATCAAGTGCATTATTAAAATTTATTGATTTATTCATTTTAACAAAAGCTTTTTAGCTATTGGTTATTTTAATTCCAATTTAATTTTAAATGTAGTTGCAATAATAAATCCTTTGATTATCAATAAAGCAAATTGCTAACAAAACAATTTTGTTTATTATATTTGAATTTTGCGAATTTAGAATAGAAATATTTAATAAATATTTTTCATTGAATGATTTTGGTAAACGAATTTTATATTGAAATGAAACCACATTTATCATTAGCAACTAGCTGAATTATAATTCATTTAAATGCGCAATAAAATCAATGCCAATAAATAAAACCTATCAATTGCAAATTTTTGTTTAAAGTTGCAAAAAAAAAAATGCAGAAAATTAAATCAGTTTCTGTTTTTCGACCCAAAGCCTCGTCTGACATTTGCCAACTGCCATCTGACACTGCAATCGCAGCAGTCACAATCTCAGTCACAGATTTATCCTAATCTCTGTGCTTCATCCTGCCTAATAATAACTACTACTTTGTTTTGTCTCTGACTCACTTGCTCCAGCTGCCGATATCTTTTTTTTTTTTCTTTTCCGTATTCCCTGTAGCCATTAAAATTACCAATGAGGCATAACAAGTCTTAATGATATAACAGAAATGGTTATCATTATTGGGTCTATAAATTATTTTAAGCCAAACGTTCATTCAGAAAATTTTGCAATTATTTTTCGCTTTATTTTGCGTAATAATAATAGCAATAGTAATAATTAAACTTTCCTATAACTATTAAAATTGCAATGGAAATTTATAAAAGCTAAATGAGTAATGAATTTTTTAATTTCTTAATCAGTGAATTTCATTATAATTAGAAAAAAAAATTGAAGAGAACTAAGAGTGTTTATATACAGGGTATTTGCAGATCGAGCTCTTTCATTTGTATCATTCGAATGTGAACTTTTTTTATAGCTTTGTTTGACAGCACTTGTTATGTTTATCTAAATCATTCGACTGTGTGAATGCCAGGCCTCGTTTCCTGTCCTCCCACTTCACCGACTTCCTCTGCCAATCGTCTCCTAGTCTGTGGTCCTCTTTGGTGTCCTCGCGCAGCACTCGACGAGAAGTGAGCTCCTGTCGGCACATGGAAATGAGTGAATGACTAGACTAAGCTTGGTTCTTTGGGCTTGAAACTAGGTCTCAGCACCACTGAAACTATGCAAAAATCTGTCAAACGAGAGTTTGGCAACAATGGCATGCTAGAGTGGTTCTCCCGGTTGGGTAATTACGACCAGAAAGCATTGCTGCGCAATAACTAAAGGATGTGCTTTGGCCTTGTTCTTCTTTGTTGTTGGCCTCTTGATTGTATGCCATTTGACCTATCTTCGACGGACTACAACAGATCGAAGCAGTCGACAGCACTCAACAGTTTCAAACGAGACTTAATTGAAACGACTTGCATTTGAGAAACGAATTTATCCCATTTATATTCAACAGAGCAAACAATCCATGTTATGTGTTGGTAATTGCTTGCCTAAGAGCAGATTATGTCAACTGCATATTTGAATAATATAGTGAATAATTACTGCAGTCGAATAAGCATTGTTGGAAATTAGCAAGAAGCAAATGCCACAAAATTTAACAGAGCAATAGAAAAGCCAACATCTGAAATCAGAATTCATTCATTTGAAAGAGCATTTGTAGCAGCAACAGCAATAACATTTCCAATGCGCTCTTTGTAGTTGTAGCAATTGCAGAAAGAAGAAGAAGAGGGAAGAACTGTACAGCTTCTGTTAGTGCAAAAGCAATCTCATATTTATTTGGCTCTTTTGCTTCGAGCTGATAGCAAGCTGCTATTTAAGCTAATATTACTCTACGTAATTTCTCATGCTTTGCTACGGCTTTTGATTTTCAATTACAGCTAAATGTGGAAATTGTTTTGAAAGCAAATTTGGTAATACAAATAGAATATCAGCTGGATTACAGTTATATCTGTTGACAGAGTAAGAATAACATTGAAAAGCCATTCCATTTAGATCAGTTGTGACAAAGTTGTTGAAGTTTAACATTGTGAACATTCCGTTAAGGAATGTTATTTCCTGTTGTGTGTGTGAACTTTGTATATATTTTTAAGACACATATTGCGCAACTTTATTGTGCATTTGCAGCAAGTGTGCCTTTGGCCTGGAGTATTGTTGTCTCTGGGAAATTGCGTCAACATGAGACATTCCCATCATGTTGATGCCATTTTCTTACGATGCCTGCAGCTACCAATTGAGAAGATTATATATATATATATATATATAAAAAAAAGAAGAAATCTGAAGAAAATCACAAACTTTTTTTTAGCGATTGAACGTGCTGCGTATGTTGGCAATAAAGAAAGTTTTCCACTCTCTTTTCGGGTAAGTCTCGTAATGGAAAGATGGCCAACGGCAATGTTGACAGCTGGCTAAGTAAACATCTGTCAAACAGCAATGAATGCGATTATTTTGATCGATTTATTTATATAGATGTAAAACCTTTAAAAATCGATTAGCATTTCACTTGACCTATCATTCACACTTTCGTTTGTTTGCTTACATTCATTTGTGAATAATAAAAACATATTCCAGGACATTGAGAGTTGAATGAGCCCTTTAGGTGATTTTTTGTGCTGTTCTATTTTGGCTGCGCTTTCGTCTTAATATTTCCCTAGTGTCATTTTGCCCTGCTTGTATAAGCCAAATCAAATAATGGCCAACAGTGTATACTTTATGTTGTTGCCTGATATCTCAAATGTATATCCATATATTGGAGTCTCGGGACTACAGAGCTCAGCTGGGTTGCTTGCTGCTATTACTGAGATCGGTCAGAGACCCATAAAACAGGAATTTAAGAGGAGAGCTCATAAGTTTGATTTGTTACACTATTATGATTTGTTTTTCGGACATTTATTTTTCTTAACACTTTGCTTTCGACGCTCAGAGTGGAAGCTGTAATATTTTATGGTGGCCGAAAGCCGTAACCGTTTTAAGACGATTCAATTTTCCGTACAGTTGGTTATTTGTTTGATTAAATTACAAAAAATATTAACTAAGTCTCTCTTTCTTTGCTTTGTATTTATTTTAAAGTTATAGTTATTATATGTTGAGGTAAATAGACATGAATAAACAATTTAACACAATTTTAAAGAACACTCCGACTTAAAAGGGAAAAATGCAGAATTTACCTTAGCCAAACAATTTTGTGTCTATTTTGTGCTACTGTGCCATGGGATCAATAAAAAAAGCACCCGTGTGAAATACTTTGGCCAATAAAAACACCAAAAATGTGTGCCATGTGAAAATGAGAAGAAAAAAAGGGAATATAAAAAAATATTTAGGTTTATCGTCGTTTGTATGCAAATGCTAAAGGCGAACCTGCAGTTCAGTTGCCACTTGTTTTATATACAGACTTGGGACATTTCCATATAAATTCACAATTATTTAAATTACCATGCATAATTGAAATGAATTTCTGTTGTGCACACTTAATACATAAATATTAGATTGTTGTTCAATCCATTCCTTGGGTTGGTTAGCAGTTGGATAAACTAGACAAATGTCTTAAGTAAACATCATGAAGGTCTTGTCTAGCATTGGAGCTGGACATGACACGAAGGCCAAGTGATAGATGACAGGAACAGCTGGCAGCTGTGTGTAGAAGTTGTTAGCCAGATTGTTTACTTTACTAACTGGCACTGAACACACCGAACTAAATGTTTAAGATATATTAAGAATATACCCTTGGCATATCTTTGCTTTGCATTTTTTATGTTATGTTTCTCAGATTTTTCTTAATCTTTTTTTTTTGTTGTTGTTACATATATTTAAGCCAAGTCGGCATTAAAGTAGCACAAACATTAGCGAAATTTGTGCGAGTTTCCATTTGTCAATTGGACGGTGGTTGTGGCATTTTGGCTTGGTCTGGTCCCCTGTACCCCTGTCCTTTGTTACGATTGCAACTTTTCAATATGAGTGTCCTGGCCGGGAACTTTACGACCGCCTGGCTTACAAAATCCCCAGGCTGGCGCCATTGGCCTCATTCTGTCGGCAAATAATAGCAATCAAATGCCATTGCCTGCCCGTATTCAAATGTTCACTGCAAATTTAATATCAAATATAAATCATTTCAAAATGCTGACAGCTAAAAGCACGCCCAACACGCCCATACACCGACAAAGCTTTAGCTTTCCGTCGCCGACTCCTGCTCCAGTTCGTGTTCCGGCTCCTTGTTCGACGCTTTCGCACCTCAAGTGTGCGAATGCGGATGCGGATGAGGGACATTTGGTGTTCCGTCCAAGAAGCGACGCTCTAATGGCAGTGGCAGACACCAATAAGAGGCCATTTCTCATCGTAGTATGTTTGTGGCTGTGTGTGTATATTTTTTTGGCATCCCCTAGGGGGGTAGTGGGGGCGTGTAGGCCAGCCTAAATTTCTCTCGCTGTCGTGTTAATTTTTTATCACTTTGAAATTAAAGAACAACACTTGGCAGTGGACTGGTCTCCTCTCAGTAGAAAACTTTGCTTGGGCTCTTTGCTGTACATATATATATATATATACATATATATTTTATGTGAGGAGAGCAAACAAAAAAAAAAGAATACGGTAGAGACAAGCGCTAGAAGATTTGTTTGGGGGTCCGGGTCTGGGCAAGCATTAATAATTAACTTAATGCCATGTTGCCTATAAATTAGGGATGCCTGTCTTTTTGCATTTGGGTAAATGCCTTTCACTACTCGGGAGCCGTGCTACTCTTTTATTAACAGTCAAGAACACACTCACACACACACATAGAGAGACACAGTCAAACACACACTTTCGACAAAGGCTGACTACTCAATTGCGGCCTATTTATTTGCCAAATGCCCGAGTGCAATACTAAATGCAATTTCAAGCAAATCAATTGAAAACACAATTCCGCAATTGGCTTTCACTCAACGGCCATTCGGCTACCATCTCATGAAGCCACCAGTAACCCCCGCACCCCCATCCCCCCACATCCACAGCATGCTCCTGCTCCTTGTTTGCTCAGTCGTGCAATGAAGTTGAAATTTGTTTTGCATTGACCGCAAATTTCAATACAAATTTGCGGTCCGCATCCAATGGGCTTGGTACTTGTTTTTGTACTTGTGCCCCGCCCCTTGTACAGTGGGGTAGAACACCTGGCGATTGGGCGGAAGACTCTAAAAAAAATAATATCAGTTGTAGCCCAGCGGGTGTGCAGAGCGTCTTAATTGTAAGTCTCTGTTTTTGTGTGCGAAAAACTCATTTGAATATATCGACTGCTATTGTTATATGACAAACACAAGGTAAATTCCTGGAATATAGGTCAATAACTGCCAAAACGAAAGCCAACAGTTTTTTGTTGATTAAGCTTCTTAGAAGCATAAAAAAATGTTGCCTTGGAAAAAATCGACTTAAAAACGCACAAAAAAACTGTCTAAATAGGAGAAAAACAATTTCTCAAGATTTCTTCAATTTTCAGTTGCTTTTTTTTAGAGTGTTCAATAAAATCGTTGCCAAGTTTTTTATAGCAAATTTTATTGAGTAACTCAATGTTGGTTTTTTACATAAAATAAAATGTGAATAATCTGCAGTTTCGACATATAATTTAGCTCTTTAAACTTTGTCTGCACCACTGTGCACCCTTTGGTATCGCATATGCGGTTGATTCGGCATTAAAGATTTGTGTTGCGGTTGTTGCAGCATTTCATGCACCGCAGTGGTGGCAGCGTTGTTGTGTTTGTGTGTGTTAGTGTGTTAGTGGTGTGCGGAGGATTTTGCATTAGGTGGTGTTTGCTCAGCTGTATATCAATTAACTGCCTAATTGTGTTGACGCCATGCATTTAATCAAAATTTAACGCCTGCACTTTGCGGCCTAATTGAAAACGCAAATTTTAGAACAGCGCATACAAATGGCTGACTGGTAAGAAAGGCGTGGGGGGGGGGGGGGAAGGTGGACGACACTTAACTGTCTCATATCTTAAAGCTGTCAAGTCACCCTCAGAATCAGCCAACAGCCAGCTGCTCAGCTGAGGAGATGCTGATGCGGATGCTGATGATGCTGGCCCTGACCCAATTTGACAGACTTTTTTTTTTTGTATTTTTGAGTAACAAGTTGAGAAATTACATTTTAATGAGATGCGCTGCAAAATTTTGGTTGGCTGCGCAACAATTTAACTTAAATTTGCAAACTGAACGATTAAAGTTTGCAATTTCCCCATCATCCAACCACATTGGCCACAATTATAATATTGTATTAAGGCCCTTTCGTTGTGCATTTTGCAGTTTGCACTATATGAATACTCGAAGCGCAGATGTCAAGTGGATCTATAAGTATTACTTAAAGCATAAAAAGACTTTTTGCGCAAATTAATGAATATTTATGCGGACACGTTACACATTTTGTTTGGCTATGTGGGATGCACTTGCTGTTGTTGCTTTTTTGTTGTTGTTGTTCTTGTTGTTGTTGTTGGCAGTGTAGCAACGACGACCTCTTGACATCACACTGACCTCGTAAACCCTTGACACGCCCGGCGTTGAGAACATAAACTTTCGTTGACGTTGCTTCTATCTCCAAGACACCAAACAGCTCCCTCAGCTCAGCATCATCCTCGTTGTCCTCCACCTAACTTTGCATATGATTACACGAAATTTGCATCACATTATTTTGTGGCTGGCTGCTGCCACTGTTTGGACCTGGTTAAAATGCTGAACGAAAAAAAAGGGGGGAAATGCACGTGGCAAGGCATACAAATGATGCCTACAATATTTATTGGTCGGCTTAAGTAGTGGCAACTGTTTGGGCGGCAAATAAATTGTTTATCTCAATGGACATTCCCCGAGCCTGGAATGCCAAAGCCAAAGGATATAGTCGCATTTACAATCGAAGCCAAGTAATCGCCACTGTTGATGGAGTTCGTGTGGCTGTGGCACATTCTCAAACTTCTTTATTGCCCCATTCGATTTCAGCGCATCTTAAATGAATACGAATTTTAGTTTGGAGAAGCTAAACTAAACAAAATTCCCGACTTTGTAGGCACTAAATTACGAGCATGGACTTGCCACAAGTTGTACAGCTCTGCTATAGTTTATTTTTCTAGCTCGTGTTTACTATTTACCATGCTACAAATTCAATTTACTCTTAGCCCTAACAAAAAGGGACTAAACGAATTTAGTTTGTCTTTTTTTGAAGCATCAACTATGCGATTTTATATTTGAATACAAATGAGGCGTACGAAATAAAAAAAAGTATTTTGAAATAATTTAAAGGCCCAATTTCCAAACTTTAATTTGATGATTTTTGATCAAAATAAATTAATAAAAAGTTTTCCGTTGATATTATATATAAGAATTATTTATTTTAATTTACTATTTAAAATTTAGGTTATTAGTTGGAAACTGTAAAAATCTGCAGAAAAAAGTAAGTGTTCTGAAACTACTTACCAAAATATTTAACTTCAATAATATTCTCATTTTTTTTGTTGATAGAACACTTTCTGTGATCAAAAACTGCACGTTTAATATGCAAATTTAACGAGAAAGTCATCGATTTTGGGGCAAATAATAAATACTGCAAAAAAGGCAGCAGCTGCGACTCAAATTGCCCAAATGGAAAGCACAGGAGAACTGCAGGCAGCCACTTGCCGAAGTGAGAAGCATTCATCTTTGGACCAGCTCGCTGGAGCCGCCTCAATGACGAGTGGCACATTTTAATTCATGCATTTGCCAAAGGGGGGGTGGCAGGTGCGGGTGGGTAGGGGCAATGGAAAGGGTGTTGTGCTGCCTGGAGTATTCGCTTGCACTTGACGCGCCAGTGAAGGATGCTCGGGTTACTTTGTGCAACCACTTGGGACTAGATTTATTGCCGTTTTCGGCTTCAGTAACAAAAATTGAAAAGTAAACAAGCCTCAAACAAGGTAAAAGAAGCTTCGTCGACTTGCGTCACATTTTCTCTTACAAATTTGTTGTTTTTTTTTTCGATTTTCTTTTTTACTGTTGTTGTTGCCACTTCAATCTAAATTTGAAGCTTTTCAACTCGATGCGATTCGATTCGATTCGATTTTTCGTACGTGCCCGATAATCCTGCAGTACTCGGCAAGCATTTTGGCTTTCGATTCGCAGTCGCTGAGCGGAAAAGCCAAAAACACACACAGAGCAAACACAGTCCTTGTGCTTATCGCAACATTTTGCGATTTCTCACGTATACTTATGGCTTCTCTGCACACTTATATATATATTTCTAACTGTACCTCTGAATGTGTATTTGTATGTGTATTTGTATGTGTATTTGTATTTGCAGTGAACGCCATTAAATATCCAAGTGGCATGCAATATTTTTCTTTGAACCATAGACAGTTTGATGTCCATTTTTCCACTCTTCAAATCTCACGCTGAAAATCTGTCTCTCTCTCGCTCTCTCTCTAAATATAAATAGATATATATATATCTCGCTCTCTGTCTGTGTTTCGCTCATTTTCTATTTATTTCGCTCAGATGACTTGGCCTAGACAGACGTAGATCTATTTATTTCAATTGAATTACTTTCGCTAAAACACTTGGCATTTTCTTATTACTTTCTAGATAACATTGAATTGGGCAACGAGCTGACTCCAATTGTAATTGAATAACGTTAATATATATTTCCAAGATATCTGTTTGGTTTGCATAGATTGATTTCAAAGATCTATAAAGTTGAATGGTTGCAATAATTTGCAACGCTCAAAATAAATTCAATTTAAACTTTTTTAAATACCACTTAAAATATCCAAGTTATTTAATAATAATAATTTCACAGATGGCTAGCTTGCAGCTGTTTGATGTTAACAATTTGAAAGCGTTTCAACCCCCTTTCGAGCCAAAACTAAAAAGTAAAAAAGAGTAAAAAAAAAAAGTGCCAAAAATATGAAAGAGTAAAATCAGTTGCAAGTAGAAAGCGGAAAGGGGCACAACTGTTGTCGACATGGTATATAATCTTCAATTGCCATGCACTTAGATATTTTCAAGGTTCTGTGAAAGTTTTTCAATACAACTGGAACACCATGACTTGGTACTACTACTTCGCTGAGTGCAGTAAAGTTTTTATTTATGGATGTGTTTTTATGCTGCGACAGTTAAACAAAAAATAATAAAAAAAAACAAGTTACGCAAAGGACGAATCTAACACATATTAAATCCTTTGAGAGCAATATGTACGCGCCCCAAAAAAAACCAATTCGCTTTATTCGAGCGTATAACACGTGAATCCGTTAAATGGCTAAACATGAGTAATGCGAGTCGGTGGAAACCCTATTGTTCAAGCCAAATTAGGCGCAATAAAACACTTTTAAATTTATAGCATAGCCACGGATAATTCAGTTATCAATATGCCCGCCACCATCGGCCACAAGTTACCCATTCAAACCAAATATTTGCCTGAAGGAACAACACACACTCACATATGGGAAACGAACACACACACACACACCACCCACAATGAGTTGGTGTAAAAAACAATGGCACAAATAAATTGGCAGCAACCAAGTTTGTGTTCCTATTAAAACACAACACAGCGTAAAAGTTACACAAAAGGAAACTTTTCTTTCTATTAGCAAGTTGGGTGTACAAATTTTTAAGGGGTATAATCGACGCTTGAAAAACCTGATAAAAATACGAAAATAATTAATGCATTTCTGGTATCCCGTTTAATAATATATATTTCAAGTTTACCTGACACAAATAAAAATAAAGTAAATATTTGCAGAAATTGTTAAGCTTAAATATTCCAGTTTAGTAGGTAAAATTGATGTAACTGGACCCATTCCAGGACATCGGCAAGTCAGTAAAATTGCTATTGGATTATTTGTGGCTCTGTTTGTGCAACGTCTGTTATTTCAAAGAAAAACTTGCACCCTCGTCTTGTGCGGATAGGTTTTTGGCTGTGGTATCAGTGCCGGTGCAAGGACTACCACCCAGAGCTCCACATCGAAGTGTGATGGTTCTGCTTGGCTGATTGCCGAGCTGGCTAGTTGGCTTTTGTGGGCGGGTAGCCATGCGGAAATTCGCATCGACTTACAATACATAAGTTTAAATTATTTGCACATAAAAAGGTTCAAATTCGATGTCGATGTCGGCATTCAATTCATTATAATGACATTAACGTTTGGACCTTTTATTTTTTTTTTTTGGGCCAACATAATTGAGATTTAATGGGTAGCTAGACAAATTTGGGCTTTGGCGTACTGCTGACGTGCGGGCTCATTCGGCAATCGACATGCGAGACTCGGCAACCGGCAACTTGGTGGCATGAACAAAAAGCGGAATGAATTTAACTTGTCGAATCCGATTATTCTGTGCAAGTGCCCGCAGGCTCTGGCTCCTCCTTTGTATCTCCACAATGGGCGGCCCAAGGAAATGGAAATGGCCAAAAGCGCTGGCGGAAAATTGAAAATTGTACACAAAGCGTAAAACGCAAAACGCAAAATGCGGCGAAAGAGTAGAAAAAACAACAAAAGCCAGTTTTAGGAATCATTCGCTCTCCTCTGGCTAAAACAAAAGCTGAACGAAAAACCAAACAACAGTAAGAGCAAAATACGGAAATGCAGGCGCATTGTGCAACATATATAAACACACACATATATATATATATATATATATATATACATATATGTATGTGTGTAGCTGCCCGGCTGGCCATTTTGTGGCATAAATGCAATCGAATGCCGACAGTTGCAGCTGCAGCTGAAACTAGAAAATAACCAACGGCACTTGCCGTAAAATGGAAACCGTTTAATTATTTTCGTGGCTGCAACAGGACGATTTCTACAGGAGTTTTCTAAACTTTTATTGTAGCCACCAAATGAGTAGTTTGAGAAATTATAAGAACTTTCTTTAGTTTTTTAAAGATTATTATAATTATTATTATTATTAGTTGGTGGTTTTGTACACTGCAATTGATTTTTTAAGCTTTTATTGTAGTCGCCAAATTAGTAGTTTGGGAAATTATAAGAATTTTCTTTAGTTTTTTAAAAATTATTATAATTATTATTAGTTTGTGGTTTTGTACACTGCAATTGATTTTTTAAGCTTTTATTGTAGCCACGAAATGAATAGTGTGGGAAATTATAAGAACTTTCTTTGGTTCTTTAATGATTATTATTATTATTTGGGGGTTTCTAACACTCTAATTGAATTTTATCTATCTATCTAATCTAGCAAAAATTTAATAAATTGCTCAAATTGAGACGTTGATCGTAGGACAATTTTTCCAAGTCTACTTCATCTTATTCTGGTCATCATCTTGTGTTTGTCTTGGCCAGAATCCGCTATTGATTATGTCCAGTTTAGCTATGTGTCCAATTAGTATGCAGTGCCCTGTTTAGAGATCTGTAAGTATGTAAATTCTCTTCTTTATGACTATTAAAAATACAGAATTTATGTGTGAATTTTGTCTCTACTACTTGCTTCTCCCCCTCTCTCTCCGACACACACACACACACATTCCTTTTTTTATATAATGGGATTTCCACAAAGCTTGCAACAAATGTTGAATAATGTTGCATTTTAATGAGCCAAATTATGATGCATATAAATTTTTAATATTTAACCATTTAAATACGAAATATATGTTTTAAATACTCACAAAGTTTTCACATAAACCACTTATTTTATTTGGATTTTACTAATTAAATATAATAATAAAAAATAAAAAAAACAAATTGCGAAATATTTACGCGTTTTAAACGCGTTATAAACCAGCTTATGTATGTTGGCTTAATGCTCCGAAATCAATTATGATCCCATTGCAGCAAATAGAGTGCCAAGTTATAAATATTTACATGCGTGTGAATAAACATTTGCATGAATGTAATTAGCGTGTCGAAAAACTCTGGCATAATCCTTGGCAAAAACAATAAGGACAACAAAGGAACGAAGGGAATAGAATTGCCGACTGGGGAGCGAAAGGACAAATAAAAGCGTTTAATTAAAATTTACCAGAGAACATTCATATATGAATAATTAAAATTTAATTTTCGGTCACATATATATCACAGATACCAAAGCCAACACACATAACAACTCGTGCTCACACACACACATCCCACACACACACCACACATACACACCCCGCGACATGTTGTCACCTACAATTTTGGCTGATTGGGCGCCCCTAAAAGCCCTGCGGCAAAAAGGTAACAAAAACAGTGGAACCAAAAAAAAAAAAAAGGAATCAAAAAAACATTCTGTTTCCATTCAACGCTGCCTGAGGGCGTCCCTTATGTGCCCCCCCCCCCCCCCCCCACAGAATAGCTTCTGAATTTGTTGTTTGTAATAATTATTGTTTAGCTTCATTAAAAAAGTCGCAAATTCGTTTACTGGAATTTCATATGGAATTCCTTTTGTGCAAGGCACCCAAGAATGTTGTTTTTTTTTTCTTGAATTTCTGAAAAGGCATCAGGAATTTACCTCACACACACATGCACACACGTACAGACACATACACACACGTACACACACCGTACAGAGCAAAGAGCTTACGGGGTAAGAGTTAATAATGTTTGGTTATATCAATTTTTATGGTCTGTTGGCCATAAAGAATTGAATTCCAAAGAAAATTACAAATTTCAAACTTTGATAAACAGTAAAAAATATTACAACACAATATTTTCAATAGTATTAAATATTTTAATGAATTTCAAGACGAATCTTTTGCTTGAACATTGGGAATGAATAGAGTTTTCAAATTTATTTCTAATAATTGTTTGAGTTTTAAGATAGATATTACAGTCTACAAAGCCTATTTATATATATTACAGGGTATTAGTTGGCTGATTATACATTGGCTGGCTGCTTTTTCCGCTTCGTCCTCTTCAAAGCGATGTTTTCAGTTTATCATTAAATTATGTGCTTAAATGAAAAATTACACTCCAAAAAAGATATATGTATATAATGTAAATGCGATTATGAGTGAATGTGGAAATAAATTTGATTTCTTGGCTGGCAAGTGTTATAAAACTTGAACAAAGTTGATTGTTTGTTGAAAATGATGTTGAAGCTGTTGCGAATAAAGTTTAATAAATATGCAAATGAGACATGAGAAAATAAATAATTAAATTGATTTCATTTAGTGTATCATTTAAGGCAGCTGTCGATGACAGCATCCTATCTACCTACACACACACATATATATATATATACATATATATATATCTTTCATCAAAGCCGATATCGATTGCGACTCCGGCTCATAATTTGCGCTCGTTGGAAATTGTCACCGGGTGTCGCAACAACTCATCGCATCCTGTGTCCGCCTCTTGCCTCCGCTCTCCGTCTCCTGCTTTTGCTGCCTGGGGCTGCCTTTGGCTGCAGTGACAGCTGTCTGAAACGATACTGGCAAGTGGGCTAACGAGATAAATTTCAGTTTGATAGCACAAACTCTGAGGAGACGCAACTTCGAAATAATTTGAATGATACGCCAGGTAATGTGAAGAAGCACAAAATGCGACGCCAATTTGAGCATCAATTTATGAATGTAATTTGAAATTATGCTCCAGCCAACAGCTGTCGACCTGAATTACTTGGAAAGCCATCAAATCGGCTAAAACACTGCCCACAGTTTTTTTTTTTTTAATTTCTTGGCCCAATCCGCTTGTCGCAAATGTGGCATTAAGTTGCTTGCCATGCATAAGCCATCTCATCAACTCCTGACACCCCACCCCCGTTCACCCTTCTCAATCACTCCACTCTTACCAATTACAAATTGTATATACAAATATTTAAGAGGGTGCAAGTACTCAAATAAAATTCGTAAGGGGTTTTTCTTGCGCAATTGCGGATGCTTTGTCAATTCAAGCGCTGCTTTGTGCAACGGGGCGTATGAGTTTTTCGCTGTTCGCTGACTTGAAGCACAAACAAAATACATATGCACAAAGTCATATGTCAGACAATCTCTGTGATCTGTCCTAGTGTACACAATATGTGAATGTGTGTCTTATGAATGTCACTGTCATCATCAAGTTGGCTTAATGCTGTCACAAGTCAAATCAAAAAGTTGACTGTTTAAGCGTATTTCTAAAACAGTCAGTTTTTAATTCACTTGTAGGCATAATGGAGGCTTAATCGTGCCATGTCTTTTGAGGAGTCGTCATTCATATTAAATCCATGCGTTATTCGAGTGTCATCAGCAGAGTACATAAAAACCAATCAGCTAAATTTAAAATAACAATCAATTCAAAGAATTAATGAAATGCGTTTGCCAAAGAAAACCAAAATTAAGGAAATATTTTATTTAGAGCAATTTAAATTACTTTTAACTCACAAACTGGCTTTATTCTTAAGTAGTTTTATAGCTGATACATTTAGGATATATTTTTTTTTTACATTTCTGCTTATTCACATACAAAAATTTGTGACAAAATTACTCCACAAACATTCTTCGAATCCTTTCCCCCTTTACTTTGACTTGTTCGAGTGTCGAACTGCATTCCTTATTTCCCACACATATGTGGCACATGGATGTAATTTGACGAAGGTGACATAAAAACTGCGAACAACATTTTTTAACTAAAACATTGCAGCCCCTTCGAAAACAAGTAAGAATGCTATAATCAAGAGAGGTCGACTAGGAGATACGAGTAGTTGATAAAGTAATACGTGTATAATTTATAAAATATACAGCATAAATAGTTAAGTTCGATTTTTATAATTTATTAAACATATATAGCGCAAATAGTTAAGTGTGATTTGGTATCAGTGCTATGCAGAGCTATAATCTATTCGAATTGGAAAACTATATCTTTTGAGCCGTGGCTTTATGTGGGTAATCTTTTATATCTCGAAAAAAGACAATATTTATATTCCAAATTTGAATTATGCAGCTGCTAATGTCTCTCAGGCAAATCGACAATCATTTAAAATCGACTTGGCAGTTAAAACTGATCAATAATATACATACTTGATCTAGTCAGAGACGCCTCCTCTTGCTTGCCACATACAATGGCACAACTTCATTATGCCCATTTTCAATGGGGGAAAAAAAAGGAATGGCAAATCAAACAATGAAATTTGCAATGCTCTTTGTCATTGATTCCACAACTGTGTAGTGAAAGTCGTGCAACGAGGTCAAATGGAAATCGCCGCATTCGCATTAACTTTTGACACCACCAACGCCAAAAGAGAGAGGACGACGCACTGCCTCCACTTTCGTCTGTTCCACAACATGATTAAGCAGTCAGCCATAGAGGAATATCACGCAACTAAAACGAACAAAGGCAGCTTTTGCTGCTTTCCCTATTCCGGTTTGCAGTTGGCACCTCGTTTGGCATTTGGTTTCCGTGACCAGGCTTTTGGGCGGGTTGCGAAGGGATTGGTGGAGGGGGGTATCAGGGTATCTGGAATGTGGAGCACGTTGGCGATGAAAAATCAACTTCTCTTTACTGTGCTCTTTGCTGATTTTTCGTTAAATTTGCGAGCAAGCATTGAACACTTGACATTTGCCTTTGTATTTCCTGTCCATTCACAGTTGATGGATTCAATGAAATTCGCCTTCACTTCCTCTGCCTCTCTCCTTGTCTTCATCAGGAACTGTTGCGGCCAAAACCTCACGTTTCCGATTTTTTTCTTATATTTTTTTTTCATTTTTAAAATGAGTTCAATTGCATTACAAAAGCCACTTCAATGAAGCGATCAGCAATAATACTTAACACTACCACCTAAACCCCTCACCCCCCTCGCACCAAGTGGCACCATTCAAGCATTAACAGTTAAGTGAGTGTTAGCCATGGTTCGTTTGGGTTAAAGTTGCCAATTGTTAAGTTCCCAGTGTCAATTGACAGTCGCCAGTTGTGGCTAATTGCTGTTGGCAAATTGGACACTTTTGCCAAATGAATACCAAAATTCTTAACAGGATTGCGGTTAGGGGAAAGTGAATTGATATATATATATATATAAAGTAGTATTCTAATAGTGTGTGCAAATAATAATAAAAAGAAAATAAACTCAAATCATTTAAGGCAAATAAAGTCCTGCTTTTAGTTTAAGAACAAACTTTGTTTCGATCCATTAAACTAATACTAAGACAAGTTTAACAATAAGAATAAGGATAACATCAATAACATCAGGCCTTTGGGGCTTTTAAAGACAAGTTTACAGGATTTTCATTAAATTCTATATTCCAGCAGCATTGTAATTAAATAAGAGCCTTTGGGGAGCAATTGTTTAATTTGCATTTCAACTAATGACAAGCCAATTTTGTGACATTTATTATAAACTGGGTCACAATAACTGGCAAACAAAATATTTTAATAATATGCAAAATTCAGAAATGCAACAAAGGCTAAAAGAGAATTCATCAATTCTATCGATATTTAGTTAACTGAATACACAAAAAAATTTGCAATTCTTTTGATTACCGTGTTTGGAATACAAATATCGACGAGGATGCATTGATTACTGTCTGTTTTATGAATGCATTTGCCTTTAGTTTTGGCATCAATTGGGAAATTTGCATAAAACATAATTCAAATGCACATACACACACACACACACACACACACACGAACACACACTCATCGATGCGTTGTCTCCACGGGGAATAGCTGACCACACGTGTGAAATTGCTTGAATTATTGAAACTGAGTATTTCTGTGCTTGCAACACCGCTCCCCCCCTTGAAATGCCAACAAACCGACTCTCAGTCAAATAACCGCAATTACATATGCACATTGATGTGAATGTGAGTGCCACTTGATGTGGCAAGTGAATACACTTTGATTTGCTGACTGTTGCCTGCATTCTTCTCTTTTTTTAGTTATATATATATATATAAAGTTTATATATATATATATATATTTTTTTTTTTTGTGTAGCACTTTGCATTTGTTGGCCTTTGAGCGCATCTGATTTGTGGCTCGTTGAGTGCCACTTGAGCTTGCTACAGTTTTAATTGCCACAGTTTTGGTTTTGAATGGCAATGATTCAGTGTCCGTTGGCGATGACATTTGCAACTGCATCAATTGAGTCTGAGCCATGACATGAGCCAGCAACATGAGCTCGTTTTCAAATTCAAACTTTTCAGCTGGCATTCGGTTCACTTTTGATGAATGGTTCAATGTTTTCTCAATCAGCTGAAGCTATAATTAGCAACGGTATCGATAGCAACATACACTCCACGCCACTTAATTAAGACAACCAATACATTCTCTCGTTAAATCGAATGTGTTTTTACAATTTTTTTTTATTACTTAAATATGAAATGAAATATCTTGCATACTTCGCTTGGTAGATAGAAAACATATTTTAGGGTTGTTCTATTCAACTGGTTAGCGGTGTAAAAACATTTATACACACGTGAAGTAACGGCAATGGCCAACAGCAAAATTCCATGCATGCAGAAAATCCATTCAACGGTAATTGATGAGCTTGAATCTGATGGATTCCAAATTGTACATGTGCATGTATTCTATGTGTTTTCGCTGAGTCAGCATGCAACATGCATAACTGCCCAAGCCATCTATATACATTATATATGTTTAAAATTCTACACACAAATGGGCGTGGCAACGTAACGTATTTGAACTAATTTAATTTACATATAAATTTATTTTATTTTTCATGGTAATTAAATTGTAAATAACTATTTTTATGCAGCGTTTTAAAATGCTATGGCAATAATGAAATAAAACTTTATTTTAATTTAAAATGGCAGCTAAATTATATATAGAATTATATTTATATTGTTTAATTTCTTAATATCATTTTTGCAGTTAAAAAAAGGTTTTCCTTTAATTTTGGAGTGTTGAATATTTGATTATATTTGCAAACATTTGAGTACTCCCAGATTTTGAGTATTTTTATATAATTCTTTAATTTTAAATTGCGATATTAATTTTTTTATTTGTACTTAATATATTTATGGTTTATTATAAACAATTTGTGTTTATTAAATCTTGTTAATAAGTAAAATAAATATTATAGTTACTAGTCTACATTAAATAGATATATAGAAATAAGTAAATACATAAGCCTATCCACTACACTAATAAATAAAATACAAATATTATACAGAAGGACTTCATAAGGGCTTACAAAAAAAGTTGTTAAGAATGTTTACCAATTGTCAATGGGCAATCGCTGCAAATAGGCTCAGAATCGGAATGTTTTCAAAGAATTTACGCTTTGTTTGCATTTGCGTTGAATTTCTGCCATTCATGTTGAATGAAAGCCAACCAAAAAATATGATTTAAAAACCCTTTGCTTTTATTTCGGCAACAAGCCGGGTTACCAGTAAAAATCCATGTAAACACTTTTCAAGCAAATAAATATTGAAAAACATGTTGAAAACAATGCGAAACACCGAAGTTTATATGCCCTTTTTAGGATATAAGCTTTATATTGCAAGAGCATCATGAAATTATTGGTATTAATGTTGGCTTTCTGTCGGCATAGCTAAGAATGCCGAAATTACAAGGGGTAAAAAAACAGTAGCAAAAATTAATGAAACCCTTTGCCACATTGCTTGAAAAAAAATTTTATGGAATGGCTTTTGCGGTGAGTGGAAGCCAGAACGGTTTCTTGCCAGGCAGGGATTGAAGTATTTAAAGCTACAACCAGAGATTCCGAGCCATTAGCTAATGAGAGAGTCGATCGCAGTGAGAAATGCTTTGTATTTTGGTTTATTTTTTTTCGTTTTGTGATTGCGAACTGTTTATGGCTTCTTGGAGGCAGCCGTTACAGAAACAGGTCCACACAAAACACGCACATACACATACAACCAAGGAAACCACCTTTGTGGAATTTAATTAATAAAAAAAAAAAATGTATTTCAGCTTGCTCCATTAAACAATCAGTCGATGTCGACGTAAATGACGAGATGCCAAAGAATGCATTTCAATTTAACTCGGCAACACAAAAAACACCCTTCAGGTTCGTCCTTTCTGGGAGCTGTGGTCGCTTCTGCTGCTGCTGCTGTTGATGGTGAGTTAATCAAGGCTTCGGTAATATGTGAAAAAGTGTGAAGTGTTGGCCAGAACTCAATGAAGTGTATTATATGCGCTGTGCACACACACACACATACACACACACAGCCTGACCACCAGCCCACTGGCCACTTCATCAAGCCGACAATGAATTGCGCTTTCAGTCTTTCGGATGTCGATGTGCCGGATGAGGTGGAGGTCCGGCGGTATTTTCGAAGGCTGAGGAAATCAACAGGACTGGATACTGAACACTTGCTGGCTCAGACTGTGTGTTAAGTGTTTTACAATGGCCTCTTTCTCTCACAAAGCGCTCATCATTCATGTCCATAGCAGACCGTAATATTTACCCAAGGCCAAGCTACTGTCTAGCTTCACGCACAACTCAATGGAATACGTCCATATATACATACATACACATGCATACATACATATTTAAGTATGTTTTAGTATGCATGAATGTGTCTGTGTCTGTGTCTGTTTCGCCTGACAGCTTTTGCTATTGACAGTCTTCCAATGCATATGAATCGAGTGCAGGTAATTGAAAATCAAAGCTGCTTAAATTATCAACCAGCTAATTTCAGTCTAAAAATCAGTAAACCGATTTGAGGCTTTTAACACTTTCACAGAGAGACAAAGATGACAAAATATAATAGTTATTACGATTTTTAGATGCAAAGAATAAATTTTTTGAAGTGCTTTAGAGAAGTACTTAAGATAAGAATAACCCACTATTAATTTGAGTAGCGACAATTTTACTGAAGTTTTTATTTATGTCCAACAACACATTAAAGTTTTTGCCTAATTCAATTACCAGTTATATCAAATATATTATGAAAAAATTAATAAATCATGCAATAAAAAAAAAGGAATATCATCAGATAATCGATGTGTGGTTTGTGATGGATTTTTGTGCATATAAAATAAATCTATATTTTATAACTATAAATATATTAATTGTACTAAAATTAAAATGCTTTATTTTCTACTATTTTGTATGCATGTATTTTTTATATGAAGTTTAATTAACTTTGTGCTATTTATCATTTATGTAATTGAACTAAATATTAAAGGAGTTTACTGATTGGAAATTGTATTGATTCTCTTGTTATCTAGTGGGCTTAAATGGGCTTGTCTGCGAGGCTAGACAACTTCACCTAACTTAGACGCAAATCAAGCTTTGTAGGGCCCACTTGGTCTACTTTATGCACCGCTGCCATCTTCCACTCAAGCATATAGCACACGTCATATTACGCCGATCGGCCTTGGTGTGCAACAGCGAGCTGCGTGCTGGAAACTGCGACAGCTGCGCAACTGTGCACCAAGTGCCCGGAAGTGTGGCAAGTGCATCCAAGTGTCAAAAAACATTCTAGCTGACAACACACAAACACAGACACCGACACCCAAACGCAACCCATTCATTTCATAGATAGGCAAGGCAGCCCACCTGTCCGCTCACTTTGCGTGCGCACTGTAACACTTAACAGACAATTAAGTCGCTGACCCACAGGGACCGAGGGACCGAGAGGAACAGAGACAGAGAGCTTTACAGCGAGAAACACAGTGTGAAAAAGGAGGAGGGAGAGGGACAGAGAGAGAGAGAGAGGGCATGGGCTGCATTTTTCTGTAAACAATTCACAACAATGCAAAGTGCGGCACAGTGGTGGATGTGGATGTGGTGGGTATTTTTCATAATTAATCCAACGACTGCCGGTGGCATTTCCGAGCATTTTGACTCTGCCTGCGGTGGTTCGGTTGCCTAGTTGCCTCGTTGATGGTGGTTGGTGGGTGGTTGTTGGGTGGTTTGAGTGTTCAGTGCCATTTCAAGACAATTTGTGAAATTGCAGGTGCTGTGTTTACCTGTTTGTTGCTGTATTTTTCTATTTTTGTATACCCTGTAGCGTATTACAATATTATGTGCCAGAGTGCAAAGTAAATCTCACAGTCAGACTGAGGAATATTGGATTGTACAAGCGGAAATGTTGAATACAGATTTATGTAAATCAAATCAGAAACTTTTGTTATTTGTTATCATAAAACTTGAAAAAGTTAATTCTAAATGTAGATTTGTGTCAACAAAAACACACAAAAAAACTCATTTACATAGAAAAAATCAATATAGATTTCTGAGTAATACATTTTTATAAAATCCCCAAAAACATGGAAACTTAATTCACCATAGGTTTATCACAAAGCTGGCAGAGTATCACGCAGTTGGGCCCTCGGGTCAGGTAAGGCCCTCTTCCTGATTGTTCACATGCCTTGCCGCGTGCTTTTTTGCATGCCGGTTGACAGCTCTTGTGCAGCCGGAGCCTCAACAAAACGGAGGTCAAACCTGCAATTTGCATTGCACCAGTTGCAGAAGCAGCCGTAGAAGAAACAGCAGCAGCACCAGGAGTAGGAGTAGCAACTTAAATCTCTGTGCCAAGCAAAGCAGTCCAAAAATAAAACGTAAAGTGAAACAAGTTAGAATGCTCTAGTTGGGATTGAGATCGACTATGAAACACACTCAAAATTGCAGTTAATTATATAAAAACGTTTTCAGCACAGTTTATAGTTTTTTTGAGTAATGTTTTCTCAAAATCTAAGATTAGTTTTATTCACATGTGCATCTATTTATTTATGTTATAATAGAAAACGTTTACTTGTTTATAGAAAATATTTCCTTCCCGATCTTGATTAAATTTTTTCAGCTCTTCAGTTTTTCATTATATGTTAAAATTGTGTTTATTGTTATTATAAATATATTTAAATAGATATTTGCGAAACTCGATTTACGTATAATATACGAAAACTCATTTTCCAACTCTATATTGTCTAGTTCTTGTAGTCTTAGAAATCATCATAGAAAAGGACAATCGTGCAAGGTCCAAGATCAATATTATATATACTTAATGGAGTCTCGCCTAATCTAAATTTGCCATTGCACAACATTTATTATACCCTTCTCTGTCCATTTTCAAAAGTATAGCGCACTAAGACGCCGCCTTGGGCGAACTGGCCGCCCACTTTCCGCAGTCGTTCCCCGTTGCCCGTTCCGGGTGGCCACTGGTAGTGGCAGCGTAGTTGGATGACTGCTGGTTTGGTTGCTTAATCCGCTTTGGTTTGTCTGGGGCGCCGTTGATGTCAAATTTGCAAGCAACTCTCGGGCCGTTTTCAGTTTGAGTTTCGCAGTTTTGCAGTTGTGGAACCACCGCGCCGCCGCCGACCAAGCGCCCATAAAAAGTTTTTGACGCGCGGCATGTTCAGGAGGCAGCCGGCTTTCCATTGTAGGAAAACTTTAATCCCGCTTAAATTATAAATGGCACATTTGGCTTCCAACCCTCTTTGGGTATATATGGGTCCTGGGTATGGCTGTATTTCTACATGGCAACGACTGTGGCAATGTCTTTGGCTGAGGCATTAGGCATGAAGCATGAGAGGCTGTCAGGCCTTGGCAATGCTCGAGTGCTTGACAACTTTATGTGTGTTGTCGCTAGCTTGCCACAGTGGCAAACACACAAAACACAAAACACAAAACACTTTGTTGCCTTCATTTTGTGAGCTGAGCCGCAAGAAATGAACTGCACTAAACCAAACTTTACGAGTGTGGCACGTTGGGATGGCGCATCGAGTTGCACCTACAAAACTCGGGCTGAGTTTACAGCAGGCATAAAATTGTTATACTCTCGGTGGACCGAGTAATTGCATATCACATGTATGCATAGGGTTATGTATACATATATAAATATATATATATATATATACATATATGTTTGTGTGCCTGATTGTGATGAATTACAATTTTGCTCCATTTCATTCTCGAGTGCAGTGGTCGAGTCCGTGTCTGGTCCCAATGCAATGTCCTGCTGTCGCTGCAGGAAATCAATTACAACTTTGCTCATGTCTCTGGCAAAGGAATGGCTCTATTGGGGTCTCTGACTGTGGCAACCTGGTCATGTTTCATGTTTCATTCGGCTCCAGAGGTTTTAACATACAATTCACAGCATGTCAACGGCTGCCTCGGACGTGTTTGACATGATGTGACAGTCTCGACAGCTATTGGTAATTAAACACTTTGTAAAGCACAATTAATAACATATATTTCATTATATTCCCCAAATATCCAGCAACTTATGAATTAGCATTTTATATATGTATAGCATAATTAGGTTTTTGTATTAATAGTCAAAGAACATAAACAAAATTTTGCTAAATATATTCAGCAATTAAATATTTACATAATCATCACAAATTAAGACTGAATTAATGAAGACATTAATTGTAATAGTTGTTGATTACAATAATAATTTATTAAACATTCTCTGATTCCTGAATTAATCCTGAAAGGGAATTCGCCAAACTTGATTAAATTATTGATTACAGAGAAGCAAGCAAAATCTCTGATTAACTTTTGCGCTGACTGTTCTCATATTAATCCGTAAATTATCCTTCTAATTATCTTATGTCAGCTTGAGTTAAGTACAGGGTATATATAAATTGGAATTACTATGCTAAATGCTAAATGCTATATGCTATATGCACTACAAGTGCAGAAAATGTTCCATTTTGATTTCGGCTTCAACACTTTCTGTCGCAATAAAATGCCTTCGGCGCGAGTTTATTACATTTTGCTAACTTGACCAAATTATGCTGTTGGCACTTGTTTAGTTTGGTGTTCTCTTTTTTTTTTTTTATTTGTTTTGGTTTTTTTTTTTTTTTTGGCTTTAACCTCGTAAAAACATTTTTGGGCCATGCGGCCCCTGGCAAAAATTTTAATTAGAGTGCGCCACGCAAACATGAAAAGCGACCCTTAAACTTGCACTCATCCATCGCTGGGGCATCCCACCGCATCGCCTCTTCCAATGCAAGAGAGGAGCACATTGCGCTCTGGTCGAATCAGGTTCGTTTGGGGTTAAGCCAGTTAAGTTGGAGAGCTGAGAAAACGATACTTTACGATCTCAATTTCAGCCACACAATGTTTATGTTTGTTTGTCATACATAGGAAAGTCTCTGGCGCATTGAACTGTATCCAAATGGAGCCCAAAGCGTATTGTGCTCGATGCTGTGGAGGATGTTGACAATATGCGACTATGTGGACGATGGCTACATATGGAGAGCATACATTCACACACACACCTGCACACACACCCACACACACTCACACACACACACACGTTACAAGGACGGGAGCGTGAGCAGCCGTTGTGGCCACAGCTGATTGTTTTCCTTCTTTTTTTACCTTTGACAAACTTAAATGTAAATTTATTTTGCCTACGGCTTTGTCCAGCGTTTTCTCCATTCCATGAAGCCAAACTTGAACTTAAAATACACATACATTTTTTTTTGTTAATTGCAGCAATATTTACATGGTCAGCACATGTCAACTTTTTTATATATAAGAGACTCGATATCGGAGTTTTTTTTACTGCTGTTGTCGTTTCATATAAAAAAAAACACAGATTCTTATGTTAAATTAAAAACATTGTTTTTCCATCCAAGAAATGACAAGAGTTTTGCTGAACAACTCTCAGTGCAGGGTGCTGTTATCTGTATATATATTATATTTTATCTATTCATTCAATATATTTATAGATATAAAAATATCACTAAATAAAAGACTGTAAATATGAGCCGCGCATTGTTTTTTATTTTAATTTTTCTTAAAAAAAAAAAAAACAAATAATTGTTATCAAAAAGCGAGAAGAAAAACATAAAATAATATTTTATAAGATTTTATAGTAAATAATTAAAAAATTATTAAATAATGTTATGATTTGTAAAATGTGTCTTCTTTCAATGGTTAGCGCCAGTTTTTGGTATCACAACCTGTTAATTGGTTTCAAATAGCAAAAGTCTGCATAAGCCGAATATTGAGTTCATTTTGAAAATCGTAACGGAAATGCAGAAGCATTTAATTTGAACCGTACCCAGTATAAAAAAGAGACAGATGAAGAGATGGATTCGTGCGCAGAATCTAAGCATAAATTGGAAGGCTTTGCAACTCAGCATCCACAAATGCGAGGGGATTTTTCGTTTTGGCCATGTTTCAAGCCAAGTTATTGCAGAAACTGCTGCGGTCGCATTAGTTGCGCGCTGGAGTTTTGACGGAACGGTTCATACCACACGGTTCACAGCTCCGGTTCAGTGAGATGTTTTACTGTACAGCAGCACTGTTATTCTCATTGCTGTTGCTGTAGGCGCTCCCCCTCGTGGCCCCACCAACTTCCGGTACAAGGTGCACTTGCTGTTGGTGTTTGGCGCCAAGCAGCTGCCCATTTCGACGTGGTGCAAAGACAAATTATTTATCGTGTGTCAAGTGTGTGGTGTGTGTATGCTAGGAACATATACCGCTATTGCAGCTCAGTACCAGGCACCCCCCTGTTACCCACTCTCTTAGACTGCTAGTCAGTGAAAGTTGGCGTTTCTGTGTTTCAGTGGGTGCCGTGTGGCGCCGTCTGCGGAGTATTTAGCCAAACAGTTGCGACGCTCCTCAGGAGACGTTGCCATACTCCACCACCCCCCGCCTACGCCAACGAGCAATCGTCGCCATCGTTGTTTGTTGTTATTGTTGTTGTTGATTTCGTCGCGCGCGTTTTTCTCTCGTGCGGTTCCCCAATCGGATGACATTATCTGTGGCCCGCGGGATATAACTGAAGAGTTTTTGTTGTTTTCATTGTTGTTGTTATTGTTATGGTTGTGGCTTACTTTGTTGTTGTTGTTGTTGTTGTCGCCAGCCAGACTTAAATTAAAAGCGAACTGTATCTTCGCACCTCGGGCGCCCCGACGCGATTCAAGCGACTATTTGCCGTCGCTCCTGCTCCCCCCTTTTGAACTGGGGGCCATCATGCATCTTTAATCAGCACTGATGAATTTGGTGGATGTGCAAATGTTTGCAGCGAATGAATAAAGCATTAAAAAAGCACTTCCAGGCAATTGTCGCAGCAGCACAGTGAAAATGAAAATGAAAACGACTCGTGAATATTGAGATAAATTTATCACAATTAAAGCGACATCTCAACTGGATTACTTTTGCAGAACAATTTCATTTACAAGCGATTCAAATTGAATACCATCAAATATATATATCTATCACCTGGGTAAGCTTTATTAATTATACATAAAATAGAAACATTTTAAAAACAATTTTGTGTGCTTAAACAATTTAATTTACTTTATTTATTTTCACTCCACAAACATAGTTGAAAAGTTCAATTATTTGCTGACTGTTATTGAGTCATTATTATTGAATTATTTGGCTATCAAAGCAGAATCGTAATAATTAGACTTGTCTTTGTCAGTGCTTAAGGGCCAAAACAACTCATTGCTCTTTGTTATATTTTACTTGCAATTAATTGAATAATTAGTTTAAGTTTTGCTTGCTTAACACTTTACCTATTTGCATTAGATATCAAAAATAAACTTGTTTGGGCAATGTTTGGGCCATGTTTGAGCAATGTTTGGGTGGCTGTTTGCATTTAAGATTAAGTGCACCTGAGGCAAGCCAATTACGGCTGGGAAATCAAGTTAATTATTTTTGTTACAGCAGTCAAATAGATAGTCGCCAGATAAATCGAATGGTCGACTACTTCTTGTATGTATGTAAGTGGATCACATATATATTCACACTTTTCCATTTGGACTCACCGGAATAACTCCCCAGGGCGGGAAGCAGAGTAAGCGAAAATGGATGTTTGTAATTGCTTTTGATTTATTTCACTCTTATCACTGCCGACAGCTCAGGGGGAGAACTGGATGGAACTGGGGTGTTATGGGAGTGTGGAGTGCCATTTATTTGCTGATCTCTGCTGAGGCTTGACGGAATAAAACTAATTTAGATAAATTATGGCCGGAATGCTTATTGATGTGTTCTAATTTGGCTTGGATTTCTATGTCATTGGCATTAAATAGTTGCTTATTAGCTGCTAAAACTTAATGTGAGATCGTCCCCAAGGAGTTCAAAGTATTTATATCTATATAATACTTGTACAGAACCTTGCACAGACCGCAAAACTTCTGACTTATGAAAACCACAAAAATGATTTCCACTGAATTTCAGCATAATGAATATATATATATAAATATATTTATATATATATATATATATCATTTATGTTTGTTGTTGGCACAAAGGTCTCTCTTTTTGGCATTTTCTTTCTTGTGGCCAGCATTCACAGGCCACATTGCGGACAATAAAGGCAAAAGTTTCACTTTTTGCGGCCATTTAAATATGCACATTATTGTATAACAACAAAAACATGACCTTTTTAATGTATGTGCATATGATTACCCGTACTTTACTCATACTCTATGCATTATGTATGTATGTGTGTGTGAGTATGTGTGTGTTTGCGTCGTGTCTGTGCCATGTTTCGTATGCCTCAAAAGGCTATGGAAGCCACTCAACTATTTTTGTGCTTCATTTCAGGCGGCTTGCCACAATGCTGTGTGACACTTTGCATCACTTGACTTGTGAATATTTATTTCTGGATGCCTAAATGTTATCTTACAATAATAAACATATTTAGTTGCCCACAGCTTGACTGACAATTTAGCAAATTCTGCTAATAACCGTCGGGGCCTTGGCTTATGTTTTGATCAATGTAAATGTATACATTAGTTTGCTGGAATTTGCATATTGTTCAACTAGCAAGCTGAATTAAGTCATAAATTTTGACCGGAAATTAGGCTTGCAAATTTCAATGAAATATTAATCTGCCTTTCAAAATTTTTTTAGTTTGAATACGGGAAAGTTTCCATCCACTTAAAGCATTAAAGGAGACTTTGCCGAACTCATAAAGTATTTATGTGTTTAATATTGATTTTAATACTGAACACAACTTATACAGTTTTAAAGATTGTTTGTTGAAACTTCTTAATTTATTCATCTCTTTGTTTTAGTCTGTAGCCTCTCATAATAATTATAATCAAAAATAATGTAACGCTTTTCATAATTGGTTAAGGTGTAAACTTTGATTTCTTTTTATTCCCTCTAAGTTAAAACCACTCTTCAAATCATAATAAGATTTTTTATCAATATTATATTCAAGATAAATAAGAAATCTATATAAAATAACATGTGCCGTTATTCAAGTTATGCAGGCGTTTTTCACACTTCCAGCATAATCGAACATAAAGTGAAAATAAATATATAATAGCTTTATTTAAGGAATAGCAATTTCTCGCAACGAAAAACGAACAGGTGCATAAGGATAACGTGAAATAATGCCGTTATTTTATCATGCTGCTTTCGTGTGTGATTGCAATTGCAAAGGGAGTATACAGGGTGTCCTGTTCAGATGCGTCAAGAAGAATAAAATAACAGATTAAACGTAAAAAAATATGCATATATTTTGAACTTGGGATTAAAAATAAAATAACAGTAGATTAATTCCACTCCACAAGAGTATATAATTTTCGGCAAAAGCAAGAAAAGCATTCTTTATTGTTTTTCCATTAGTTTTAATTGACTAGCAGTTGTGAAACAATTTCCGGTCAGGAATTTCATCTGCATTTAGAGAGAGAATAACAACAGATACTCGTAAGAGAGAGATGGGCGATAGAGAGTGTTGAAAATAAAGAGTGAGGGATTGGGAATAGCATTTGAATATTCGCATATATTTTCATATTGTACTGCATATGCACAAACGAATGAGAAAATAAACAAACAAGCCATCAAACATATATGTATAGAAACGTACAAACGGGGGTGGGGTAGTTACTTTGTTGAGGATGGTCGATGGGGATGGGGGAGGGGTTTACGTTTTGACGCTATGTTGAATTTGTGTGCAGCATGCCCTTATGCGATTCTGCATGCATCGACTGGCCAAAATTTATGGAATACCAAATGTTGACAAAGGCACAAATAATTTAAATGCTGTGTGGAATCGTATGAAATTTCTCATACGTTATGCGTGCCGTTGGCCTTGTTGCATACTCAGCAGGGGCACGTGGCACGTGGCATGGCATCTGTTTAAGCCGACAGCTTTTCAGTAGCATTCACACGTTGCATACATGCAATTCAAGTGAGCCCATTTTCATCATTCAAATGTCCACCCAACGTTGAGTCGAGTCGAGTCGAGTCAAGTCAGCCGGATGCAGCTATGATGGCCCTGTGACTGATGGCATGCTGGTACCGTTAATACCCTGTGCCATTCTCTATGCACATTCGACTGCATTTGCATTTCCATATCCATTTGTGTGTTATTTTCTCTTTTTTTCTATGTTTACACTGTTCTCTTGAATAAATTACACAGGCGTGTTTTGCTCTGCATTTCTGATAAGACTTTAAAGCAAAAGCTGAAACGTGCAGGTTGTCCCAAATAGATGTATGTACAAGGTATACATACATACACACACACACACACACTTACAATTACATTAGCTGTACATCCTCCTGCTGACAGCTAGTTCAAACTGTTCACATTTAATAGCTGAAATTGACAGGCTTTGTTGTTTAAATACAGGATGCTTATTACTTCCAGTAAATAACACGATACTTGCATTAATTTCTCTAACAATTTCTTGTATTTATTGTTGTGATTATTATTATTGTTGCTATTGTTGTTGCTATCCTGTTGCTTGACAGCAGCACAAGCAAGCCAAAGAAGTGACGCTCGCCAATCACGGCTTTCCTCAAAATCCTCTTCATTGTATTCAAATTTCTTTATCCTTTATAATGCCAACCCACTTTTAAAATGTCTTGAGCTTATTTCACCCTCTCCCCTCTTCACCCCCCCGCCACCTTACCGGTTGGGCATCGCCCACTCTCTCAGCTGTTATGCGGCTTCGGTGTTCGGCTGCTTCGTTTTATGGTTCATGTTCATGTCTTCTTTATCTAAATCATCCAACTGTGTAAATATTTGCCTCGCTTCCTGCATTCCATCCTCGTTATACTTAAATCGTGCGTGCAAAGCTATACAAAGCGAAAGCCGAGGATGCACAGGAACGCGGGCAAACGAAGAAGGCGGCTTACCCGCAACCCACAACCCGCAAAACCAGCCCAACCCGACCGAGCAACAAACCCACTAACCCAACAACCGAACGGGACTTTATTCTGGGTTAAATTTTGCATATAAAAGACAACGCTACTGTGTGAGTGTCGTCTTTGCTCCTGCTGCACAGTGGTTATCAATTGCACATTGGTAAACCTTAAAATGCATCAGTTGAATAAATATGAATATTTACTTCGATTGTGGCAACAGAAATATCTCTGAATAGCAGAAATTCAAGTATAAATATACACAAAAAGACAAAGAAATTATATTGGGTAAAAGCTCAGTTAATCGGTTAATAAACAATAATACAAATATAAAAAGTGTTTCTGACTGACAACACTTTAATTTAATCAGTGGCTAATCTGAAGAGAACTGGGTATTAATTGAAATACAAATAAAAAAAATATAATGACAAACAAGTGAACACAATAAAAATAAATTACGTATACCTAATCGGATAATAATAATAATAATAATAATAATAATAATAAATTTTAAGTACTTAAAAGTACACAAAAATAAGAATACAAAGAAATATTTGTGAATAGCATTAAATAAATATCTATACAGAAAAGTTGAAGTATTGCAAAGTACTTAAAAATACAAAAATATTAAATGCAACAATAATAATTACTCAGATATGAAATTTTCGAAATATAACAATAGATAAGTAGATGTTACGTATACGCACCACTGTGCACAATTCCTACGGTAAACAATAATCGCAGCATTAATCTGAAAATGCACACAAATCCGTCAAACTCCAAGCAGCAGTGTCTGGATGCTGAATGTTGGATGTTGGATGTTGGCTGCCAGAGCATGTTGACAAGACAAAGGCAGCGATAACAACAACAATAGAAAAATAACGTACAATGCCAAACAACATTGTCAGAGATTTTGAGGCCCATGCCATCATTAATTTTAAGAACCTGTGCCACGCTTATCCTTTCCTCAATTTCTCAGGTAGTTGTCTCAGTTGAGAACTTTTAGTTGATTTTTTTTTCTTTCATTAATTTTTTTTTTGGCTAAGTCAAAAATAAATGTTTAGCGTCATCATAAAAGGCAATTATGCGGCATGACGCACCAGTTAATGGCTGTGAAAATTATATTACCTATAATTTAATACGTACTATGTGTATATATACTTATAAATAAATTGCCGTACTTCAGAATTTAATGGGGCGTGGCAGCAATTATCCAGCAGCTGCACATTGGTGAATTGGGTCGCATGCCGTGAACATCAAAAGCTGCCCGTCAAATAGCCAAAAACCAATCCCAATGGGTCAGTTGTCGATTTGAGCAAATATGCATGCGGGCCAAATTTTATACAAACATAAATACATGTACACATGCAAATATATATACATATATATATATATGTATATATCTGCCTTTGGTTTGTATTTGCTGACTATGAAAACGGATACTTGACATTCTCAAATGGATCCGGTTACTCATTGACGCTGCTGTGTTGGCCAACTATGCTCTTTGGCCAACCTCTGGCATGTGGGCCATTTAGGCGCTGTGTAGCCAAACATAGTTCTGTCTGTGTTAAACAAGAACCTTTAACACTACGATAACGTTATTCACAAAGCGTTTTACACACCACTTGACAGGAATTGTTTTTGTTATATGACTCATTGAAATTTACGTGACACAAAAACACCACTTCCCACTCCCAAAAAAAAAAACAAAAAAAAACAAACAAGCAAGTCAGCAATTTTGCTAAACTATTTATTTGGAAAATGTGTCTCTTCTTTAGATAAAAGTATTTTGTATTTGCATAGCTACTACTTATTTGGGTAGCGTAATAAAATGTTGCAAACTTTGCGTTCAGACCTCAACTTAAGGGGAAAGCTTAACAATTCCACAGCATACTATTATTATGAAGTTGCATTGAATATTGTTTACCTTCTTCTTCTTTTTCTTCTTTGCTTGCAGTCGCTGAAACTTGAAGCTCAAAATGGAACCCAAATCCAGCTTAAGCACACAGGAGGAACGTGCTCTTAAAAGTTCAGGTATGCAATAAAAGTAAAACTTTGAATTCCACTTTCACAGCTTTTTATAGACGGGTCTGAAGTTCCTTAAAAGGTTTCATTAATTTTATACCTATAAAACTGATTTTATGCTATGGTCTTAACAAAATTGAAAGTGCATATTGACGTAGTAATACAATTTAAGTCTTTTCAAATATTTGAAGAAAACATCTTTAGTAAGTATATAACAATTAGAGCAGATTATAAAATAAAACAAATCTAAAAGTTGAGGTTAAAAGTTAAATAGTTTAGTAACTTTAACTAAAGTTTGTTAGTGGATATAAATAAATTTAAATTCCGCGAAGAAGGTTCAAGTTGTGAACTGTCAAGAACATGTCACCAATCAATCAATAAGCAAATCTTTTAAATCTATTTAATTTATGTAGATTAACTAATAATGTAATATTATTTCCGTAAACTTTTAAGTCGAGTGGCTTTTGTGGCTCTTTTAAAACGCTGTTTCAATTGTTTTGAAGCGTCACTGGAAAGATTTATGTGCGTGAGTGTTTCTGGGTGTGTGTTTGTGTGTGTGTGTTTGCGTATGCAAAGGCAACTCGAGTTGCTCCCAAGCGCTGCAAAGAACAATCAAAATGCTTAGCAGTTTCAAGTACCCCGTTTGGGGTGCAAAATAAATTCTAACAGAATAAAGTAAACTTTGCACAGCGGTGTATTGAGAACACCTCATGCCAACTATGTTGTTGACTTTGCCACACACACACTCATACACACACACCCACCCCCTTTTTTTGTGGCGTTGCAAAGGGGCAACGACAAACGAGAGATGTATATTTTCTCAGCGAGGTTTTCTTTTACGTTTTTAGCGCTACCTTTTCGACTTGAACTTGTTTGTGCAAAAGTTAAGGAAAGACATAAAGCGACTGGCATCCTGCCGTCGTAAAAACTGTCGTCACACTGGCTGTTACCGACATACGCACAACATCACACACACACACACACACGCACACACACTCGTACAAATTTAATCATAAGCATACAAGAAGATTACGTCATGCAGTGATAAGCAACGAAAAACAAAACTATTTGTCGTCGGTTCCGTCTCCATTTGAGCTCATTAGGGGTATCGCCTTTAAGGGCACTCGCTTCCCAAGCATCTCACATTCAAATACTAAGCTTTTTGATCATTTTGTCTAGCACACATACAGATACAAAATGTATCTGCGTTAAGTTCACAATCACTGCCCCAGTGAGAAAAATAATCTCGTTTTTCTGTAAATTCAATCTCAACGAGAAGTTTAAAACAACAATTCTGCTGCTGCTGCTACTTCTGCTGCTGCCTCTGCCTCTGCTTCTGCCGCTGCTTTCACATTTAAAGAACACGAAATGGACAAAGTGAAAAACAAAAAGTAACCAAAAAAAAATACATATGTACATTTGTAGCAGGGGTGAGTACGTTACGAGGGAATAACTGTTTCTTTGAATACTTGATGTCCTCCTTGCCGTTGTCGTCATCTGCGGCCTGTAAGCTTTCGGGCAGCACATTTTTTGACTAACGAGCCGCATTTTGGTAATCCGTCCCTTGGGTTTTTCGCATGGAAATGTTATACCAGCAGCAGGAGCAACATCAGCAACAGCAGCCAGTGTCAGCCACACAGTCAGTGTCAAAGTCGCAGAAAAAAGCAGAGCTATAGAAACGACTTTGGCAAAACGATTAAATGAGCCATTGGCCATTGCTATGGCAATGACCCACAGCGTCTGGTTTCCTTTGGGGTCTTATTTTGTGTTTTATATTTTATACGACCAACCATATACGAGATAAGCACCAAAAGAAAGGGTAAAAGGAATTTAATGCCAACAATGCTGTAACACATTGTTTCCATTTAACTTGTCTTATCTGTGTGCGTGTAATCAACACTTTTTCCATACTCAACTGGAAATTCTATGCCATGTACACTACTCTGAAAGAACACACTCAATTAATTATTATTAAAGAGTTAAATTGAGTTGTTTTCTTTCAAACTATTTTTAAAGCTCAAAAGGAATATATAAAATATTCCTCCTTTCCTAGCAGCTCATCCTCTTTTTAGAATTGATTTTCTTACATCTTATTGCTATCTTTTACTTCACACATCACTTCACAAATAAAACAAAGCATTGAGAATGTTGCAGTCGGGTGTAACAGACTGCATAATAGCACTAATCAGACAAATAATGTAGACTTAGACTTAGATGTAGAGTTGTCTGCTTAGTGATATTATTTTGATTCTGGCGACACTTTCACATTTTGAATTTATAATATCTCTGATAGCGATATATACAAAAAAGTCAAAGAGACAACCAAATAGAATATCTGCACTCTCAACTCAGAAATAGGCAAGCAATTTCCTATCACAAATGTCCATTAATAAGTTTAGTTTACTAGCTGTTTTCGCATTATATTTGTGAGAGATTTAAAATAAGAGATAATCAAACAAAAAGCTGTCAAAACTATCTGGCAACCTCGTTGCCGCTGTCCCGATACTATTGAGAGCGACCAATCGATCAATAGTGATATAAAAGAAGTATCGATATCTGATCAGGAGTAAGAGAGTTCGTTTGCAAGCATTATTAAAGAGACACGTGAAGTGCATTTAAGCACCAACATAGCTGTATATTGTTAAGCCAAACCTGCATAATATATTATAAACATATATAAAACATAATAACGCTCATTTATGAATCAATTTCTTGTATAATTAAGTAAATTAAATAAATGGCAGTGTGCAACTTTCAAGGCTACTTTTGCCAAATTGTATTCTGACCATTGATATGCCAAATGTTATTGAAATACAGGTGGGCTTTTTATTAAATGAAAATAAATCATGCTCGAGTTGGCGTCATCGGACTGAAGAGGGTTCTTCTGAATAATTGGATGACCGGGGTTATGGGCTTGTTTGAGTGCAGGGTAAGGGCAAAGGTGATGCCGGGACCAAAGGCTCATGTTAAGACAAGTGTCTGCCCCTTTGGCATGGGACGGAAATGTAGGCGGGCAACAGGCAAGAGAGAAAAAGAAAGAGAGAGAGTGAAACAGGGAACTGTTTTCCGGACAAACAAATGACCTGGAAAAGCCAAAGAAAGGCAAATACAAAAGAACTGGAAAAATATGGCTGTAAAAAGAACCAACGAGCAAATAATGCTGCTGAATGCTGCACAACAATAACAACAACAACAACAACAACAGAAGCAACAGTGAAAACATCAACAACGAGTCGGCAAACGGAAACAATTGCAATGACTGAGCAAATGCTTAGCATCTGTCCTGGGGCCACTGAGCACAGGAAGTGCTGCCTCACAAGTATATTTCATGCATGTTTAGTTCGTTACTTGTTGTCGGAACTAGAAAATTAAGTTAGAATTCTCATCGAATGCTTATCGGAGTGAAATACTTTCATTGCTCTTATCAATGGCATTTCCTCAAGTGTTGCTGCATTCCGTAGGCAGTTTTGGCACCAGCAGCATGCCAAAAACACTTTGGTAATTTTACGGCTGCCCGTAGAAAAAAAATATAGATAAAAGAAAGCACTTAGTGCAATCTGATCAAAAATTACGTGGAACAGACGACAAAATAGTTGGAGCAGCAGTTAGCGTAATGGCGTAAAGGTGATTGGAGAGGGGGGTGTACAATGCATACCTAATTAGCTTAATGGCCCATTTTGGCCATAAATTATGCTAGATTAGGGCGCCAAAAAATTTGCATTCACCTGAAACTGGCCAACAACAATAACAGCTGGAACCACAAAACTTTTCGTTCTTGCAACGTGTGGCGCATTTAAATAATTGTCAGCCACGGTAAGCGAATAATGAATATAATTATTATTATTAGCGTGGGTGTAGTCGGGTTGAAAATCAATAATTAGCTGCAATTGTGAAATGCATAAAGCGGAAATTAATTGGACAAACCGTAACACATATTTAAATGATGCCCCATACCAAAGGAGATTTACGGTTTAACACAAATACTGCATTCAAACAGCATCCGATTAAAACCTTGCCACAGTTGACATTAATTACAATATTATGTAACCATTTAAATTCCGATCTGTTCTTTATTGAATATTTTAATTCAATATACAATTTTTGCTTGGAAAGGTCTGTCATCAAAGAACATTTTATATACAGATAAAAAAATATTTTCAATTTGCACTTTTTAAAGTAACGAAAATTGGCATAAATATTTGTGTAAGAAAATAAATATAAACACGAGATTAAAGTAAAATATTTGGCTTACGTGCAAGCGCTGAAAAGTTTGTTAATTTTTGGGTAATTAATTTACTTAATTATGAACGCAAAAGTTCACTTTGAGTGTAATTAATCAGCAAGCTGTGTTAAGCATATTTTGTAACCCATGTTGTCAAATTTATGCATACATGCAAAATATGTTGTTGCTTAATTTAATAATGACACAGACACGCAACGTTGCCAGAATGTTTTCAAGTTAAATTATGCAAAATATTCAACATATAACTGCGAGAATGTGGCTGAGATACTCCGGCGATGGATGTTTTTCTTATCTCATCTAGCTGGTTGGAGATGATGATGAGGATGAGGCGTGCTTTTGATGTGGCAATAGTAACAATTAACACAAATGGTCTACAACGGCAGCACACACATACAAATATAGACAAAGTGACTTACTTAAGCACACATACACACACACACACGCTCACTCACACACACACACACAATGAAAGGAAATGTGCATATTCAGCTGGACTTGCACTTACCGTTGGACTGTTTATGCTTTTGTCAGTATCAAAACATCTCACAGACATGTATAAAAATATTATATACACTTGGAGAAAAAGAGCAGTTCCATGTTCAAACACAAACCGTACTGATTCTAACGAATATATTTTCTTTATTAATAAATTACTATTGCTTAAATATTATCAGTCTGATTTGATTTTTCTTTGATCTTTGCAATAAATGCTGAATTACATTTTTAACTTAGCTCTTAAATTTTCTATATAAATTATTTTATATATAATTATTAAATTTAACTTGTCTTTATTATACAGTTTTTAAATACTGCGAACTGTTTCTAGTTCGAATAAAATTAATAAACAATTTTATACAAAAGCCATTAAATTCGTTTCTGAATATGTTTTCAAGAATAAATATAACATTTTTCTTGTATTTTAAGTAAACTAAAATTAATTTGAATTTTTCTTCAGTGTATGTACATAATAACCCCGCTTGAGTGTAATAGTATAGAGTAAATGTATGGAAAAGTGCACTCACTCTGCATACAACTGCAAACTACTTAGACCATATGTTGCTGCCACTGCCACTGACAAGTCGACAGAGCCAGTCAGTCATCGGTGCCAGCACTCGGAAGCGGGGCAGTGTTGAAACTTGAACGGAATTTTGTGATGGGGGAGGGGGGAGCGGGTGTGTGGCTATGCCAGCGGCAAAACAGCAGCAGAAGCGTCAAAGGTGTTAAGAAAGCCATTTCGCCTGCTAATGAGTGTTGGTGTAAAAGTGTAGACACTGCGTGTGTATGTGTGTGTGTGTCTGTGTGTGTAAAGGTATTTGTGTGTGTGCACAGGTATTTGTGTGTGTGTGTGTGATGTGCAAGTCCTTGTCTTGGCATACCCTGCCCGTGCCTTGACGAGACTTGAGCTGAAGAGCAAACACAAATGTTTTCATGTTTGGGCATGTCAACAGATTTGTCCCTTCCATGTCTCCACACCCACCCCCCTTCAACCGACAACCCATAGAGCCTATGCTTGGGTTTGTTGTGTGCAGAAGCATTTTGCTTAATTAGTTACAAACATTAAAAACGGTGAATCCAAAACGGAATTATCTACCTGCCTTGAGGCATACTAAGTTTAACGAACATGTTTGCAAAAGTTTCGCAAAAGTCTTTGGTGAGAACTTCTTCTGGGATAAGCTCTGCCAGTTTGATTAAGGCCATGTCAGATAACGAACTGATAAGTACACACACACGCATACACACACACACACACACGCTTGACACCCCAGTGAGCTCGTTGTCAAAGTCAACTGTCATAAGACTTACATATCAAATTGTGCTTGGAAACTAAAAGATTGGATTTCCCCAAAATTTACAAATTGTTGCGCTGACAGTTGGCCATAAACAGCCCATATCTGTGCCAAGTTATTAGGTCCATTTATTGCCGTAGATATTTTAGTGAGATTAAAACCATTGTTTCGAGTTAATTCACACATTGTTTCATTGGCTTATCAATGCCTGGTTTATTTTGTGTTTAAATTTGACAATTTCCATTTAATCTGAAACTTTTGGTAATCATAGTTTAAAGTTTATATATATCAAAACTAATTGTAAGTGCTTAAATACTAAAATAGAGAATGTGCAAAGGCAAAGTATAAGCAAAGTCTTAGATGAATTTTTAAAGCCTTTGCTTTCAATACACAATTTATTATATTAAATATTAAAGAACTATTTAATTGCTACATTAAGTTAAGCACTATTTAAAAGCTGAACTATTTCTTAACGAATATTTTTCACAAAGAGCATTTTAACATTAATATAAATCAGGCATTTTAAATTTATATGTTAAGTAAGCCAAATGATGCTTTTTAAGCCACGTTCTGTTCAACATGTGCGTTTTTTTTATAAAATTCTTATTTAATTATGCGAACATAAATTCTTTGAAGAAAGAAGACGTTGATAAATTCAGCTAGTTAAATATCAAGTCCCAATGCGTTATTCACTTTATGTTTATTATTATTTATTCATGAATGTCTTTTGCCCCGCCCATTGCAGAGAAACTCAAGATGCTGGATATAACGCGGGACAAGCCCGTTAAAGTGTCCGTTAAAGTGGCTGTGCCAGTGCGGGATCACCCCAAGGTGAGTCATTGTGTCATAGATGGATGGTAATCGTGATTATGATTAAATAACTTATTGGCCATTTTGTGTCTGTCTCCATCTGTATTTATCTGTTGCCAGTTCAATTTCGTTGGCAAGCTGCTGGGACCCAAAGGCAACTCAATGAAACGCCTCCAGGAGGACACAATGTGCAAAATGGCCGTGCTGGGACGCGGTTCGATGCGCGACCGCCGGAAGGAGGAGGAGCTGCGGGCCAGTGGCGACAGTCGCTACGCCCATCTCTTTGAGGACCTGCACGTTGAGATTTCAACGTTTGCGGCACCAGCCGAGGCTCACGCTCGAATTGCCTATGCATTGGCGGAAGTGCGGCGGTTTCTGGTTCCGGTGAGTTCGAAAGACCCCAATTGGGACTTAATATTCCCTGGCATTTCAACTGATGCTCACTTTTGTGCAAGTTCAAGTTGTAAAATAACTTAAATTTACTCGAGCAAAGAAACTTAATGGCCGGTCGCAGAGACACTGGCTGATTATACGGCTCCAAGGTTGTACTCGTTATCGACTTCAGCTTCCGTGTGCTCCTGGCATCTGCCAGCTGCCAGCTGCCAGCTGCCTTGCATCTCAGCAGCACCAGCAGCAGCAGCATCTACCTTCAGCTTCCTTTCTAGGCATGCCACCACGCGTCGCTGACTAAATTGCATTGTGTTGTAATTACATTTACCCACCCACACCCACACCCACACCCTCACCCACACCCTTTTCCACTCGACAAGCGCTCCATAAACTTTCGTACACTCGAAAACACAATATATAACTCAGAAAATTCAACATCTTTGACAAATTTTATTCTCTTGGAAATAATTTCTTAACTATCGCCAAACATTTCTTACACGTTGAAGCACTACAAAAATACCTAGAAAAGAGTTAAAAAAAAAAAACCCTGGAATATTTATAATATTTTTTCTTCTTTTCCGTGGCTGCGGTTTAGTGACGTCTTTCATAGACTTACTTTTGCTCATTTACTTTTACTTTTAAATACTTCTAAGACCACATTTACAACTTAAAAAATATATGAAACAACCTTAAACAACTTGAACTCTCTATTTGACTATAAATATCTATAGATGTTATTACAAACTTATTTCAATAATAATACACAAAAAGCGTACTCCAATTTGCGCAAACGGAAATGCTTTTCCTTTTCATTTTCAAAGTGGGCGTCAGAATGCGCCAATTTGTGAAAACGGAAAAGTTTTACATAAATTGGCGCATGTCTGATAAATAAACATTCCGAAATTTGTTCATTTTATTTTTTGTACATTTTTAACAAAAACTTACTTTTCTAGAAAAAATTCTATAAGTAAAAATGGTCATCCTAGTCAAGCCGAACATTAAATACCCTTATAGATCCGACTTAATTTGCTGTAAATATTATATTTTACTCAGGATTTAAAAAAATTATTATGTATTATTATATAAAATTATTTTAAATTGGCTATTTAAATCGGATAGTCATGATCGAGCATGTACATTCTCATGTGGTCGGAAAGAGCTTCTTCAACATGCCACGAAAAAAATTAAAATACTGCAAGTGTATAAAAATAATATCTCTGTTTTTGTAGAGAGAAATTTCGGACAAATATTTTTTTTACAGTGTGGCCGTTGCTCAGCCGTGCAGTTGCTATCAGCTCTGTCCATTGTGTGGGCTCTTGGCACGCTATCGCCATTGCAACTCCATCACCATCTCCATGACCATCACCATTTCAGCGCCATCTCTGTTGCTGGCACCATCGTCATCACCATCGCCATTCCATTCTCGCATCTCTTATGTGCAGGCATAGCTCCAGGTTTCTGTCTGCTCCCGTTCCCTTCCATCCCCGTTCACCCCCCGTCCACTTGGAATACAAACGGTAACCGTTTACAATCCTCGATGCTCGTTTACAATGCACCTGCTTGCATCATGCAGCCATGTTCACATGCCTCGCCAGGATATTTATTTATTTATTTTTGTGCTTTCAATGAAAAAATTCGTATGTATGCAGCTTAAATTACAGTTAACCTCCACCTCCAACTCCAACTCCACCTCCAACCCAGCGTAACCCACTCGCTAGTCCTGTGTAGGTGACCCAAATATCTGCAATTTTCTCCAAATAAAAATATATTACTTATGATGCTTTAAAGTAGCATTTTAAAAGATTTACTTTAACTTGATTAAATGCGAAATATTAAAATATAGTTTTCTTACATAATTTATAACTTGATTAGAGACAAGAATTAAATCAATATTAATTTTATATGTATTCTAAAATGTACTTATAAATACTTTTAAGTCGAATTTTATTATCATATTAAATTGCTTGTCTTTATAACGATGCCTTCTGCTCTGCTCTACAAAATTGCCTTTTCTGGGCATAGATTTAAAATGTAAATCTAGTAAATCGACCAGCTTCATGAAAAAGCTATCCACTCAGCAACACCACTTGAATATTATTTTGGGGCCATGTTGCTTTCACTGTTTCAACAATATATGGGTTGAGCTTAGGGGTAGACCACACTTCACACACACACACACACACACGCACACACAACCTGTGACACACAACTGTCAAAAACAAAAATTGTGGCTGATGGAGTTCTCTGATCTGATTACACTGGAAAATTTGCATAGAAATTATTTCCATTTTTGCTAGCACTTCAAAACATAAACTGTTTCAATTTGATAAATATGCACAGCTTATGTGTGTACGTGTGTAAGAGTTTGTTTGTGTGTGTGTGTGTGTTTGTGTGTGTGTAGGAGTAGCTGTATGTGTACAAGCTGTTCAATCGTTGAAATCTGACATTGTTTATGGCAGCTGACAGTGCAATTTATGAAGATATTGTCCTGAAAGTAGGCAGCATCTTTTTTATGAATAAAATTATTGGTTGGATTTTTGTGGTGCGACACAAACTAGGGAGTCAAATCTAACTGATTGCTTGGTAAGCAAAGAACATTTCAATAAAATATCCAATATAAGTAGTTCAATAAATATAGGCTTTCATTGTAAATTTTCTCTTGCTGATAGCTTTAAATTTCAACATAAATTTTCGCATTGCTTTAAGGCAGATTCTTCAAAAAGGAAGCACAGAACGTGTGCATATAAACACATTTTGCTCTTGCAGTAACGGTAACTGATTTAATGTGGGCAATGAAAAGATACAGTCGCAAACACCTTTAACACTCCCTGCTGACTTCCATTCGCTGATGGCAGATGGCATCCCAAAAAGCAAGCTGTGTTTCAATTTTGTTGCTTTTCACACGTTGATACGCCAGCTGGTGCTGATTCAGCATAATTGCATTAAGCACACATACACACACACACGAGCGCGCACATGTAGCGGTAAATACATCAGCTGCGAGCAAACAGCTGCCTTAGCGTGGGGCTAGCAGAGCAGGGGTACTCAGGCTAAGTGCGTGTGTATGTGGTTTATGCCGCAGGGATAGTCTGCAGACCAGCGACGAGTGTCACACGAACTTTTAATTGACATCCAATAAAATTCGCATTTATTGCGCGCATTTTGCGCTCTGCGCTGTGAATGCCTGAATTTAATTGCTCAGCGTGACAAAATGCAGTCTTTACTCGTTCGCCAGCACACACCCACTATCTGTGAAGTGGGCGTGGTGTTATTAGGCATGCATATACTTTAACTACCTGTATTTAGTATTTTATACCTGTTTGGTGTATAAACTTTACTTACTTGCATTGCACGCAGGACTACCATGACGATATACGGCAGGAGCAGATGTGGGAGATGCAGGCACTAACATCGACGCCAACGCTGAGCCATCTGGATGACTCGCAGAGTCCGACAAATACCACACGCGGATTGGGCGGTGGTTTGGCCGACATGGACACATCGAACGATGAGAAGTCTGACAACGATACAAGCGGCATGGATTGCCTCTCACCGGATAAGCTCGATTGCGGTCAGTCGTGCAGCAGCAGCGACACTCACCAACACCACCATCAGCAGCAGCAGCAACAACAGCAACAACAGCAGCAGCAGCAACAGCAACACCATCATCATCATCACCAACCAGCGCATTTCCATCAGCTACTCCAAACGCATGGAGGCGCCAGCGCTGCTGCCTCCGCCATGGCCTGTGGGGATCATCTCGCTGGACAGGCGAATACGGCGACAGCTGCAGCTCGTAAGTATAAACAAGTTAATAAAAAACTGCAAATTTTGTGAATTGGGAATGATAATGTTCACCTTTGCAATGCGCTTTAATCAATTGAAATTTGCGGCATTAATCGAAACTCGTTGAAAAACAACAACAGATTATGGCCCAATTCAGTTTTAACCATTTTTTATATGGACTTTGTGGAATATCAAATTTAAATGTTCATTATAAAAACATTATCATCTGTGGTATATTAAATTATCATTTAACTTCGTTAATGTATACTGCTGGAACATACTGTTATTCTGACCCATTTTTAATACATATTTATTTAAATATACATACATAATTAAGTACACTCATTTCGAATTAAATTTGCATATATTTATACATTTAATATACACTATATACAGACCAGAATATAAATAAATATGTATACAAAATTAATTCAAAAAATTATAAAATTACAATTTAAAAAAAATATAATTAAATAAGAATAAAACTTAAAATGAAAAATTAATGGAGATACTATACGACCCAATTAAAAAAAGATAAAAAAAAATTAGTAACTTAGTTAACTATTTAAATAGATACCAAATGCATTTAATCGATAAGTACGCCGATCTCAGAGCTACCAATGGGTATTTACTAGTCTATCATTTCTGCTACTCAACTTTTCTATGCCAAGTGCAAACAATGTGAAACATAAATGATTTAGTTACGGATTCAAATGAATAGGAAATATATAAAAAATTATGTTCCAATAACTACCTAAGAAAGGGTAACTTCTAGTCGATCAATTCTACTGATCTTATCAACTACTCCCATTCTATGGCATATTTCAGTACACACAACAGCGATGGCTGTGGCGTTGCAACATCAACTGACTGCCGCAGGCATAGGCGGACTTTTGAAACCGGCACAGGGCGTGGGCGGAGCCATGTCTGGGCTAGCCACAACACAGAGCAGCGCCACAGCGTTGCAGCTGACGGGTAGCGATAATGATGCCAACACATCAACCCTAACGCTGCTCGATCCACCGGGGAATCTGTTGCATCCAGCACTGCGCAACGTGAAGACCATCAACATAGGTGAGTTGTCCATCAACATAGAGGAACGATTGGGCACTGATGTTTCTTTTGCAGGCGGCGGACTGGGACGCAAGCGACCGCTTCTGGGCGTACCGCGCTCCGGCATGAATCCCACAAAGCGCACCGTTATGAGCTTGCTGGCGCGTGCAAAGAACTCCCAGGCGCTGCACACAGTGCGACAGCCCATGGTGACCACCTCAACATTTGGCGAGTAAGTTGTTTTCAGAATTTGTAAAATGGATTAATAATTTAAAAAATAAATAATAAATTTGTGTGCAGGCCACTGCAGATGCTGGCTTCACCATTCATCATTCCGCACCAGGGCATGGATCAGTCGATTTTAGCGCTGCCCAAGGAGAGTCTCGCCCAAGGCGTCTAACCCTATGACTTTTATATGCTGCGCAGCACTGATGGTCGCACCTGACCGACTACAATTTGCCCCGCCTCCTTCTTCTAAAGACACAACAAACTGGAAAAAAAAAACAAATAACAAACGGACACAAATAAGTTAGGATTACCAGAAAAACTCTTTATAAAAAGGGAAGAAGATTCCATTCGAGTCCATCGACTAGCAATCACTCTTACACACACACACACATACACACACACACACACACACACACGTCAGCGAATACTTTGCGCGTTTTGTGCCCCTTTGGGTACACATTTGTACGTCTTTGAAGAAGCACCCGTGCGGAACTGGGAAGCGTCTGATTTCCCCGAAATACCAGAAAGCCTGTCTACACACGATTTGTTCTAAGCGAATTATAAATAAACAACACAAGTATTTTTAATGCAATGTTTTATTTCAAAGAAACCAAAAAAAAAAAACCTAAAACGAAAAAAAAATTTAAGATAAACTTAACCAGTAAATATCTAAAATGCATAAAAAAAAAACAAACTAAATTAGTGTCAAATTAACGAACAACTTTTAATAGAATTAAAATGTAAACGCAATTACTTTAAATAAATTACTTTAAATAAATATACACTCACAGTTGCAAGTATATATATATGTTTATATATATACGTACATTAAACAAAAATATATATACACTATGCATACTTATATGTACTTAAATCTATATTTAAAATGTGTTAAAGTAAACCTATAAAAAAATGAAGAAAAAACAAAAAAACAAACCTAAAAACACGCCACTTAAATTGATAATAATTTTTGGAGTACATATTTTAAAATGAATTAATATGAAACTCAAAATAATGCATCGACGGAGTTGAGTACAAGAAACCTAAAGCCAAATGACCATAATTCACAAATATTTTATCGCATCGAGAATGATACAAAAGTTATCAAAATTAATTTGCATAGAGAAATATTTGAATGCAACACAACTTATTCCAAATCTTGGAATTAAGTGATCACAGTGATCCCACCGCCTTCAGCTTGTTTTAATATTGAACCCCAAGCAAACAAAAAACAAAAAAAACATATTCGGTTTCAGTTAAAACACAAAATGAAGTTTCAACACATCGAGTCCAGAAATTATATATACAGTTCTCTGAGAATTGCTACAAAATTCTTTTAACTGGGTGCCTTCTTCAGATCATCCTTATCGATATGTTCTCACTCAAAACCCTCACTTTTCACTGAGTTTCTGCACAAAAAAAAAGACAAAATAATTCTTGATTGATATTATTAAGTGTAGAATTGACGAAACGTTATCTATTTTGCACTAAATGAAAGGAATTTTACTCAAATGTGTGGCATTCAGAATTGATAAGCTTCTTACGAAAAAAGCTGATTTAAAATACTCGTTATAAAAATAATAGAAAAAAGATAAATGGAAAAGCAAGTTAAAAATCGAAATGTGCACTCAATGCATTCATAGCTATGTATAATCTCAATACAAATCGAATACAAATACAAATACATACAAAATATAAATAGTATATGCATTAATGTTCAACAGTTTAATCAAAAATGGCATATTTACATATTTACAAGCAAAATAAATATATTAAAATGAAAACATTTAATAAAACCAAATATTGATATTGATGTTGAATGAAAACAACCGTGTAAAGTCCTAAAAAGAAAAAAAAAAAACAAAACAATGATTACTCGTACCTACATAAATAATTGTATGTAGAAACTCAAATACGAATATGCAAATTTAAATAATTAATTAACTTAAACGGTACTCAAAACACACAACAACACACAACCACACACAAAATCACACACAATATTGATGTGAGTAATTGCAGCAACACCACCACAGCTTCGAGCTATTCAAAAATAAATGCAATATTTTAAAAATACAATAGAAATGAATTATTTATTTAAATTAAGTTTAATATTTAGAATTATTTATTTTTGTAGCAGAAATTCCTTTTGTATATATACAAAATAGGTTTCATGCTCAAACCGACTGCCATTGAAATTCTCCCATACATAACGACGATTCCAAAAATGAATGCAATAATAACAATGGCCAAATATAGCAAAATATCGAAAAATAACTATTAGGGATGAAAAAATTATTTGCTTAGGATTAATTTGTGGAAATTGCTACTGAAATCTACTCACTCAACTGGCGGAATTCGTAGGTATTGCGGACAATCCAAGGCGGTGAGGAAAAAGCCCCGGTAAATCATGTAAACGACTGCAATGCTTAAGCGCATGTTGCCAAAGCCATGGCTTAAAAGATTTGCACGTCCTGTTCTGGCCAATATGAGATTTGTGCACTTCATAATTAAAAAATGATGGCCACAACTGTTGAAGTTATACTCCTGCAGATGGCGAGCCTCACTGGTCCGCAAAACGGTGCAAAAATAATCCAAATTTAATAACTCTACGAGAGAACTTATGAGAACTTACCCATTGTTGGCCATGAGTCGACAAAATCATTGATGGAAAAGTCATACCAACCCTAAGGCCAATTAAAGTTCTTGGCAGAAATCCCTTGTGAGCCATGTAAACAACGTAGGCAGTAAACACAACACAGGCATCTATTAAACCCACATAAATGTAGGCAACAATAATAATGCTAAAAAGTGAAATACATAGTTCAATTCCAAAGTTCGACTGACCACAATTATTGTCTGTTGATCTAAAAATCTTCAAAGATCTTGGTCTTTTACTTCATTAGATTTTCTTCCGGCGGCAACAAGGCTGGCTGGATACAAATATTAATCTCGATTTTCTGATATTTTTTCCCTTACCAATCCAATGGTACCGAAAAGGAATCATCAGCAAAAAAAAAGAGAAGTGTATCAATAAACTTGCTATAGTCGGAGATAGGGTATAGAGCAACAACTTACTTATATTCTCGAAGATAAAACGACGGATCGATATGACATTGTTTTTAAAATCAGTAATAATCGTAAAATATTTTCCAATGTTGACACATAAAGTGCCGAATGCGACATCTGTATCCTTTGGCCTTGTTTGATGTTCTTGTTGTTGTTGTTATTGTCATTTGAGATTGAGAATGAAAACGAGGCCACATCGTGCCGTCAACTGGAAAAACAAGCTCAAATATACCTTTGAGAGAAGTTGCCATTAAATTCATATCGCTTGTTGGTTTGCGTCGTGCTTTATTGCCCCATTTAATAAGCCATTAAAAATTTTATTGCGCCAATGTAAAATATGTAAGAATACGTAGCTTTATAAAGACATTTGTACGTAGTTCAAGGTACATAGTTGAATCTATAAAGTTATGTTATATTTTTTGAGATTACAAATTTACATGAATTCCAGCCATTAAACTTGTTCTCAATTTTAAATGCAGTATTTTTCTAGATGGCAAACCATGACTTTATATGTATTTCTTAAGGAAATACATTTTAAGTTCAGTTGTTAATCCATTTCTATACCAATCCAAAAATATACTTTAATTTTCAGTCAACAGTTTAGATAGAGTTTAGAATAAAAAAATGGTGAAGCAAGCCTTGCAATACAAAGTAGAAACTTTAGCATAAATTATCACATATTCAGACTAAAGACAACCTTGATTTCGAAATTAGCTAGAAACACTTAAGATTTGATACCTTTAACCACATTATACAAGAGTTTAAAATTACAAGTGTTTCTCTTTAATTAATTTTTGATTGTAATTATGAATTTTGTAAGTTTAATTTTCTTCATCGCCAGCACTTTGCTCTTTAGTCATGCGGCGGATTCAGATTGTAAGTCGACTAAATATGATATTTAAATGGTATAACTGCAGTCCTCAACTGTAGATAAGGTATTTTGCCACTGGGATATTGAGTCGAACAATCGGAGGTCCTTTAGCTCATTTACATTATACGATATTGACACAAAGCTCTGCAATCATATTGTTTTTGGCTCCACCACAAGTTTGGATCCAAAGGGTTCCGGAGAATTAAGCATTACCAACGAGGAGTTGCTTATAAAAAATGGTGAGTCGCGATTTAAAAGGATCCTAAAGTAAAAGTTTTATATTTCAAATTTATTAGGACTCTTGGAGCTAATCGTAAATTTGAAACGATATAATATTAAGACAATTCTCTCCGTTGGCGGTTGGAAGGAACAATCAAAGTTGTTCTCCAAGATGGCAGCGGAGGAAAAGCATCGCGATAAATTCTATGCATCGCTTATCAAGTTCCTCTTTAAATGGGAATTCAATGGCATCCTTATCGACTGGGAGTACCCAACGCAGGACGACCGCGATAACTTTGCCATATTATTAAAGGAGCTCCGAGTAATGTAAGCAACAAACTATTAAAAAAAATGCTATAATATTTTAAATATCCTTGTCCCAAAGTCTACACGAACATCACTTTATGCTTATGGTTGTGGTTTCTGCCCGCTTGGATGCAGTGACTCTGGCCGCCTATGACATACCCCAAATAGTAGAGAGTGCTGATTTTATTGTCCTAAATACCCATGCTGCCCTCGATCCGTATAGCCGTCAACTTAATTATAACGCGCCGCTTTATGGCAATGGCAACCGGAGTGTGGAGCGCAGTGTCCTCCACTGGGTGAAGCACGGCAAGACACCAGCAAAGCTACTGCTTGGTCTGCCACTTTTCGTGCACACCTACACCCTGGATGAACTGAGCAAAACGATGGTGGGTGCTGCAAGCAGAGGACCTGGACGCCAGCATGAGTATTCCAGCCGGCCAGGATTCATGACCGTTGGTGAGTTCTGCCTGCAGGCACCAAAGTGGGAAAAGAAATACGACAAGGTGGCCGAGGTGCCCTATGCCTACAGCGATGACCAATGGGCCAGCTACGAGAATGGACGTAGCCTCAGCGCAAAGTTGCATCTGGCCATGAAATATGGATTGGGTGGCGCCATGGCCTGGTCCATAGATGCCGACGACTTCGAGGGTATCTGCGGTGAACGCTTTGGACTGCTCCGAGTGATTATTGCGTTAATTGGCGATCCGAACACGCTCACCACTCAGGCACCAACGACCGAAGGTTTCGGTCTGTGTCCGCACGATGGACTCTTTAGGCATCCATGGGACTGTCAGCTGTATCACGAGTGTCATCATGCTCAACGCACCGACTATGAATGCCCTGCCGGTGACTATTTTGATGAGGAGCTTGCTCAATGCCAGCCCGCGAAGCAAGTGAAATGCAGTCAGAACTTTGTCACCTGGCGACCAGGCGATGCAGGCTACAACTCTCGCAACCTGCCACTAAATCTCAAGATTGTTCAGTGAGAATCTACCAAAAATTATAAACAATAAAATTTCTTGTGTATTCGCTGATGTAAAAAAGGGTTTCAGCACTTTACTAAATCGGCATAGTTGCAGCTGTTCGAGCTGTAGTCGAACTGGAGACCTGTGGGACAATCAAACTTGAAAGTGGTGCCAGCATTGCAGTAGTAGAACTTGGAACAGTTGTGCGCATCTCGCAGATAACCCACATCCGCGGGGCAACTATAATCCTCGAATTCGCTTTGCCGCTCTTTGTTCACCAGGCCTGTTGGGGTCTCCCTGTCAAAGAGCACCCGGTTGATCCCGCGCAGTAGAGTAAAACGAGTCTTGTTGCCATCGCAGCTGCCTCGAAAATCATCGGATTCAAGTGACCAGATCATAATGCCGCCCAGTTTCTGCTCTATGGCATATTCTGCTTTCAGTTGCAGGCTGCGCCCGTTGTCGTAGCCCACCCACTGGCGATCTTTGTATGCGTAGGGCACCTGCTGCTCTGCCTCCCACTCCTGCGTCCAGTTCTCCTTTTGCATGAGGACGCACAACTCGTTGTAGCCCAGGACACCGGGCTCTCTCGAGAATGGTCCCGCAATGCCGCGACCAATATGTGCAGCTCCTGGCAGATGATGCGCGTCTGAGGCCAGGGTGAAAGTTCGTCCGTAAAACGGCACACCGAGATGCAGTTTTTCTGGCGTAGCTCCGGCACCTAACCAATATTTGATAACCGCATCCACATTCAGCTGGCCTTCCCGATTCGTTGCATCATTTGGTCCAGAGTAGAGTGGCGCATTTATGCCCACTGTGGGTTCCCAGGAACCATGTAGATCATACGCCATCACGTTAATGAAATCCAGATACTGCGATAAGGCGGGTACATCATAGGATAGCTCAGCCGAAAACTCAGTTGGTCCCACGGCAGCGCTAAGCATATAGCCAAAAGGATCCAGACCCTCCTTGAGTTCCTTGAGCAGGATTATATAATTCTCCCGGTCATTATTCTCAGAAAGCTTGTGACGCTGTCCAGGATACTCCCAGTCCAAGTCGATTCCATCAAAGCCATGACGCTGTATAAACTGGACGATCTGCTCAATGAAGCGAGCACGTTTCTCTGCATCGCTAGCCACAATCGAGAAGTGCTTGGACCCCTCATTCCAACCGCCAACGGCAACAAGTGTTTTCAGTGTCGGATTCTTCAACTTGAGCGCATTAAATTTCTTAATATTGCCGCGACCACCATTATCCTCCAGATCCAGATAGGCATCAATGACGCGCAGATCGCCAGTCTGATTGATGCCAAGGAAAGCATATACCAAGTGGGTGCACAGAAAGGGATCAATGTCCTCCACACCAAACTTGCCCTCACCGGGCCGATAAACGCTCCATGTTCCCTGATAGCAAACAACATGCTCTAAAAGTAAACATAATATTTAATATTTCATATAAATAAAAGGCTAGACAAAGTACTTACTTTCTGGCTCCGGTGCTCCTGCACCTGTTTTAAGCAGCATTGCTATTATTAGTAATATAAAAGACACCATTTCAAGCGAATCTTTAAAAATCATTGTTCACAATTCAGTTTGATGGTAGCCTTTTATACATTTCACAATATCAACAAGATACTCGCGTTAAGTGCAAGATGTTGTAAAATAAAAACGATTGTATACATGGTTATTATTATGTACATAAGAATGCTACAACAACGTAGCAATAAATATAATCAATGTGTTTATTCTTGCACCAACAGCAAGGTAAATACAATAATGATGACCTAAGACAACGACAAGGCAGTTACACGATTTGAAGGCCAAACTGCCAAGCTGTCTAGTGTGACCAGCAGCTGACGACGTTTTAATCCTGCAGTTAAAACTTTTTCAGCTTCGACAGTTGATTGTTGCGACGCAAAGCCATTTTACGCAAGCGGCGCCAATACTGTTTGGTATCGGGATCAAGCTCATCCAGTGGCACAATCCGATCGGTATTGAGCGTCCACAGCCAGTCGGGGTATTCAGCGTCCGGTTTGAGCTGCAAGAGCAGATCACATTTAATAATTATGGACCTCAAATGCGCTGGTCACTCTCACCTTAATGTCCTCGCCAGCTTTCATATAGTTGCTACCACACACAAAATTTACTAGCTTATTGGCATCCGTTTCGACGGGTATTATCTTCTTCTCCATGATGGGCCCCAGCTTGCCGAGTTTCTTCTTTTTGCCCGCTAATAACGAAAAAAAAACATGTTAAGACACTGGCCACATTTCTACACACACTTTTAGACTCACCTGCTCCCACAGCCGCCGGCTTGGCCGCATAACAGCGAGCAGCTGTTGTTATTGCTGTTGGGCGCTGCCGCAACAAGTTAAATGCCATAGTTAAACTGTTCATTTTTGTGTTGTCTTTGAATTAAACTTCAATAATAATTGTATTTATATTATTGTATCATATTAAACGTCGTTCACACAGTTGTTGTATAACAGACCAACAAATGTGCAAACGGTCACACGTGGAAATCCTATCGAAATCAACCCTGAACCGGTAAATAATCCGATAACAAAATTATAAAAGTCAACAGCAAATGCACTAAAATGCCGACAATAAAACTGCGACTGCCGTCGAATCGAACGCTGGGTAATCTTTGCGTCTATGGCGCCGTGGTCTCCATTTCGGCTGTTATGTATATGCGATGGCGGCTCGAGGATCGCGTCCGCTCAACCGAATACTATAAATTGGCACTGCAAACACTGCGCCAACACAAAGGTAAAAGTCGTAAATCTTCAATGAAAACGTAAACAAATATGAGTACTGATATTTTATGTTTGTAGGAGCTATCGGTCTGCTGGGCGAACCCATTAAGGAATCCGGCTTTGACATGTCCAATGTGAATAACACTTGTGATGCGAACCAGGCACAATTCGAGATTTCTGTGCGTGGACCCAAAGACAAAGGCACCGTCTTCTTCTGGGCCACAAATAAGCTGGAAAGTGGCTGGCTCATCGATCGACTGGAGCTGGAGGCGAAACAGCATCCCAACAAGCGTTTCCTGCTCAAGAAGCCGAATGACTCCGAATTACCTAGTGAACCGGAGTACCAGCAGCAAAACGACACAGAATTACCATCAGAGGATCCAATTTTTACAACTCAGCAATATCCACAGCCAATACCTTTGCATCTGCCGGAGGAACCGGCACCATATGTGCACACGGCGGATGGTGGTCGCATGGGTTAAAAAAAAAAATACTTGTTGAAATTTCTTTAATTTATTCTCATTAAATTTGACTATGCAAGCATTCTTAAACTTTTAATATATTAATTGTTAGTATAAAAAAAAACGTTCAAAATACAAAACCAAAGTCTTTTGTTTCTAAACACAAAGAACGTTTTGTTTTGCGATTTAGGTTTTGTTTTTTAATTATTAGGTGTTGAATTAATTAAATTATTGTTCGTTTTTAATAAAAGTGTATTTATCGTTATTTGTTTTTTGTTTATACTGTTATTTGTTGCAAGTTTCCGTCTCACTTATGATTTAACTGATGCCAGCTCTTCTAAATTTATAATACATTATTTGAAAGTGCATGCATTCCATTATTATTATTATTGTTATTAATAATATTATTGTTATTGTTTTCATATTAAAAACACGCGCTTAATTAAACGATAAAGGCGACTGTTGGCGGCGATTGTGACTGTAAAATGCAGATGCAATCAACCAAGTTGAATTGATTTCATAGTAGATTTACGCATATATATCTATATATCCACTTTCATCGTAATATATATAACAGATAAGAAATGTATGCATGTGTTGTATATATATGTATATATGTGTATGTGTGTGGGTGTGTGTATATATATATAAAAAAAGGATAAGCAAATAAAAGACAATTATTACACAAGCGCCAAAACATTTAACGATCGTAAATAGTGTTTTCCTTATGGTTCCGATCAGTGTTCATTATTTCTCTCGCTTTGTTATCGCAAGTGGAAGACTGTTGGGTCTCTTGGGCAACGGGGATGCTGGCGTGCCACATCCACCTCCTCCTCCGGCTTCCGCTTGCTGCTCCTGTTCTTATTGCGTCTTCAGCTCCTTGCCAATGCTGTACGAGACAATTTTGCTCCAATCGATCTTGGTCCGAGTTATGGGCAATTGTCGTCGCATCGCCTTGAACGTGGTATCCGACATCGTCTGATAGTTCTCCGAAATGGCCAACTGATACTCATTCTCGGCCTCCTCAATCAAACGGATGACCTCATTGGCCAACTGCTGTTCGTTAGACAACACAACACTCTCGCGACAATCCTTGGACGAGACCAACTGGACATTGCCATCCTCATAGTAGTGCACTTGGACCTTTAGAACACCCTTCAGCTCCGCTGTGCCACTGCCCGGCTGGAAGCAAACGTGCCACTGCGAACGCCATCGGCCATTCCAATAATTTTTCGGCTGGAACTGATGATCTTCAATGCAAATGGTCAGCGTCACCTGATTTCCCTGTGAGTTTCCAAAGACCGAGCTGACCTATAAGGAGTAAAAATATAAATATAAATATAAACAATAGCTTTAAATATATTGATTAACTTACGCCATGTCGATAGTGATTGGCTGTATATGCAAGTGCGGCGAGATCGAGAGCAGCGCGCCACGTTTCTGCATTGGCATCGGCCTCCAGATCCTGATAGTCTGACGCCTCTTTGCGTAGGTGATCGTATTTGAAAGATTGCTTTGTGCGAGGATCATAGAAGCGACCGTTGCCTGCAAAAAAAACAAAAAAAAAACCCATATCAGTAAATGGGAAAGATAATAAATATAAGTGATAAGCGATCTTCAATCTGATATCATTATGACAGTATATAAATTATATTCGACTTTTCGTATTTACTTACTAATTGAAAATATGAATAATATTCTCAGCAATTTCGAGATAGGTTTTCTAAAGCATATATAAAAAAGTAATCTCCAAATTTCAGTATATTAGAATAAATTTAATTTTTTGGTAACAGTTGTCTATAATATAAGGACTATATAAGGAATATTAAAGCTAATATCTAATTTTTAGTACTCCAATCATAAGAAATTTGGACACCCTGCAGTTCTTAGTGCAATTGTATGTAGGGTATTCAAGTGTGATTTTATTTATTCTATTTATGCCCATTTATGGTAAACACAAAATCAAAAGCGAAACAAAGCAACTCTAAACTCCCCCTTCCCATCCCTAGCTCATCGACAGCTGGTGAATAGTTGTTGTTGGCATACACACCCAAATCGTTATATTCGGAGATAATCGCATTATGTTCGCTGCCCTCAACGTGAACTGGAGTCAACTGGTCCTTGTTGTATTGGGAGAAGGCGTGGCTGGCGCCATCCTTGAGCAGCCCATCGTTTTTCAGCAGTTCGCGGACATCGTTGAACACCTCATTGAATTCGCCGGGCGGTGCATGCAATATAAAATCGGACACAATGCGCACCTTTTCCGTATCTGTAATCTGTGTTTGTTCCATATTTGTATTATTATTGTGATTATTTCGTTGGGTGATTCACGACTAATTTTTGGGGCAGTGTTTGTTTTTTCTCGCTGCTGTTGTTTTTCTTCTTGTGGTTGTTTCTCATTAGTTATCGAAACTTTCGGTATTTATTGTGTGTTTCGCACATGTAATTTTGCCTTTATTCAATTGTAGGTAATTGATTTTTTAGTAATATAAAACTTAATCCGGTCTTTTTACTTTTCGTTTTCAACCAATTAAAGAGAAGACAATGAACGATGACGATGACAGTCTTTTTTCGCTTGGTAATTTTTGATAGTATATTTGTTGGCCACTCTGTTCAGGGCTGCAAGAACTATCGATTACTTAAGACAGATCGCCAAGAAAATAAGCCAAAAGTATAGCATTTAAAATCTACAATTTAAATTAACTATTGGGATTATGATAACAATAAATCTTTATTAAAAGTTTAATTAGCGAATCATTTCGTCATAGTCTGGGTTATTTTCTTCCTTACAAAATGCATTTTCATATCTATCCGCAAAAAGGTCAAATCGTCAGCACTGACTATCGTATTTATCAATGATTTAATGCAGAATTTACTTTGGAATGTTATTGTCCCATTAGGCATTATTTAGACATCGATATTTTAGTGCAATCTTATCCACAATTCGCAACAATGAACAACGAGTAGAAAATGTAATTCCTAAATTATGAAGAACGGTTTCTTTTAATATTTTGTAACCATATAACTTGTGCGCTGTATCAATTCAACCAGTTATCATAGCTTTCGATCTCACTATATAATAAATACGAAACAAAATTAAATTGTTTGAATGCTCTTTGAATTTAAGCGGTTTAAAAAGTCGTTAAGTTACTTCGATGTTAACCGTTTCGTAGGGGAGTTGCGTTTACACGCAACTGTCAGTTAACATTAACGATTACTTACCCCTCTCATAATGATGGCGATATATATTCGATATTTTTTAATAATTTGCCGCTTTTCTCGCCGCTTATAGGGTTGCCGCTCACTGACTCGTCGCGCACTCGCCGCTCATTCTGGCTGTTGCTGTCGAATCGTGCGGTTGCTCGTGCGGAGATTCGTGTGTATTAATCGGGAATTGTTATGTTAACCGTTGCTTTCAAACACGATCGTGATGCCTTCCGTTGTTTTGTGTTGTGAATTAAAATTGTAACAAAATAAAAATACCAAGAAAAAAACCGACTATATTCAAGTGCCGTTAATACAATTCAACGTTTCAAAGCGTGATTGTGACTTGCAAACGTCACTTAAAACCGACAACAAAAGTGCCTTTGTACTCACACACACCTATAAATATATACATGTATGTGTGTTGGTAACAAATCCAACGCTCTTAAGCACTCACACATGCACACACTCACAAGCACAGAGAGTGTATGAGTGTGAAACAACTTTTTACCTGGATTTACCTGTTTGTGCCTAGTGAAATAAGCCGCAGAAGCAGCGAACAAAGCGCACTTCGCAAATGAATAGCAGAGCGAAGCAGAATTCAAACAAGTGAAAAAATCAAAACGAAATAAATTAAATCAAGCATATAAATATATATATATAAACAAGCATAAATTAATTGATTTGGTTTTGTTTGTAATTGTGTAGTATTTGTGTTTGGCATCGGTTGCCATGAAAATGCAATCTAAACAAACTGCGAACACACACACACCAACAAACAAATACTTGTGAGTTGAGTTGCGTTACGTTTTGAGGTGAATTAAAGAGAGGGAGAGAGACAGATCGAAAGAGAACGAGCGATAAAGAGCGCAAGTTCAATAGAAACCTAGCGTGAACCTGTGATCGTATCATACACACATACAACCATCAAATACCAATAGAAAAAATACTGGGTGATTCATAAAAAAACAAGCGATGATTTTAACTACGTGAATGTTACAAACCCCTCTACAGCCCCCCTCTTCCGTTTCTAAAGTGTGTTAACAGAAAGTAATGCAACAAAATGTCGTTACAAAATAACAGCAACAACAACAACAACAATAATAATAAAATTAATAATAATATAAATGCGAATCCCGCTCAACAACAGCCACATCAGCAGCACAAACGAAAATGTCGCCGGCAAACGACAACAACTGCAATAACAATAAATCGCACCTGCCCGCATTTGCCAAGCCCACTGTTGGCATTAGGCTTAATAATCCTGCTACACACAATTCCCGCCCTCGACGCACTCGTTTCCAGTTCGAGTCCGTTGCGATACGATAGTTTTACGGGCGACAATCGAAAGCCCGCCTTCAAAAACTGTGCGGAATATGCGCCATCCGTCAAGGAGGAACAGCCGGTGAATACGTACGTGTTCACCGTGCAGGCAGTAGATCCGGATCCGAATCAGGAGATAACGTACAGTCTCGTACAGTCCGCCTCCGAGCGACCCAAGTTCGTGATTCATCCCAATTCGGGTGTTATTATGACGGCGCACACCTTCGACCGGGACGAACCCATTCACGAGAAGTTCGTTTTTGTCACCGTGCAGGCGACGGACAATGGACTGCCTCCGCTGGACGATGTGTGCACCTTTAATGTGACCATCGAGGATATCAACGATAATCCGCCCGTTTTCAACAAGGCGCGCTACGACGAATCCATGTCCGAGAATACCATTGTAAGTATTCCCATCTTATATCTATCTATCTCTCTCAATCACTCTCTGTTGCGGGTCAAATGCGTGGACCTCGGATTACTGCCGTTTGACCTGCTCGGAGAATTCATCTCTCGATGATGTCATATTTTTCTTATTTACTTGACAATTACATAAGTTAAGATTCAGGCCAAAATTGTTGTCAGAATTTTTATGATTATTTTTACCTGAACTCAGTCGAAAACACTCCCAAAAACACATATTTAGCAACGGTTTTTGGAACAGAACACACTGAAATTTAGAATCACACTTGTCTAAAAATTTTGGTTAAACATTAAAAATATCCTTAAATTATAACAATTTGTTTTCTAAATTTTTTAAAATCTAAGCTTGATCTATAAAAAGACAATTATAATTTATTTAAAAAGCAAACATTGACTTAATTTGTGATGATAGAAAGTAAATATTTAATTATAAAGTAAAGCAACAAGTATACATATATTTATATATGGGATAGCAACAATTTATATAAAAAATATAAAATATAATTATATATATTATTTATATTAAGTAGCTCTAGCAATGTTAATTGTAGGGTGCTCTAACAAACTGAAACCATTCCCCGCACACCACACACACACCCACAAATAGTTAGTTAGGTAAGTCAGTTTTACAGGCAGACTGGAGACTCGTTTGGCAGCTTTCATGAACTGCAACAGATACAAATAGAGATAGAGATAGAGATACAGATAGAGATAGAGAAAGAGATAGAGATAGAGAGGTTCAAGGGGCTTCAAGGTTTCGCGATTGACTCATCGACTCCAACGAGAGCGAACAATGAACTCAACCTGTGGCCAAAACGGAGACCAGCTTTTCCAGTTGAACGCACAACTCCCACGCCATAATACCAATCGCAAAAATAGAAATAATTGAAAGCATAGGACAACAAGCATAAAAAGAAACTTAACCAACAAATTAAACAATTTTTATAAAAATAATATAAAAAGTTTAATTTGTGGTTCCACAACTATTATTTATAAATAGTCGTATACCTTTTATACTTAAACAGAATAAGGCCTTGAACTAGTCTTGTTTATATTATATTTATAGATATTCTCTTTTGTCTGCTATTATTGATTTTTTCAAATTGTGTTCGACTAATTTAACTAGCATAAACTAAACAAATGCTTGGAAAATACAGTGGTTGCAATGCGGAAATTATAGTGAAATAAAATTATAGAAATGAATAGTCAAATTAAACTCAATTTATAACTCATATCAGATATATTTATTGTTTAGCTTTCAAGTTTAGTAAGACATTTAAATATATTACAATATTTTAATATCTTTGCTAATTTGGTATTTCAGTAAGGCAACCACAGTTGTTGCACTCGTAATTTCTGCATTTGTCGAGGAATTTCTGCTGTTCGTTGGACTGTTTTCTGGTTAAGAGCTTTCAGTGTAGTTTGACACCTTGAATTAACCAGTGAAAATAGGACAGATACCAATTTAACCGAAACTTAATTAAACTGTTAAAAAATGTGCATTTTTGTGTACTGGCTTCAACTGAGAAAGGAATGTATTTTTAATGGGACTTTAATAATTAAATTGAGCTTCTTTAATTAAAACTAAAAAAAATAATATTAAATGAGTAAATTATAGTTTTACAGTTTACGTTACATAATCATGAATAGTTGTGTGTGTTTGATTAGATTTTTGATTGATTTGATTTGATTTTTTAGGGTGTTTTTTTTTATATTGAATTTCGAATCGAATTTTCTCCTTTTTTTACTTGCAGCTTGACGCAGTCGTCATGTCGATCAGTGCGAGCGACTTTGATGATCGCAACAACAGCATTGTGGAGTACGAGATATTGAGGAACCGTGATTTCCAATTCTTCCGCATCGATAAGGAATCGGGCATTATCTATCTGCATCGGCCAATCGATCGTCGGCCCGGCCAGACATATACGATCAATGTGCGCGCCTATAATATTGTGCCGGATCCGTTGCAGGAGGCGCACATTGAGGTGCGAATCCGTGTGGTGGAGTCATCCATTAAGCCACCCTCATTTGTCGATCCCATTGACGAACCGATCTACCTAAAGGAGGATCTCAAGAATTTCTCGCAACCGATTGCAACGCTGCGAGCCGTTTCCAATATGCCCGACAAGCCGGAGGTGATCTTTGAGCTGATCACGGGTCGAACGGAGCCGACGAACAATAAGAATACGTTTGTGTTCAATCAGATTGGCAACGAGGTGACCATCAAGCTGGGCAAGATGCTCGACTACGAGGCCATCACAGATTACACGCTGACGATGAGTGTGCGCAACACTTTCGAATTGGCCACCGAACACCAGATCAAGATCAAAGTGGAGGACGTCAACGATAATATTCCCTTCTTTTCGGAAGTCAAGTCGGGCACAATATTGGAGAATGAGCCACCCGGCACACCAGTGATGCAGGTGCGAGCCTTCGACATGGATGGAACACCAGCGAATAATATAATCACATTCGAGTTGGCGGATAACACGGATTATTTTGCCATCGATCCGCAGACGGGCAACATTACGGCTCTGACCACTTTCGATCGGGAGGAACGCGATTTTTACAATGTGAAAGTGAGTGCAACGGATAATTCACCGTCGAGTCTGTTCAACAATGGGGATCACAATCATGGCTATCAGGTGTTCCGCATCTCCATTGGCGACAAGAACGATCACAAGCCGCATTTCCAGCAGACCATGTATCTGGCGGATAAGTTGCTCGAGGATGCGAACACCAATTTCGAGGTGATCGAGGTGAAAGCGGAGGATGAGGACAACGCCTCTCAAATTGTCTATAGCATCGAGAGTGGCAATGTGGGCGATGCCTTCAAGATTGGCCTGAAAACGGGCAAGATTACGGTTAATCAGCGACTCGACTATGAAACCATCACCGAATATGAACTGAAGGTGCGTGCTTTCGATGGCATCTACGATGATTTTGCCACGGTTGTCGTGAAGATCGAGGATGTCAACGATAATCCGCCGCTGTTCAAGAAGGAGTACAGCATTACGATCCAGGAGGGACCCGTGCAATCGAACGAGTGCATTCTTATCATTGAGGCATACGATCCGGATATCAAGGATCGTACTGCAGATCAGCACATAACATACTCCATCGTCAAGGAGGATCACAAGCGACTGCTGACCATCGATAATAGCGGTTGTCTGCGTCTCATTCAGCCCCTAGATCGTGATCCGCCCAATGGACATAAGAGCTGGCAGGTGCTAATCTCGGCCAGCGATCAGGATGGCGTTGGCACTACGCTCAAGTCGGTGAAGCCCGTGATAATCACACTGGAGGATATCAATGATAATGCACCGTTCCTCATCAATCAAATGCCCGTCATCTGGCAGGAGAATCGCAATCCCGGCCAGGTCGTTCAACTGATGGCCAATGACTACGATGAGCCCCAGAATGGACCACCCTTCACGTTTGGCATCGACAGCGACGCCTCGCCGGACATCAAAACGAAGTTCAGCATCGACAACGATTATCTGTTTGCCAATGTCCAATTCGATCGGGAGATGCAAAAGGAATACTTTATACCCATAAGGATCAGTGATGCGGGCATTCCCAAGCAGAGCTCGGTGAGCATTCTCCATCTGATTATCGGGGATGTCAACGATAATGCCATGTCGGAGGGTTCATCCCGAATCTTTATGTACAACTACAAGGGCGAGGCGCCTGACACGGATATTGGACGCGTCTTTGTCGATGATGACGACGATTGGGATCTAGATGATAAACACTTTCAGTGGAAAAGCGGCATTCCACACGAACAGTTCCGTTTGAATCCCAGCACAGGGATGATCACCGTACTCGAGGGCACCGGCGAGGGTGTATACAGGCTGGAGTTCACTGTGACCGAGGACTCAACGCTAATCTCACGACACTCTGTGGATGCTGATGTGACTGTGTTGGTGCATGAGTTGCCCGAGGAGGCAGTGGATAAGAGTGGCAGCATTCGCTTTTACAACATCACCAAGGAGGAGTTCATCAGTGTGCCGCGAGTTGGGCTCGCAGATGATGCCTTCTCGCTGAAGGATCGACTGCAGCACTCGCTGGCCAAGCTCTTCAACACATCCGTCTCGAATGTGGACGTTTTTACGGTGCTCCAAAATGAGAATCGTACCCTAGACGTGCGCTATTCGGCCCACGGTTCACCATTCTATGCGCCAGAGAAGCTCAACGGGATGGTCGCGCAGGCACAGCAACGGCTCGAGAACGAATTGGATCTGCAAATGCTCATGGTCAATATTGATGAGTGTCTGATTGAGCGCAACAAGTGCGAGAGTTCCTGCACCAATGAGCTGCACAAGAGCTCCGTGCCCTACATGATCTACTCCAATACCAGCTCTTTTGTTGGCGTCAATGCCTTTGTGCAGGCGCAGTGCGTTTGCGATGCACTGCCTCCGATCTCACCCTGTCTCAATGGGGGCTCTCGTCGTTATGGCGAGAATGATGAATGCGATTGCATCGATGGCTTCACGGGTCCGCACTGCGAACTCGTCTCCGTTGGTTTCTATGGCAATGGATATGCCTTCTATGAGCCCATCTCGGCCTGCGACAACACCCGCATCAGTCTCGAGATTGCCCCACAACACGAACAGGGATTGATCATGTATTTGGGTCCACTGAACTACAATCCGCTATTGCCGCTGACCGACTTCCTCTCGCTGGAACTGGACAAGGGTTATCCAGTGCTCAGTGTGGATTACGGATCGGGCATGGTGCGCATTAAACATCAGCATATCCAATTGCAACCGGGTCGATCCTATCAGCTGGACATTATACTACAACGTGCAAGCATTGAGATGACCGTGGACAATTGTCGTCTCTCCACCTGCATGAGTCTGGGTGCACCCCAGGGACCCAATGAGTTCCTCAACGTCAACTCTCCCCTGCAGCTGGGCGGCACTCCCGTGGATCTGTCGCAATTGGGTCGCCAACTCAACTGGACGCATACACCAAATCAGCAGGGCTTCTTCGGCTGTGTCCGCAATCTAACCATCAATGAGCGCACCTACAATCTGGGCATGCCCTCGCTCTCCCGCAACATTGACAGTGGTTGCCAGCGGGCAGTGGCTGTTGCCGTTAGCTTTGGCATCGATAAGAATTTCCTAATAGCAATCATCACATGCATCGCCCTGCTGCTGATCATCCTGCTCGCGGTGGTAGTGCAGAAGAAGCAGAAGAATGGATGGCACGAGAAGGACATTGATGATATACGCGAGACGATCATCAACTATGAGGATGAGGGTGGCGGCGAACGGGACACCGACTATGATCTAAATGTGCTGCGCACTCAACCCTTCTACGAGGAGAAATTGTATAAGGATCCGCATGCGTTGCATGCAGCTGCAGGCATGCGGGATCCGAATGATATACCCGATATTGGTGACTTCCTTGGTGGGAAGAAGGAGAACTGTGACAGGGACACGGGCGCCAACACCGTGGACGATGTGCGGCATTATGCGTATGAGGGCGATGGCAACTCCGATGGCAGTTTGTCCAGCTTGGCCTCGTGCACCGACGATGGTGATCTCAATTTCGACTATCTGTCCAACTTTGGGCCACGATTCCGCAAACTTGCCGATATGTACGGCGAGGAGCCCTCCGACACCGATTCCAATGTGGACGACGAACAGGGCTGGCGCATTTGAGCAGAACAGAAATACAAAAAATAATAAAACATAAAAACAAAAAACGAGTACGTAGATAGCGAGTACGAAATCGAAAAGACTTTTTTACGATAAGTAGGCAGGAGTAGGATGAGGAGGAAGAGGAGTAGGCGTGGTGCCCGGAACATCGATACGTCGGCTTAGCCGGAACGTATCCAAATTAAGGGTTTCATGCGCTCCTGAGATGACATTGCAAATATATATAGATTTTTACTATTGTCGAGGCGCATTGCAAGGGAGCATTTAGTAGGAACACTTTTTTCGTTTATTATCGAAAAAAAAGTGATCTTGATCTTACGTAAAAACTAAAAAACACAAAAAATTAAAAATGGAGAAAAATCCAAGTTTAGATTTAACAAAAGCAACGGCGAACAAATCAAAATTGTATTGTTGTCTGTATTTTTGGAGAAAAAAATATAGCACTAAACACAAATATCATTTAGAGTACATTCAAAATCCGTTCACATTGATCACATATATTTAATTTAATATATATATTTATATATATACACATATATATATGTATTAAACAAAATCAAAATTTTCAACAAATATTCCTACGACATATATATATTTAAAAATAAATACACAGTGCATTTTATTTGCATATTCCCAACAATATATTATTAAGCTGTAGTCCTTAAACTTAATTTAAGTCTATAAATAAATATGTTCAAGTACTACAAAAGGCATTTTAAAATACTTTTTGTTTAGGCAAAATAAAATATACAAAACACAAGAAAACTACCAGCTTCAAAAGTATTCGTTGAAGCCTCATTGAAACTTCCGTATTAAAATAATAATAATTTAAGGCAAGTCGATTTCATTTATATATAAAAAAAAAAAACAGAAAATACGAAAAAAAGGAACACATCTTAAAATTTCACTGTACATTTCGTATACATATATTTTTTAATATATATTTATGTTTAAATATATAAAAACTTATGTTAAAATCAAATCTATCGAATTGAACATTTTTTAGTTAGTCGCTGTAATTATGAATTAATCCAAATGCATATTTACATAATCGATGTAAGCGTGTGTGTTCCATATAGAAAGAATTCGAAATAAGAATATTACAATTAGTAATAATAATAATAATAATAGTAAACAAAGTTTTATGTGAAAAATGTTTAATTAAATAAATGCGATATGTATTTTTATAAGTCGTTTTTCGTGAAAGAGTCCTAAACTAAGCGAATTTTTTACATGCCAACGCATTATGAATAACTGACAAATTTATTTATATACAAATAAATTTACATTATCAATACACACAAAACACACACACAACAATTGTGTACAAATAAAAAACAAGAAATATTAAAAAGAAATTGAAAAAAACATTTTATTTTTTTTACATTTTACATTTACGTTTTACCATTTAACAGCATCTCAAAAATGACCCCGTGAGAGATAAGATGGGAGTAAGTATTTACATATGTGGCAAGTATATAGGAAGCCCAAGCAGTCGACTCTGGGCAGGAATGAAAAATGGAATACTGTACCGTTTTTAAATTGTTCAGTTTTGAAAAAAGCTCAACAGCAAAGATGGGTTGGGAACAGACCTACTTTTATAGTATCATAAAGATCGATAAGATTGCCAGAACTCAAAGAAATACACTAGGCAAAAAAGTACAGCATTTTCTAATTAAATTAAAATAAATAAAAGTTATGTATTTTTGAGAAAGATTACTTTTTCACCGAGTCATATATTGGTTTTGTTTTATATAATTATAATAATATTTGGAAATAGTAGAGAATTGTAGCAGCAGATTGTATTATATGGATTTATAACAGCGCATTTTTTTTGAGTGTACACTTATACATTATGAAAGCTTCAAAATAAACACCGACACAAAATTCTAAACAAATACAGCGAGCACTAAGCAAATGTTTTTTATAAACGCACTATTTACACTCTGGAGAGAGAGGAGAGTTAATTCTGTTCCGTTCAGTTCGGTTCGTGTGCCACAATGTGGACTGGGTTCGCTGTCATTCATTTGGCGTCAGAGGAAAAGCCCCATTATCTTATCAGCGAGTCGCTGTCGAAAGTAGGCCGCCATGTTGCCCCCGGCTTCAAAATTGTGTGAATTGTGAACAAATCGATTGCAGCACGAGCACAAATGGATTATCAACGAATGAGCGATTGAACGAATGAAAGAATATCGAACGGGAGCAATAATTGAGTGCAGTCTGAAGCGAATGCAGGTGCAGCAATAAATTGACTGCATTTTGTACATCTATCTACATGTCTACATCTATTTACGTATACAATTAAGCAACAGGGTCATTTCTGTGAGCTGAGTTTTTAGATCACAACTGCAGCTCCCGTTTCGTATGATCATCGATTTTCCAACAGAAAACACATGCATTTTATTGCATTTTTTCTACCCTACTTTCTTTAAATTTGTATATCAATCTTATAGCTTTTTTTTTTGGTTTTTATTACACTTTTACGATTTTTGAAGCGCAGTAAAATGTTCATAAATTTTATGAATATTGCTCTTCAATTGCAATAGTAAATATTGTAGGTAGCTTAAATAATGTTGAAAACATTTTTTCAGTTTCCTTAAATGCCTAAATGAATGTAAAAGTAAATTGAAAAGAATTCAATATGTTTTTGGATTGCGGAAGGACCCAAAAATAAACCGACAGATGCGTTTCTATCTCGGCCAAAACCCGATAACAAACACACAAAAAAAAAGTTGACTACAAAAGAAAACTGCAAAAATTCTGATGAACATGACAAGGTTTTTTAAGCAGAAGGCCCAAATGCCCAGGTAGGCAGTGTGCAGGGCACGCTGGAGAGGAAGCAACAGAAAAAAATGGCTGTTGAGTAATCAAATAACCTTTTTGGCTACCTGTCCACTGAGAACTAAGAGCTGTGCGCAGCTGCAGCTGCCGCTCAGGTGTGCATGTGAATGTTTGTGTGTGTGTGCTTGTCTGGCACGGGATTGGGAATGGAATAGAGTCTCGCTGGGATGTTAAGCCAGTGGATTAAAATAACAGCCGCAGCGAAAGAAGCATGTAAAGAAGAGCAAAGCAAAAGTCGAAGCAGAAGCGAAGCGAAAGAAAGGCAAAGCCAAGTTGAGAACACGGCTCAGAGACGAGCACGGACGGACTACCTGGGACACTCGCAGCTGCTGCATTTTGAATACGAATACACACACACATACGCACACACATCCATATACATGTACATTTGTGTGTGTGTATGTGTCGGATACACACACGAACTCGCTGCGGCCGTTAACGGAAAAATGAAAGCAAATCTTTGTAACGAACTTGGCCGCCTGTCGCTGAAACCAGTATTTTTTTTGTTCGAGGTGTGTATCTGTTGAATGTATTTTGTTTCTCTTTCTTTTGGTTGTATGTTCTTGAGTGAAGTTGTAGTTTTTTGAGTGCATTCGCAGTTTGCACTCATTTGTACTGTTTTCTTTTCTACGCTTCTCCACTCATTCGCCAGCTGCCTGTCAACTTCTTTTCGCCTCTACACAGATTCTTTCATTCTCACTGTTCCTACCTCTCTCACTCTATCCTTCTCGCTCTCTCGTTGTTTCTTTCGTTAAGCTTGAAGCTTCGAACATGTCACGCACGAAACCATTCTATTGTTATTGATGGGCACGTCTTGGCGGTTTACTACCTGTTGATGAGGATGCTGCTGCTGCTGCTGGGGCTTCTTCTTTGCTGCACCTCTCTTCTCGCTCAGTGCAGGCCCCTCTGTTCAGCATTGTCTCTGCTGATCACTTATTGCTGCAATTTTGCCTTTGGTGTCTGCACAAGATTAATAATAGTCAAGTAGCCAGTCGAACTGACCATTAAGGCATCGGTTGCCTCAGAGCAACAAACTAACTTACTGAACTTAGCAAAAGTGCTCATTAACACTCGTCCGACTATTCATCACATTTTCAATTATCTAGTCTTTGCAGAGTTGCTGACACTCTTTTTCTTCTTCCTCCTCTTCTTCTTCTACTCAAATATATATCGCACAATGCGCGCCCATTGTTCATATTTTTAGATACACTTATTATATTTGTCTAAAATACACATCTGGCTTATCTGCATGTTGATTTTATTACATATTTGGAATCATCTCTCCAGTTTTCTTTCTGCTTTCTAGCGTTGGTTTTCCGGATTTGCCTAAAATTAGATTTCACTTGTAAATAAATACAAAATTCTAACAAGTGGAAAGAATTTATATTATTTATTTATTAATTTAAATAATAATGTAATAAATATGAAATATTACTTGGATTCCTTTAACTTTCGAAACATAAACCGTTATTCGTGTCCTAATTTTTATTAATACTTAAATTGTAAAATGAAATTACCGTTAAAAATTATAATTAGGTATTTGATATTTTTGTTAGGTTTTTATTAGTTTTCTTCGATTTGCCCAAAGTTGATCAGCATTTCAATTACCCAATATGGGTCTTTTTCTCTTCGATCCCTCTACCCCTGGTGTCTTGTCTCTTTTGAGGCGACACTAATAACTCTATGAGGCGAGATACGTGGCTATTGTATTAAGTCGCCTATTAGTTGGCCAACATGCCAACAGGTAGCCAACAGGCCTGGTCAATAATACAGATCGCTCATAAAGGCAAATTTTCAACTTCAATTTGCCGACTGCAGAGGCCTATTGTAATGTCCACTCGGACGTGCCGTGCTGCGGTTCTCGTCCAACAACTGCTAAGCCATTCCCGGCACGTACAGTACATATACACATATATATATACATAAATATATATGCCTATAAGTATATATGGACGATATGCAGCAATCGCTGCTGTCAGCCAACAAAGGCAAACGGGCCATTTCCAATGGACGCACTGCAGTCTAAAATTGCCTTTAAGCATCCAAAATAATGCGAGTTTTAAGCCGCATATGGTTTGAGTCATAAGCAAAAAAATATATATATTCATATTTGGTCAAATGAGGCTTTTGATCCGAAAATATAGAAAAGGTTTGAAGTTGCATTGGATGACATTAATAATGATAAAAATGGAATGCATTACATCTAAAATTGGTCATTAATATTTAATAATGTGTCTTAAAACTTTATTTATGTACTCACATTTATTTCCTTTAAAGATATTTATACATATATATATTTTTTTTTTATATATATACATACATATCTACAGTGATTGTTTTACAATATTGCCTTTTTCGGTATATGTTAAAAAAGTTGTATTTATTTTTAAGGGCGTTTGAAAGTTGGATGTGGGCTCAACTCTCAATATGTATTTATTTTTCTGTGCATTGTATTTTGTTGTTGTGTTGCTTTTGTGTTGTTGTTTAGTCTGTTTTGTTGTTTGCGTTAGCGTTAGTTTTCACTCACAAGCTCAATACTGAAGGTGAAAACATGGCAAAACTAGTTTAAGACCATATTTTCTGCTTAAATTGCATTGTGGCCAACTGTTTCAGTTTTCAGTTGTGGCCAACCAAGAAGACATCGACTTCAACTAGCGGCGATATCTCAGCACTTTGCACCTGGTCTTTGTATCTGTATCTGTTTCTGTTTCTGTTCGTGTTTCTGGCTTATTTGCATTCGTAGAGTGTGAATTTTTTCACCTTTTTTTTTTTGCTTCGACTTACAAAGAATTTGGAATTCCATGAATTGCTTTTGGCCTTAGCTTCTCACTGACGGACCCTTTTCCCATAACCGAACTTTTGCTTAGTCAATAATTGGCAGAATGCAACATAAATGTTGTAATAGATAATTTTGGGAAGTATATGAAAATTTATTCAGTTGAGTAATTAATACTGCAGAAATGGAAATGGATTTATGAATGTATTAATTTACTTGAAATGAAATAAAAATTTAAAAAAAAAACATATTTTAAAGTAGAATTAATAATAGATGAAACTTGCAGATTAATCTATGTATTTCTATAGAAAATTTACTCTGTATCATATATATATATATATATATATATATATGCATATGCCTAAAAAGATCAAATGACCATTTGCAATTTGTAAATAATATCCGTCACAAAATCTATTGCTATTTTTTGTACATTTGTAAGCTAATTAAGCATGACATAATATCTGACATAATCTATGATAAAATAGAAATAGAAATCAATATGCCAGCTGTCGAGAGTTGTTGGCTATAAATGTGCGTCAACAATTGTCGATTATTAATAATAAAAGGAAATAAATGGGGGAAAAATGCACGTGAAGAGTCTGTCGAAAAATGCGGAAACCAACGAAATGCTTTTTGCACCATCCCTTTTATGCTGTGGCACAATAATGAACCCAAAAATAGCACCAGAGACCGCAGGGTGGAATTTACACATACTACAATATATATAAATATATACATATGTAGTATATATATATATATGTGTGCAACTAAAATCGTGGCACACCAAAAACAATGCACTCGCCCAGCGCTGCTCGAGCGACAACAATAAAATTAAAATGAAACTTCGCTGGAAACCCTACAAGTGAAATATGACCCTAATACAAATTAGAGTCCCCCCACAACACACACACACACACACACATACACATGTATGTATACACAAAAGCGCAGTAGCAACCCTCGCCAAAGGAGACCCATAAACAATAATTCATGAACAACAATGCCAAAAACCCAACCCAAAACAAGCAATATCAAAAATCGAAAGGGCTGGAAATTCAGATCAAAACTGGGAAACAACATATGCGAATGCGAATCCATTTGCGCATGAGCAACGATTCACATTTAATATTCAAGAAAACATTAATTTAATATTTCAATGCGAGTAAAAAATATTTCTTTGAGTGCATAAAAAAATATATATATTTGATAGCAATCAATTGTTGGCAGCTGGGATAATTGATAAGAGCACCGGATATGTAGGTCGTTAGGTGCACACACAGATACGCACAGATACACAAAACACACACACACATACACATTCACACACACACACACACACATGTGTGTGCGCTTCACATATCACTGCATTTGACAACTGCGAAAAAAAGATATTGAAATTCCAAGCTATCTGCGCTTATCGAGATGTCGCCTGTTTTTTAGTTTCGTTTGGGTTTTTTGTGGCCTGCATGGATTGGGTTATGCACAGGGATAAGTGTATTGTTGATGGCTGTGGATGTGCTTGACAATGTGCATGAGTCTCTTCACCACTTTGATTAATGCCGCATCGTGACAAGACCGCCGTATGCGACGTTCCGCGTTGCAATAGCGGTAAATTATGTGGTTACGGATGGGTAATCCTCAAAGTGAAGGCGATAAGGCACCATTTAAAATCCGTTAACATAATCAAGTAAATCAGGTAAGCCAAAGGGAACTTGTACATGAAGATTTAAAATCATAATTCAAGTTAATAGAAAAGAAGTGCTCTCAATTTTTGACCTGGAAGATGTCAACATGGCACAATTGCTTTAACATATTAAACTTAATTAAAACGTAAAATCAACATTTCTAGCTTATATTTGAAATATAAAAAATATTCCAGTTAATCCCAGCTGGAATTTCTAAAATTATGCCAACAAACAAATGGATCCTTAAGCACCCGTACCCCAATCCACTGTGGATTTTCTAAGAAGTAATAAAATATTTGTTTTTTAACTTGCCTATATTATTTTATATATTTATTTAATATTTGATGCTCAATGTACGAGTTGAGTGAAAAAAATTCTTATAAATCTGTTTCTGACAAATATCATATTCGAAAAGTTTCGTCAACGCTGCACAAATACGACTTGAAATAGTGCTTAATTGAAATAAAAGAAACAAACTGCGACGACAACTGGAAGTAAACAAAATAAAAATATTTGAGACAGCAAAAAAATTAAAAACAAATAAAAAACAATAAAAAGCGAAAAACAATTAGAGAAGTCGGCGAATTGGAGCCATCAGCCAAACAGCCTTCGTTTCTGGAATTGGACTTAAGTCGGAATAACGCACAAATGTTGCCAATAAACAAAAAAAAAGCATTGACACAAAAAGATTCAGTTTACAGAGTGCATAAGGCGGCCAAATGTGAACGCTTCTAAGGCTGCCTATAAACTGGAACGGAGGTCGCCCAATGTTTGGCTGGTCAAAGTTCACAGCAAAAGTATTTAGACTGAAATAAGTAACTTGGCTCTTTCTGCTAGGCAATCATTTTTTATTCTTTGGCTAATTATCTCTAGAAAAACCACAAATTGGAATTATATACGATTTGTACAAATAAACTCATGTCTCACACAATAATTCCAAACACTCTTTTGAGGAGTGTCTTGAAACCATTTCAATTACTGCAGACCCGGTTTATGAGGCACTTAACCCAGACGGGGCCACACAGCGCGAAATCTCACACCGAATGCTGCCACACAACACAGATTAACTTGAGTGCATCGACAATGGGGCAGTTTATAATTGACACACACACACACACACACACACACATGTTGCATGCATCTAACAACCGCAAGATGTGTGAAATGAGGCTGGAAATGTTTAAAATTTGAAATAGAGTATTGCATTTATATCTAAATTTTTATTCTTTTTATTTTTATGTTTTATTTTGTAGAGTGGTTTGTAAAATTGATTACTTATCTATGCATATTTTATATTTATATTAATTTATATTAATAAAATTATATATCAATGGGTTTGAATAATGTTTTCTATATCAACAATTTATTTCAATGGAAATATTATATTGAATTTTGTTAATCAAAGTTATCAATTGTAATAAGAATGTAAAGAAATTGTTTATATTATTATATTGTATTATATTATATTATATTTGATTATATTATATTATATATTATATTATTATCACACTCTAAGAATATTTTAAGTAAGAAATATTTATTATTATTGTATTAATTATTATATTAATATAATATTTTGTATTAAAATTTCTGCATATCATTTGGGAATGTAGTCTATATTATTGTTTATGGAAAGAGAGAGCGAGAGACATAGGGAGAGCGAGTTAGAGAGAGGCAGAGAGAGGGGTTCCAGAAACCAGAGAATCCATCAGCCATGCGTGCATTATTCAAATCCGCTTAGTAAATAGCTGCAACAACATTGCACCTCGAAACATTGCCCAACCAGGCAAAAAAACATACAAATTGCTTTTACATCAGACTTTTTGTAAGCTTTTCTGTCAGTTGCAGTTAATTTTTATTGAGTATTGTGTAAGTTTTTATAGACTCTTATTGAGAAGTGTTTCAAGACAAAGTCGAATTTATTAGAGATCGGTTTCAAGGCAGCTTAAATTAACATAGAATTATATAAATTATACATTATTTTTTAGACGTGTTGCGCTGCACAATAAAAATAAGTGAAATAAAACTCAAGCTTACCTCACTTCTGTGTGTGTGTTGCAGATACTGTAGAATAGTTTGTTTTGTTGCATTTGTGTTGTGCTTCGCATTTAATTCTTGTTTGGCATTGCATTTTGCATTTTACATTTTCTGCGTAAATTGCATTTTACGCAGCTTTAAAGCCAAGAATGAGGTCAGCTGGGGCTGAGCTTCAGTTCCGCCGCAGTTGAGTGACAATGACTCAAAGTGCAATTGTCTATTTAAAGTGCTGCTGCCATAAAAATAACAACAAAAAAAATCTTTTCAAGTTTGCCGTTTCACTGTGTGTGTGTTAATTTGGAGCTGGACGTGCTTGCCCCAAAAGCACAGCTGCTCGCTACAGACGGCGGCTTCAAAGGGGCCAAGCCAAAACCAGCTGACAATGCACTTCCGTTTGGACCTAATAGGCAAGGCTGAAGGGGGCGTGAGGAGGGTGGTTTGGAGTTGGGTGGGTTACAATCGTATATTGGCGCGTGCGCACGCACATTCCGCGGCACATTTTGGGGCAGCCATTCGTTGCACGCATTTCAATTGCTTCCTTATGAAGAGCACTTAAACAAATTAGTGGCCATTGGAAATGCAACAAAGCATTTGCTCTCAATGGTTGCCGTTTGCATTGTTTATTGAACCGGAAATTTGAAAACCGATATCCAACAGCAGTTGAAGCGCGAAATTCGAGCAAACGCTTCAGAAAATATTCACACGCACTTTATGAAAACAAAAAAACTAGAAAAGCATTTTTCAAAGATTATTAAAAAAACGTTTATTATTTTTGTCCCAATCTGCACATGCTTGATATTATTTTTATAGAGAATTTGCCTTTAATCTAAGCAACAATTGTAAACAAAATTGAAGATGTGTGTCAGATCAGCTTTAAATTCTAAACAAATCATAAAAAAATGAGCCATCGCATAAAGTTCTTGCATATTTTCACATAAATTCTGCAGGCAGCAAACTTGAAAAGTGTTGGCAAATCCAAATTCCCAGCGAATTGTTTATACTTCATGCCCCCAAAAAGGTGCCTCCATATTGTTGGGGGGCATATAATTAGTTTCGCTTGCCTGAAGCTGCCAATAGATAAACAAAAGCCAAATACACACACACACGCACACACATTTGTGTATATGTGTGTAGTTGTAAATATTTGTGTTGCTTTTGAAAAACTCTCAGCAAAGAGTCGCCTTTTTGTTATGCAAATCAAGTGTTGACATTCAAAAGTCAGTTGTAAAATAACCATAAAAATAAGTCGCTTTAGGATTTGACAATTGAAACAGTAGCCAAATACCAGCAAATGCCTATAATTTTGTTATTGCTTTCGTTGTGGGCGTGGCTGCTTATTTGTATATTGAAATTCCATTTTCATTTGCTTTTGGCCGAGCTGTGGAAATGTGACCGAAAAAAAGGTCAATTACGCGACTTCACATTAACTGTTTTCCCAGGCCCAAGAGCCAACGAAGCGAAGCGTGAACCGACAGGGCTTAAAGCAAAAGAATCCACTACCCCCTCCCCTTGTTGCACCACACGACTCAACCTGGCCACGCCCCGCACATCCTCACGCGACCTCAACGCCACTTTACACAGTCGAGTGCATTTCCCGCAGCAACGCGCTGCAATTTTGTTACTTTTTTTTCAACACTTAAAAAAATAATTGATATAAAATGTACTTTTGCGGAATACTTGAAAAATAGTTGACATTTAATATGCTTTTGCTGAATACTTGAAAGAATATGTAAATGATATTTTTTTTTAAATTATTAAAAGTTTGTGATTAATTCATTTCATACTTTCCAAAAATTCAGAATAATAATCCTCTTTAAAATCTACTTAAAATTCAGTATAATTTTAAATAATAAATTATAAAAAAAATTATTAACTATTTATAAATCATACATTTTGAAAAATAAGCAACACATAGTTCAATTTTGCTCAGTGTATGTGTCTACAAATTTTCGGTGACTGGACCCCTAGCTGTGGCTCTTGCTCTTCTCTTATGAGTTCATGTCTGTCGTTATCATGATAAACAGCGATATACACACGCACACAAACACACACACACACACACATACATACATACTCCTACACCCATGCACATGCCAAGCGGTTCCCGGCACAGGTGTCATCCGCTTTGCTGGCTTTTGATCAACCTTCTGGCTGAGTTCTGGTATCTTTTAGTGCTTCGACTGCACCTGCTGTCCACATTCTGGACGCCCTTTGGTTATCTGGCTTGTTGTCAGCCACAAAGTATCTGCATCTAATTTTAGCCTGTCTCTCGAAAGTAGGCAACACAAATCGCACTCCAAATCCGATCGTATTTCTCGACAATTGAGTCATTTGATATTTATAACTAAGCGTCAACATTTTGCTGATTTATTTTCACTTTTTTTGTTATTATTTTTTTGTGAGCATTGCACAAGTTTAGCAGTGAACAGCAGCAGCAGCAAAAACAACAGCAACTTCAAACTTTGTGAACCAACTTTTATGGATCCATTGTTAATGCTGAGACTACATATTGGGGGCTGACATGACTTCCAGCGAATAATTATGAAATGAATTCGTTATCTCTTAAAATGACGGTGTAAACAAGACAAGAAACAGCAGCAATCATTTGCACACCGAAGATTAGATACCCTTGCAGGAACGGAATCAAATTAACCTCATTTAAAAGTTGATTGTAAACTAAAAAAAAAAACCCTATATGATGTAGAAATATTCATCGATTATAAACTAAAAAACACTATATGATGTAGAAATATTATTCGATGGTTCCCACGGCAGCTATATGATATATTCGAGGGATATGTGCTAATTTTCATTATTGTAACATTGCAGCTGAGACACTGATTTGCATAAAGGATATAGATATATATGTGTATCTAGCGATAATGAACAAGAATATATTGAGTCAGAAACGCACCCTTCACCCCAAAATTATAATACCCATTGCAAGGGTCTAAAAATTCACATCAAGTGTCGACGGCGGTGAATTTGAATGAAATGTTAATTAGTGAATGAACCAGAAATTGCCGAAAACACTCATTTTCGATTTCATTATTGTTTTTTCTTTGGCATTTAACAAATCTCTTTCGGCAATAACGGGTTATTTTTGGTAGAAACTGCGATGAGACAATGTTTTAGCGTATTTTCACACGCTGCGCCTGCGCACTTTACTGTTATTTTATTATGTCACCTTTTGGCAGTTCCATTGTGTGTCGAATTTGCATCTTGTTAACCGCGTTTTGTTTAAAACAAAATTAAGTACCAAATTCTGTGACATTTAATTTTGAGGTATTTATTTGAATTACCAATATTTTATAATTGGCTACTATCAAATGATTACACACCATGATGCAAAATATATATATAAAAAAATTGTTTTATTATTTTATTTTATTATTTTCATATCGTATAAATATTTTCAATATAAAAAGATTCTTTTGAAGTCAATCACAGGAAAAATAGGAGCATATTACTCATGATATCTGGTATCAGCAAAATGTGATAGCTTCTTTTTATAGAAACGGTGACAGATATCAGCATGACATCACGGGAGATATCATCAAAAGTCAACCACTTCAGATGGGATTGGCTGCAACAGTTAAAAGTTAGAATAAATAAAGTTGAGGCAAGAGCAATTTTATTTAAACACTGATTGGCAAGAGTAACTAAAAAAGAGTAACTGTTGCTGGAATGTTTATGTTTAAGTTTGTGAGCACACTCGGAATCATATCTTATCATATCTTTACAAACAGAGTTTAACAAACGCTTGGGTTGGACATGGGTGCTTTTTCATTCAATCAACATCCGCTGCACCCAGCTGCAGCTCTTTGTTGGTTCGTTCAACCCAGCTTGAACCCCACCCCCCTACACTTCCGACCACGTTAACTAGGAACAGGCCAAAAAGGCAAACAAAAATAATAAAACAAATGAAAACTGGTTAAAGTAAAAACAAACCCTCGAGGGGTAAATTCAAATGCAAAAGTCCGCAACGAAATGACAACAAAACCAAACACAAAATGAGAGGCAAAGCAACAGGCAACGATGCAGGTCAGGCTCGGGTCGGGTCAGGCTTAAGGGGTCAGGCTGGAGGGGTCAAGCTTCAACCGACATGCAACATATGCTATGCTCCTGTGCCTGCTTCGACTTCCGTTGCTAGCGTCCTGTGCTCCTAAAGAGTCATCAAACCCGTTTTCTACACAAAAAAAAAATAATACCTTTGCTTTTTAACAAAACAAAAAACAATTATAAGTTTCTCATTCGAAAAACCAAAACTTTTCAGTTTCATAATTGAAGCAACATTTTACGTAGATTTTAAAATTAAGTATAGAAATAATTTTTTGAAATATAATAATATTAAAGATATATTTTCTGATTTCATGATGGTAGAAACTACTTTCCTATCATATTCCTTATATGCTTTAAGACTTGTTCTATTCTAGAATAATTGTGCTTTTTTAAAAAGAAATTATTTCTATAATTGAAATAAATATGTATTTTTTACTAACATAGAAACATATAAATTATATATGTTTTTTCGTTGCGACTTTCTATATTCCAAAATTTAGAGCAACTCTTTTATGCGAAGTGTATTGCATGAAAATTGAGACACAGCAATTAACCCGTCCAGTCGACGCAACGTTACTCTTGCAACAATCCAGATCCCGATCACTTGTGGAGTAAGGCACTCAAGCTTGCATCTCCTGCTCCTGCTACCCCGCTGGCGTTGGCAATCAAGGCGTGCGGCGCATGCGCGACCTCCTTTGGCTTCGGCTCGACTTGGACTCGACTTGGACTCTTGCCTTATTGTTGTTGTTGTTGTTGTTTTTGCTGTTGTTCCTGCTGCAGTTGCGCATAATTAGCAACAATAACAACAAGTCGAACGCTTTTTGGCTCTTGCTGATTTGGCTGCAGCTGTCCCCGTTGGCTGCATTCAGTTTGTTGTTTTGTTTGTTTTCGCATTCTGTTTCGGTAACCGTTGCAGATTTATTTGTTGCACACACAAATGCACACATATACACAGGAGTACACACACACACTCACTCTACACTCCACACCATTCGCTTCCCTTGCCCCGGGGTCACCCTCATTGCACTTATTGCACTCGATTTATATTTTTTGCCGGCACTTCAATGACTATAAATAAATATTCGAATATTTGTACATAAAATCAGAAGCAGCTGCGCTTGTCGAGCAATTGCAATTAGTCTTACATACATACATATAAATAAATATGTATATAAATATATATATACATATATCATAGAAAGGGTTGCTCTTCCAAAGTAGACAAGAAATCGAAATGGAAACACTTCATGGAATTGGAAATAATATTTTTAAGCTGATATTTTACAGTTATATATATAAACTATGAAATATACTTCCCCCAAATGTATAACTTTTAAATTAAAAAATTAACTATATTATCCAAAATGCTTTATCATTTTTTAACAAATTTAAAAATTTCTCCGACTCCCTTTATTATTCAGAACATCAAAGTCATTGTCAAAATCTAGATTTTTCGTAGTAAATATTTAATTATTTTAATTCATATTTAGTTGCTATTATTAAAAGAAAGTCTTGCAATTGTAGTAAACTAATTGCTTAGTCACAATTTCCCTTTTTTTTTATTGTGTTGCCAGTGGACACCAAAAATTTCACACCTTGTTGACGCCCAAGTGGCAATGACTTTCACACTGAGGTAAACAGAAGAAGAATCTAACCAAAATAGACGACGACTTCTTGGGAATGGTTAAGTGAGCATCGTATGGATTTGGAACTGGGCGACGGACATGCACAGGCACACACAACTGGATTATAGAATCTGAATTATATGGCGAATCGGCAGACGCCGACATCATCTAAATTATGGCTAAAGTACACATTTAAATTTTATGACAACAAACTAAACAAACTGAGAGATGCTGCATGCTGCATGTGGCATCCCCGGCACATCTGAGTTTGGAAAAGTCGGCGACAACGCCGACGCTCTTCTCCTGCCCCATTTTCGCTGCTCCTCCTCCTTTCTCAGCTGCTGCAGCTACTTTTAATGTTTTGATTCCTGGTGTCCCTTAATGGGCAACTGCCACTGTCAGCGCATGGAGGTGGGGCAAGCGGGGAACTAGAAGATTTATGGGCAATTACAAATCTCGTGCGTGTGCGGAAGAAAATACGGCTGGAGTTGGAGATGAGGATGTAGAGCGCCGCATTCTGGGAGAAGTGGCTAACAAAAATAAATAAGCAAAATAATGTTTATTAAAAAATGCAAAGCTTTTGATCGACAAATAAATTTATTGGATTTCAGTTCCTCCCCCTCCCTATAAATGAGCACAAGCTCATAAATAATATGTTGTGGAGGGGGGAAGCGAAGGGTCTTAATTAAAATTTTTGTATTAACTTTGGTTGCCCATTTGTGGGAAATATTTCACTGACACTTTGGTAAATGAATGCGCTTTGCTTTGGTTTACTTCCTTCATTTTTGATAAATGCCCAGCATATATATGATAATTAATATGATTTTTATAGACATGCAGAGAGCGCGGCTGACCCCAGAAATAGGCACAAACTGAAACACAAGAAGCGCACAGCCCTCCCAGAAATGCAAATTGATTTGGTTGTTCTGAGTTGCTCTCCAGCGAATAATAGAATTCAAGGCAAAATACTTGCAACGAAATCTCTAAACAATATGCCGCCATGCCGAGAGCTGTTAATAGATTTGGTTAAATTCGTAGAATCGAAAACCTACTCGGAAAACTCCAACTCGCCAGCCCCTCTGTCAATCAGGGCGAGTTTTAATTGTATTTGAAATAATCATGTATGTAAGTGTGTCTGGCGGAGTTTAGGAAGAGTGACTGCCTCAGCTTGACAGCTCAATGACGATTCAGTTCGCTTCAAATTGTGAACTCCGACACCGACATCAGTGCCAAGTGCCCGCTTAGCCAGACCCAAAACATTAAAATATTTCCCAATGCTTGTTTTTCTGGATTTGATTTTTTCTAAGACTCTTAAGCTGGTCGAGCTATTCACAATTTGTATATTTAGACTCAGTGTTCCATGTAAGGTTACAGTTTCAAAATGTCAAACGGTCTGGAAAATTTATTATTTATCTCTGATTACGCTGGAAAAAAAACACAATATTTCATTTTTAGTAGCATCATTCAAAAATATTAAAAATAAAAAATGTTTCATTGTGGTTTCATGATTTATTCGCATCCGCCCATTTCGTGCCACCCCCTATCGAGTTTCCATTTGATTAATTTGAAGATTTAACGAGTTGAACCAGGCATAAACATGTTCCGAGAAACGCCCGCATCTCTCGTCCAAAATCATCAAAACTTTTTTTAAAAAAAAAGAGTGTTTAGCTTTTTTAGACTGTTGTAAAAGTAATTTGAAAAGGTGTTGGAATAATGATCATAAATTATAAGCGTATAATTACAATAGGTGTGAAAGCATAATTTTATCTGTTGGTAATTACCCTTCTTTTTGGGCTTTGAGTTTATAAAAATTTGGGTACCCCGAAAGTATTATATAAAAATAGAACTGATCAGTTGTTCTGTTTTACTTCAGAATAATATATCAATTTTTGAGCCATTCGAAATGTTTTTTTGGTAAGTAGAAAACTGGAAAATCATTGCAAAAATTACATATTATATTTGCTGACGTCTGCTGCTTGATCTAAGAATCCAGAAAAATACTCACACATATAGAAGATATATATATATATGTGTTGTGTCTGGACTGGCACTTAACGTTCTCGGTCTGTTGTTGTCTGTCAAGATTATTAATAGACGCCAAATGCAATTTGCACCATAAGGCATTTGTTGGCAAATTAAATGAAAAATTAACTTATTTACCTGTTAATGAGGCAAATTTTCTAGCTCCGTCAGTGGGTTTATGTATAATGTAAATGTAAATATGTATGTATGAAATGTATGTATGTATGTATGTATGATTTTCTTTTGCATGTGACTGCGAATGCCGTGATCAACTTTGACCTCTTTTGCAACTGCCAAGCCTCATTTGATTGCCAGCGTTTATGTTTATGCCTGCTGCTTGTCTCTTTTCCGTTTTGTGCATTTTGTTTAAGTTCGCCAAACCGGTCTTTTGCTCTTTCTCTCACTCTTCAGGCTCCCCACTCCTTAAGCCAACAATTTCCAGTTTTCAAGTTTACGTACTGTTTGCTTGTTGCTTGTTGGCCAGCTTGAAAGCCACAGCAGCAGCAGTTGAAGTAACAGCAACATGGCTCAAAACTTAACACGACCAACTGTTGACTAACTTACTTTCGACGCAGTCGCATTTCAGTTTAACACCCTCAAAAAATTTTAATTTTATTAACAAAAAAAATTTTTTAAAAAACCACTAAACGATTTAGTTTCTTCTTGCTGCAGAATCGTTTAGTTTTCACTGCAAATTTATTTATGAGATAATTTTTGGTAAACTAGGATTGCGAATATTAATTAAATTTAATTATAATAATAAATCCTAGATAAAGTGTGATTAACTTGAATTACGTATATTTTATTTAAGTCTCCTTTGTACCTAATTTAGTTACCTTTTTTATTGCAATTAAGAAGCCCTCAAGAACTCAGAGTATTTGCAGTTCGTCGTTAATTATTTTCTCATATTTATATTGCGCCTTGTTTATACATAAAAATGTTTTTTTTTCTCAAGATTGCAGTTTTTTTCAACGTTTCTTCCTCGAAGCCTGTCTTTTCAGAACCTTTGCATTTTGTACACGAATTTAATTTGATGTGTTTGCGCTTTAATAAAAATAACTTCGTTATCAGACTGGCCGGAGGAAATCCATCACATTCCTGATACAATGTAAGTAATCGTGGCTTACTTGAGCTTGAAATCTGATGTGTCCAACTGGAAACAAAAGCCATGTTGAAAGTCGCTCTTTTATGCTAGAATTTTTAATGTTTTAGGGTTAACGGAAAATGCGAAAGAAAAAACCCTTTAACAATCTATAATAGCTTTTCACACTCTCCAACAGCTGCGGCTGCAATTGGCCAGTTTAGCTGTTAGCCAGGCTAAGGCCTCTTCAACTTTCCCATCGTATTGGGAATTGTTTTGGCGCGTGTTTTCGTGTTGAACAAGTTTTCCATGGTATTTTTCCAGCACGATCTGCTGGCCAATTCATTGCCATTTATATGCTGTCAATGTGTGTGTATGTGTGTGTGTGTGTGAGTATGTTTGTGTTTGTGTTTGTATGTGCCCATAAGCTGTTTTCTATTTTCCTTTTGCGCTGGCATGCGACTATCCATTAGCGCTGGACATGGCCAATTTACACTTTAGGGCCTCCTTCTCTCGGCTTGACCGGCACAAGTTTCACTGCCGCCAGGCAAGATTACTCGATCCCAAATGTTGCAGACACCACGTACCAGAGCCGTTAAGACACCTTCGTGGTCAATACGCAGTTGCAGTTCAAAGAAAACAAAGCAACAAAATACTTTGGTCAATTATTTAGCGCACTTAAAAGATCAAATTTCGAAACTATAATAAAGAATTACCCTAAATTTGTAAAAAAAAAATATTTTTTCCTAATAAATGAAATACTTTGAGTAAAAATATAATATTGATAAGTCAAAAAGGTTAATTATATATTTTTTTTTATACAAAATATAAAAATATATCTAGACTAGCTTAAAGATCTGAGTACATTATTGAAATTGGGCTTAAACTTAAACATAATCTGTAGGCTAAGCTTACAAAACTTACATATTATCTTAACTGGTTTAATGAGCAATTTTTGGGAATAATACCTAAGAAACGGAAATGCGAAAGTGTGTCGAGTACCAAATGTTGACTCATTTCAACAAAACGTCTTAAAAAAATGGTGTCTCTCATGTTGTGTTCATATATACATACATGTACTTTATATATACATATATATTTATGTTTAAGCCACGCCGTGACATATATATTTTTTTTGTTATGCTCACTATTCATTATAATAATTCATAAGGTACGTGTTGGTAATTGTTTTCTAGACACATAGTACAATCGCACATAAATTACACATAAACACATAAACACATACACACATACTTAAAGTCTTTAATTGTTCCCCCACTTCACATTGACACTGAATATTGTTTAGGATGTAATTTTTTTGCAGCCTATTCAGTTTGTGACCCACACTTTAGTTGTTGCTGTTGCGCTCTTTACATTAATTAAGTTTGCGTTTTGTTTTTAAATGAATTTAAATTGTTCTGCGCATCGACAGCAATTATGACAACTGTCATCTCCTTTTAGCGACTGATCTTAAAATTAATGTCAAGGGCTCACGAATAGCATGCTCTACTCTCTGTCGCTCGCTCTTGTTCTCTTTTTTGCCCTTTGTCTTAATTGTATTACGCAAGTTTTCGGGTAACTGTTCTTGAAAAAAATAATGCTAAAGAGAGACACAGACAACAAAATACTCATAACTTAAGCTTAGGTTGCTTGTGTGTCTTATTGTGATTTATGCACAATGTCACACCCAGAGCAGAGATATAATCTCGATTAGCAACAGCAACAGTTTGACGCATGCATATTACTGGAAGTCCATTTGTGTTTGTAGGTGTGTGTGGTTGTATTTGAGTTTTCATTTATCAATTTCAAATGCAACGGAGCAACAAAGGCGTGATTCACTCTCGAGCCCCAGCTTGAGCTCAGAGTTCAGTCTTGGGTTTGCAGTTGACATTTGGCATGTAATAATAAATATGCATGCAAGTAAATATGCACATATGTATTTATGTACTCATGAACGTGACGATTTCCTTGAATAACAATTCTCAAGTAAGCTGATAACAATTCTAAATTTAAATATAAGCATACATAAATATATATGTGCACTTTTCAAGTCTGCAATTGTAAGTGACCACTTGGAGGAAACAACCCTGTATTCGTTTCTTGTAATTTTTTAACACTCCCTTTTAGTGGGGAGCCGTTCATAAATAAATGTCATAACGCAATAAAAGAGAAAAGTGTCACATTCGCCGACGTGCACGCGGACATGCGACCCCAATTTTGAATGCAATACACACGCACAAATACACTGAGAGTTATACACACACCTACGCAGCTACATACCATAAAATCCAGTTCCAACTCCGCAACGGAATTGCGTGTAAAATGCAAAAGATGATGTTCGAAACTGTGAACTTGCAACGGAAAAAAGAGTATATTAATATGATAATTCATACTTAAAATGGTTTCGAAATACATCTTGAACATGTGTGTAGGTGGAACTGGTTAAAATTTAAATAAACAAGAGTGCTGCAGTTACATTTGTGTGACTACAACATACCCTGTAGCCCGTCGCAGTCTAACTCTCAAACTAAGCCACATCCAATTAAATATTAAGCAAATTAGCGGCACGTTTGTTTCTGTTAGTCACGCCAAAAGACTCAGCTCCCAAATTTAGATAGACCTATGGCATATACAAGTTTAGCACAGAGTCAAAGTCAAGTTTTGGGCACCCACGCAAACTTTGGCGATGCAGAGAATTCACATTATTTTTTTTTTAACTTAGGTTTTTTGCTTGCACGCAAAAGGTGCTCAACTGGAACCAGAACATGGTAGTGCCGAGCAATGTGCTCGCGACCCGATGCTACATGTGACTTTGCTGACAAACAATTCACATAAAATTGCAAACGACAAATTTGTGAAATTCTTTTGGCCCTTGAGTTTTAACGGATTAGAGTTTAGCCTATGAACATACACATATATATATACATATATACATATATATATATATACATATATATATATGTATTTATATATATATATTTATTTACATAGATAACATCACTCGCTTTCTTTTTCACTCAATAGACCTGCAAAAAAGTTCAGTCTTTCCGGTCAGTGATTCTTTTTGCTTGCCGCATTTTGGGTGAAAATTAAAGTTTATGATTATAATTAATACGGGTTAATGTTTATGACTGGTCAGTTGTATAACTTGGTGAACTTTCGCTTTTGATACAGAGCGAATTTTGAAAGCGAATTGGCGCAGGAAAATAAACCTTTTCTAATTGAATCTTGTTACTTTTGCACTTTAAATGTAATTTTAACTGCGTGCAAAATGCGTACAAAATAACATGTGAATATAAATTATTTTTAAAGCAAGAAAGAATACTCTTTACTTATATGTTTTCTAGTCGAGTTAAGTTTAGATATTCTTAAATTATGGAAATCAGCCCAAAGAGATTCGTTTTTTTGTTTATTTAAAAAAACAAACGTCCTAAATCTGCAAAAGAATCATAAAGTTAAGACCCATTGAAGCAATGTTATGAAAAGAATTCAAAAGCATTAAATTGGCTTTGGAGGCAATAAACATCCCGAAGACAGTTCTGGAGTAGTCCCGAGGGTTGTATTTGTTTGTGTTGACTTGCTGCAGCGAGGACTTAACTGCTGATAAGCGGTAACTTTACAGACCACCACATAAAAGGCCACAAGGCCAGACGTTCAGGGGGAAGAGACCATCAGGGGTTGTCAAAACAAGGGCTGGGCGTGGCATGGCAACCAACATGGGCTTAGTGCAACTCAGCAAGTAATGAAATCAGCGAGCTGTATCGAAGACCAGGATCTGAATCCAGATGGTCTGCGCCCATGGCATCAAATGCAAGTTTAATTTCAGCCCTTTCAATCCCGCTCCTCCGGCAGCTGCTTCTGGGGTTAGTTTGCTTCCGTTTTTGCTAAACGCGTGCGTCAGTCGCATTACTCAACAGGCTGCTACTCAGCAGGATGCCCCCGGAGTGCTGTAGTATCCTTATGCCGTGCCAGTAATTTCATTTAGTTTATTTTCTTTTCATCGCGGGGTTCCCCATTTTTATTGTCTACTCCAAAATTTATGCAATGCAAATAGAAAAAGAAACGAAAGAGAAAGTCGAGTGTGTTATAGGCTGGAAAATTAAGGGAGAGTTTAGAATAAACAGCGTATGTTTACATTTATCTGGTCATGTTTATCCAGACCAGCCCAGATTTACCCTGCTCTTAAAAGTGCAAGTAGTATATGGAATCCAATTGCTCTCTGGTTTAATTTACTTTGTTATTGTGACAGCTTCTGTTCCAGCTTGTTTGCTGGGGCGGATTGCGTTACAAATTGCTGAAGTGATTCGATTTCGATAATGTTTTCGACAACAATACAAAAACAAACTACTGCAGTTATAGCCAACATCTGAGGGTGGGCAATCTTTTTAAGAATGTATCTAGAAATAAATATGCATATTAAAAAATGTATTCATTTGGTTGTAATATTCAGTGAATGTGATAAGTCTTTAATGGAATTGTATATTTAATTCTATTATTATTAAATTTAAAAATATTACATTTTGTTCAAGTTTGAACATGCGACGCAGAAGGCTCAGCTACTGTTAAATAACAGAAAGCACAAGGCTTACAGCACTTACAGCACATAACTTCGCTTTACAACACATGGAATAGTAGTAGGCGGCTATGACTGTACTTAGATTTAAGATTTTATGTATAATAAAGATCAGTTCGATTCTAAGCGTCGTCTCAGCTTGTTTGACTACACCCTATACGTGTTTCATACAATTTTTGGTCCTTCGAGCCGGATTCAGATTTTGAATCTGAAAATAGTTTTACATTAATCGTAAACTATCTAAATTGAACTGCGCGTCAAAAAATAAAAGTGCAAAAAGAAAAAACAATACAAAATTATAGGCAACTTCCAAGCGAGCAGCAAAAATAAATTGAATGTGTACACACACATACACATAAATATATATGTAAAAAGGTGCTGCGCAGTAAAATATAGATATACACACACGAACGCTCGGCTGCTGCTGGTAAAATTCCACTGTGAATCGAAGCTAGTTGTGTATCTGTAATCCAAATATCAACTTAATAAAAGTGCTGACTAAAATAAATATTGGGAAAATATTATTAACGTTGTGTCGGTTTCAGAGTTCGAATTTGAAACATCGAATCTGAAAATAATTTGATAAAGAAAACATTTAAAAAAAAAAACAATGATGGAAACAAGAACATCGAAGAAAAGAGAGATTGAGCCATCCAAGGACGAGGCTGATCAAAGGGACTGTTCAGTGAGTCCAACGGACAGTCTCTTGTCCAAATGCGTAACCCAACTACAGGATGCAATGAATCTAGCCAGAAACTTCTTGACTAATCGATCGCTTGAAGAGCTGCTCGATATCAAGGCTACGATAAAAATTCGTTTGAGAGCAACCCTAGAGGTCAAAGAAAAATGCGATTCAAGGGCATTTAACATGGAGGAAATGGAGGAGCTAAAATGGGAAGCCGAGATTTTGATGGAAAAGATCAGTAATGCTGTACCGTATCTACAATCTTCGTCGAGACAAGACACACTCTCGATGAGGCAAGAAGTTCCAAAGGTGGATATACCTCAATTCTACGGCAATGCAAAGGATTGGCCAAACTTTTATGGCCTATTTACCGAGGTGATAGACAAACGAGGAGATATCAGCGACACCATAAAACTAAACCACTTAAGATCGTGCCTGAAAGGCGATGCAGCTACAATGGTGAGTCACTTATTGATTGGCTCAGCTGCAAACTACAAAGAGGCATGGAATTTGGTTTGTAAGCGGTACGAAAATAATCGGAAGATTTTCGCTGACCGGCTGAACAGTTTATTGGAATTGGAACCATTAAGATGTGACTCCGAGGGAAAAATCCGCAGGTTTTTAGATCAAGCAACCGAAAGTATATACATCATAAAAGAAAAATCAAAGATTGGCGATGCTGCAGATGTTATTTTTGCGCAAATCCTTCTTCGACAATTTTCTACGGAGGCTCTGCAGCAATACGAGCAACACGTCAAGACAAAAAACAGAGAAATCCAATCACTGGAAGACGTATTGGAATTTATCAATCAGCTTTACAATGCGGTGGATTCTGTGCAAAGAAACGATGTTAAAGAGACAACACAACGCCAACAGAAGTCGTGCCGATTTTGTGAGATGGGCGGGCACGAGATTAACCGGTGTCAGAAATTTAAAGCAGCATATTTAAACAAAAGGAAAGATTTTGTAAAGGCGCAGCATCTATGCTTCCGTTGCCTGGGCAATCATGCTATGGCAGAGTGCAGAAAGGAATGGAGATGTCAGAAGTGTAGCAAGCCCCACAATACCTTGCTACATGAAGATGAAAAAAGGGAGAGTGTAAACTGTATCAAGTTAACAAATGAGCAGGATACACTGTTGGCCACTGCTGTGGTCAGCGTAAGGAATGCCGATGGAAACTACGAGCAGCTTCGCGCATTGATGGATGGAGGATCGCAACGCACTCTGATATCAGAAGAAGCAGCGCAGCTTCTAAAGTTGAAAAGAAACAAGGAGTCCGTGGAAATACAGGGGATATTTTCACAAGGCATGGAGATGGCAAAGAATAGTGTTTTTCTACAAATCAAACCTCGATTTACAAGTAAATTCAGTGCGCGGACTACAGCCCTAGTAGTTCCAAAACAACAAAGAGCACTTCCCAGCCAAAACATTGATATGGATGTTGGTACAGACTGGAAAAATTGCACTTTGGCAGATCCGAAGTTTAATATGTCAAGCAGAATTGACATGATCATTGGTGTGGACCTTTTTCCGTTAATAATGATGGGTCAAGTCAAAACCGATCAATGGAACGTTGGGGCAAAAGACACGACTTGGATGGATAGTTTCCGGAAATATTGCTCGAGCACCGCCAAAGAAGATTCTGACGGCGGCTATGACTGTAAACATGAATGATCTGGAGCGCTTTTGGGAACAGGAAAAAGAAGACACCGATGAGACTGAAGAAAATCAGCGATGTGAAAGCCACTATCAGAAGACGACTATAACGTATGGAACATCATCGGCACCATATTTAGCAGTACGATCACTGCATCATCTAGCTGATTTATATTGCAAAAATGACGAAAAATTATCAAGAATTATAAAAAAGGATTTTTACATGGATGACTTGATGACTGGAGCTAACACAGAAGAAAAGCGAAAACTCCGTGAAGAAACGCACGTGGCAACATGACGGCAGCAATAATCACTTAGCAAACAAGATATCTAAAAAAGATGGAATTAATTAATATTATATTTGGCCCCCCGGAGAATGTTCAAGTTTGAACATGCGACGCAGAAGGCTCAGCTACTGTTAAATAACAGAAAGCACAAGGCTTACAGCACTTACACAGCACATAACTTCGCTTTACAACACATGGAATAGTAGTAGGCGGCTATGACTGTACTTAGATTTAAGATTTTATGTATAATAAAGATCAGTTCGATTCTAAGCGTCGTCTCAGCTTGTTTGACTACACCCTATACGTGTTTCATACACATTTATTAAACAAAACAATATAAGTTCAATTTTTTAACTCACAGTGTTTCTTTAAATGAGTTTCTTTTAAATTGCCCATTAAGGAAAATGAAAAGTTGACGGTTGTTTTTATGTGAGATGTGCGTGATGGTAATAATTACCACATTGGAGTTCCACATGCTCCACGAGTTGTCAGCGACAAATCTTTGATGCTGGCCATAAACTCAAAAAACCATGTCGAGAAGTGATAATCTACTTTGTTGAAAATCTAGCAGGCAGATGTTTATTAATTTCCCTCCAGGCAGCCAAGCTCGCTAGCCGGGAGCAGTACATTACCAAGAAAGCTGTAAATTACCCGGAGGGCGTACAACAACAAGAAAACTGTAAATTAGAGATGAATACCATGAATAACAGAAATGGGAATTGTCACGAATTGCTGCGCACATGGTCACCTGTGCGAACGAGGGAGAAACAAGAATAAAAGCAAGACAATAGTTAAATGCGTATTTTGCGTGTGTGTGTGTTTGTGTTAATGTTTGTATGCGACTGCCAATACGCAATATTATTGCGTTTCCCCTACTCACTCTCATCACTCCCTGCAGAAATGACCAAACTGTACCTAATAAGTAGCGCACCCATTGATAATAAAAACGATACAATGCGATCAAAACTAAACAGCCTAACAATACCAAATTGGCGCACTAAAATTAGAATGAATTGTGTTGGAAGGCGACCAAGAAATACCTCGTAAATAGCATTTAAATTAATAAAAATCTTCATATATACTTAAACATATAATCTTGATTGCTAATAAAACAATTGCTTATTAAAATAATTTCAAAAATCGATTTTTAAGCAAACTTAGTTTGGATAGACAGCAATCAATTTGTGTAGGAGAGTATTATCATAATTACATTTTTCAGCTTGCTACAAAATAAAATCCCCCTTCGCATGCCCAAAAATAATGGGTACAAAATAGCAGCCCACAAAAACGGAAGCTAACCGAAATTGAAGTAACTGACGACAGATAGTACGACAAAACAAAGTGACAGATAGGCAGACATACAGACAGACAGATAGACAATGACAATTAAAGCGTGACACAGTGAAAAGCTTGCTAGCTGGAGACAGCTAAATGTGTTCAATAGATAGCTTCACTGCCGGGGATCCAACTGAAGCACCGCAAATTGAACGTTGTCTTGTGGATGTGTCTGGCCATGTGTAAGTGGGTCTCCACAATAGTTGTGGAATACACAAACAAGCAACCACAAAGTAAGAGTCTCGCCGACAAATCGACAGTCAACAAACGTCGCCCTCGCCCCAATTGTGTCGATTGAAATGGAATCGCCTCTAAAGAGATGCCGGAATCCGATATCACTATGAATAATGCTGCATGTATGCATTTTTCTTACTCCAGAAGCAGTTCTTTGGCATTTGTAACACTTGAAGCCTGTTTCTTGATTGGAAAATTGCCATGTTCACCGCATACTAAAATTCCATTGGAAATAATAAACTCATGAAATCTGAAATACTCCAAGCTTATGTATAAAATAGAGTAGTATTTCTTTTTTTTGGTTATATAATACACCAGATATCATGAACGGGGTTTAAAAATACTTAAATCTTTCACAGAACAAGGCATTGGTTTCATTAAATAGCTAAAAATAGTTCTTATATATCTTTTTTGTAAATGCAGTCTTTTAACTACTTTATTAATAAGAACTTCAAATTTATTTATATATTATTTAACAAATGCTTTTAATAAATTATTTTTTTTTAACGATATAAGCTTTTTATTTATATTTACTTGTCTAAAATACTTACAGATATTTTTTTATAAATTTTATTCTTGTACATAATATATACAAATAAAGTAATTCCTAGCACTGAATTGGGTGATCCATCAGCAACTCTCCCTTTTCCAATTTATGGTGACAACAAGAGTTAAATTCTGTTAACAAATGGACTTTCGACCATTATTCCAATTTAGTCATTTTAACGCGTAATTCACAAATTTCAGAAATAATAATGAAAGCAGTCAAAAAACTGTCTGTCATACGTTGATGAATTTCCATTAGGGCGAACCGACTTCTTAAGGGCTTAATGCGGTGCCCATCGAGCAATTGAAATTGAATCGTAAGATTTTATCAAACAAAAATTATGATTTGCTCCGCATAATTGAATCAATTAACTGACAGCCGAGCAGAACCAAAAATATTATGTTACCAAAGTAAAAGAAGAGTTGCTGAGTGTAGAAATACTCTGTAGTTGCGAATAAATACAAAAAAGCTATGAAGAAATTTAAATGAATCTAAAAATAGAGTTTTCAATGATTTATTCAGCATATTTACAAGTTATACTTAACACTGTTTTAGCACTTATATTTTACAATACTTAACATTAGTTATAAATGAATTAAAATGTGATTAAAATTAATGTTTTATTTTTATAATATTTAAATATTGGACTTTAAGCTTTTTTATACCTCTTACAAATTCTGATTCATGTTTAAGCTTATATATACTCTTACTTATGTTTCGGTTGATCCAGGGTATTTTATTATAAGTACATAATTAATGCATTCAAACAAATTTCGGCCAGTAAATGGAATTGTGAACAATGTGCAGCAGAGATTTTTCGATCGCCAGCATAAATGGGCAAATGAGTGGCATGAAATGCAGTCAAATTAAATAAGGGAGTAGCAACTACTGCAGTAGGGAGTGTGCGGGGAGTGAGTAGGGAGTGTTCTCAAGTGCCCCCAGTAGCAGCAGTAGCCAACTTTCAATTGAAAGCTTCCAAAGTTGCTGAGATTTCAAGTCGCTGTGGAACAGCAATTGATAAGGGCATGGGGCATGGGGCACGTTGCGACTGCGCAGCACTTGTGTATATGGATCGATGTCAATCGACTGCCATCGCGGGCACTTAATGGAGACGATGCAGCCTCGGAATTGATTTTAAATGGCCAACAATAAAAACAGAATAAAAAATGCATTTCGCGTTCTTAAAAGTTTTGATTTCTTACGCGTTGACTCTGGTTACGGTTGAGAAGGCATGCGTCACGACCAGTTCCCGGTTCGCCCACTAAAGATTTACTGTGCGACCGCTCCAGCCACAGAGCGGAAGCCACTCGAAAGAAGAGGAGCCACAGGAATGAGGCAAACCAAGAATGCCACTTGAGCAGACAACGACGCCACCAAGTATTCGTATTCCTACTCGAATGTTTGTGTGTGTGTGTGTGTGAGATGGCATCGAGTGGCCAGGAAGATGCACAGCATGCAACAGACACCCAACAATGGAAATTAGCAGCTGCCACAAGTCTCATAATTGAATATGCTGTAAGTTGGCAAAACAGCCCACAATCTACGCTGTCTTCTGCCTCCGTTTGCTTGCCACGACACAGATAGTAGGAGCTGGAGCTGGAGATGGTGTCTGATCTAGCCAAGTAGTTGCAACAGCCTCAACCACAGCCAAGGGTCGCACTTCATTTGCAACAAATGTTGCATGTCTATACCAGGCAGACGGGAGATCTGTATGTGTCTGCCCCCAAGCAAAGAGTCGTGTGTGACGAATTTAAACTTGATTTATGCATTTGCATTGCCTCTTTTATGTGCCACATTAACCCCCTCTTTCGTCTCCTCTTAACACTGTGCTGTGCTGGTGCGATTTTATGACCAAATCAGAAACAATTCATTACAAAGTTGGTACAAGCTATAACCCAAGAAGATCCCATAAACATTTCCATCTGCAGCCTGTTTGCCATTCCCTTCATTAGGGTGACTCAAAACAGTAAGCCAAAATATCTGAAAGTCCAACAAGTAAGTGCAATCCAAAATCAAGAACGAATTTTTGACAATAGAAAATAATTTTTGTTTTTAAAAAAATGTTAATCAAATTTAGTATAACTCTAGTTATATTGTGTGCATATTCAAATGTTTAATTTAATGGTTATTTTAAATAAAGAAATGCATTAAGTAAACAAGACTTCATATTGATCGGAATATTTATGTTGGATCTTAACATATTTAACTAAATGATTAATGATTTAAAACCGTTTCCCACATTTTTGAGATCAAATCGTCATTCAATTTATTCCAACTTTATTTTGGAAGAGCCCTGGCAATACTTTGAATGCTGAACCACCCTGATGAGCTGCAAGAACTGTTGAACAACTCCTTGTTGGACTGCAACATTTTATTGTCAACGAGATATGCCCTCGGTCCATTGAAAGATGTCAATCAAAACAACTGGAGCATGAGCATCATCCCACTCGACAAGGCCCTACACATTCCACGGCTCGAGTTCGACGGAACGATAAAACATATGTGCATATAAACAAACACACACATATATATATATATATATATATATATACATATGTATTTACGATACATAAGTATATTGAAAAGTGGTTGCCACAAATGATGGATGCGAAAAGGAAACAAAAAAGAAATCAATCTGTCGTTCAGGGGGGAATGGGGACCAGTTTCTCCTATCTTGTTATTCAACTTCCCGACTCAAATAAATGATCGGTTAGGAGACCCCAAAGCGTGCTATTGTCGCTGTATAACAACCAAATAGCTCTGCTCCCCTCAGTCTTTCTTCATCACTATCTCTCTCTCTCGCTCTCTCCCTATGTTTCTATCTCCAATCCCTTCACGTGTTCTCCCACAGCTGCAAAATGCATTCAATCACTTCATTCGTTACGTCTTCCATCTTCTGGCCCAACTCAAGAGATGAAAAAAAAAACATTGTATTTTATTTACTCTGCACTTATGACCCCCATGCCGGGCGCTGCTTGTCGCCGATCGGGTGAAGTGAATCTGATACGGACTCCGGATTTTGTTGCTGGTTGCATTTGCATTTCGAAAGCGTTGTTTGAAGTCGAATTGTCTGTTTAGCCGGCAGCCACTCAGAATGTCATTGCAATTGATAATCACGAAAGAAAACTCTCTCTCTCTCTCTCTCCGTCTCTCTCTCTCTCTCTCAATTATTCTCTATCTCTTTCTTCGGCGGAGCATCGTCCGCAGCACCTCAAGTTTATGCTGCAGCTGCAAAGATTCTTTAGAATGCATAAAGTGATGGATTGTGTCCCTGGCCCCATATGCCATATGCATCTGTGTGCATCTCTGTGTATCCACAAAGTCAGTAGCGAAATCAACTGATCATCAGCACACAGTGCCAGCCAAAATAGTACTCTCAGCACACGGCTCGACAAAAGTATTTTGACAGAATAACACAATAGTCAGTTTATCGCATAATATTTTATACAACAATTTACAAAATTATAGCATATAAAAAGTTAATTTAAATCATAATAATATAAAAGATTAAATATAATTAATTGAAAATATTAGTTTATTTATTTATTTTTGTATAGAATTTCAGACGAAAAAAGGGACTTTTTAATATTTAGCCGGCTTAATTCAGAAAATTTCTTTTGTAATAATTTAATATTATTTTCATAAGCACAATCTACTTTGACCCACTGTGCGCTGTGGCAAGTCGCTGCAGTTTGACACCGATTCAATGACAACAGCAGCAGCAGCAGCAGCAGCAACAACAACTACAACAGCAAATGTGAGTTGTTGTGTTTGCAGATGCAGATACCCACAGCTCTACACACACGTTGTTGTGCGTACCTACATGTAAGTGAGTGAGTGTGTGTGTGTGTGTGTGTGTGTGCGTGTAGCTTCTTTTGTGTGTGCTCGCCTGCCTCGTCGCTGATCTTTAATTGCAGAATTGTGTTTGCCATAGATGAGGATGAATGTGACTGTGTCTGTCGCTGCGGCTGTGGCTGTGGCGAGCCGGGCATTACTCCGTTGCACATTTACTGCCCATCTGCGTCTCCGATCTCTGGTGATTAATTGACGCTGGTGTCGCGTCAGTTGCGCGGGCTTATTAAAAGGATTACAAGATGTGAATGTGCGAGGCGGCAGCTGGAGTCGCAATTCCATAAATGCTAGGAGGCAACTCGTAATAAGATTAATTACGAACGCATCGTCCCAAAGTGCCACAGTGGTACAATGTTTTGACACGACAATTACAAAACTTAGCTCCGACATTGTTGCTTCAAGTGTCTCATTAATTTGAAAGCCCTAAGATCATTGAAGTTGGGCCACAGCCACATCCATAAACTATACAATACCTTTCGAACGAACAATGCCCCAAGGGATTATTGTCCTATAATCCTTGCCTGACATTAGCATACTTAAGTTTTGTATCCTGTTGACACGCGAACACAAGGCAGGGGAAAAGATTGCGCCAGAGTGGAGTAGCCAGGATAAGTGTCATCAGGGGCGCAAATAATTGACTTTTAACGAAGGGCTGGACTCTTACGCCAATTAGTAAAAAGTGCCATAAAGGGTCGCAGCAAAATATTCAAATTATATCTGAGTGTGTGTAACTGTAGTTTGGTACACTCAAAAAAAATGAATTTAGGTAATTTAAAGGAGCGACAAATAATACGTATTTCAAGTTTGCTAAGTTTACATTACCATCAGAGATATATCTTAAGATAAGAACTGGAGGTTTGAAATCAATACCGAAAATATTACTTCAATTACTATATTTGGGTTTTATTTAAGTATTAAACTTTTACAATTAGTTCTCCTATCATCCCCATATTCCATATTCTTGTAAAGTTTGAAGTTTATTAAAAACCACAACAGAAATTCTTGTTTACAACATTCTTTTTGTATTTATATTTAAGTATGCGTTTTTCTCCGAGTGTAGGAAACTCCTCTCGAAAATATTATATATGCATATTATAAATGCGTCTCTGTTGCGCCTCACTTCGCAGCATATCCGTCCGATTTTTAATATTCCCTGTCAGCGCGTGCGGAGAACTGAAAAGTGAGATACGTAAAATGTGTTTTGCAAATATGCAATTTATTCAAGATTTTAATGAACTCTTTTTGTTGGCATTGATGATGAGGATGATGTCATTCGGCGAGCATCCAATAAATCATGCTGCGATCGCCGAGTAGATGCTCATGCTCATGCTCTCTGACAGCTGGATACCCAGCTAAGTCTGTGGCTGCACGCCAAGAGAGTCGCGGACAGTGGAAGTGGAGCAGCTGCCAGAGATTAGTCAGTTCTAGTCACTGGCGCACTTCAAATCTCTTGGGAGCAGCCAAGCTACTCAACTGGTTTGCTCAAGGAGGAGATCGGTAGTTGAGGGGAAGCACTGCTTTATTGAAGCAGCGTGCACAAAGATCAAGGTGAGCTAAGAATTCATTATGTCTGTTAGAAAAGCAACAGGCATTTCTTTAACACTCAATACTCCAGCCATTAAGAAGCCAATTTTCTATTGTATTTGCAATTATCTCTTTCAGATATTCGTTCCGAGCTCGTGTTTGTTAGTTGTTATTGCCAAAAGTGTTTAATCAAATCAATCTAATTACTTCTTCGAGAAATCTACACAATAGCTAAAATAAGTCATTAAGAAACCGTAAAAAATACAAATCTTATTAGGTACATAAGAAACAATAACAATAATCTTACGCAACGCAAGTTTAACGGTTCCCAGCTTAGAGGTCAGTCACAGAAACCAAAACTTTCCTCACATCAGCAAAAACTAAAAGAATCAACGGAAAACACAATGAAACCGCATAATTTATAAAACACTAAAAATGAAGAGGTCTTAACCCTCATTCGAAGCCGCAACTCTCAAGACTTCGACTCCGACTCCGACTCTTTCTCTTAGCAATTCTCATTCTCAGCTGAACGAATCGCAGCCGATTTTTTTCAGCAGAAGACACAAGATCTTGGGTTGGCTGGCGTATTGCAAATTTCCATTTTGCAGCAGCAAAACAGCAGCCCAAAAAGAAACGCACAATTATGAAATAAAATAAAATAGTCAAGTTTAAAAGCTGGCAACAGGAAATGCAACGTTAGTAATGCTGCCTCACTATTTCTCAGCATTTTGACGGTATTTCCTGTGGCTGTGAGTGTTTGTGTGTGCGTGAAAAATCGCTGCTTAGATGCGAACAAAGATATTCGCTGGAAAACCTGTTCTCCCATTGGTCACACGCTTGCTGGCTAAGCTAGAATGCTTATTATTATAAGCTGATAATAATGTTTACTTTGCAACACGTTAGCAGCTGATTTGTTTATCTATGTGCACTTAGGTTAATGCCTAATGCCCCCAGCCACAAGCGATTTATGTTGAGTTTTCGAAAAATGCCAGCTCAAAAGCATGACTTTTATATATATATACACCCATATGCCACATACATATTTACACACATGCTGCATGACTCATTGTCACGCTTAAGAAAGGTAAAAAAAAGCATGAGAGAAAAGAGCCAAATAAAAAATGACTAAGTGCACATTCATGGTTTTTTAAATGGAACGCCGAAGAATCAAAAAAAATATACAAAAAAAAAAACAAAACTGTTGGCTTAACTGTGAGCGTGACTGGATTTCGAATCTTGTCTGTTATCGTTGTTGTTGTTGTCTGTTATGTGATCTTCGGCTTATGGGCGTCAATAAGCTTTCTGTGACATGTTGCAATTTATATGGTTTGGCATATCTTTCGCTTTCTTTGCAGCTGGCTGGCGACTCTTGGAGACTGACATATGCTTTTAGGTATCACTTCTCACATGGCATTTATTCGGGTTGCATTTGGTTTTTTAAGCTACACAAAATTGCCAGTTTCTTTTCGGTAAATTATTGACTAAAAACAAAGCGCGACATGTTTGTGTAATTTTTCTATTTTTCCGCTGTCCAGTTTTTGGGACGCTCTGCCGTAATGGTGTAATCGTTCTGGGCAACATTCAGTGTGCCATATTGATGCGTGGGTGACTCGGGAAAGAATTCCCAGCCCTGTTCAATGGACATCTTCTTGATAACACCGGCTATGCCTGAAATATATAATATAATATTAAACATGTGTAAGCATAATATACATCATTTATATAGAGTTAATCTCACCAAGGAACAGTCCAGCGCATAGACCAGCTACGTGATTACGCTTCCATGCACCAAAGACGCCACCAGCAGCAAACCCACCAATCAGATAGTTTATTCTGCAAGTTAAAAAGTTAATCATGATTTGGATAAACAAAATGCAAAGGATCATCTCACTTATCATCCTTGCCGCGCATTTTTGTGGCAGCTAGCGTTGTTAGCGTAAAAGCCGTCGCCATGCCCATCAGTGGACCCGTGTTGTAGGCGAATCTTCCAATTGTGGGTATGTAGCCCTGTGGCTTGGACAGAGTCAGCACATCCACTGTGGACCACGCCAGACCGGCGGCAACAGCGTACCTGTTCGTGGCCACAATCTTACCAAAGGCATCTTCGCCATCGGGATGGTCGTAGTATTTGGAGTGTAAGATCGACATATTCGGCTACAAATACACGCAAATTATATATATTTCTTAAATATGTAAATAATCATCACAAGCAATTGCACAGTGAAACTGAATTTTGTCTATCGGTCAAACATTGAGCACAACGCATTCACAGTGCGCTTTCGATATTGCAGCATACTTTAGACAATGATTTGTTTTACTTATGCGTTACTTTGTTGATTAGTTCACGTTAAATACAATAATTTACTAACCTGCCGAATTTACGTAATTATTTCCAAACGCAAAATAGTTTGACAAATCAGCTGTTGGTCAGTGTGTACCCATTGGCAAAAGTTGAAAAACATTATACCAAAAAAATACTAGCATGCCATTTTGAGTTAAATAGGAATGTCCAAGTTAACACTATGTTAAAGAACAGAGGTTCAGAATACTACTTTGTCCAATTGCAATAAAGAAAAAGAAAATATGCAATATATGTCCACAAGCCAGATATGTTTTGTTAAATCAAGATTAAAAATTTATTTTTCATTTCATATGTATTCTGTTTTATTTAAACTAATTTCAAAAAACACTGTGGCACTAACATTAATTACATATTCGTTAAACATGAGGTGCAAAATTTTTAAATGAGCTTCAATGGAAGGATGTAAATTATTTCGAAAACGACCATTTATAATTATAGACGATTTTGATTTTAAATATGAATACGTTAAGTTCTTAAATCGATTGGGGTAGACTAGTTTAATTTGCTTTCAACTAAATAATATACACACAAAATCTTGCGATTTAAGTAAGGATTTCATTTTTTTTGGCATACACTTAGGAGTTCAGTTGACCAAACAAGAGCAGATACAAGGCAAAAATCTAAATGATTTCGGTTCTATTTTTTTCTCTTTGTTTAATCAGTCATAATATTTGCAGTGAATTTGTCAAATTTCACTCATATCTTTTAAACGTGTGGCACTAGTTTTTTTTTAAAAGACAATGTGATTGCAGATTGCATTGTCATTTTGCCCTAACAACGATATATGAGCATAACAAATATATATATAAATATATATTATATATAGTTGGCAATATTTATATGAACACAAAGCTTATTGTTCGTCATGTCCAATTATTTCAATGTCATCAGCCAAGGGACTCTCGATTTCCGGTTTTTTATCGTTACCATTTTGTTGATTTGCATCCAAATTAATCAATGATAACGTCATCTTGCTGCTGAGTATGACCTGGTAAATATGAATAGTAATTAATTGGAGTATATATTTGTCAACAAACTTTGTCTTACGGCTGGCTCATCAATGGATCCATTGAGTTCAGAATCATAGACCTCTTCACGTCTCGTCTGTGAATCGGCCACCAAAATCTGTGAGTCGTGTCCCAAGGTGCCCTCCAAGTAAATGGACTGCGGCTCGGGTAGTTTTTCTTCCAATTTGGACTGAAATTAATGAAAAACCACAATTATTATTAACATTTAGTTAGTTAATTGTTTTCATAAGCACTTTTGGCATTTCAAATCTGTTTCGCTGTTTGGAATTTTCTTTGAGTGTGGATTGGCAGGATTTGCAGTAGTCGAGGCACACTTACATATTCACTATTTGTGCGATAAACTGGCGTTGGAGGTCTTCCAGTCCATCTTTGACCGCCCTCGCAACTAGCTGTTAACTCCATGCCAAGAACCTACACCACACATATATATACAGTACACATGAATCATGCCAATAATTATACAAAAATTATAAAATTATATACACTTTTTTCATATGTATTTCTCACCGTCATTTCGCGCTCAGCGCTGATGTCTCGTTTTTTCCTTTGTTGTTGTGGTTGCTGATTGGTTTTAGCCTTGTTCTGCTCTTGGTCGTTTGTTGTTGTTTGCCCATTGGAAATGTTTTGGTTTTCTACATTTGTCAAATTCGTTTTTTCGTTGTCGTCCTTTTGCTGTTTTTTGTTATTTTGGAGTACAATTTTGAAACTTATTATTTCGGCCCAAAACTTGTAAAATGCAGTTAACCAAAAATTGAGAATTTCTAGTTTTGGTTTTGTTTCAGCAAGAAAACAACGAATAAATTTGTTAAATCAATTATTAATTTTATGAAAAACAATATTTTTTTAATTGTGGTTAAAGAACGCAACAAAAACAATATATTAATTTTAGGGGAAGTACTCAGTTACATTTGCTGGTGGTTAATAAACGAATAACAAAAGAGAGTTAATAAACAATTTCAAACGATTGCTGCAACGTGGCCCGTTCGTCGGCGCTAACCTTATTTAAATCAGTTTCAGTATCAGTATCAGTTTCAGTTGCACTCCTCGCCCCCTTCACATCTCGAACGTTCAATTGCTCATCGGCAGCGTCTATAAGACCTTGGATCGCCGTTACAACTACATATACGGTAAATTGTGCAACATATCATGTTTTTTTGTTTGGTACAATTTATAGTACAAGATTGAGAGATGTATAGGTATATATATAGTTATATAGTAATTGCACATGTGTAACATGAAAACGAAGAAACGACAGAGAATATAAGTAGATTTTATAAACAATTTTGGTTTTTTGGTTTTTGGCATTTGCTCTGCTTTTGACATGAAGCTTAGCTAAAACTCTTCGATGTTCGCATGAATTTGCTGTTTAATGATATTTTTTGGCATGAACATGAGCTATGAATCGAAAAGTTGCTATTATACACATAAATACATATGCATATATATGTCTGTATGGTTTATTGTATTTAAACCGTTTTGTTATGGTTTCTAAAATATGTCCCCATCATAAGTATTGATATTGTTTTAAAGAAAACTACAGACACAATTACGTATAAATATATTTAGTATTTCTGGATAGTTAGTAGGACTAATACAATATTCGCATGCTGATCGAGCTGACGAGCAAAGTTATCATAAAATAGTTTAGTATGAGTGCAACAAAGAGAGATAGACGCACATAAAGAGACAGAGAGAAAGACAGAGAGAGAGTTGAATCGAAGCCCACACACATGCAACAGTTGAAGCTTGAGAGAGATAACATAGAGATTTACAAAATTTGGGATACTGGATGAAGGCAGGCTTCAACAAGAACATAATGCAACGCATTCATAGCAACGATCAACGGTCCGTATTAATTTAGATGCGCTCTCGCATGCATGACACAGAGCTGACCGATATGCAACTGTTTGACTGTTAAACCGTTCCGAGGAGTTGGGGCTATATACATGGTACATGACACAAATAAAATTCGGGTACATTATTTACTAGAAATCAAAAGTAGAAACGAACTTGTATGACTTGTACTTAGTTGTGGTCTTTTTTTCTGTGATTTGATTGATTTTTTTGATTGTTTTTGAGTATATAAAAGTTGGTTGGATTAGAAATGTTGCTGCCGCTTGAGAAAGTTCAGAGCAATCATCTTGAAAATGAGAATACAAATAAAATATAGCATATATTAATAAATGAGATCATAATGCGCATTTTTTGAACACTACTGAACGCATCAACTAAAATCTCTGCGAGAAATCTAAAATGATTCGTGGGATAAAAATGTAGGATAAATGGAGTACTAAGATTTTGCCACAAGAGCTACGATTTTTTTTCAGTTTATTTTTTTTTTTTGATAAATGATGCTAACCTTTGCCTCACACTGATCGGTGTTCATTTCGGCAATTAATTTTGCCATCTCACGCTCCGTATCCTCGAGTTTCTGTCGTAACTTTTCAATTTCCATCAACTGTTGCGTCTCCTTATTGCACAGCGATTTATTGACCTCGGAGAGGCTCTTTGGCCCTGTGGAAGCACTGTGGCACTGCTCCTGGTGAGCCCTCATCGATGTGGATAGATTTGTGGCCAGTGCTGTTGCCGATAAGGTGGCATTGTAGAGTTCCTTATCGTTGTTGCGCCTGTTGCCATTTGCTGCGCTCGTCGCACTTCCTAAAAAGGTGTTCGTAGGATTTGTTGCTTTAACTGACAGTTTTGTGGCATTGTGGCAAAGACAAAAACGAAAACAACTAACAAAACAAAGTGTATGTACAGCAAAATTATAAACAAGTGATCAGGTGACTAAATTCGTACTATGAATTCTGTGGAAAAAATATTCACGAACTACTCAAATGTATTTTGTTTGTTTGTTTGCGTGGTTATGGCTGGTGAATTAGTAGACACTTATATAGTACATACGAATAAAAAAAGTACAACATTTAAGGATATATTTATATATATGAGTAAATACAAAATCAAGTTTGAGCCTAAAATGCATTTGTTTAGCAGCTAAGCACACCAAATGAAGAGGACATATTTTAAAAACTCAACAGAGCCAACTCTCGCTCAATTTACTTAATGTACTTAATATATTCACACAAAATTGATCATTTTTAGAGAGTCTTGTAACAAAATCAAAAATAGATTCCATCTTACTTGTCTGATGTTCGCGCCAACCTTTATTTTGTTGTTTCGCAAAATGTCAATGCAGAATAATACGAAAAAAATCAAATGTGAACGATTTTTAGGTTAGTTGTTTTGATTATGAGTTAAGTACGTGTGTTGCTGATCTGTAATTTTGTGTGTGTGTGTGTGTGTGCTTGGGTGTCGTAGTATGTGTTCTTAAGGATGCAGTAGTGCTAACTACAAGGAATCGATTTATAACTCTATACAAAAATATAAATTTATCTTTAATCTTAACTCACCCAATTTGGTGCCGCCCAAATCCTCCACTTGACTGTGATTCTGCTGTCCAAAAACTTCTTGGCGGAAACTCGGATCCCCTGGAGCGGGTCCGTATGGAGCATTTGGCACTTGCTTCTTAAACGCAATCTTAAACACAATCAATTTATTAGTTATGCCACGTTAAAATTTAAATTAAAAAAGCTGCCAAACCTTCATAATTGTATAGCCAAAGAAGAGAACGATTCCAATGGTATACAGAGGCATCAGGAAACCCATGCTACTTCCAGCTCTCTGCTGGGGCTGATGAAAGGCACCCGCTCCCATTGGTGGTCGCATTCCCGGAATCGGTCCAGGCTAAGTGCATCCAAATTAAAAACATTCATAAAAAAATGATTCATATTAATAATTAATAATATCTTTCAATAACAAATCGATAACATATGATTTACGATTTTCAAATAATTATTTTTAAGAATTTTTGTTTGTGTTTTGTCTAATGTTTGTAAACAATTTTTAATCGTTTAATGAAATAAATTAGGTATGGTTAAAATTTGACAGGAGTTATTTTTACAATGCATTTAAGATAGGATATCTGGAATTGACGGGATATATTAAGTAAATAAAAAACATGTGCATCATGTGTAGAATTTCGGAACCACGTACATCCCATCAAATGTCGAATCGTACAACAAATAGAGGCGCGGAAAGGTGGCATATAACATTTGGCACAAGTTCAATATGAACAATATTTTTTTTCCTTCTATTTATTTTCTTTTTTTTCTGTTCTCAACCCACTCTTCCCTTACAGCATCTTTTGTATATTTTTGTTTCGGCTGTCTTTTCGCCTTCAATTTGCGTGCAGTGTCATAAAAACAAAAAACCCAAATCCAAATAAACTAAACGTATCTATTTATAGCAATTGGCCGATGTCTCATCCGCAAACGTCCCAACTCGTCCATGCCCAATGCGAAATGAAATGTTTGACGACGCGTCTTTTCGTCGTCAATGGAAAATTAGCTGCAAATTTGAAGTCATAACTCACCCGCCCGTCGACGATCCGTGGCGGTGGATTACTCGGCGAGGTCTTGCGCTCTACAATTGGGATGGTGGGCGTGGCGGGTATTGCCCGCCCACGTTCACGCATCGCCTGATATATGGACTCCGGATGCAGGTGGGCTGGTCGCTCCTGACGCAGACCTTTATGCAAAATATTAAAGTTAAATGATTTTCGGTTTGGGTCAGCAATCATAAATGTTCTTAAATCTTTGAAAGCAATTAGTATTCGCTTGATTCTAATCAATTATAATAATGAGAACATAAAACAAAATTACAATACATTCAATACATCATGATTTTATAATATTTATGGATAGTTATCTTAAAGTGGAAAATTACAATAGTTCAAATTAAATTTTTTTAGGTTTAAACGACACAAACTGTTAATATATACAAATAAAATCAGTTCCACTTCCATTAATAGAACGATCACTGTTATTATGTGTATAAACATAGGCCAGAAAGCGAAAGTTTCAAATGCTGTTAGATTTGTTAGGTTTTTGGAGGCAAAACGTGCCGTTAGAGTTATTAAAACAGTTAGTTTAAAGCGCATTTAACGATTGAACGGTTTGCACATTGGCGCCACCTACTTATTTCGCCTGTGTACAAATTGATCTGTTTGCGATACAAATGTGGACCAAACGGTTCGGGGCTCGGCTTTGAGGCATTCATAAACTGTTCCCGGTCAAGCACGACATCACAACAACCTGACCCCAGTGAGTAAGACAACATCAATACACACACACACACATACAACATTAAATAATAAATAAATTAGATAATTTAATACAAATAATAATATTGTCAGAGCAACAAGAACTCAACACTTACCGCCTGGTCCGCCACGCTGTTGCTGATCCTTCAGGTTTGGCTTGATTGGCGGCACTGAGCCAAACATCATAGGATGGAATACTTTTGGCCACAAGATGGCAATGCAACCAACCACTGTTACGACCGCAATGATGCCCATTTTCTTGGGCGACATGCTCACCTCCGATCCATTCCGATGCTTCCCCTTCCCTTTCCCCGCTGCTGCTGCCTGTTGTTGTGACATTGTTTTGGACATGTTTGCCCTTTCCTTGTTAAAGCTTTAATTCTTAAGGCAACTCTCCGTTTGTGCTTGAACTCCAAGTTGAGAATTGTAACGGTGTTTTAACTGATGATTAATGATATTATTTATATTTCTTGTTATGTTAGTTTTTTTTTTTCGAATATTTGAGGTTAGCTTTGGCGTAGGCGCATTTTTGTTACGTTTATTTATGCAATTTTCTTTATTAAATATTGCATTATCTGAAAAAGAAATACACTTATTCATTTATACATCTTTATAAGCACAAATATAAATACATATATATATATATTTATATATATATATATATAGTCATATATATGTATATATTTAAAATACTTATGTTGTAACTCATTTGTCATTTGTGTTCTTTACACATCACTTTAAGTGATCACAATTGGGAGCATATGTGAATATTGATGTTTTTAACAACAACAGCAAGAACAACAATTTTTATTACATAAATAGCGGTCCCGATTATTTTATTTTTAGCGCTCACACTTTTCAGTCGTTTTCACTGGCTAATAATTTATTTTTTCCGTAAACCATATATGATTTTTTTCACAATCAACCACAATCACATTTAAACTAATGGGGTAAAATAAGTGAAATAATAAAACACAATTCTAATAATAATAAATGGAAATTATTGTGGTATCTGCATTAAATTTAAGCGAACGGCGAAACGACGAATGCTTACGCAAAGCTCCAATGTTGTTTCCGAACTGGCCAAGCAAATTTTTGAAACTATTAGCGAATTTTTAAAAACAGCACAACGACGACAGCACATTTCTGCTCGTTTTCTTGGGCCCAGTCGGCCATAATTTGAGCGTTTGTCTGTTATTTTTGCCGCTAGCCGCTGAAATCAAAAATATATAATGAATGCGACAAGATAATTTGCAACAATTCGCCCTGCACTTGGCGCGCATATTCTGACGAACCCCGGTTCTGGTCCCCTGGTCCCGGATAATAAGCGCACGCGCTGATTACCCTTATTTTGGGTGCGTCAGTATTTTCACCGATGTGTGTTATGTACACATATATGATATGTACATTTGTAATTGTTTATTTTCATAGCATTTAACACGATTTTCGCGGTAAGCTCTTTTGACTCTTTTACTGAGCATTGTTGCATATATATTCGTGTAACCGTATAATCGTTCATGTATATAGCTATGTATACAGCATATATATCATAATGACGTTGTCCGGTGTCTCTCTAGCAATTTTCAATTCACTTTCGTGCTCATTAACTGGCGAAAGTACTGAAACTGCATTGCACACATACATATACGTATAAATGTTTTGTTTTTACTTTTCACAAGTCGCATGGCCAACAATTATATCTAAACACACTATGGCTTTTGCTATGGTCAACAAGTACAATTCATTTTCCATGTCCAGCACACAAATTAGTTTTATTTTTAGTGCCAGTGGCATTGTAACAATTCAATGTCGCACAGTTCACAAATGTTATTCATATTTTATTTATAAATACATATCTAACATTTTTTGTAACGCTTGACTAAATACCGTTTTGTGCTTCGGTTGTGTGATCGAACATATAACATATGCGATGTACACTGAGTATAGCAACAAATCTATTTGAACATTTACCATAATTTTAATTAAGTATATCGTCAACTCTTAAAGACTAAATTCAAACTACAAGTTTGTCGTTATGAAGTGGGTCGGAAAATCAATAGAAATTTAGACACATATATTGGATTACCACCACAATTTATCGACAGTATAATCGATAGGTAGTCAGTACTGTAAAACAACTAAGAAATTAAAAATACAATTTTTTGAAATTTAATAATACTTAATTATGAATGCATATTTATTGGTTTTAGCTGTGATAAATTAAAAATTTCATCTCCTAACGACAGCATACACAACATTAATTTGTAGATTCAATAAAAAAGTCATTGTGAGTCAAAAGTACAAATTGTATCCAAATGCTCATATTTTGGGTTCGACTGGGTTGTGAGTGAGAAACGCAGCCCTGGTATCTGCAATCAGCCGGCTTAAATGTCCACGCGTGTTTAGTTTATTCAAAATGCAAAGTAATAGTTAAGTAATTTATTTAAAAATAAAGGCATTACAATAATTAAGTTAAAGTTCGAAATTGAAGGGTGAGTTAACTAACTGGAAATTTCCTATGCACACAAATTATGTGTTCGTGTTGGGCTCCACATTAAAACAGCTGTTCAGCAAACTAGAGCTGTCATCGTGTGTTAGGAAAAATAAGGTGAACCGAATGGCAACTCTGGTAGTGATGTTTTCTTTGTGTTATTATTGTAGACAAAAGTCAAAATAAAACTGCGAACTTAACGAAGAAATCGAAAAATTTATTACATTTAGTCTGCAGTGAAAACTGCTTTTGGCGGAAAAAGAAAAGTGTGTTGAAAGTTTAAAAACTGTAATTGACGGAAAACCTAATGCGAGCTGTCGATTGGCGTCGCTCCAAATTGTCCAAATTTAACGTTGAGCCACAGACAGAGTTGGCCATTATGGGCGACGAGGCATGTGTGACGGTTGAAAAGGAGCTCGATCGTGTCGTCAGCAAGCTGGAGCAGCTTCACGAGATCGCCTCTGCCGAAATCGGAGATGTCGCCTCGCTAATGTCGCAGCTGGTCAATGTGCTGGAAAATGCGGAGCAAATGTTGGTCACGACTCTAAATACTGGGACGCAAATGAATGCACCGGGTACACCAGGCAGTGTCGATGATCCCATGGGCGAGACTGTCAACATGCAGGTGGAGACAGAGCCGTCAGCTCCACAACGTTTAACGGAAAGCCAAATAGAAATAATCCGTGATGCCATCTCCAAATGTAATTTACGCGTACAGAAACTATCGACGGAGCATCGGGATTCGCATGGTGCCGTTTCGAAAATTGGCAAGGCCATCGATCGGAATTTCAACTCCGACTTCAGTTCGACGATGCGTGTGGATGCACTGCAGGATGAGGACAACTTGATGCTGCTTAATAAGGCGATTGCTAAGCACTATTGCCGCCAGGGCATGGACGAGGTGGCCCGCACACTGATCAAGGAGTGCAAGATGAGCGACAACGATGCCCAGGATGTGTTCGACTCAGAACGTGAGTTTGCCGAAATCTACAGCATTTGGATACAAATACAGAAGCGCGAACTCACCGAAGCCCTCAAATGGGCAGTTCGTCACTCCACACAGCTCTTGGAGCGTCATTCGCTCATCGAGTTTCGGCTGCATCGCATGCGTTTTATGCAGCTGGTCTCCAACGGTCTGGAGTCACAGCACGATGCCATCGTGTATGCCAGGACCAATTTTCAGAAGTTTGCCAAACGTTACGAGCACGAGATTGCCAATTTGATGGCCAGCTTTATCTATCTGCCGGGTGGCTTAGAAAAGACGCCCTACAAGATCTTCTTAGCCCAGGAGATGTGGACAGAGCTATCGTTCACGTTCCTTAATGATGCTTGCCAGTTGCTGGGCATCAGTAAAAACTCTGCCCTCTCCGTGGTGGTCAATGCCGGATGCACCGCTCTGCCCGCCCTGCTCAATATTAAGCAGGTGATGCAATCGCGACAAGTACTGGGCATGTGGAACGGTTGCGATGAGCTGCCAATTGAGATTGATTTGCAGCCAGAGTTTCGGTTTCATTCGATCTTCGCGTGTCCCATTCTGCGGCAACAGACAACGGAGGACAATCCTCCCAAGAAGCTCACATGCGGTCATGTCATCTCTAATGATGCCTTGCACAAACTGAGCAATGGCCACATCCTCAAGTGTCCCTATTGTCCCGTTGAACAGAATGCCGAAGAGGCCGTTCGTATTTACTTTTAATATACACAAAAACCTAACACTAACCATGCATAGCCCATGAAAAATTACATCTTAAAATCATTATAAAAACTATATAATCAGATATAATAAAAAATGAGAAGCCTGCCTCGAGGTTGAGCAGCAGACCGCGGCTGACAATGTTGCTTTTTACTTTTTCTTTTGCGGCAGCATCTTCCTTAATGCAGTTTACTCCTTAGATAAATTGGTAAGAATGAAATCGAAACTAAAACGCATCTTAAAACCCATTAGTTCTTAATAACATACGTATATATAATAAATAAATAAAATTTCATCTTAAAAACACGACTCCATTGTTTTAATACGAATTTACAATGTAATACGATTTAAATAAATGGCGTCGTCTGTTTTTACAATATCAGGAAATGAACGCTCTCGCTCAAGGCTTATGTTACCACTGTGCAAACACTTACAACAGCGCAGCCGTCCCACTGTGTGCTCGGCTTCTGCAGTTAAACCAGTTTCGGGTTTTTTTTTTCGTTCGGGTCTCGTCTCGAGTTTTCAACGTGTTGCGTTCGCTTCTTGAATAAATTTTTTTTGTGTGCAGTGCCTTTCAGACAGCTGATCTGAAACGGTGTTCATTATTGAAATTATTGCAGTGCTCTTTGCAAATTCTCTGTTGCTATTCTCTCTCCTGTCCCTCTGTCTTTCTTCTTGTTTAGTGGGTGGCAACGAACTCTCGAAACGCTTAAGAATTCAAAATAATTGAATTGTTTCACAACTTAATAAAATGAAAAACGTTTTGGATGTCATGTCGTTGCAGCAGCACGTGGAAACGAGCAAAGCACAAAATATGAAGCCCATTGATTATCGGTGAGCAACACTTCGATCTGCGGCAGCAGCAGCAGCAATAGTTTAAATTTTAACTTAAAATTATAAATAAATGTTGCAGGAATTCGAGTAAACCTGGTCTGGTGCCACTCTACATCTTTGAGTGCGCCGCCAAGCTGAAGATGAAGCCACTGACTGCGGCCTGTGCTGCCATCGTTTATCATCGCTTCTTCAAGGAGGTCAAGTCGACTGACTACGATGAGTTCGTGAGTATTAAGTTGATCTCCTTACCGTGTCTATATCTGAAATTATTGTGTTCCTGTTACAGCTAATTGCGGCCTCATCGCTGTATTTGGCTGGGAAAATCAAAGACGATGACAGTGTCAAAATACGCGACGTCATCAATGTGGCATATGGCACTCTGAATCGGGGTAGTGCACCTCTGGATCTAAATGATGAATATTGGGCCATGCGGGATGCCATTGTCCAGGCCGAATTGCTAATTACACGCACATTGAGCTTTGATCTCAATATTGAGCTTGCGCACAAGGTAGGAAGCTGCCAGTTATTACAAAATTTTCTATTCCCTTTGTGTTTCATTTTTCAACTTTCTCTTTCGTTCGGCAGTATTTGCTCTACTATATGAAGACACTACAAGATTGGGTCGGTATAGATGTGTGGAACTCTGTGCCGATTGCCAAGACGGCTGCCTCGTACTTACAGGACTTTCACCATAGCGCAAATATCTTAAAATACAAGCCCACGCACGTGGCAATCGGTTGTCTCTCGCTGGCACTGCAAACCTATGGGGTGCAGGTTCCCCTGACCGACGAATCGGACGAGGCTTCCATGTGGTATAAGCCACTGGTGAAGGACTTCACCCGAGAGAATCAGTGGGAGATCATTGAGGATGTCATTGAGGTCTACAGACACGAGGCTTCCCTAAATGCCAGCTAAACCATACAACTAACCAATCCATTAATTTTCATTAATAATGCCGGACTTAATCGCCATTTCCATACAATTTAATTTATTTGAGAAAGCCATTTAAATTTACAAAAAATGAGAAGACTTTTGGCTGTTCACTGAATTACACAGAATATTTTTTACTTTATTAAAATACGCAGCATGAATTTCTTAATGACGATGCTTGTGTTTGTGTTTGTTGTTGTCCGAACGATGGCGGGCTGGTGGCGAGCCGCTGCCTCGTCGCCCCGCACGAGAGCTGTAACTCGAGGCGGGCGTTGGGGATGGGGATCTGCGTGATGATGAGCGAGCAGCTGGACGATCCGAGTAGCGCTTGGGCGAATCCGATTGGCTTCGAGAACGATTGCGCTTTACAGATCTGTTACTGCGACTGCTGCCCTCACCGCAACTGAACGGTGAATGGGAGCGTTTGCGACTGGTGCGCAGCCCGGGACTCGAACGGGAGCTGCCGCTGTAGTGGCCACCGGAAGCATGCCGGCCATCAGGACTCTCGCTGCGCTGCGAACTCCTTGACTTGGTGTTTATATAGCTTAACGGCGAGTCCACAGAACCCACCTGTGAATTCTGTAAGCACGACAACTGTTGAAGTTGGTTCAAGCAAATAGTTGTACTCCATTAACTAGCTTACCCGCTTTAGCAAACGCTTGCGATGATATTGAACTTGTTCGTGCAGTGTCCAGCCGGGTTCTAGGCGCAGCTTACCCGACTCCAGTTCATCCTGATATTCAATAACTTTCAGTTCGATTTCACGCAACTTTTGACGCTTCTCGTCATCAAATTTCTCTGAGTTGTCATCGTCGCTCTCCTCGTCCGAGCTGAAGAACTTGGGAGGATCCGGTGGATCCAATGTGTCCCACTTGCTAGTCGTTATAGCTTGTGCCTCAATTTGTGTGGGATCAACCGTTTCCCATTTGGATGGTATAAAGCCGGGCATTTTTGGATGCGATTTGCTGTCTGCAGCCTTCTGTACGAGCTCCATGGGCACACCATCGAGGTCATCATCCACTAAAAGGTTTCGAAACGTGTAATAAATGTATGGACATGCACGGCATGTAGAGGCTTACTTGGAACACCATCGATTTCTTCAACATACTGCTCTCGCATGGGCGTATCTCGCTGTTGGGCAGTGGCATCTGGTAGTGCCAGCTTTAGTGCACTCTTCAGCAATGCAGCACCGTCTAGGGGCACACCATCCAAATCTTCATCGTCTTTCTCCTCGCCGGACAGTGGTGCCCCATCTATGTCCTCATCGAGAGCCTCCTCGGAGCGCGACTCATCTGCTTGGAGCGGTGAGGTAGCCTGCAAAGTAAACAAGATTAATGTATATAATTTGGTTAGCTATAAGTGTACACATACCGTTCGACCCAAGAACACCGCATGCAATTGGGATAGGAAATCCTTTGGGTAAATTGTCCACTCCTCCCAGGTGCGTATTACATTGCAAACTCGCGTCTTGAATCCCTCCGCCTTCAGGCGGCTCTCTATACCCAAATAATAGGTATGCAAGCTCTCAAATATATCCAGCAATTGTTTCTCAACGCTGTAAATATGTAAATCAGTTAACACCTATGACTCATCCAGCTTTCCATCGTCAACATACGATTTGCGAAAGAAGGAAGCGTTTGACACCTTCACAGTGCAATTGTGTAGAATATCGGAAACCAGATATAGACGAGCGATCTTCTTAGAAGCGGGAGTCTTCAAATTTGCCAACGATTCCGCAATGCATTCGCAAATCTCGTCGGCGGCATCGGCATGCTCAATGCAAAAAATCATTACGTCACCAATGCGGGCGCGCTCCGGTGTCAAACTTCGTATCAAGTCTTCGAGGCGATCACGTTGCCTGCCAGCCACAAGAAATCATAAAATCATTAAATCAACATACACATCAAGTTGATTAATAGACAAAATGGGATTTACGCATTAGATAAGGCGCCCTTGTGAACAACGGGTGCATCTGGATCGACGACCAGCTCATCGGGCATGCCCTGCGTGTAGAAATTGGCAATGGGCGGCGTCCACACGGGTCCATCCTTGAACATGCGAAACTGGTTCTCGCGCCACTCGCTCGGTGTGTCGCCCTGTAGCAGGGAGTACAGCTTCCAGCGATAATAAATGTGAGCCGGGCTCTCGTTATCGAAGAGAAACGAGAAGAGTGGATTTTCCATTTCGCGGCTCATTATCAGCGCCTCAAACATGGGTCCCTCGCGTATCACGAACTCGATCATGCGATGTATGATATTCAGCACGGATCTAAAATGCAAACAACCAAATTAAAACTAAAATAATTAAAGTGACTCTAAGTTAATCCTACTTTTCCGTCGGTATGAAGACTTTCACCACGGAGTTGCCCAGAATCTGCAATTTATAAAAAATTTGGAAAAATCTTAATGCTTTAGAGACCAAAGTGACTTACCCGCTCCATGTTCTCTTTGTCCTCAATGGAATCGTATTCCTTGTAGTTCTTTTTGGGCAATGTATTCGCCTCGCTGGGCGGTGGCTGGGCATTGAATGGTAGACCCGACGGCGGTGGAGGCAGTGTTAGCTCAAGCAGTGCCTGCGGCGCAAAGATCGGCGTATTCATAATAGGCACCGTTTTGCCCCAGCCCAGACGCATCTCATAGCCCATGACGTAGCGACCGTTCAGGGCACGAAGTGCACGTTCCGCATCCTTGCGGCTCATGTATGCCACAAAGCCACAATTGCGACCACGTTGCTTCTCTTCCTCGGAGCGGGGCCACATGATTTTGATACTTGCCAGCGGTCCATAGCGACCGAAAATTTCCATTAGTTGTTGCTCAGAGATCTTAGGATTTAGATTTCCCAAATACAGATTGGTTGTATTCGGATCACCCGTGTCAAAGGAACCACCATCTCGAGCATTGTTTGCCTGTTGGGAGCTGCTCGACGAAGGTTGCTGTTGTTGTTGCTGCTGCGTCTGTTGTTGCTGTTGCTGCTGCTGGGAGGAAGAAGATGGCGTACTTGGCACCAACATAAACTTGTACTTATGCCGCTCCTCACGCTCCTCCTGTATTCTATGTAAAGTATACATAATGGAAATTATCTCTTCTAGTTACAAATTATATTCTGCTTACTGTCGTAATTCCTCTTTGAACAGTTCCAAATTACTCTTTTTCTTCTCCTGGTTCTTCTTTTTCAATGGCGCCGGATCCTTTTTGAGATCGGAGGCCAAGAGTTTTGCATAATCTTCCGCTTTATCGGAGGCGCTCTTCTCAGTCAGCTTGGAGCCAGGCTTGTACAATTTGCCCTTCTCACTTTTATCCTCACGACGGGAGCCAGCATCATAGGTGCCGGCCTTAACCCACACTTTGGAGGAGGCAGTTGGCGCCTCCTGAAACGTCTCCACAAACTCCTTAAATGCCTGCAAAAAGTAAATACAGAATTACTAATAAAAAGTTTCAATTTGTCAATATTTCTCCACTCACATGTGCCGCAGCTGCCTCATCTTCCTTCTTTTTTTGTTCTTCAATTTCTTTTTTGGACTAAAAGCAGGTATTTTTTTAATTTGGTTAAATAAATAAATTAAGTGTATACAGAACTTACCAATTGCCGCTTGGAAAAAGTGCCAACCGTAAAGGCCTCTAGCTTCTTGTCACTTATACGCTGAATATAGAATGTAGTTAAATACTTGGCAGTGGTCTTTGTCTTACTTTTATTTACCTTCATTTTGCAATGTTGTTGATTTCTCTATGATAATTATGTTCTTTATTTATTGCTCACACATCCTCCCTGCATTTAGCTGCAGAACATCTTTTAGTCGATATTGTTTTCAAGCAACATGCAACCCTAGTTTATGCATAATCTGCTTGAAAGTCTACTGCATGAAGCAATTGTGCAGAACAAATCGATATCGTCACATATGGGCTGATGCCGTCTATCGATGATTGATAGGAATTGATCATCCCTAAATACAATTAAATTAACATTTTTTATAAAGTAAAATAAGACTATCAGATCTCATACGCTGGCTGCAGCGCTTGCAACTTAATGATAAGCAATGGAACCGCAAGTATGTCGATTATGCCTGCGTGGTTGTGGTTCCCAGATGTGCCTTCAAATATTTAATAGCGATGCAGGTGAAGCAGGTGCAACAGCAGCTGCGGCTATCGTGCCAAATGTTGCTGAAGTTCTCCGCCAACACTTTTGGTTTGAGGTGAGCTGCAAACACCCATACGCACACCCATACACCCATACAAATATATAAATATAATCGTTGCCTGTTGTGCAGTTATTACCAAACGATGCCATATCGAAAGTGGTTTGCAATGTGTGCTGGACGCAAGTCTCGGAATTTCATCAGTTCTACGTATCCATCCAAGACGCACATGTGATTTACGCCAGTGCGCCGAAATTCAAACAGGATCCGGATCCCGAAATTATGTGCACCCCCTGGCCAGAGGAAGTTATGATGCCAGCGGAGGTGCTAACAATCGATGGCGATGCCAATAACGATGGCAGCAACAGTAACAACCCTCTCGATGAACTGGACGTGGAGATGTCCACGTATCAGGCGGACATAGAATCAGATAGTAAGCCGGACATTAAGCTGGAAAGACTGTCGCCAGATAATTACGTAAAGGATCAGGATGATGAGAATGTGATTGTCACACGCAGTGGCCGAAAGTGGAAGCGGGAAACGGACACTTATGAAAAGCTAAAGCCAGTCAAACTGAAGAAATCCCTGCAGTCCAAGGTTCATGATAAACGCAAGTTTCCAACCAAACGCATATTTAAGAAACATCAATATCCACCATTCTGCAAGGAGGATGAGGATCTAATTAAGCAATATATTGTTATGGGCTGTGAACTGTGCATTTTTCTGGCCGATGACTTTGATGGCATGCGGGATCATTTCAAGGATAAGCATCCCAACGAGCGACCCTACATCAAATGTTGCGGTCGAAAGCTAAGCAAACGTTGCCTTATCGTCGAGCATGCCAGACGTCACGAGAATCCAGAGTATATTAAGTATGTATCTTCCTATATTTTATGGTATACATGGTATATATAGCCATGTCCGTCTATGTTATGTAAGTTTCAACTCCTTGAAATTAAGTTCCTGGTGCTTAGCTAAATTCTACTGCAAGAAACACAGCTATTTATTCTATTAATTATTAATCTATTTTTTTTTACAGGTGTGACGACTGCGGCAAAGTGTTTGCCAATTCGAGCGTGCTGCGCGCCCATTGGCTGGTGCACCATGTGCCGGACGAGGAATGCGACTTTCAGTGCGACGAGTGCGGGAAGCGTTTCTCTCGCCAGAATCTCCTGGAGCTGCACAAGGGCTCGCATGTGCCGATCAGCGAGCGTAAGTTCATTTGTCAGCAGTGCCCCAAACATAATGCGTACGTCTAACTATATCTATACCAATTAACCTTTTATATTTAAAAATTTAATTGTAATTGCAGCTTTGCTACTGAATATCACATGCAGGTGCATGTCAGCATGCAGCATCGCAAAGCGCCAAATGTGTGTCATGTTTGTGGCAAGGAAATCAAAGATAAGGCTGTCTTTGAGAAACATGTGCGACTACATTTTGAGGAGAGTGGACCACGCATTAAATGCCCGCGGCCTGATTGCGAGAGCTGGCTCAAGGACGAGGATAATTTAAAGCAGCACTTGAGGCGGCACAATGACGAGGGCAAAACGTTCATTTGCAGCGAGTGTGGCAAAAGTTGCAAAAACTCGCGTGCTCTCATCGGACACAAGCGCTACTCGCACTCTAACACAGTCTATCCCTGCGAGCAATGCGGCAAGACCTTCAAAAAGGACATCAGCCTTAAGGTTGCAACCTAAATTAAATATATATAATATTAATATTTAAAATAACTATAAATAATATATGATTACAGGAGCACATGGCACAGCACACGGGGGAGCCACTCTATAAGTGCATCTTCTGTACGAGGACATTCAACTCAAATGCCAATATGCATTCGCACAAAAAGCGAATGCATCCAAGTGAATGGGATCACTGGCGTAAAACGAAAACGGGCAGCTCGCAAAAGATGCTCCCCAGCGCTCAGGTCTCACAAATGCTGAGGGAGGATTCGGATCCGTTTGCCATTCCAAATACATCCAACGTATTTTAGAACGTATTTATCCCTCGCTTATTGTATATACATTTCTCTGAAATATTTAAATAAAATGTACATACATATATAACAATGTAATTCAGGTAACTTAAGCTCCTTAAAATTTGGATTGAACTTAGTTTTCTCACTATTGCGAACTTAGAAAATATATTTTGAAAGCATGCTTTTAGGGGTAACTAAGAGGCTAGGAAAATTGTTTGACTGGAAATCAGCTCAAACTCGATCGTTTCCTTTCATATTTTCAAAGAACAAAGTGCATTCCATTTAGATAGGGCATTTATTGTTGTTGAATTGTGAATATCTTTTAAATAAAATAATTTTGTTATAAAAATAATAACACTTATAACTTTGCTTAGTAACCGATTATGACGATATATTCTAATAATAAGTAATCGATAAGATTTGTGCTTATAACGATGAATGAAGCATACCATTATCGAAAGTTGTGACGTTCGCGTGCTACCTTAGTGCACTTAAGACACTTGATACAAACAGCAACGTCAACAACATTAAAATGAATGTAAGTTAAAATATATCACATTTTTACCATAAGTAATACTTCCAAATTATGAAGCTTTATGTGTGCAACTCTCGAATGTATCTTTACTTAAACAAAATATCAGGAATCAGAGATACCTATAGATATCCACACGCTGAAGCTGCAGGATTGGCTCATCAGCAGACGGATTGTGCCCAAGAACATCCAGGCACCAATCAAGGATATACATTCAAGGATAAGCAATGCGCTGCAAGATATGCCAGCCAACGATCAACTAATTAAACTCTTGTCTGGATCCAGTAGGTGCTCCATAGATGAACATACATTTTAGATTTCAACTAAAGGTCGCATTATTTTGCAGATATAAACTATTTACATGTGAAGGAGATCATCGAGATCCTGAAGCAGACGGAAAAGGATACGAAGAGCGTGTTCGGCACATATGGCAGCCAGCGCATGAAAGACTGGCAGGAGATATGTCGACTGTACGAGAAAAATGCCACATATCTGGCGGAGACAGCGCAAATCTTCGTGAGAAATGTGAACTATGAGATTCCCGGCGTGCGCAAACAAATGATCAAATTGGAACAACAGACGGATGAGTGCCTGAAGCGTGCCAATGATATGCACAAGCCAGAGGCTCAACTCCTGGCGGAGCATGCTGCCCTGCTGGAACAGCTGGGAGTCAAAGGCGATAATCTACATGCCGAATTTGTTGAGGTGCTTGCAGGTCTGCAGAATCTGTATGCCAAGTCCTTGCAAAACATTGGGCGCGTGCAGGCTGGCATTGATCTGTATGCCGAGGTCAGCGGACAGCAACAATGTTTGCCCATACTCCGGCATTTGGTGGAGCATGGCAACACAACCGTTTATCAGTACATCCATAAAGAGGCGCCGCTTGCAATTGAGGAGCCCGAGCTGCGTTTAAGCATCAGCGGATCAAGCAGCAGTAAAGATGGTAACGATGGCAACGAAATCGATTTTGGCACTGATGACAATGGCGGCACATCTTCCACTGTCTCGGCGGAGATTATCGACTATGGTGATTTTCCGGAAGCAGATGGTGGCAACATAGATTGGGGCATCGAAAGTGCACCCACCAATGCTGTCGAAATTAATTTCGATATACCCATCGAGGAATACGGGATTGTGGTCGAGGGCACCGGCATGGATGGTGGCACTGCCAAAGGTTGGCATTAACTAATTAATGATACCATTAGTATCTAATAATGTTTACTTCTTCTTTTAGGTGACCAGGCCTATACGCTGCTGGACTCGCCCAACTATCGAGATCGTTTTCTGGACGAAATCCACGAACTCGAGGCATTCCTGCTCATGCGCCTTTATGAGCTTAAGCACCTGGAGTCGTCGAATAATATAATGTTCTCTCTGATGGACAACATGGCGACGCACGATAACGAGACCATTTCCAAAATATTGAGTGATGTGGCGAAGATCATTCAACAGGTGTCCGATGAGCAGACACGTCATCTATTCCAGCTGAAACATTCACCCAAATATGCTGATCTGCTGGCCAGCAAGCTGCAGCAGATGACAAAGGCCGTAGAGAAGCTGCGAAACACGCGCGATGGCCTCAAGAAGCGTGCCGTGGAAATCCGCGAGCAGCGCCAGAAATTGAATCCCGTCTTAGATGAACTGATTGCGCAGACACGCAATCTTCAATCATACATCGAGAAGGATATATCCAAACGCTATAAGAATCGTGTTGTGAATCTTATCGGCGGTGTTAACTAGATATTTTTATAGATGTATACAAATTGTTTATCAATGGAAACGAATGGAAAAGTGCTAATAAATTGTTGAACATAAAATAAAATTTTCTGAAAATTAGTTTGCATAGAACTACAGTGGGTAATGGCTAAATTAAATAGTAAGCTTTAAAGGAAATCAAATGGTTTGTTTTAAAAGAATTTTATTTATTTTTATTTTGCTATTTTTATTAAATATACAAATTTTATTTATATTTTTTGTGTTTTGTTTTTATTTGTTTTTTTGTTTCATTTTTGTTTTTGTTTTTGTTTTTGCTTTTGCATTTGCGTTTGCTTTGTTTGTTGCTTATTATTGTATCCAGAATACAAATTTAATTTAATGTAGTTGTTGGTTGCTTTTTTGTTCATAAAAGTAGCCTTACACTTGTATCGTTTTAAACTTTCTTTCACTTATGTAATGTTTTTCTTAGCTGAATTGAATACACAATTTGTAAACAATAACAAAACTATAATTAATATGTTTATGATAAAAACTTAAGGGGTCTGAAATAGGGAGCTGGTTAAGGAAATACATACATACCAATCAATAATAAACATATTTAGTTGTGTTTGGAAGCGAAGGAAGTAAATAGATTTAAAGGGTTCGCTAAAATCGCATATATATATCTGTGTATAAGTGTGTAAGTTAAAAAAAAAAACAAATACATACACGTACATATGTCGGGGTAAACGAGGCTGAGCAGGGTGTGGTGGAAGCAGGGGGCAGGGCATACCGTATTATAATAGCAGCATTTAATAATAATTACAGAAGTTTTGGGTGTAAAAAGCCACAAAATGGGTATACAATATATGGATATATACATATATATATATATATATCAACTAGACTTAGGCACTAATCTAACAAAACTGTGGCGCTACAGTTAAGAGGGCTCAATCGGCATATTGGGGGATCATGTTAATAAAATATGTGTATGTATTTTTTTTATGTATGTATGTATAATTATTGATTGTTCAACTAAATAGAAAATAACAAGCTGTATCCAAATTATAAATGATTGATTTATATATAGATAATTAATGTTTTTTTCGTCACGGCAAAGTGCCTCATTGATATGGTTGTGTCTGGGTCACGATCTGTCCATCATCTATACAATATTTATACATATTTATATATATATATATATATATATATATATGCTACTATGTGATGCAGGCCCCCAAGCATTAATTCTTTGAAAATAATTCTACAATCTGTTGCGACTTATATGTGGATACATTGTATGCGTATGTATTGTATATAAATGTACATATATATATATATATATATATATACATATATATATATATATAATTGCTTTGATAATATATCAACAACGTACATGTTTGTGTCCATCTCAATTTGTTTTAAAGTTAAAGTAAGCATAAACTATGTTGCAAAAATTTGTTCGAAAGTTGCTTGTTGGTTGTTTGTTTGTTGTGGTCTGCCGTTACTGTTAGTTAGTACTTGCTTATAGACTACATGTTTTTATTACATTTCATTTACGTAATTATTCATAGTGTTTCATTCCATTTTGTTTGTTTTTAGCTTACACGCTACTATTTATATATATTTATATATGTCTGTAGTCATGTTGTTGTTGTTGTTTTACTCTTTAGATTTGATTTAATGAGAGTGTTTGAATTCAGTTTATTACATGTATACAAGGTGTATCATAGCGTTCGGTCGGAGTAGATAAAACTGAGCATCGAAGGCCCCAAATCTTCAAAAGTTATTGCTCTATGAATTTTGCATAACATTTTGTTATCCTTATTGTAAAAATCTTATCTAATTAGAATCATCTTTGTTTCTTATCTACACAAGCACATTTCTGCTGCTGCTGCTGACATCCTCCATACTTAACAGACTTAACAAAATGTATATTATATAATTTTGTTTTATAATATTTTTTTGTTTTTGTTTTTGTTTTGTTTTGTATTTTGTGAATGCTTTTCAATGAAAAACATCGCCTCTCTTGGCGCCTAAACTTGCTGCTGGTGCTGGCCACCAGCGCGTATGATTATGATTATGATTATTATCCGCGTAGTGGTTGTGGTGCTGCTGCTGATGATGCTGGTTGTGGTTGTGTTGTTGTTCCTGTTGTTGTTGCAGGTGGTGCTGTTGCTGTTGCCCTGACGCACCACCCTGCGCCGGCTACTTTGGTTGTCAATCGTTCTTCACTGGATAGTAGATTAGATCGGGCTGCTGTTGTTGCATATGATGCATATAGTCATTGATTGGCGGCAACACAGACTTGCTATCATCGCCGAGCATGGGATAACCACCGACACCGACACCAACACCCACACCGACTGGTGGTGCTGTACGCTCATAGACGTTGCCATGCGGCGGTGGTGGTGGCAACAAATGTGTAGCGCCCGCCAACGAATGCAACGGCTGCTGTTGCAGTCCATGCGGATGCGGATGTGGGTGCGGATGTGGATGCGCATGTGGATGATATGGCTGGAAGCTATTATGCTTCTGCTGTTCGCTGACTAGCTGCTGCTGCTGCTGTTCGCTCAGCGCACTGTGGTTGTGATTGTGATGCTGTTGCTGCTCGTAGTAAACGTTGCCCGTTGGAACTCCGTGCCGCATTAGGCCGGCGCCGTATGCAGCAGCTGCATTGTGATGTTGCTGACCCGCCTGATGTTGCTGCGACTGTTGTGGTTGCTGCTGCTGCTGGGGTTGCTGTTGCTGCGATTGTGGCATTAAATCAAAGTTGTACTCCAAAGGCGTGGGATTCGTGTCGATGAGATTCGTCAGAATGCTGCCAATATTATTGTAGTTGTGTGCATCTCCCTGCCCCACTTGATTCACCTGCGGCGCTGCTGTTGCTGGCTGCTGCTGTTGTTGTTGCTGCTGCTGCTGCTGTTGCGGTTGCGGCTGTTGCTGCGGCCACATGTGCTGGAAGCCCAATAGATCGCCAGCTAAGGCGGGATCTTGTGGCGCCTGTTGCTGCTGCGGCTTGTTGCCGACAACAGCGGCTTGCTGTTGGGTGGGCGGCGTTGGTGCGCCCACGTTCATTGGAAGCCCGAGAAACTCGGTCGAGTCGACAATGTAGAACTTGTTGTCCTTCAGCTCGACCGGTTGCGTGTTTGGTGCCCCACCAAAGCCCATGTTGCCCCATGAGTCAGTCGCTTGTTGTTGTTGCTGCTGTTGCTGTTGCAAAAATTGCTGTTGTGTTGCTGACGCAGCGGCCGATGGCGACGGTTGTGGCTGAGGAGATTGCAAACGCGAGTGTTGCTGATGTTGCGGCGAATGACTGTGACGATGCTGCTGCAGCAGCAACTGATGCTGATGATGCATTGGTGTCATGTGATGCGGCGAACTAAAGTGTTGCTGCTGCTGCTGCTGCTGTTGCAACTGCTGTGCCTGATGCGGATGCGCATGCGCATGCGGATGTGGATGCGGATGTGGACTCTGTGGCGTGTGGCTGCGCATATGCTGCTGCTGTTGCTGTGGTGGCTGTGGCTGCGGCGGCTGCTGTTGTTGTTGTTGCGCTTGTTGCGCCTGCTGCTGTTGTTGCTGCTGCTGTTGTTGCTGCTGCTGTTGATACTGATTCAAGACCTGATGCTGCTGATAACCGACAGCTGGATTGCCGGTGGGCTCGAAGTGAAACTGGCTCTCCGGCCCGCCAAAACTGTTCATTCGCTGCAGATGCAGTTCCGGCGTGCTGTTGTTCGGCGTATGCGGTGTATGCGGAGTATGGCGATGATGCGGCGGCTGCTGCTGTTGCTGCTGTGCAGTTGGCAACGCTTGCTGTTGTTGTTGCTGTGGCGTTGGTGGTGGTGTTGCTGCCGCGTGTTGCTGCTGCTGCTGTTGATGATGCAACGCATTCTGCTGCTGCTGCTGTTGTTGTTGCTGCGTCGGAGGCTGCTGCTGCTGCTGTTGCAACTTATCGGCACTAAAGCTCTGATTGTACATGGAATTTTGCTGAGATTCGCTCGTGGAGACCGAGTGCTGTGACGTAGATGCCGTCGATGATTGCGAACTGTTGCTGCTCACGATGGCGGCATTGAACGGGTCCTGCTGCGAGCAGCCCGGCGTCGTCGACAATGGTGGCGGCGGTGTGGGCGTGGCTCCCACACTACCACCCTTCCCAACGCCCGACTGCATCTGCTGCTGTTGTTGTTGCTGTTGCTGCTGCTGTGTGGCTGCAGCTGCCGCACCTGCTTGTGACTTTGCCTTGCTGATCGCTGACTTTTTACTAGCCTTCACCGGCGGCGGCCCCGGCATATCAGGCAGTGGCAACATATCTATAATATAAACAAAGATGAATAGTTAATAAATTGTGCAGAAATTGAGGATGCATCGCTGCACTTACCCTCTTCATTGGCCTTGGGGAAACGCTGTTTGCCCTTTTTGGGTGGCGGCGGCTGATTTCCATGCATCGTCTGTTTATGGCGCACCAAATGCGTCTTCCACTTGAAAGTCTGCAAAAAACAAATATTATAATAAAGATCACCCATTATTCCACAAGTTGCCAGATTATATTTACCTGATCGCAGTGATTGCAGCAATGCGGCCGTTCCTCAGAGTGCGATGGCAAATGGCGTTGCAGTGATTTGGCCGAACCGAATCTCTTGCCACAAAGGGTGCACTTGCACTCGGAGACATCGACATGAGCGTTGCTGTAGTGCTCCTTGAGTGCGGGATATGTAAAATAGGAGGAGCCACACATATCGCACACATACGTGCGCTTCACCTCCGTGTGCAGCTGCACATGCCGCTCCAGATTGGCCTTGAGCGTGAAACGATTCTGGCAAATGTGGCACTCAAAGAAATTGTCACGCTTGTGCACCCGTATGATGTGCTGATAGAGGGCATTCTTCGATGGAAACTCGGAGCCACAAACCTCGCAGATGGCGCCATCGGCCTTGTGGCCAGTCTCCTCAAAGTGCTGCTGCAGCTTCTTCTGCGACAACTTCAGGCCGCACTCGCCGCACGGGAAGACTGCAAGTCCAAATACAAAATTGGGCATTAGTTCAAAAGCTTTTGTTGTGTTCGAAAATACAATCAATGAAATAAAAAGAAAATGCGCTTTCGCCTGCCGTTGGCTTTGGTGAAATTTACATTCGGCTCGACTCACTTTTGAAATCCTTCTTGTGCGACTCCACATGGGCATGGAACTGCTGTCGACGTGAATAGGATTCACCGCAGGTCTCGCACACAAACGGAAACTCCTTCACATGCATCGTCCGATTGTGTTGAATTATCTCCTGCAATAAAATGAAATGTGTTAGCAAATATTTATGGTTTAAGGACGCGTTCTTTTTACCTCCAGGGTGTTACCATTGGGCTGACCACAGTCGTGACAGTAGCCGGGATGCATCTTGTAGTGGTCCAGCAGCGATTTGCGCTTCCGATACGACTTGGGGCACAGCAGGCAAATGTAGCTGGGCTTGTCCTTTTTACTGCCGCCGGGCGTATGGCTACCGCCGAGCTGGGAGGGTGGCGCTTGCAGGGAGGTGCTGCTGCTGCTGCCGCCATCAATGAGCTGCTGCTTGGCCGCGTCCAGCTCGTCAATCTCATTGTCTAGGTCATCGTCATCCTCCTCGCCCGACAACTCATTGTCGTCCAGCTCAAGTGATGAGTTCAGCTGCGATGATCCTCCAATACCACCCGCTGCACCCAAATGCGTCGTTGGCTGCGACTGCGAATGTGGATGTGACTGGGGATGCGGATGGGGATGAGGATGGGGATGCGGATGCAGATGCGACTGACGGTTGTTCATCAGTTGGGCATGCTGATGCTGGGGAAAAGGGCTCTGTTGCTGCTGCTGATGCATTTGCATTTGCATCATTTGCTCAATGATTGGCGGCATCGAGAGCGGATTATTGCTTGAATTATAATGGTTCTGGTTCTGACTCTGCGTCTGGTTCTGCGACTCGTTCTGCAGCTGAATCTCAGTGCCAGCCATTAGCTGTGTTGTCGCCGACATCGCTACGCCATCGATGCCATAACCGCTTCTCATTGGTGGCATCGATAACTGTTGCGATTGCGACTGCATCTGCGCCTGATGATCCCGATCTCGATCCCGATCCTGATGCGGCCCGGACTGCTTCGAGGGATGGTCAGGCGGCAGCTGCTGCTGTGAATTGAGCGCATTATTGCTCTTGTTACAATTAATGTTGTTGCTGTGCATATTGCTTGACGTAAGGCCATTGATCACAAGATTGCCACCACTACTGCTGCTGTTACTGCTGCTGTTGATTAAAATGACAAATATTTGTATAAATGAATTCATTAATGTAATCAAATAAACAACCAAGCTAAAGTTCTCTAGTTGAGAGTCTACAACTAGGTTATCATACAAATATGTCGAATGACATTATGGGAAAAACCCTTTTTCAATTGTAACCAATAACAAATTAAATTGCATTAATTCCTCAGAATTGAATATATACCTTACTGATATATATATTTCTATATTAATAATCACCCTCTCTCTTGGCTGAAAATATAGAAAGATTATTATTCTTTTAACTATTACACTCTTAAAAAACTCGCCCTAAATTTTAGTAAATGGTTTTCTTAGTTAGAGAAAATATATATAAAGCAATAGAAATAGATTTAGGACAAGCCTCACTAAATAAAATAAGCCTCACTCGTATACTGAATTTTTACTCCTAATGCTTTAAAATTATTTCTAAAATTTTTATTTAGAGTGGTTTACTAAAAACTTAACGCCTTTTTTTGGGGTGTTTTAAAAATACAAAATGTACTTATTGAAATTAATACAGCAAATTGACCCCTGCTGTTTTGGAAGTTATTAATCAAAAATAAAAATACTATTTTCTGTCAATTCTATAATTCTAGATAAAAATCTCGACTAGAGAGCTCCTTGGTTGCTTAAATGTCAATTGTTTTAGCTTACAGATGGTGCGAATGAAGCTGCTGCCCATGGCTGGTGTCCATGAGGAGGGAGGCGATGCCGTTGTCGTGAACGGCGCTGCTGTTGCTATTGCTGTTCCCACTGCCGCTGCAGGTGCCAGTTACGCTACCCAATCCACTGCCGCAGCCGTCACCAACGTCGCCGGCGCTACCACCGGCACCCGCCAGCATCATCTCATCTATTTCTGGCTCCATTTCGAGCCCATCGATGAGACGACCTGCGCCTACACCATCATCAATGAACTCCTCAAACTTCATAATCTCCTGCGCCGCCGACGATAGCTGAGATTCCGTTTCCGACTCCAGCTCCGAGTCACCAAACGAAATGGATCTCAGTTGATGCTCTGGCTGCAGTTGCAACGGGGACACATCCACATCCAATTGCTGTTCCAACTGCTGCTGCTGCTGCTGCTCCTGATGCTGGATGAGCTTCTGCTTTTCCAGCTCCAGCTGCTGCTGCTGCTGCTGCTGCTGTTGCTCCTGTTGCTGTTCCAGCGCTAGTCGGGCAGCAACTGTTGCTGCTGCTGCCGCCGCTTCCTTTGCAGCTGCTGCTGCGGCCGCTTGCTCTGCTGCTGCTGCTGCGGCTGCAACAGTTTTCGCCAACTGTTTGCGTTCGCGTTGCAGTCGCCATTCATCTAGCCGCTGCTCGCGCAGCTCCTTTAGCACCCGTGTCGAGGGCGTGGTGCCCAGCAGCCGGCCGGTGATCACAAAATTCTCATAAAACTGCTTAAGAAACGGCTTGTGATGTTGACTCAGCGCCAGTCGCAACAGCAGACGAAACTGTGCCTTGAATGCCCGCTCACTGAACTCGCCGCTGCTGTGATGATAGCGCAAAGTGTACTGGTTGTCCTCGTGGAACACATAGCCATCGCCTAGACGTGTAGAACGTGTGGACAGCAGGTGGACAGATGGTGAGATAATATTGTTGCTGCTGCTACTGTTGCTAATGTGATTGTTGATTCGCTTTCGTTTCGCCAGCTTTTGTTGACGTCGCATTGAGAGCAGCTCATCCACCGCCTGCTCCTCCGTATGTTCATCGTCCTGCCCTTCCTCTTCATCATCTTCCCCGTCATCATCACCAGCGAATGTCGCCGCATAGCGTCGCTTCACCGTGTGTATCAGATCGAGTGGATCAGGGCTGGTTAGCAGCACACCGTGTCCGGCAACTCGTCGTCCGGCAATTCCGGCATTAACATTGTTGTTGCGATGATAGTGATGCAGTCCATGTTTAGCAATGGAAGATGAGTTCTCTTCTGTGTCAACATCCGCATCCAAATCGACATCGGCATCAGCATTGGTTACATCATTATCGAGGAAATCATCCTCCTCGTCGAGGCACATAAACTCCTCTTTGCAGAGAATTTTCTCAAAGTTTTGATTTAAATCGATCGCGGATGCTTCATCCTCGTTCTCTAGCTTGATTTTCACAACCCCGATTCCAGTGCCCGGTTCCGTCTTCTCCTTCTTCATGGCGGTAGCAGCAAGCAGCAGCTGCAACTGTTCTCTCTTCGCTAGCTGCACTCCGTCCTTCTCCTCCTCCACCTCCGCACCGGCGCCATTGTCAGTCGTCGGCTTACTGTGACTACTGTTAATGTACAGACTCCTGACGACTCTGTCGCAGGCCTCTGGATATTTGCACTTAAGCGTTTGCAGCAGAAACTTAATTGCATCGCACCGCGACGCAGCGTTCAGACTGTCCAGTAGATTCACTGACTGATCCACCTGCAAAGATAGGAAACAAATATTGTGTAAGTCAGAGTAAAAGTTTTTAGGGAAGAGCAAGTTTTGTTTGGGGATTCGTTTCATAAGATATTTAATATTTTTTATATATATATTAAAATAGGGGTAATTTAAAATGTAGTTTTTGTGGCTTAAAAATAAAAAAAATATACAAAACTTTAGTATGGTAAGTGCTTTGTAAATAAATAAAATTATATATACATGTTTTATTCTAAGCATCAGTCTTAAGTATAAGATCAGACTTAGGTTTAGATTATGAATGCAATAGAATAAAATAAAATAAATATATTTTATTACCAGTCCATATAACATTTAATCATTCTGTTTATTCTCATCTTTTAAATAATTCCTCTTTTTTTACTTCTATATTACATTTTTATTAGAATTAAAAATATTCTTTACTTTAGACTGACTTTAATTGATATACAATAAGACAACTTAGGACCTCTTGAAAAATATATATGTAATATATCAAAAGTTTTTATTGGATAATTTACTAGAATTTCTAAATAAAATATGTCAGATTTATAGTCAAACTGTGAATGCGAATAATAAATGGAATTGGGTTGGAATTTGGTTTGAAAGACATTTCCGTGACACTATCGACTAAACTGGTTTTTTCGAATCGATTTTCTGACTGTCATTAAAGCGGGAATTAATGTATATAAATATATGTGTGTCTGTATATAAATATATATATATATATATATATATATAGTGTATACAAATATATGTCTACAAGATACTTAAACTCAATGTGAATGTTAACCTGTTATTTCAAATGAGTATTGATAGTTTTTTTTTTCTTATGTTTCTATAGTGTTTCATGCAGATTTCCAGGTGCGGCAGTTTGTTAACCATCTCAATTAAATTTTAATTACAATTTCGCGTTAAAAATTACCAACTTCCGCTAGATAACCCCAATTTACAACGAATGAGGATAATAAATAAGAGTGCTGCAGAGTTGCCATGTGGTCGAATTAATTAAAGCTCCAAGAAAATCAAGTAATTATGTACATCAACTTATGTAATGTAATTTATTACATTCCAATTAAATTGAGCAGAGATAATACAAGAACACCAAAACAAACACACACACACACATAAACATGTTCTCTCAAAAACTGTCATCAAATGCAATTACAGATTATGATTTTCCAAACAATTTAATGCAATTAGAGCGGGAAGAGCGCGCACTCTGCTCAGCTTAGCTTCAGTCGGCGTCAACGTCGACTTCAGTGAAACCCGTCAGCAGACATCGCGGCGACAGCGACATCAACTGCGCTGCCAACGCAAACGATTAGCACACAGCACAACAACAACATAGCGAAATGGAAGATGGCAAAGGAAAAAGTGTATAAAAAATAGCATGAAAAATAAAAACAGACTATATACAGACACACACATACACATACATATACAATAATAATAAAAATAAAAAATAGCTCGCTGCCAGCGTCGATGGCAGCAACGAAAAGGGGGAGCAAAGAAATTAAAACAGCACACAATTTGTGCTACTTTTTCCCCATTCCACAATGTTGCCATCTCTTCTCTGAGTATATTATGTACACATTGTATGGAAGTGTGCGTCGTGTGTTTATATTTATGTGAGACTTTGTGTATATGTGTGTGCATTTGTGTGTATGTATGTGTATGCGTGAGTTAAAGCTGCGAGTCAACAAATTATTGTAGTTGTAGTTGTAAAAACATGATGGCGCTCTCTAAATTACTCTCCCACAACCCACCCACTGGCGGATATTTGTTTTGAGAGAGTGAGGGAGACAGGGAAGGCATATACATATATATATATATGTTTGAACGGGATGAGGACACAGCACTGAGCAACACAGCTCGGGGTCGCTGGCAATTTTTAAATACATATTATTTTGGCAGCAGCATTAATTAATTCAATGTTTGCATGAACTAATTCCCAACGAGTTCAGCAAAAAGGAATCGAGTTTAATTTCAAATGAAGGAATAATGACACTAACTATGTATATGTAGTAAAAAATCTTATTTATTGCCTTATTAAAAGAACAAACAAAAAATGTAATAACGAGAATGAATTGCTTCCGTAATGTTTTTATTAGAAATTAATATTATAATTGTCTCTAGAAGTAGCAACACTCTCTCGCTTTGTTTGCATTCTGCTCGTAATAAACAGATGGACACTGATGCCAAATATTAATATGTCCACGTGCGTTTGTTTACGTGTTACTGTGTTGCTATGTGCTTTGCAAAATGCATCTTAAACAAATGGAAAGAGAGGCATAGAAAAATAGGAAACGAGAGGCAAGGATTAAGAAAAATATTTAAATATTTTCAAAATCATGTATATGCTATTCTAACCGGTTATTTGATTTTACTTTGCCTAATAGCTACTTTTAAATACCTGTTACTGCGAATAGCTAAAAATTTAATTGCTTTAGTTTACAAGTGATTCTTTTCTTAGCATACAAAAATAAAATATTTGCATGTAAAAAGTTCTTTAAATAACTTTGAATACAATTGAGCACATCAACTACAAAAGATATGTATATACACATAAGTAATGAGAGTGCATAAGTATATGTTAGTGCATGTATATTTAGTATTTACAGTCATACGTGAGTATGTATAAATATTTGAACATAGGCACAAAGGCTTAAAATCTCTATACGACACAACTACAAAAGGAATATGTACAGAAATTTTTGTTTGTGTTCTTTTGTCTTACACAAATTTATGGTCTTTTCGATCTTTGTTTCCTCCTTTTATCGCATTTAAGTAGTAACACGAAGCACTAACCACTGGCATTTGCTACGAAACTAAATTTTAGCTTTTATCGGTTGTGTGTGTTGTGGGAGGGAAAGTGGGGAAAGGGATGGTCGGTCATTTATCAAGATACGTTTTAAAGAATGGGATTTACCGTATGTGCATACGAAAATCTTACTGCACTGAGAAACCAAAACATAGCTTACGGTAAACATTACAATAGGTAAATAATTCAGATTAGGGTATTCAATAAACTATTGTTTTTATGTAAACAGTTAATTTTTAATACAAATACATTTGGATTTGATTTATTTAACTTGGGTGCTTTTGCTGCTTCATCATTATCTGCTAGTTAATTTTAATATATTGTAATATACCTGTTCAACATACGCACAAGCGGTAAAGCAACAGGGAGAGAGAAATACAATAGAAAGATAGTGAGAGACACACAAACACACACACATACAAACATACATATTTAGAGGTGAATTTGTTTACATACATAACACATGCTTATTTAGGTTGCCAAACTGTAAACGTTGCAGCTGTAACTGAAGTGGGGCAAGAATAGCGGCTGCATTTTTAGCGAAAACTTATGTTTTACATTTTGTGCTCATGCACAACGTGTACTAGCACACACACAGCCATGCATTTAAGCTGACACACACACAATCATATATATATATATATATATATATACATATATATGTATCTAGTTATGTAGTTTTACTAATCAAATAAAAATAGCATTTACGTTGTCCTCCTTTATTAATGAAATTGGCGCAAAGAGAAATAAAACTAGCAGCACATGCACACATTCGAATGCATACATGTATATGTGTACAGTGGACCGTAGTTTGAGTGTCCCAAACTGTTTAGCAGAAATCAACAAAAAAAAAAACCGTGGGAAATAATTCTGATATATAAGCGTTAGTAACATTTGTATTTTATTTAATGAATTTATGTCCAGTTTTCTACCAATTTTCTATCGAGTTATCCAACTGTAGTTAAACTATTTAAAAAGATTTTTTACGACGGAGTAAACTCAATTAGAAGCGATAAAAGATTTATTTGGGAAGCTCAATTAATAAAAAAAAAATAAAGAAACTCCCATGTATATCTATTCCCCGACACCTACCTAGTTAAATGGGTTTTTAGGAGTCCCCAATTGGCTCTCCTATTTAGAAAGAGAAACGAATTTCTTCTTCAAGTGCATTCCAACAAGAACAGAATATGAAAAAAAGAGTCTAGAAGCCTGTTATTATACCACTGTGCACGCTGTTTACAATTTTTTACTTGTGCTTTGCTCGTTCATTCGCTCTCCCCCTTACACAAATACAAACACAAAAAAGAAACACAAACACAATCAAATTCATGCTCTCTCTCCCGCTGCTCTTGTGATGTTGTTGTTGATATTATTGTATTTGTAGTCAGAGTGGCGCGCACAAGTTGAATTTCGTAGTATTCGTAGTATTTGTGTACACATACATAGTTACAAACAAACATGCTCACATACATACATATTTAATCGTATGTAAATGTCATTGTTCATATTAAGCATAAGATTGCTTACGATTTGTGTATGTGTATGTTTGTGAATGTGTTCGAGTAATGTAATGTAGTTATAAACTAATAAAATAAAAATAAATATTTTCTCAAAACGACGAGGAAAACAAAACAAAAGTGAATAATAGCCAGCCCCACAATAACAATAATAATGAATAAATGGGTCGAAAGTGGGAGAACTTAAACCTTAAAATGACTGGCTTGTGGATTAAGGAAGGTACATGGAAAGAGTGGGGGAACAAAACTACAATTTATTTTAGAAAAAAGAAAAATAGAAAGAGAAGAGAAGAATGCTATTATGTGTGGCACGGGTTGAGGCAATGAGGAAAGGGAGTGCTATGGGTTAGTAGGTGGGTGGCTGGGATTAGGGAGGGATGAGGGAAGGGGCTGTGTAGAGGGGGCAAGGGCGTACAACACTGCGGAAGTTCTTCATACACAAACTCAAACAAAATGTCTGTCTGTGTGAGTGTTGGTATTGTGCAAGAAGAACCAATTGAGAGACGAGAATCGGAAAGGGAACAACGAGAAGGTTGAACGAAGCTTTTTATTTTTTTTTATAAATAATAGGAATGTCTAATCCCAAAAGAAGGGCTAACTTATAAAATAATAGGTATTGCTCTCTATAAACACATCAAATATGTATCACTTTTTAAGATTTGTTTATATTCACGGTCGCTGATCTCTTCAAATCAATCAAATCTGTCAATATTTGTAAATATTTACAATCCGAAACCAATTTCGAAAAATTTGACAAAATAAAGAAAAATCTACATATTTTTATTTATTTTATTTAACATAGCATTTTTATTATTTAAATACAATACAGTTTAAAATAAGCGACTAGTGCACACTGTACTTCACTTTATTTATTATCTTTCCCTCTCTCTCTCTCTCTGCTTTTGGATGGCTACTCTGTGTGTGCTCCGCTGCCGCTCTCTTCTTTGCCTACGCATTACACGTTGTTTTGCCACTCTCTCATTTGATAGTCGCACGGAATGTAGACTTACATATACAAACAAGCATGTGTTTGTGCATGTGTGTGTGTATGTAAGTATGTCTAAATGAACTTATTTATTTAGTCGGTGCAGGGGGAAGTGGGGGGTCAGGGCATTTAATAGGAAACATTATTTAATTACCAGTAATTTAAAATCCAACTGTGTAGTTTTGTTATCCATTTTGTTGTTGGTTTCTGCATTTGGCTGAATTTTATTTATACGTTTCACTTACACACACATATACAGCACACAGACACACATATACACTTGCAGCGAGCATACAAGCACAATATCTACATATATACAGCACACGTACACGTACACGTATTTATGTATGCATGTGTGTATTTTATTATTTCGATTTTTCTTTGCTTGTGTTTCGCGTTTCTTCTACTTGCTCGCCACAGCGCAGCTCTTTTTTTTCCTTTTTGCTTTTGATGTTATTTCATTTTCCTCATTTTCTTTTGGCTTTTATACGTTGTTAACGTTGACGGCTACTGCGGATGTCGTCGCTGCTGCAGCTGCTTCTACACAACTTTTCACTGTATTGACAACATTGAGATATTGCCATTGGTTTCACATATTTCACATGCACATTTTATTATTGCATAAATCTATACAAATATCAAATGAATTACGAATATTCCTCTCTATTTATATATAGAGATATGTATATAAGTACACTTAACTATTGCTGCTGCCTGCTTGATTGCCACTTTCTGTGGCACACGCACGCACACACAAATACGTACACACACGCACACATACAAACGCTCGCACACTGCCTCACACGCGCTCATACAGACGCGCGCTCAATGATGATCTGCTGCGTAGGAAAAATGGCTTTGCTTTTACTTTTATTGGTTTTCCGATTTGCGTAATCTATACGCGTACTATTCCGTCATGGGAAACCGATTATTTACTAATTTTACAAATATATTTTACTTTTTTTGGGAGCGAAAACTGCAAAAAGCGACGGAATTTCCACAAAATGTTTTGTACAGTATTTTTTTTTATATTTTTTTGGTGCATACGTTAAACAGGGTAATATTTAGTAGATTTTCGAGACAAGAGCTGCCAACTCGCTCGAATTGCAAGAGTTGCCACATCGGCGCAGTTGTATCGTGATAGCCATTTGAATCGCATGTTCTATCCCATAATTTTGAAATTTTATTTCACATACAAAATTAATCATCAGATAAGAATTACAAATAAAATATGTACCAAGGACAATGGGGTAAAGAAGAATGCTTAGGATGATTTTGACTGCTGGGCCTGTTTCTCCTTCTTGGCAGCCTCGGCTTCCGCCTCCAACTTATTGTATTTCACAATAAGCTTCTCCACATCGGATTTCTCGAGGACATTGTAAACGGTGGCATTGTTGATGCGTTGCAGGGTGGCCATTTCCACCTTCTCCGGCGTTAGTTTTGTAGTATCCAATGTCTTGCTCAGCACCTTGACAGCCAAATCCTTGGCCTCCTCCAACTTAATGTTATCCTTATCGGCCAACTCCTGTTTCAGCATGGAAATGGCGGCGCCAAAATTATTGCCTATACAGGTGGCCTTCCAGCCGCCATAGTTGCCACTGGGATCAGACTGATAAAGCTGATAGCCATACTTGCTGTCCCAGCCCATGTACAGCAGCGAAACGCCAAAGGGACGCTTGCCACCGTACTGGGTGTAAGCCTGCTTGATGTCGCACAGATGCGAGACAAGTTGTTCGCAGGGAATCACCTCGCCATAGCTGAACTGATAGCGTTGTGCAATCAAACGCAGCTCCGACGTCAGGACATTCGCATCGGACGTAATCCCAGCCACAGAGCAGACCATATTCCTTTGAAAAGAAATAAGTATTAAATATGCACATTTTGGAAATTGGATTCACGTCTTACTCATTTAATTTGTAGATTTTCTCGGACGGAATCGCATTGTCCAATAATTTGTTTGTACTGCGGCATTCGGCGGCAAGCACAATGCCATCTTCGGCGAGGATGCCGAGACATGTGCCGGCATGCGATATAGCCTCCATTGCGTACTCTACCTGATATAGACGCCCCTCCGGCGAGAAGATCGTGGTCCGAGAATCATAGCGACGCGCCTAAAATATAAAATTGCAGAATAAAATAACATTTTTTTGCCGTAATTAGGCAAATTGCACATGCAAATTATTGACATATACGTGCGTGTTGTGTTTAATTGAAATGTACTCATTACATAGACTTGTACTTAGTCGTGAATTTAAGTGAACTTACCATTTTGATTTAGTTTTAGAATTTACGTATTTTTGAGAAAGTCAAGCAGAATTGCGGCGTCGAATGTTTTCCCTGCAAATAGTACTTGTCATTCCCGACCAGAGTTGTCAGTCTTGCTCGAATTAATGTTTGTTAGAGACGCTGTCGATATATTTGCAATCACTAAATGAAGAAAATACGAAGTCATGCGGACTCATCGATAAATGGAAGCGAATAAGTATCGACAACTTTATGAATGTTGTAAGTCTGGTCACTCGAAAGATATTTGTGCTTCTAATTGGCGGTTAATATTTAAACTGTTTGGCAATTGAAAATGCTGTAAATATTATTTATTTCCTATGCGTTTCTGTGCGGATGTTTAATATGTCTTGGCGATAATAATTTTATAAATCATTAAAATAATACTATTTAAATTATTTAATAAATTATAATAATAATTATACAACCTTACAATTTTAGTCAATTTTTAAAATGAGGTTGCACAGTGATTTTCTGATAAATGGCAGCAGTCGGACGAAGCAATCGGAAATAATGATTTAATACAGAACTAAAATATATACAGTAAGTCAATTATAATAAAGTATATATATTTATTCTGTTTTTGTTCTTAACATTAAATCATGGTGTGTTTCTAAAGCCGTTTCGAAATGCCAGAAAGACTAGGCAAACGCACAGAATTTACTGGGACATAAACACTGCTGAAGTAGAGACGATTATTGCTTAGACACTGGAGACCCGCAGCGTACAACATCGAGACGCTTTAATTGTTGGTGGCACGCGACACACGTTTTTTTTATTGTTAGACTGTTGCTCCTTTCGACTGGCAAACATTTTAAATTCAAATGCATTACAATAACACAGAGGAACCCGTTGCCCAACTGTCTGTTGTTGGCTGACATTGCGTCTTCTTGTGGCAACCTTCGCCTTTCGCATTTAAATTGACGATTGCCGGCACCAAATTCAGTTTCTTTGGCGCCACCCACTGACGATTTAGCCGAATCGAAACGAATGACAGCCATTGGTTGTCTTGCCTCGGCTTGCGATGCTTGCTGCCCCCAAGTGTCCTGCTACATCTACATCCTTCTGCTGACGCCCCGAGCATTGGTTCCTATATAAAGGGTCCAGACATTTGCCTCTGGCCTCATTCGTTAAACGCGCCTTTCAATGTTCGGTCAAAACTTTATTCGGTATAAGTCAAATCCCTGCCTTGGAATATTTTCTTCATTTAAAGTGCAACCAGAGGCATTTCATTAAAAGTAACTTCGAAAATGAAATGCAAAGTGATAAGTTCAATTATTGAGCATAGCTTAAAGGGATTACGGTCCTTAAGCACAATCCTCCATTAAAGTAGCAAAAGTTTCGAAAACATTTTGCAGCAAAAAAGCTGGAACATTTTCTTAATTTAAAGCTGAACCTGTTGAATTTCATTAGAAGTGAATTGGAAAGCATAGTGCAAAGTTGAAAAGTTTAATTATTGGGAATACAAATAAAGGATTACGGTCTTTGAAAACAACCCCCTTTTTTTTAAAGTGGCAAAAGATTCCAAAACACTTTAAAGCAACAGCTCGAAAAAAAATTAGATGCGCATCATTATCTTTGTGTAAGTGTTATTTGAATTAATTTCTCATTAAAGTGAATTAATCGAATACATACAATTATTGTTTTGTTTTGACTTTAAGCATATTTTTGTATTTCGTTTCTAAGAAGTATATATTTAGAAAGTTTTTAATAATGTTGGTGTGATGCTCAAAATTTAGTTATAATTATTAGAAAATATGACTTTTCAGCTTATCTTTGTATTTATATATTAATTGTGTGTAATTTAAAATGGACAAGAATTGAAATTATTTATTCATCAATTGATTCAAGCACAATTCAGATAAGTGTAAATTACATTTCGAAAATTAAAAATACTCTTGGTGAACCCATAATTTTAAATAGCACGATGTACAATATGTTGTGGATTAAACAGATTATATATCTGACTACACTGATGCCCCATGTATGGGGTAGTGTTAATGAGTCGTTGGAGGAGCAAGGCGAATCAAACATGGCTAGCATAATGTATCCATACAGGAATGGCAATGAAAACATCGATATAAACTATGAGCGCATTCGAAGGTCCAAAAATCAAAAGGCTCCCTTCAACGAAGGGGACAATAGCAAGATGCGTGTCTACAATGTGGGCGTCCTAATGGCCTCCCATTTGGGTAAGTGAACTGTGTTTGCTTTTGGGAAAACAATCGGAGACGGCAATCGGAGTCGGTTTTCTTGCATTTCAGATTCACCTTTTGATCTGGAACGTTGCGGACCTGCTGTCGATTTGGGCTTGGATGAAATTAACAGACTATTCCTTGCTCCACACAATGTCACGCTGGTCAAGAAGAAGGCCAGGTGAGTGCTGGGTGGCTGCTCGCATCGTTGATTCGAGTCCTCAATTTCCCACTTTGCGTGAATTAAACCTGTACTTCATCAATGACTCCACGACTTTTCAACCTTTCTCCGCCTCCTAATGCGGTCTACACTCACAAAAAAAAAACATTTCTATCAAATTGCAGTAATTGCTGAAATTAATCTTGATTTTTTAGACATTATTATTTTTTTTGTTTTATTTACGTTACGAATTTCTTTAATATTAAAATATTTAATTTAAAATAAATTGTTTTTTTTTTTAAATTTTTTCAAACATAATTTTTTATTTATTAGAGATTATTTTTTCTTGATTCTATTTATTTTTTTTCTGAGTGCGCTCCAAGATAAAAACACTCTCAGCTTGTTGCGTGCGGCACGAGTCGAGTTAATTACTCGAATTTCATGGGCGCACTTGGCTTCTAATCCCCAAACCCCAACCCCATTTCCATTCCCAACCCCCGATCTGTTTGCACTGCATGTATTCCCCAGAAAATGGTTTGTATCTTTTCAAACGCGCGCTTTGCTAACCAGTCTTAAACGATTACCTTTTTGCCATTGCCTACCGCCTCATCGCCACTCCGTGATAGTTACCCATCGTGCTCGGGAGCCAAGGCGCCAGGACTGGCAGCGGATATGCATTTCAAGGACGATGTCATCGCGTTCATAGGACCAGCGTGCGCATTTGCTCTGGAGCCGGTTGCCCGCCTGGCCGCCTATTGGAACACGCCCATTATAACGGGAATGGGAGATCAGGTGAGTATCTGGATCAGTGTGTTTGCTGCCAGTGGTTTGCCATGCCAGCACGTATTGCTCGAACACACCGCACAGCAAGTGGCTTGCAATTATGTGACCCGCTTGGTAGCAAATCCATCGACCCTCATCCAGTTAAATTGCTTGCGACACTTAACAATTAAACACGACTTTAAGCAGCCACTAAAAGCGCTCATTTTGCGTGGAATCATTGCATAAACATATCTTAATCTCTTCCCTTCTCTCCCCCTTCCCATCCAATATAGCCGCCTTCATCCGAGAGCGAACTTACTGTCACCTCCGGAATACTGGGCAGAATACACAAGAGCACGGTGAGTGAACTTATACACATCTAAATTAATTACTTAGTTAATTAATTAGTTAATCAAAAAACATATCTCTTCTAAAAGTTAATTTCAAGTCTTTTAGTTTAGTTGAACTTTAGGTGAATTCATCAATTTAATGTTTTTACTTTTTGTTTCACTCAATACTCATTTTTAAAGCTACACTCAAAAAACAAATTGTCATAATATCAAACATTTATTCTAAAACAGCAGAGTGTGTCTATCTGAAAATCCGTGTATATTTTAAAGTGTAAAGTTTTTACGTAACTCTTCATTTTATGGTAAATTTGTAATATTCAGTTCAATTTTTTTGAGTGTTATGTCGGAATGTTTTGGCCATAATAAAACTATTATAAAGTTAATTTCTAGCTAACACTTTGCCTTATCAATAATTGAATTGCAGGGCATGTTCAAGGATAAGTCCAAGTATCCAACACTTACACGAATGTCCTATTGTCAGTGTCGCCTGAAGCTGGTCTTCGCCAGCATTTTTCGTCAATTCAAGTGGAAGCATGTGGCACTGCTCGTCGATCGCTCCGAGCTGTACTCTTTGACCGTGGGCAAGAATCTGGAGTACGGTCTGCAGCAGGAGGGACTCTTGAGCTTTGTGCGCGAGCTGAACGGCAACGAGGAGGAGATCTATGAGAACTATCTCAAGGATGCGAGCATGTATGCACGTGGTAAATATTGATATATATGTATATATTGTATATGTGTAATATAAACTACGTCTTTGATTGCAGTGGTCATTTTGTCTGTACGAGGTGTTCTCGTGCGCAAATTTATGCTCGCCGCACACAGTTTGGGTATGACGAACGGGGAGTGGGTGTTCCTCGATGTGGAGATCTTTCAAAGTGCCTACTGGGGCGACAGTGACTGGAAGCTGGACGATGAGAATGATATGCGTGCCCGCAAGGCATACGAGGCACTGTTGCGCGTCTCCCTGCTGCAGCCAACTAGTCCCACCTATCAGGGCTTTGCGGAAAAGGTCCGTGAGATTGCTTTATCCGAGTATAATTACACGTTTTTCGAGAATGAGGAGGTCAATTTCTTTATTGGCGCCTTCTTCGATGGTGTCTTTCTGCTCGGCATGGCACTGAATGAGACTCTCTCGGAGAACGGTGACCTACGCGATGGTCTGACCATCACTCGACGGATGTGGAATCGCACTTTCGAAGGCATAACGGGACAGGTGCGCATCGATGACAATGGGGATCGCGATGCAGATTACTCGATTCTCGATCTGGATCCCATCAATGGTAGATTCTCAGTGGTTGCACATTACTACGGTCTTCACAAGTGGGTTGCTTTTAGTGTTTTAAATAAATATATATTTAAATTCATTATTTTTTTTTTTGCACTTGCAGGAAATATGCTGCTGCGCATGGCAAGAAGATTCATTGGCCGGGTGGCTGGGAGGGTCCGCCACCAGATGTGCCACCCTGCGGATTCCTGGGCAATGCTCCAGGCTGTCATGGAAATGGTGAGCTATTTTAACGATTTAATAATTTTTATTTAATTATTAATAAACTTCCGTTTTTAGGGACCACATTCATGTATTCGGTTTTTGGACTAGCTCTGTTTTTGGGTCTTGTGCTTCTCGTCATTTGTCTGCTGCAAAAGTGAGTAAAATTTTAATAAAATAATCCAGAACTAAGCAAATTGTTTAAATTGTAATTTGTAACAAAAAAAACCATTATTATTTCACTTCTTTGCCAGGCAAATGAAGCTCAGCAAGGAGCTGCACAATATGTCCTGGAGAGTGCGACCCGAAGATGTCCTGATCGAAATGGGTGGCATGTTTGGCTCGAAGGGTGGACTACAGCGCCTGGATGTGGAGAATATATCGCTGCAGCAATTTGGCATACATTCTGGCAGAGCTTCGATTGCCAGCTTTGCATCGCTGCCACCTCAAGTCTACACAACGATTGGACAATTCAAGGGCGAACGGGTTGCGATCAAGAAGGTGAATGTCAAGAAGGTGGAGGTGACCTCAACACTGCTCTGGGAGATCAAGCAGGCGCGCGATGTGAGCCACGAGAATACAGTGCGATTTGTGGGTGCCTGCATCGATTTACCACGACCCACTGTCCTCATCCTAACCGAATACTGCTCGCGAGGCAGCCTCAAGGATGTACTCGAGAATGAGGCCATTGAGCTGGATTGGAACTTCCGCATGTCGCTGATACACGACATTGTCAAGGGCATGAGTTATTTGCACAACAGTGATGTTGTCGCCCATGGAAAACTTCGCTCCTGCAATTGCCTCATTGATGGACGATTCGTCCTGAAAATCTCTGACTTTGGATTGAACACGCTAACCACACCTTCGGATTTTGTGCGCGATCAGAATTATTATACCAGTAAGATAAGTCTTCAAAGTTCCTTGCACTTCTAGAAAGTGGATTACCTGAGTGTTCCCTTCACCATTATTTCAGAGCTGCTGTGGATAGCCCCAGAGCTGCTGCCGATGACCTCGATTCCCGGCTGTCCGGCAACTCAACGGGGCGATGTTTACTCCTTTGGCATGATATTGGAGGAGATTGTAAATCGAGGTGGACCCTATCAGGAGGCGCGACAACAGGGCATGGATGTGCACACAATTCTGCATAAGGTGCGCCAGTGTGAATTTCCACCATTTCGACCACTCATACGGGAGAGGGAATGCCCACCGGATCTGCTTGTTCTGATGGAGAAGTGCTGGGCTGACAACCAGGAGGAGCGTCCAGCATTCTCCATAATAAGAAGCAACATACGCACCATTATGAAGTAAATGAATCTCGGAATTTTTATTGTATTTATTCTTATATTATTTGTATTGAATTCTGCTCTGTTTTTTAGAGGCTTCTGTGAGAATCTAATGGATGATCTGTTGAATCGTATGGAACACTATGCCAACAACTTGGAGACGCTCGTGGAGGAGAAGACCCGTCAGCTCAGTTTGGAGAAACAGCGCACCGAGGAGTTATTATATCAGATTCTGCCACGTCCCGTCGCTCAACAGCTAATGGCCGGAGATCTGGTGGAGCCCGAGGAGTTTAGCAGTGTTACTATCTATTTTAGTGATATTGTGGGCTTCACCGAGCTCTGTGCTCGCAGCACGCCCATGGATGTGGTCAATTTTCTCAATGATCTTTATAGCACCTTCGATCGCATTATTGGATTCTACGACGTGTACAAGGTGGGCTAAGATTGTAGATGACTTAAAGTGTTAAAAATGGTTCAGGATATTTATATATTTGTTAGGTGGAAACTATTGGAGATGCCTATCTGGTGGTCTCTGGTCTACCGGAACCCAATGGCGATAAACATGCTCGGGAAATCGCTTTGATGGCATTGGACATTCTGCAGGCTGTGTGCTCCTTTAATCTGCGACATAAGCCCGATTATAAAATACAGATACGGATTGGAATGCATTCGGGTTCCGTCTGCGCCGGCGTCGTCGGCAAGAAGATGCCCCATTACTGTCTCTTTGGGGACACAGTAAACACCGCTTCACGTTTGGAGACCACCGGAATGCGTATGTCACCAATTTATTAATATGTATTTGTAAATTACTTGATAAGATTGTTTCCATAGCTGGCAAGATTCATGTTTCATCGGCCACCAAGGCCATCTTGGACAAGTTTGGCACATTTAAATTGGAGCACAGGGGCGATGTGGAACTGAAGGGGAAGGGCACGGTGACAACCTACTGGCTAAATAGCACCACCGAGGCGGAGGCACGTGCTCCAACTCCTCCGCAAATAACCAACGACGAGGTGCCATTCCCCCTGCTCTTTGCTGGCATGGGGAAGTGAGGGGAAATTATGGGCGAATATCCTTTAAGTGCCAACCAAAGTATGCCAAGTACAAATCTAGCTTGATCTCTGTCTATTAATGATTAATGGCTCTCGAATTTAATATAGCCAAATAGTTGCTCAATTTATTTTTGATTTTCTACATGATCAACTTTATAATAATAGTTAAAGTTACCTGAAAAAAATCTAAGTATTTTCAAAAGTCAATAATTAAAAGCGCTGTGATATTTATGAAAGCTAAGCGCAGAAATTTTAAACAAACAATGAACATAAAATTTACCATCCAAATAAATAATAGCAAAACTATGCAACTTTTACAACATTCCAAACACATTTAATAACCACAACAATCTGAAAGATTAAGAGATCTTCGAAAAGTTGATCCTTACTATTTGAAATATATGTTATTTGATGTTTTTATGTATTCCAATATGTATTTATATTATGTGTATAAGTGTTGCTGTGGATATTTTGAAATGCATTCAATTTACATGCTTATAAAGGGTATATATATTATATATACATACAAAGTCTACTGTTTATCATTATATTATATTTATTTTCTTTTGGCAAATATAAAAACCAAATATTTACTTGAACTGTAAAGTCAAGTAAATTAACTCTGTACTTAATATATGTTAACAATTTGTGAAAGTATTTTATTTTCAAAAAGCTATTTATGTATATTATTTTCAGCATATTAAAATTTGTTTGTTGTAATATTTCTTAAAATAAAAGTGGAAAAGAAAGTACAAAAATCAACGATAAATGTTTTAATTACCAAAACAAACAGGTCTTAATTAGAAGAAAACTAGAAATAATATTTAAAAACGTAAAATATCGATTAAATTATCGAATAAATTGAGTTCTCTCAAATTGAAAATGAATTTTAAGCTCATCCCATCTTATTAAGGGTATGTTTTGCGAAAGCTTCACTTCGAAAGCTGCTGCAAGGATGTGTTTAACGGAATTTTAGCTGGGTGACAAACCGGTAAATTTGGCCAACCCCTGCAAAGAAACAGCTGTTTGTGCGCTGTAAAAGCTTTGCTGACATTAGGAAAATATCTTTGCAAAGCTAAAAGCGAAAAAGGGAATCTGAACAAAAACAAAAGTGAGAAAATATTAAATGAAATGTGTTTGCAAATGAAAATATACATTAAAATAAATACGAGAGAGTCTGCTGTCGATGGGCTACATGGCCAACGAAATTAGCGACGTAGAGCCAATAGATACCAGATCCCAGATATAGCTACAAGTGCTACCTGTTTAGTTCATTCGCCGCCAGCATCCAGCGAGCAGAAGAAGAAAAAAGTTGCCAAGGAACTCATCCGGCAATAAGATGAAAATATTTCGATTGCGCTTGTTTAAATTGCTGCTTTTCGGTTTTATTATTATCAATTTGATTCTGTTGTATTATACATGGAACTCGCTGCTCTGGCGGCGCATCACCCGAGCACTTGGCGGCAGTTCGGCCAGCGAGGCGAAGCCAAAAGCGGATGCGGTGCACGGTGCAAAGCTTTCGCCCAAGGATAAGGCAAGGAATGCCAACAAACACATACGCAAGTCCATAACAATTGTGTTCTTTGGCCACTACAACTTCGAGCAGGATCTGCGACCGAGCATCGAGAGGTAATAATTTCGAATATACATGTATCTTTGAGTTGGCAAATATATTGTATATTCATGTTATTATTAGCATACTGGATGTGGTGCCCAATATGCCCATTCTGGTGCTGCAGGAGGGGACTTCCGAATACGCCTATCCACCCATCAGCTTCGAGCGGAATCTGACCACCGGCGAGGAGCAGACGGTGCACTTTATGAGTCTCGCCTTCGATGTACGCCGGACACGTGAGCAACTAAATCCCTTGGCTGCCATACACACAAAATATGCCCTGATCATGCCGGACAGTGTCCGGTTGAGCAGCAAGAATCTGCTGCAGAAAATACTGCGTGAGATGAACACCAAATCGGGATCGCAGCAGCAGCGCGTGACTGTCGCCATGGAGGAGACAGTGCGTCGCCTGTTAATCATTCCATTTGCGGGCAATCAGAAAGCATTTAGCAGCTGCGCCAAACTCAATCTGGATTTACCCAACTGGACGATGAAACTGGATGCTCGCAATGATAGCACACATTGTGACTTGGTATATAGATAGACATGACGTACATATATATATATATACTAATCTTGTTTCTTCCTTGATAGTTCCTACAAAAACATGCAATTTTGATAGACGTTGCTGCACTTGGAACGATGCCAGAACCCTTCGCACTGCCCTTTCCGGAGATGCTCTACGTGCAGGCCAAGATTGCCGATCTAACGGTAGGTAACCTTCCTTTCCATTTATAATTCCATTATAAATGGAATTTCCCATTTATAATTTCCATTTCCATAATTATTATAATTTTCTTCAATTTTAGACGAGTGTGTTTCCGCACTCTTTTCTGGAGGGACGCCGTCTTTTTGCCTCGTTCCACACGAAGCAAAGGAAGATGGAGTTGCGTCGTCGCCAGTTTCGTGAGATGTACAAGAAACTACAGATCAAGCGATTGGTGAGAAGAACCCACAAGATCAGCGGTAAGGCGACAGGACGACAGGAAGGCAATTGGCAGCCGCATAGTCCTGTGCTAGATGCCCAATTCTCCTCGTCAAATTTCTCGCTGCCCCTCAACACGGATATCGATCTCTTTGGCTGTGAGAGAACCACCAAATCGTGTATAGGACAAGTCTACAACAATCGTCCTTTCTACTATTATCTGGGCAAGCACACGCCGCCGTGCTGCCTGGACAAACTGAAGACCACCTTTAACCATGTGCTCGAGGAATTTGAGAACGTGGGCATTCGCTACTGGCTGGATAACTATGGACTCAAAAGTGCCATCGAAACGAATCAACTGTCACCGGATGCCTACGATATTGATATCAGTTTCAATGTCCAGGATCTGGAGCGATCGAATGCAATGAAAAAATCGCAAAGTAAACCGCATGTGGATGGCGAGGGCTTCTACTGGATAAAGGCTACCGATGGCCATTACTTTCGGGTGCAGTTCTCCAAGGTCAATCAAGTTGGGGTCAATTTGCTGCCCTACGAGATAAATGGCAATGAAGTTCGGGCAAGTGGATTTTTCGGCTGGAAAGCATCGACTTTCTCGTCGGACTACTTGCATCCAATGTCAACGGTGCTGTTTCTGGGCAAGAGCGTCATGTGTCCCAACAATGTGCTAGAGTATCTGGATGCCAAAAATATTCGAGTACTCTCCAATGATCTACCCATTGAGGAGGAGTAGTTGATATACCTTTCAAATCTCCTTTCCACTTAGTATAAATTGTGTTGACTTCAATTTTAAGGATATTAGATTAGTCATCAATTTTTTAAATCTGTTTTTTTTATTATAAACATTCTGTGTGTACTATATGGTTGTTATTTTTAAGATATATATATATATATATATATATCTATATATGTATGTATTTTTAAATTGAGGTTCTGTGTTCCTTTTTTTGTGTGTGTTTTCACGTTTATCTTGTTTAGCCAACTTGTTTAGGCTTATAGATACATCTAAGTTAGTGAGTATAATTTCTTAAGCCAAAGTTCTCGGAACTATTTATATTTTCTGTGTAATATATACTTAGCCGTACAATAAACATTTCTGTACAAGTCGTACTTCTGATATATATATGCTAACTTATTAAATATAATACAATTAGTAAGAATTTCTCTCTAAGATCGCACAGTTGTAGCAGCATCTGGAATTACGGTTCCTTCGGGTAACTCACGCACCAGGGACAACAGCTTCTCCAGCTTTGCCGTCTGCAGAGTCAGCTGATCGAGATAGAGCTGTTTCTTTGGTGGTTTGACCATGACACGCAGATTTGGTGATAGTTTCAAGGATGTGGTTACTCCCCTGGAATAAAAGGAATACGATTTAATCAACAGGTCTGTTTCTAACTGAGAATTCTGATATATATGGGAGTGTTTCATAGGGTGTTTCACTCCATACTCACTTCTCATCGCCCACCACAATGAACGGCAGCTTCTCATTGAAGGCGAGGCGGGTGAGCTTATTCTTGCGCTTGGGCACCACAGCCTGGACACAGATGGGTTTATATTTGTTCACATTGAGATCGAAGACATGCACTTTGCCCTCGTTGGTGACGGCAGCGAATACGGTGCTTGAGTAGGGTGCCCATTTGACATCGCCGACAGCTGATCCCAGATCGAATATAAAAAGTGGATCTTCACGCATATCCTCCCAGACCTTGACGCGCCAGTCGCCGCTGCAGGACACAAATATATTCGAGTCGAATCGATTGAAGTCGATGCGATAGACGGACATATAGTGGGCATTGTAGGTCATCAGATACTTGGAGCTGAAGGCTGTGCTGCATTTGTAGATCAGGCCACATTCGGTGCCAACAAGGAAAATGGATGGGTTTGTCGGATGGAATTGTACACAGGAGCCGCCGCTCTTGAGGACGACTTTGGTGCCATCCGGTCCATCAGTGATGCCGTTCTCTAAATAAAGCGTAATTATGGTGGTTACCCAAAGTTTATTTTGCATCAGGATCCAATTGAAGACGCATCCATCAGAGGATACCGAAAAGAAGTTGATTTCGCCATCCGCCATATCCGGTCCCCATTTGATTTGCCAGACGCATTCGCCGTGCTTGCACTTAACTCCCCTCGAGACATACATGGCTTCCTTGCAGCCATCCCGCAGATCATATACAGCCACGTTGCCATCGTACAAACCAATGACGACAAGGAAGGGATAGCTTGGATGGATATCACAGCACATGACACCACAGTCGGCTTGAACTAAAACCGAAAGGATTATGAGGAAATGCAGTAAAAACGGAACATGGAATTCAACTCACTTATGTAATCCGGATAGGAGGGATTCTTGACGGTGAACAGGCATAGATAACCCTCGTTGGGCTGTTTAAGAAAATCATCTGGAATAAAATAAAGTTCAACTATGGATTTCCAATTTTATAACACAATCTTAACTCACGTGAACCGAAGCAGACGGCAAAGAGATCGTAGTAGGATGGATTGAATGTGATTTCGGTGACATTCATTTTCTTGGTCTTCTCGTATTGGAATTTCCAGAGGGGCAGCAGATTGCCCTCGCCGTCACGAAACTCATCAGCCGGATCCTCCCAGTAGCGATAATCGTTGCCAATATCATCGAATATATTCTGATTAATCATCCGCTCGAGAATCTGCCAGCTTCGCATATATTTCCGATTGAGCTGCTCCGCCAAAGCAGTTTTCTTTTTATAGCTCTTCTTGCTGGAACGAGTCTTGTTATCACCGTGCGGATTGGTGGCCTTCTGTGTGGCCTCGTAATCCTCCTGATACGTATCATAGATGACCCACTGCAGCACATTGCCCCCAAACGATGAGCGTGGCGGTGGAATCGTTTGGGTGTCCACACTCTAAAGAAACATAGATCGAAGATTGTGAGAAGAGCTTGAATCTTTGAAGGAGTTGCTACTTACCCGCTTGGGATTGTTGTAGGTGAGAGTGGCGCGTTCGCAGTAATTGAATTGGTTGATGAGTTTTCGCTTCTTGCCTGGAGCAGCGGCTGCCGGCTGCGCTGCACCTGCCCGCACCTCATCGTCGCCGCCTGCATCTGTGGTCGGTTCGCCTTCCGCTGTCTTGCCCTCTTCATCCTCCTCTTCTTCGGCTTCTTCCTCATCACCAGCATCGCCGCCGCTAGTTTGTTTGCCCTCCGTGTCAGTCTTCTCATCGTCTTCGCCCTCGCCCTCCTCCTCGCCCTCGACAATAGTCTCTCGTTGCTCCACCACAGCATAGTTAGGCATGGGCAGTGGATAGCCAATTTCATCGGACTCCTCAATCTGACGACGCGCCTCCTCAGAGTCAACGTGCAGCGAATTGCCCGGGAAACTAATCAGGGTCACCGTATTGCCAGGAGGAGGGGCAAGCACATATTCCCCTTCCTTGAAGCTGTACACAACCAAATTGCGGAGCACATTTGTGTTTGTCGGTGTCAGCATCTTGCTGACCTCCTCGCCCAGCTCGGCCTCCGTTAGGTCCAACTGGTCATCTGGCTTGACCAATTGGCGCGACTTCATCCAAGCATCGAAATCATCCGCATCGCCACCACCACCTCCTCCTTCGCCCTTCGTCTTCGACCCTCTATTCTGTTATTTATAATATATATAATTAATGCATTGATTTAATTATAGCATCAATTGGATTACTGGGATTAGCTTTGAGTGGAAAGTGAGTCTATGCAAGATTGTTAAAGGTGCACGTGAATCTTTAACTGGTAGGAGCAGGATACAAGGCGAACTGGTCAGTGACTTACCTTCAGTGCTGGGATACTTTACAGGAGGCATACATCAATTTTTTGATTAAAAGGTGCTTTCGATTTGTGATTATGTGGATTTCATTCATCTGGTTCAATAGAATCAGAGCCACGCAGCATGCAAATCTTTTAAATGTATGATCTAACTAGAATACTATAGCAAATATATAATAATATACTCTTTCCAAAATTGAGAGATTTACGGAAAGGAAGTTAATAAGTAAAAAAGTACACTAATATTTAAAATGTGGTTGCTGTCATAATGAGGAAAACAAAATTGTATTAATTAAAATTATTGGTTTATCTTAAGACTTTTAATATACAGAATTTAATATTATATGTTTAGAATATTTTCTATTGTTTAATAAAATTACGATAAGTTATCCATCTTTTAAGGTATGTTATTATCAGGCCTTGATTTTCATCTTTTTTACTACTATCTAAAATACTATGAAATACCATAGAACATAGTATTAAACATTATATAAGAAGTTAGGATGGGGTTTTTTCGCGTATCGTTTATAAGTCGAAAACAATTTACTTTAATGAAAACATTTGGAAAGGGCATATGTATTCGGTTTACCGAAATATAATTAGTCTCGGCTCGTTGCTCTGTGCATTGACAGCTTGGAGTTACCTCATCGGATTGCAGTTCTTCCATTGCAGCCTCTTCTTCTGCACTACCAGCACAAGGACGAGCCTCGTCCTCCGGCATTTTCGCTAGATCAGCGGCTGACATTTTTATGTTTTTATATTTTTATATTTTTACAACTTTACAAAAACTAAACACTAATTGATCGAGTGCGAATCAGACAGCTGGGAGACGTGGTTTAGCTACTTATGGATTGAATATAATAGATATGTTTATATATATACAGTATGCAGGAGCTGTCGATAAACCAACTGAATGAGTAGATCTACAAATTACTGAGATTGAAAGTTGGGTTCATATTTACAGATTGTATGCAGAGTAAGAGCAATGATTCAGAGCCTGGCTTGTATTTACATGTTCTTTGGCTACTTTCATACCTATATACAAATACTCACACACACACACACCACTCACGCACACACACACACACGCACACAGAATTTGCACTACTTTTTTTTGCGATAAAAGCAACTTTGCGTTCAGAAAATGCAGATACAGATACAGATATAGATCTAGATACAGATGCGTTTAGAGATCGCTATAATTGAATACTCATGCATATACCGCCATGGCTTTGTTAGCTAGCTTCCACATCTTGACCAGAAAATCTGTTAGGGGGGAAGAGAGCACACTAAGAAACACGAGACGTGCCTGGAAGGCGATGACAACTCGCTGTGGGAAAGCACAACCCGACTGAGACCTGGTCGAGAACAGTTTCAAGTGAATACTGCCAACACAGCTCAGCTCAGCTCAGCTCAGGTCCTTTTCGCAATGTGACTAAAAAACGAACCTGATGACGTTCGCGAAAAACTTGCGACTCGCAATCAACAAAAAAAAAAAAGAAGCTAAAAACAACAAAAAGAAACAGAAAAGGTAAACTTTTCCACGTTGACGTCTCTGCAGCACGTCATAGGTGAGGATGCGATTGGAGTAGCGGGGTGTTGACATTTCCGGTTTTTGGGCACAGGAGCTAGGAGCTGGGCGCGTAAATAAACAAATTCTACACAACTCGATTAAAGCTCGCAAATACGTCGGAGTCATGGAGTAGAGTCAACTTGGAGCAGTAGCAACCATCTAAACCATTACCAAAGTCAATTACAATAACCACACTCAAAAAACTAAAGGTTTTTGTTAACTGAAGCTCAAATAGAATTTAAGTGCTAACATTTTCGGGATTCTTTTTTTCGATTTAAAATAAAGGTAGTAGAATCTCAATAATTTAAATAAGAGTTATAACTGCTCCAAGTAATTATGATCTTTATGCATTTTTTAATTAAGTTTACGATTTGATTTCAATTAAACCATAAATTATTATTTTTAGCTTTTATCTGAAAATTAAAAGCTAAATATATATTTTTTCTGAGGGCATCAGGCGTCAGTTTAAGTAACATATTTATATTTTTATGGGCCCATAGTAAGGGTGCGCTCAGAGTCCAATTTCCCTGACTGATTTATCGACTCTTTTATTGCGTTGAATCAGACGTGCAGACGAGGGCGACATTGATTGCCATCGACACTCAATTGGCCCTGGCTAGTTGAGGTATCCATCGAAAATGTGGATATTCTTAGATAAAGTTGAATTTACCAATTTGATCTACTGTGTGCCTAAATTTTTGGCAGTTCCAACAATTTTTTTTTGTTGTTTTCTTTTGTATTCTTTTTGCCAGCACGCACATGCAAAAAAGCCACCCGGCTTGCCCCAACCGCCCTCCCTTTTGGCCACCTTGAGCAAATTGCAAATTATGTTTCGTGACAAAGTTCCATCAGAGGGCCAATAACTTTTTCTACGCTACGTTTCAGCGAACTTATTAAAAAGTAATCGCGAATTTTTAAATACAAAAATAGAAACTTGTAACGAAGGCCTCCGAATGACGATAAAACTTTTACCTATTTTTCTTGGCATAAGTATATATATATGCATATGTATATCCATGGCAGAATCACAATGCTGTCAGACCTCAAAGTGTTCGGATGTGCAGAGTGCACAGTAATCCGGTCAGTGTGTTCTATATATTTTACTGTGTCACAATATTTACTATTATAATTGATTTACCTTCTTTTGTTTGCCCTCCTTCAGTTTAATTTCCGGCATAATGTTGCAGTTACTGTTTTAACTTGCTTAATTGTTCCTGTTCTGTTGGTGTATAATTTTTAGTAGTTATATTTAATAACACTTTTCACAGGGCCTTTGTGTAGCTACTAATAATTTTTTGTATTTTTGTTTTTTCACTGTCTAAACTTTACGTAATTGTGAATTAGAACAATAGAATGCGCCGCTTGCTTTTCCTTTCGATTCGAGACTTGATTTGTTTACTTGAGTTACTATAGAAATTCGCTTTTGCCAGTTTCACGCACTCGCTGCACAAATTTGCATATCGATTTGACAACACAATAAGTTGGTAGTGTCAATAACCTGGTACAAAGCTCCGCATTTGTTATAACGGTTAGCCCCTTGAGATTGGTATATTTCTATTGGCAGTTTGATATAAACTACTATTGGGACAGCAGTGGAACGCACTCAAATTCACATTAAGGAAGGTAAAAGCTGTTTCGGAAGTTAGTTCATCTGAGTCTGTTCGGATAAAAGTAGTACTTCGAAAGCTATTGCTCTAACTTCTAGGTGTAACATTATATAGTGTATTAATTTAAATAAAATAAAACTAACAGTCTGGCAATAAAAATCATAGCAACTGCAGCAATTAAATTCTATCAAAAATACATAATTATTCATTGATACTTTTTATATAGAATTCCATCAGTTTAGTCACGTCATATTTATCTATGTTGATCAGACATATTATTCACACGATGTCAACTGAGCAAGTAAAGTTCAACGTTCGCTCTCAAGTCGAAGTCTTGTGCAAAATATCAAATCGAGTCCATAGAAGGCCAAACATGGGTTCAAATAAGGCGTAGCCCCCAGACAAATAAACCTCTCACCAGATCGCTGAAATCATAGCCTTGGAGTGTCGAGAATAAATTGAGTACGACTGCTGAATATTCCACATCAATGCTTTTATTGTAGATTGGTGGAGATTGATGTTATATTGATTATATGAGTACATCACTACAAATATCCGTAATATATATACATATAAATATAGTCTATGTGTGTTTATGTAAACAATTAAGTAGGGTGTAAAATGACCTATGTTTGCTGTCTCAAGCTCTTCACATATCGCACTGGCAACTCGGGTAGATAAACGCAGACAAAGAACATCAGGGGTCCAAATAGGATCATGCAGATTAGCCAGTAGATTAACTCAAAAATTATTATCGCGTCCATATATATATAAGTGTTTGAGCTTTAGGGATGAATGCCAGTCTCGATCAGACAAATAATCAATGTGTTTGTATAATCACAATTTACAAAATTACAAAATTAAATAACTAATATCACTAAACACCGGGTATTGGAGATTGTGCAATAGTACAGAATGCACCTATTACAGCACCGATGTTTCTAATTATATAGTTCAGTTTATAATTAATTTCTTAATGTTATGTCAGATTTTCGGGGTAGTAACTTCAAGCCCGCCACCTGCAAAGAATATTAAAAGAGATCATTAGTTTGATTTAATTAAGTTAAGTATTTAATTAGTGATTTATTAAATTAAATTAGCTAATAACCAATCTGATCTGATCTTAAAACTTACGCTGCAAGTAATCTTTCCCTGCCCGTTGGTTAACTGTTACTGTTGCAACTGCTGTGCTGAATCACGCACTTTATACAACAGCGGCAAGCCCAGATTAATATATTTTTGGATATTTATTAAAGCCAGTTCACAGTTATAATCGGGGCTTTACCACAAAAACACCTCTGACGCTCTTGCCAGCTAATTCCAAACTGACGTGGGATCGTGAGAACGTCGTTAATTCCCCTAAAAGCTGGTTCTCTCTTTCTCTGCCTCATTACAAAAGTTATATATGCAAATGTTATCCAATCATTTACTCAGCTCAGGAGCGTACACTCAGAAAAAAATTTAGTTTATAGCCTAAAATTTAATTTCTACTGAAAACAAGTAAAATTTGATTGTTTTAGATTCGAGATTATTTCTTGTTTACCTAATAGCTCTAAAACATACTAAAATTTAATGGTATCTTTTATTTGTGAGTGCACTAAAAGCTTTTGTCTGAGAACTTGAAATTGATCGAGCATAAAGTGGCTTTTATATAAAATACTGGTATTTTTCAAGGCAATAACAATGACAACGCCAACGACCAGATTGGAAAAACTGGTTTACCTAAGCTAATAGAGAACATTTAAATGCTAGCATTAATTACCTTCCTAGACAAAACTGTAAACTGTAAAATGTTTGCTGTTGTCGTAGTGCATTTGGAAATAATACTTTATCAATTAAAATAACAACGAAAACAAAAAGCAACCAAGGAAAATTGATAAAAAGATATCTCAACGCATTGGTATTTTGATGACTAGAAAATTGTACTTATAGTCATAAATGTTTGGCAATATCTATAGAGTTTTTCCTTACAGATATTTTAATTTTGGAGACTTACATGATGTAAAAGTAATTATCCTTGTCCTTGGGCTTGACGTCGCCACGGTTAACATCTCTCAATGAGGCGTTCACCGAACCCGGATCCGAAGCCGATTGCATGTTCCTATTCCAGGTTGACCAACGTCCACTTACGCCATTTTGCTGGTGTCCGAGATTGTTTTCTTTGTTTGTATTGACAAAAAACGACTTGACGCTGTCCATGACTTATTTTTATTTTTTAAATGCTCAAATAGCAGAGATACGGCGAGCCTCCAAATTGTCAACAAGTTAGAAAAGCTAAAAATACACAATCAATGAATTGTTTTATATGAATTTATTTTTTTGGTGAACTCGTTGCCAAGTCAAAAATTTATATAATCTAGTGTATATAGAAATATGTGTATATATATAACGGTATTTGTTGATTTGTTCTTTTTAGATAATCGTATGATTGCCTTAACTTAAGTCCACTCTTGAAGTTTTTGATATCATTTTGATGCAAATACAAGATTATTCAATGATGAAAATACAAATTAAAGCTTTGTTGGAAGCATTTGAAGTCCATATTAGCCATATAAATATTTTGCTTGTTGTGCGAAAAGAAAGTTAATGATAAGAATAATCAAAATGGTTGCCTCTAAAAATGCGTCTTAGATTCAATGCGGGCAATTTCTCAAGATTAGCACTCTTTTATTTATGTTGAATGATTCGTCATATATATTATCAATTAGTAAACTTAGATGTTCAAAACAGTTCACTTCACACCACTGATAAGACGTTTGGCTGGCAGCCAAAAAACAAACAAGGCCTTCAGCACGCGTCACAATTAAAAACAATTTATTTGATTTGTGAGAGCGAATTTCATCAACGTGGCATATCCTTCAAATATCTGTTAAGCACTACCATGGAGTAAATAATGTTACATGTGTTTTTATGTACATATGTACTGCACTATGCCAACTCGGACCTACCTCAAGGCTCGTTCACACGAGCAGTTGTTTGCTTTTGCTGTAGTTGAAGCAAGTGATTGATGGTATTCTTCGCCTCAGTTGACGCCCTTTTTTCCGCACGCTTCGTAAATTGGCTTGACACAGTTACAAGTTCCAGCGACCGATTCCAATTCCAATGTACCCTCAACGCTCAGAGCTCACAAACAATGCGACCGTGTTGCACAATGACTGCGATCGCACTGAAAACCGAACACCGAACTCTGAGCAGCCGTGGCGACAACGAGGCACGTTGTTAAATGCTCAATGCTCGATGCCGGTGGCTACGTAGCATTTAATCAATTGCGAAGGCGTCACAAACACAACATTGTATGTATATATATATACCTCTTTGAGTATGTATATATACAGTGCGTGTGTGGAGATACACAGCAGAATATATTATGTGTTAAAATGCACATGGGTTTCTTTGGGTCTGTCGACATCTGGCAGTGTTTGTTTTTTTTTTTTGGTGTTGTCTTATGTTTTTCGTCGTGGTCGGAGCAGTTTTTCTTGTTTGTTGTGATCGTTGTTTCTCTAATTTCACTCTCACACAACATGCACAGGGTGTGTTTCTTTGTACGACATGGCAACAGCTGGAATACTTAATAATACCCATTTATATATTTTTCTGTATCGTTAGCCTCTTATTTTGCCAGGCTTTTTATTGACCAGGCTTTCTGATGCAAATTAATGTTTTAGCCAAATCAGCTTGTGATACGATTCCAAATACAATCGTTTAATTTACATACAAGGTAATATATGCTAATTGACCCTGCCTGCATTCGTATTCGTATTTGTTATCGTATAAAACTCACCCAGTATAAATATAAATACATTTCAAGCGCATTTGTTTTTTTTTATTTGACTGTACCGTAAGTAGATATATAAATACATATGTATATAAATATGAATTTGTAGCTATATATTCACACGAATATCTATCGCACTTCCGCAATTCGATTATTCTTCTTAAGCCTTTTGTTGTCATTGATAAGAGAATACCATTTTACAACTGAGTAAACTTATAGGCTATATACATGTTAATATATATTTGTGTATATATAGAGGCTTGTTCGCCCGCTCTTTGCACTGATGGACTTTGCACTTTACACTTTTTTACTCTCATGCGCAGTACTACATGGAACACCGCTCCTATTTAAGCGTGCACAGTTACATATATAATGAATTATCTATGCAAATATGAATTGTGTTTGTGTTTGAAATGAACGCCAATGCAATAAAACAACAACAAATTGACAGATTTATGATGTTTAAGCTGGGCCACACAAATAATAATATATAATCGACTTGAAAATACTCTTTAACCTATATTTGAAATACCATATGCACGCTTGTATATAAACAAATTTATAAATATACTTCAAGTTAAGCGATTTCCAACAGAATGGAACTTTTTTTTATTTGGAATGCTCTTGCAGGCAACTGATTAAAATGCTCCCACATTCAAGGGTTTGTTATCAAATATTTATATATACAGATTGTCAATGAATTTAAATTTCTAGAAGATTTAATGGCAGCTTGTCATAAGAAGGCTGTTTTACAATATTGGCCTAGAATATATAGTAACATACAATATGTAACTATAAGATTTAAATGATTTATATCCTAATAGCTGTGTCAAAAATGTCTACAAATTATTATAATCAAAGTCGAAATGAACACAAAAGTATTTATTTATATTTATACACATATAGTATATAGTTTATCTAAACTATGTGAACTGCAAACGACAAGCTAAATGCTCTTCTTTGTTGTTAACTCTCCAAGCACAATTAGATGCAACTCAGTTTAAATATTTTAAAGCATACTTTTGGGCTGACGAAGTTTAATTGCACAAGTGCCTCCATCTGTTGACTAATCAAGTATTTAATTGTTGCCTATAAATTAATAATTTACATTTACAATGTGCGCATTTCTTTTTTACAAATACTGCAGACAATTTTACATGTTGCAGGACCGCCAACGCCAACTCTGTGGTAGACAGTAGCGGCTTCCTCGGGTAACATCAGCTTGCTCCTGCCGAGTCCTGTGTTCCGGCTGTTTTGCTGTTGCTTCTCCGATTCGACGCAGCAGCAGAGCAGAAAGCTGAGCGGCACCGCCTCCCCCTCCTCCAGGGTCTGTGGCAGATTCTTGCCACGCGTCTCGGGCAGAAAGAGACTGGCAAAGCCGCCCACGATCAACAGGGCTCCCATCACAATCAGAGGCAACACCAACATCTGCTGGCCCTGCACAATTATCAAAGGATTTGGATAGAAATTTGCGCTATTCCAAATCTCAAGCCTTACTTACCATATGATTGATAATGGGTATAATGATGGGCCCCGTCATGGCCACCACAGAACTGAAACTCATGCCCAATCCACGCACCACAGTCGGATACAGCTCAGAGGCCAGCAGTGGGAGGACGACAAATGCCGATGAGATGCCCATTTTGCCAATGCAGTAGAGGAGCAGCATCACATCCGCCTGCTCCTGATAGAGCACCGTCGTCACACAGGCCACGCCCCCAACAAGCATCGATATGAAGAGTATCCAGCGGCGACCAAAATAACTCAGACCCGGCCAGAGTAGTAAGTAAGTTGGCAACTCCACTGCTCCAGCCAGGAAAAAGTTCCAAATCTCATCGCCACCCAGTGCAGGTGCATAGTAACTGAGTCCCACATAGACGCTAGTGTTGGCAAACCAGATCAGGGTCACAATTAGCGTCTTGCGTCGCATATTTGGACCACGGAATAAATCCATAATACCGTAGTGCGTCGCCTCCACTGGTTGTGTGGAATGCAACCGCTGATGCAGTCGGTCCACAAACTCCCTGCTCACATGGACTCCATTGACACGAGCCATCACCTTCAGGATGCGCACGGCTCGCTTTGGCTGTCCCACTGCAAGCAGCCAACGTGGCGACTCGGGCAGCACAAAAAAGCAGGAGAAGAGCATCAGCAGTGGCAGGGATACGGCCAATGTCAGATATCGCCAGTCCCGCACCAAGTAGACCACTCCCTGGAAAAGATTATCAATATTTGAACTCTTCCAATAAATATTTATATAAAACCAGACTCACTGCAAGTAAGACCAGGCCCAAGGAGTAGGCAATGTTGGAAACGATGGTGCAGAAGACGCGTCGCTCCGGGCCGACGAGCTCAATGGCCAGGACATAGGGACTGGCCAAGATGGCCGGCACTGTGAGGCCGACAACGAAGCGTAGTCCCAGCCAGGAGTAGTAGTTCCAGGCAAAGGCGCTCGCCGCACACGCCACAACTTCCAGCAGCAGGTAGGCGTAGAAAGAAGGACGCCGTCCCCAAAGATCGACCATGTAGCCAAACACATAGTTCCCAATCAGACCGCCCACTCCAAAGATGACCAATGCCAAAGTGACGTAAAAGCTTCTGTCACACACCAGATTCCACTGCAAAGAGCCAGCAGAATATTAACCCAAAGTAAGTTTCACTTTCTTCAGTTGGACTCACCTCTTGCACCACAGTGCTGGGATACATGGATCTGTCGTAGTGCCAACCATGTTGGCAAGGAGCAACTGCATTTTGGTCTAATCTTAACAACTTGAACGCCTGCTCCTTTTGCAGCTCATATGGCGTACGATACTCCAAGTAGCGCACCTATGCAACACAAGACGTAGGATTATATATAAATATAAATATAAAACTCTATTTTAATTCTGCTCCTTGCTAATCTAATTTAATTTAATTGTTTTTATTTACTTAAATTCGTTTTAATATTTTCACAGTTTGACATTCACTATGTGCTCGAACTGCTTTGTTACTGCTTAATTGCACCATAAATAAACACTGCTTGCTTCTTCTAACAAACTCATTTATATGGCTATTATATGCCAGACAAATATGGCAAGTAAAAGTTGTTGCCAGAAATATTCTTTCTTATATTTCAATAGATCAAAATATCGATTTTGTCTTGTATTCCGAACTGCCAATTAATAATATTAATAAAAGAATCTCTATTAATTTTTTTGCCGTTCCAAAACTGCAAAAAACTATAATTATTAATGATGTCTATCAATTAAATAATAAAGGTATTTTTATGAGAAAATTCCTGTGTTTAAATAAGATTTAATCGACTGTAGAATTTTCTAGACACTTGCATGAAACCCACACAGATTTATATATACTATATAAATAATATATATATATAATATATAATGATAACGCACTATTTCACTGTAGTTGCGAACGAACATGGTGCATTCCTCGAATGATCCCTGTTTGTCGCGTGGAATGCTCAGATTTTGAACGAGCTGTATGTAATCCTGTGTCCATGGCTCGAGTTCCGGAATGCGGCACCAATGCTTTGGCGTCGCTGCAATAAACAACTGACTGTAAAAGAATGTGTTAGACATGGTTTGAACAGGGGCTAATCCGATCCGGGATCCGAGAGTGAGACTGTGAGCAGAGAGAGAACTATCCGAATTATCCGACCCACCTATAGGCGTGAAAGGCGCAGGGCAAGGCGGCCGGCAGCAGCACCGAGCAAATGATAATCTTTTGATATAGACCGAAAGCTCCCACCTCCTTAAGTACTTCATCGAAATCCATTGTAGAATCCGCGTCAGCACCCGATACCAAATCGCGCACAACTGATCGCCAAGGGGGCCTTGCGCATTTCCCGGCCCCAAAATAATCCGGGTACTGTGTTCCGCCACGCGGCTAAATCTCAATTGGACATAATTACATTACGGCCTTTCGTATGCTTTTAATTAATTGGACACCGCTGCGTGAGACAGGGTCGCGACCAAATCACAAAACTGGGAGATCGCCCAGCGGTCAAAGCACAAAACAAAAACAGTCGCCAAAAAACCATATCAAAGAATGTCCATCGAATTTGATATACTCTCGAGAATCAAAGATGTTGATAAAATTTTAATAATATATTAAAAGAATGACTTAAATATGATTTATGGAAATGCTCATCTTTCTTATGGATCAAAAATATTGGATAATATCAAAATATTAAACAGGAAAACTATTTTGCCAATGGACATCGATATGCCTACCAAAATATATATATATATATATAATATATTTTTATTGGACATATCCCACAACGATTCTATAAAACCCCCTCTCGATGGAAAGGGTATTCAAAAACGTGCAATATACTTTTATATATATAAGTCAGCTGTATTTGTATTTCTTGAACAATTCCGATACGTAATCTCAGTAGGGTTATATAATAATAAATAGTTTTAGATAGACGACCATAATCAGTCTCTGATCATCACTTAGCTGCGGGCCAGTCCAATGATGGTCAGTATGTACATAAAGATGTTGATAATGTCCAAGTAGAGATTGAGTGCGGCAAAGATGTACTCCTCGGGACTAATCGAGTACTTGTGATTGCCACCGAGCATCAACTGTGTATCGTAGACCAGATACACCGAGAAGAGCAGAGCACCCAGCGAGGCATAGACCAGTCCAATGATCTTTCCAGGTATAAAGATGGCAATGATGCCAAAGATGATGAACACAACCAGGCAGGCAACCAGAACTCCGCCACACATGGTGAAGTCATATTTGGTTTGTAGCGCGAAGATAGTCAGGCCCAGGCTGACAGCTGCTGTGATACCAACAGCCATGAGGACCTCATCCGCCTCATACGTGCCGGCAACGACGCCCAGCAGAAAGGATTCCGCCAGCGTGAACAGGAACAGAAAGATAAAATTCAACGGAGTCTTTCGCCGCACACTTTCACAGCAGGCCATGCAGATCATGGTCACAATTAGCACGGCCTTAAATCAAATAAAAATACCAATTGAAAAGTGATGTCAAAAAACCCATTTGTAGCCAGAGTACTCACCAGAGCCACCCAGACGAGCCAGTAATTGGTCTGTGCCCACTTCTGTGTCGCCTCCGAGAAGGTGAACACACTCACAAAGCCAAAGGTGATCAGAAGTTGCACCTATTTGGGAATAATCAATTAATAAGTATGTCAGTATATGTATACTAAAAATATATATATATATATATATAAATCATTCTCGACTCCAATGTGAACATGAATCATGAGCAAATTACTCATCATCAAGGCTCAAATTTTTTTGGCTTAAATGAAAGAAATTGAGTTAATGGAAAGCGATTCTGCATTATTTTAAGCTGTAATCCGAATTGGTTGCGCAACATGAATACCTAAATTAAGAAATATATAACTTGCTCCAATAAAGACAACTGTTTTGACAACTGATTCATTTGTTTTGCTCAGTGTATGAATTATTCATTCACTTACCATGAGTATGAGGTAAACCTTGCGTATAAATCCTTTGCGAATACTCTGGTCATCAAAGGCGAAACTCTTATCCGCCTCCGCATCCGAATAGACGCCATTGCCATCGCCTGTTAAGGGAAGAGATCAGAAATGAAAGTGTTTAAAAGTAGAGCAAAACGAGAGTGAATTTCTTCAGCCTAACTGACCATACTGAAAGTGGGTGTCACCCATGACTATAGTCAGTTCTGATCGTGATCGGGATAAAGTCTAAATGCGAATGAGTTGTTCGCTTACTGAATACCTTTTTAGCTTTAATAATTCTCCAGATTAGCTGTTCGCTATCAGACGCACACCAATGCAATGCTTCTGATAAGGAGCTGGGAGGGTGGACAGGAGTTTTAACACTTCTGCAGCTGCTGATAAGCACATTGGTGTGCGTGTGTGTGTGTGTGTGTGAGAATTGCTGATAACGAATGTGCCATCACACGTGGCGTACATACATACAAACATACAACAAATTGATTGGAAAATTGTGTAAACCTTTTCCGGTCTCTCTCTTTCTCTTTCTCTCTTTCTCTCTCTCTCTATCTCTTTATGAATCATCCAGTATTTTTCTTATCAAATTGCTTTGATATAAAATAAAAGTGCTGATATTAGAAATTGTTTAACTGATTTTAATTAAGCAAAGTAAATTGTGCTGATTTTGTCAAAAGATCGAGAAGCAATCTCATTCAGCGGGGATTACCACAAACCACAGTCAAGCTTCTGTAACGTGAACTTTGTTAATTTTATGCAATTCATTGACTCCCAAGCAGACTTTACAATTTATCTGTAACTAAAACTTTTGTTTATGTGTAGCTGGTAGCCAACTTCGATTACCAATTGAAAAACAACAAAGTCCAAAGTATTGATAAGTCAGTTTATACTTCAATTTATCAACGTATGACTGTATATATATATTTTTATAATTTGACACACCTGGGCTAGGACCTATCTTATCTTGAGTACCTTTTCACATTGATTTTAGTATTGTTGTTGTTACCCAGTTTAGCTACTTGCCTTGTTGGTAGTGATTCATTTGATGGCTGTAAGAAATCCAAAATATTTATTATATTCTCGTTGCTCCTGGCCGTAGATGATACGCACGACTTTTAACTACCGAATAAAACTGACAAACTTGTGTTTTTCACTTGCACTGCTAACGCAAATATTCGAAAAAAAAAAACACTTATCGGTAGATAAGAAAGTAGCCCAACTATGATAAGTATTTTTATGCGTCGTTGCGACTGTTTTGTTTTGCCTGTTGACTAATCCACTGCTGGCAACAAACTGCTGTCAGTTAACTGTTGCATTTACTGCCTGCAATAGCTGAGTTGGCTGCCAACGCCCCACTTGGTGGGAAGACCCACAAGTCTGGCACAATGCAGCGTCTTTGAGTTTCGCCTTTCAGTCGCAATCTACCATTCGGCGATAGTTGCTTATTCATTTTCTCCTTTTTTAAATAAATAAATAGATTCGGTTTATTGTTGACTTTCGAGCAGTGTCGTTGCACAGTTTATAGTAGAATAATCTTTGGGGGGACTTTTGCATTTCCTTAGAAGTCTCCATTTAATAAACAGTGTTTTTTTTCTGTATATGATTAACAACTGCAAGCGAAACGCAACGCAACGCTGCATAAATATATATGTAGAGAGGTATGTATATAATTATTGTATTATTATGCGAATACATATACGACTATTTATTGTTTGTATGTGGTAATTATTTGGTTTGTTATCATCCATCAATCGAATTAATATCAGGTATGCAGAGTTTTAACAAAATAATTTTGAAAATTCATATAATTATTAAAGGAAAAATAAACAAAGTGCATATCTTCATTGTATGCGTAACAACTTAAGAATTTTTCCATTCAGTTAACCTTAACATTAATACAATCTATATAAGGAAATTAGTTAATTGATAACACAAAGCATTGAAAACAAATACTTGATTTGTATAGCAACCGAATAGGTTAATACAATATCTGAACGCTTTTAGATGAGATTACGCGATTTTCAATAACTTATAGTGGAGAGCAAAACATTAAATAGCTGTCAATTAAAATCAAAATAACTTCCAACCCAAAACGTTTTTAATTGTGTGCCCGATTTTAATCCCGCGAAGCGCCAATTATGGTTAGAATGTAGATGAAAATGTTGATTATATCCAAGTAGAGATTCAGTGCAGCAAAAATATACTCCTCGGGACTAATCGAGTACTTGTGATCACCGCCCATCATCATCTGAGTGTCGTATATCAGATACACCGAGAAGAGCAGCGCACCAATCGATGCATATACAAGCGTTATAATTTTGCCCTTTATAAATATGGCCACAATGCCAAAGATTAGAAAGACGACCATGCAAGCGACTAAGATGCCGCCCATCATAGTAAAGTCCACCTTGGTTTGCGTGGCAAAGATCGTCAAAGCGAGACAAACAGCAGCCGTTATTCCCACAGCCAATAGAACCTGCCACATGAAAGAGATATAAATATATATTTATAGAAATGACTGTTGTTAATACTGATAAAAAGCGAACGCACCTCTTGTTGACCAAAGCGACTGGCCGACACGCCCAAGAGGAACGATTGAGCTAGTGTAAACAAGCCGAGGAATATAAAGTTGGTTGGTGTCTGACGTCGAACGCTTTCGCAGCAGGCCATGCACAACATGGTCACAATGACAACAGCCAGAGCCACCCAAAAGAGGTAGCTATTCCTTTGTACAAACTGTCTGGTGCCCGCGTGAAAGGTAAACAGTGCAACAGCTCCAAATGTCACCAAGAGTTGACCCTGCAAATGCAAATATAAATAAACTCAGATTTGAAACAAGCAGAAAATAGGAAATCATTAGCAATAAATACCATTAGAATAATGTAAACTTTGCGTATGAAGCCGCGACGGATGCTCTGATCGTCGAAAGAGAAGTTTTTGGGCTGACCCTCGGGATCATCATAGGCGCCGTAACCAGTCGATGGCGGTGGTTGGATGAAGCCCGGCTGGGGTGCATATCCACCGGGTGGTGGGCCCTGGCCATATGGATCCTGGCCGTATGGCCCCTGCGGATACGGCTGACCGCCACCCTGACCGTAAGGATAGCCGCCCCCCTGTGGCGGTCCTTGCGGATAGCCACCCTGTGGCGGATAGCCGCCCTGTGGTGGATAACCGCCCTGTGGTGGATAACCACCGCCGTAGTTGTACTGCTGATTGGGATCTGTATGGGAAAGAGCAACTTCTTTAACATCGGACAAAACAAATGGATTTCCACTTCCATTCTGAGCTCCATACACATAATATGTAAAATGTTTATTAAGTAAATTCGATGAATATATTCGCAAGACATTTGTAAAAAAAAACATTTACCACATATTAGCTAAGTCCTAAAGAAAAACTACTTCAATTAGGATCATAGTGAGTAGCTGAAGAAAATGTATGCAAGGAACAACATAATTATTGGACATGCTCTATGAGTTTCTAAAAAACTTTAAAAGTTTAATATAAAAACAGTATTCATTGTGAAGGATTAACTTTTTAATTTGATGTGTTTCTACCAAAACGAACAGTTAGTAAATAATGTTTTCTGCTGAAAGGATAAATATTATTTCATTAGTCATCTGAGTGAGTTTTTTTATGACTAAACGAATCTACAACGATAATACTGAATTTGTATAACATAGTATATACTGGGATTCCTCAACTACTAAAAAAAGATATAATTCTTGTTGGAAAAACACAAACAATTTTAAATGCTGACAAATGCATAATGGTCTGAATAACAATCCCTTATCTCAAAATAACTGCATTATATGCACAAGAAGAAGAAACTTAAACAATTTTATGTAGTTATGAATTTGATTACATTTATAGATATGTTTTTATGATCAATGTGTACGATTACCGAAATGAGCCCACAGATAAGAAATGCCAACCAGCGATTAAAACTGAAAAAAGGTGGCCGAATTGGCAGCAAGACTTAAATAATTAATGGCAACTGAAGCATGCGAAGAGGGAACAAAACGAGACAGCAAGCAAAATTAATTAATATGCACAAAAGTAACCAATAAATGAAAATTCAATATAAAGTAAACCTTGGTATTGAGGATATTGGGGGACACTTTGCCACGACATTTTTGGTGTGCTTTTTGCTTTTCTGAACTGAACGATCTGCTCCTACAGATAAGCTACAAGGAAGTATCAACCAACTGCTGTGAAGTAAATAAAGACCCAAAGAAACTGTTAGTTAGTTGAGTATGTTCATCAGGACTCACCGTGCATTTTTTTCGTTATCGCCTATCGATAGAGCTCGATTTTGATTACCTGCAAAATGAGAAAGAAAATGTTATGATAAGTGAGAGATAAATAATTCACCGTTTGGTTTTTGCAATTTGTACTAAATTCACTTCAATAACCGGTCGTGTCTCTTTTGATCTAAATTAATTTCATGTCATGAAATACGTGGTTTGTTGTGGCACAACAAAAACAAATAGTAAACAGTCATGACGCACAAACAGCGTCGTACGCAGAAGTGGCTATAGATTAAAATCCATGCTAAAATTAGTCCATTTTGACGACCACTTTGCGAATGCAAATATACACTTTTAAATGCGTATATACATGAATATATGACGCAGCATATTAAATATGCATGTATTATTTGCAATCACTGTTCTTATCCAACATAAATTCATTTTCCGGGGTTAACCAAAATTATTGTCAATTGGTGACTCACGCGTCACTTTAGCCACTTAGCTAATTAGTCCAGAAAAAACGGAAAGAACAAGAAACACCTGTTTTGCATCTGTTTTGCAACTGCGCGTGTTCTAAATTTAGAAAACCACCGAAAATTACCTTTTACTTAATGCGCTCAATAACAATATAAACTAGTGAAACAAGTCTCACAACTGTTTTTTTGTTGTGTGATTTCTAGAAAATTGTGTTTCTTAGTGATGTAACATGAGCACATCGATAACCAGCATCCCACACAAAATACATCGATACAAAGTTAGGTATGCAGCTCATAGTTATCGTTGAAAAAAATATCACTAGCAGACAGTAAAGTTTTGGGAATAAAAATATTAAATAAATATGAGTATTTTTTATAAACTGTTCGCTAAAAGCTCTCATATTGCCCATATAGGCAACGCAGTCATATATAAAAAAATGTTTTAATAATTCATTTATATCGATACCAACTATCGATAGCCTATCGACCTAAATGACACCTAGTTGCATTGCTGCCGAACATGCTGCAATAGTTGCCGACACTCTTGAAATTCATTCGTTTTGTGTATTAAAAGGGACAAGAATTGGTAAGATAAATCGCAAAAGTCAACACAATATCAATAAGTAAAAGGGAGCAGTACTGAATTCTGTTAACTGTGTGCGTTGAGTTTAGGTTATGTGTGTGTGTGCCGCAGTAGACAAAGAGACCTAGGAAACTTACTCCCCTCCCTGCCAATCCATATGTATCGAGTTGAATAAACTGCAGCAAAGAGAAAACCGGCAGCAAAAACCGATTTCTATTCTAAATGTGCAATTACTGCTGGTATTAATATGCCCATGTTTGTGTATTTGTTTGTATATACGTGACGCAATAGTTGAGTACCGGATGCATGCTACACTCTCCCCCCTCCGTATGACATATGCTCGCCTGTTGCTTATCATGTTGTGGTTTATACGAATAATAAAAATATATTGTTCTTTTACAGCATTCCAGAATGGTCGAGGAAAAGGAGAATATTGCCAGTGCGGGACAGGAGCCGGTCTCCAAGAAAGGTGCCAAGAAGCAAGCGAAGGCCGCCAAGGTGAGCTACGTGGCTGATTTTATAAAACTGATAAACATTGTCTAAAGTATTTTTCTCACTCTCTCTCTCTGTAGAAAGCTGAGCAGAAGGCAGAGAACGCTGCTGCCGTTGCCGTTGATGCTGCTGGTGATAATGCCACCGATCATGCTGCCGATCGTTATGGTCTCTCCGAGATGATTCAATCCAAGGAGAAACGTAGCGAACGTCAATTTGTCGCCGTTTCGGAGCTGGGCAAGCACGTGAATGACAAGGATCTGCTGTGGGTGCGTGGACGTGTGCACACATCACGCGCCAAGGGCAAACAATGTTTCCTCATTCTGCGCCAGCAGAGCAGCACCGTCCAATGCATTCTCGCTGTGGGCGATGTCATCTCCAAGCAAATGGTCAAGTTTGCCGGAAAGTAAGCATAACAATTAAACAACTTCCCCACTTAAATAATAAGTTATTGTTACTTACCCAAGCATACCCAAGGAGAGCATCATTGATATCCAGGCCAAAGCGGTGGCTGTGGCCAATCGCATCGAGTCGTGTACGGAACAGTTGTTGGAGCTGAGCATCGAGCAGATTTTCGTCATTTCGCAGGCAAAGGCACAGTTGCCGCTACAAATTGAGGATGCCTCCAGGCCAGAGAATGCAGATGATGCCGACGGACTTAATATACGCGTCAATCAGGATACTAGATTGGATAATCGCGTGCTCGATCTGAGGACACCAGCCAATCAGGCCATTTTTCGCCTGGAAGCAGGCGTTTGTCGTTTGTTCCGCGATATATTGACTGATCAGGGTTTCACCGAAATCCACACGCCGAAGATTATTTCCGCTGCCAGTGAAGGTGGCGCCAACGTCTTTACTGTCAGCTACTTTAAGGGTAAGCTTTACGATTTATACCGATAATAATGAGATATTTGCATAGTATATCAACAGTTAGAATATTTCACTTTTTTTTCTGTTCTGAATCTATTTTATGATGCTTCTCTTGCAGACTCGGCATATCTGGCACAGTCGCCTCAGCTGTACAAGCAGATGGCAATCGCAGCTGACTTCGACAAGGTTTACACAGTGGGAGCTGTGTTCCGCGCCGAAGATTCAAACACGCACAGGCACTTGACGGAGTTTGTTGGTCTCGATTTGGAGATGGCCTTCAAGTACCACTACCACGAAGTGCTGCACACAATTGGCAACACGTTTACGGCCATCTTTAAGGGACTGCGCGACAAGTACAGTCGTGAAATTGAGGCTGTTGGACAGCAGTACAAAGTGGAGGCGTTCAAGTTCTTGGAGCCGCCGCTCATCCTGCAGTTTGCTGAGGGTGTGGCAATGTTGCGTGAGGCTGGCATCGAAACCGGCGATGAGGAGGATTTGTCCACGCCAAACGAGAAGCTGTTGGGCCGTCTGGTGAAGGCCAAATACGATACGGACTTTTACATACTCGACAAGTTCCCTCTGTCGATTCGTCCGTTCTACACAATGCCCGATCCCAGCAATCCGATTTATTCCAATTCGTATGACATGTTCATGCGTGGCGAAGAGATCCTCTCGGGTGCCCAACGTATCCACGATCCAGAGTACTTAATTGAGCGTGCCAAGCACCACAATATTGGTAAGTCTCCACATACTTGAAGGATAAGACTCATTTATCTAACCAATTTTTTTCTTGCTTGCAGACACCACAAAAATTGCGGCTTATATTGAGTCCTTCCGCTATGGTTGTCCACCACACGCTGGCGGCGGCATTGGCATGGAGCGTGTCGTTATGTTGTATCTGGGCTTGGATAACATTAGGAAGACTTCGATGTTCCCACGTGATCCCAAGCGGTTAACGCCTTAAGTGTGTCCAACACAACAACATCATTAAAATAACAACAATAATGAATTAAATTCGAAACAATTTGTATGATTTCCTCCAACTTTCCATAACTGTGAGCCCAACTCTGAATATACTAATTTTTGTAGACTCCCGCAACCCAGAATCCATCCCAGTTAATTTTGGTATGCTCTATTTTTTTAAGACTTGCATGCTGCAAAGTTGTCTGACAACGAGAACTGTAAAGACTGCTTAGAGTCAAATTGGTTTATCGTATGAAATAAATCTTTGCCAGTGTGTTTAGTAATTAATTTGTGCTTAATTTATTGGTGAACCGGAGATGGGACGAGATGGATGAGGATGGACAGACAAGAGTCGATATTCCTTAGTTTTGAAAATAGAAGCGTATCTGTCGATGATTTTACACTGAAAATTATAATGATATGGCTTTGGAAGTTGCAAAATGGAAATAATATTTGTACTTTTAACAACAGATATTTACATTTAACATAAATTGCAACTGTGTCCAAAATACAATTTAATCAAACATCAAAACTTAAATCAATTCTCAAAATCTTAATTCATACTCTAATTAAAAATTATCGCTTCGAAATGCGACAAAGCAAATGCTTTGAAATATTTTCCGCCAGCTTTATCTTGGCACTAACATTCAATAATTAATATTTATGTAATAAAAAATTTATTAAAAATATTATACCTTTGTAAAGTTTTCAAATCTATAGAAGTCTCTTGTTAACTCTGCAAACCCCAAAACAAAATCTATTTCTCTAGACATTTTTTAAAAAATAATTTTTAACGGATAAATATATAATAATTTAACTTTTGTCAAGTAAAATTACCAAATACCGATAAAGGCGAAGGCAGAGGTAAAGGAACTGAATACAAACACATTAGATGACTACTAGAAAAATATATTAATATTTTTCTATGAATATTAATATATAGAATGAGTCTCGCGCTTTTGAAAACTAGACAAAATATGGATCCGGGGCATCTCATTATTATCTACCCCTCTATAAATCTCTTCTTTAAATATTATGTTCTACTCGTTTAAGCAAACACAAAATCAGGTGAACTAAATTCGAGTTGAAATTAAGGTGGTTAATTTATCAGTTTTGTTTACTCAACATTTAAATCGATTTTTGAAATGAATTTTAATTGATTTAATGAAGTTTCATTCTTAATACACGTCGCAGTGACGAAGAGTTCATTATAAAGCAATCATGTTAATGCATTGTCCTCTGGATGACGAAGATTTCTCACTGAATCTTGACATACATGCAGATACACACAAGCAAATGTATTGAACTTATCGGACAAGTGTTCGCTGTTCTTGTCAGCAAAGGCAACAGCAACGGCAACGGCAACAACAATAGCCACACACAATAAATTGTATTCGCTCTCAATCAGATTATTATCAATAAACAAGTGTGTACTTCTCGCATACGTCACGTTATGTCCAAGAGGAACACTGTTGACACAGTTGGCAAATACTTTTCTGGCCAAATACAAAAGGACGAATACGAATACGAGAATTCCTTTCAATCTGTGTGTTGTTTGTTGCACAGCGACTAACTCTGTGCGTTGATTCCATAGCTATCGGCAAACGAACTTTAAAATCAGACAATAAGCAGAAGCACAAACAGAACACAACAGAACAGAAAGAGAGAGGCGAACACAGCAAGCAGAGGCAGGCAGGAGCAAATATTTGCTGCTGTGCGACTCTGTCTACTTCAAGACACAATTGAGACGCACTCCATTTTATTTTCACACCGCGGCATCGTTAGTTCAGACACCGTAACAACAACAACAACAACGAGAACAGCGACGAAAGCAACAATAACAAACCACTGCACAGCTGCACGTAAGAGGCACACATACTAAAGCACGTTCAAAGTGGGCGTCGCTGAGTGCTCGCACAACGTGTATACAGTGTTTGTCTTACTCTAACCCACAAGTGCTATGTGCGCGGCAAGGGAGATGGCAAGCGTTCGAAATGCCATTTTGTTTGCGCTTCTGCTGCGACGCTGTTGCCGTCGCGACTGCATCCATCGAACAGCAAGCAAACAGGCAGCCAGTCAGCCAGCCAGCAGTTTGTTTTCTCCCTTCCAATCGAGCGGCAGTTTGGCGGTTACGCATTACGCCACACGCTCCGCGTACTCTTCTCTCTGAGCGTCCACAGTCCGAAGTGAGCGATCGCAGCAAGTGCAGCGTAGTAGTTCAATTTTCTGAGTGCATATCCGCTGGCAATTAAAAGATTTATTCGATTTATTTGCTATGCACATTCATTTTAAGCTCAAGTGATGCTGCATACGTGACGTAAACTAATGTGAATTGTGAGAAACGTCTACGTTTACGTTCTACGTTCTAGTACGTTTCCGTCGCCGTCTTCGGTCGCCGTCGCCGTTCGCGCTGCGCTGCCAACTCGCAAAGAATTTATGGAATTTGGCATTTGTGGATTTAGCGAAAATATTTTCATTGAGTGCGCGAGCAAATGTTTTTGTGTACGCTTCGTTTTTCACATCTTTCGCTGCGCTGCGGGATTGGTGCCCCTGCATACACCCCACCCTCCCTTCCTTATTGTCTGGCCGCAGTCGCCCCCGTTGCAGTCGTAAAGGCAACGCTACAATCTTAAATATTCACGTGAAAATTTCGGTGCTTATCAAATTTAATTACTATTTAAATTAACTGCAAGCATTTCGTGCAAAAAAAAGCAAAGAATATACAAAAAGGAAAAGCGTGCTTTTACGACGGCAGTGAAAAAAAAACCGTCTCTGTCAGTGAAAATCTAAACCAAACAAAAGTGATTCTCAAAAAGAAAAGTGTTTTCTCAATCTATGAGCATATAAAATATAAGTTCTTAGTTTATTGTTAAAGTGCATAAATCATAAAACATTTTTGGAACAATTGGATTATAAAACAAAAGACTTTAAGTGGTAAGTAGCTAAAATGAATCTGCTATTAAAATACTACTAAGTTGAACGGGTTTTTAGCCAAGGATTTATCTTATAGATTAGCTAAAAATGTATATGTAAATCGGACAAGAATTAGTACTTTAAATATCAATAAACTAGTTTTATTATATATTATATTTCTGACTTACATTATCTATTGAGGCACACTCTTTCGATTAGATATTCTAGTCACAGTAAAAAAGAGCATATTTTTATTGATTATGCATTCGTCTTATATCAAGTACTTAACGATTATATAAATAAAAATGATAATCTCTAAAGTGACGATTCAAAATGAATAACATTGCAAGTTCTTGGAAAATAGATTACATAATCGCAATTGGTTTGTTTACTAAATTCAAGTCATTTGTTTACGCTACAAGGCTTGAGACATTAGGACGTTAATTAACTTATCGGAAAATATAGGAAAAATAAATCAAATAATATTTGTTTACAAAAAATGTTATTCGTTATGTCAAAACTGGAAAATAAAATATGCCGCCGGCCATTTTGAGCTTTCAAAAATATAATTTATTTAATTATAGGATTACTTTCAAGTATATATATAAGATTTTAACTATTTCAATAGTATTATTACAATACTTAATACAAGTGCGTAGCTTTGTCAAACAATTAAATGTAAATAGAAAATATTGAATCATTGTCATTAATTAATTTGAAATTGGTTAAGAAAAATGCGTTTTAAACGATTGACGGCTAATAAAAATTTTAAGCACATTCTGTCAACGTCAATAATATCAGATTCATATTAAAAACTCAGTTAAAATAAATGGCCAACGATTAAGATTAATGTGGCAAATAGGACATTGTTGCAATAAATTAGGAAAGTGGTCCATTTATATTATATGTTTATATATATAGCAGAGGTATTTTTATGCAGTGCAAGGCATTGTGGATGTGATTATGCATTTATTTCATATTAAAAATAATGAATGCACAATTAGAATCATTATTAAGAATTGGGCATTTTACATAACATCTAACGATTACTAAAGATGTGTCGGATTTTATATTTTTGACGCAAGCAACAATTTTAATACCTTTCATTGCCTTGTCTTATTTTCACAGTTTGCAATTTTTCAACGGAAACTCGGACAAGGGAACAAGGCCTGGCCCCATCATGGATGCCCGGAAAGCGGCAGCGGCAACAACAATATTAACAATAACAATAGCAACTAGCACCAACAACAACGACAACAACAACAGTAATAATAGAAATAACAACATCTAACAGCAGTCAACAATGTGGAAATGATAATTGCAATTGCCTGCGCATAACAAAAGCAAAGCAAAGCGAAGCGGGTGAAGAAAGTTGAAGTCGAAGTTGAAAAAAAAAGAAAAATACAACAACAGCAACAACAACAAAGAAATCAAGGAAAATTCATAGAAAAAGAAGCTTGCACACAAAAGAAAAAACGCAACAATCGGCAGAGCAAGCGAAACAAATCAAGGAAAAGCAACTGAGACCCAAACAGCAACAGCAACAGCAGCGCAGCAGCAGCAGCAAAAAAAAGAAAAGAAACAAACAAACGAAAAGTAATTAAAGCTCTTGAAACAAACGCGATGGTGTTTTACAATATGTAAATATAATTAGCCGAGCGGAGTTTTCATTCCTGGAATTCGCCATTGCCAATCGAGTTGGCGGCGATAAAAAAACAAACTAACTAAAAAATAAGTAAAAAAAACACGCCACTGCAACTGCGACTCTGAGCCGGTTTTATAATTACTCTTCACATCACTCGACTGGCCGGCGGCTAAGTTTTTTAATAGTTATACATATATATTTTTTTTTTTTGTATTTGCTGCTGTTGTTGGTGTTGTCGGTGTTGCAGGCCGAGGCTTTGAGGCTCAGGCGCAGGCGCGGCCATTGCAACTGCTACTGCAACAGCTGAAAGCGACTCCAAAAACAGCTAACAGAAAACGGGAAAATAGTAAAGAAAAACACAAAGACAACACACGGCAAATTGTAGAAAAGTTGAAGGCAAAAAACAAACAACAACAAAAAAACTGTGATTACTGTGATTAGTGTATTGTGTGTGTGTGCGCGAGTGTGTGCGTGTGTGTAACAATTAAAAAACGATAGATTGGGTGTTTTGAGTGCTGCCACTGCAAACTGCAACTGCGACGATGGCAGTGTCCTGCCCAGAAGTTATGTACGGTGCCTATTATCCATATCTGTATGGGCGCGCAGGACCAAGTCGTTCATTTTATCAATATGAGAGGGTAAGTTCGAGCAGTGTTTATAATTAATCCTAAAAAATTCCACTCCCATGGCCAGTATTTTTATATTTGAATCGAGAGAATAGCTGCGGAACATAAGGAAATCTCCCATTTAGATAGCTTTCTTATCTAGGGAAAATGCTGCTTTTACATATGTGGATGGAATATTTCTGAATAAGATATATTTTCATACATTCTCTGCATTAAAATAATAATTGAATTCAATATGTTATTTATTATGGGACTGCTACTTTCAAAATTCGACTTTTCTGTGATTCGCTTTTGGGTTTTCATAGCGGAATTCCAGTCGCCCCTTAACATGATCAGTATTAAAGTCAACCAATTTATTATCATTACTATTTTTCGTCAAAGTTGAGGTTCTTTATATTGTTCATGATATATATATTATCTTGAACGAACTAGGAATGAAAAATATTAGTAAATTATATGTAAATTGTTTTCATGTTAAAACATCAACATCAATCAATTGGTTTTAATAACCAAAGAATACATATTTATGAGCTCTTCTATACATTTGTAGCTATGTATCCTTTTATTTATATATGTTCTATCCTCAAAATATGTAACTATTTATAACTAACTTGTTGAGCAGCTAAGATCTACTTCGAGTTTAGGTAAACAATTGTCATATTCAACATATTTAAGAGGGATTAATTACCTTAAAGATATGTCCGCAATTACATATTTTATTTATTAAAAGAGATCACCAATAAAAAAACAGAGATCAATATATAAAATACATAAGAATATAGCAAAAGATAAATATTATAAATATTAAAACTAGACCCAAGTAAAATATTCCAAAATATTTTATCATATTTAGCTTTCCATTACAATAATTTGTCAGATTATTTATTTATTTCTGTAATTGTGACTTTTATTCAATTATGTTTAAATAAATGCGCATATTAATAAACGTTAACAAAATAAACAAAAAAACACGCACGAAATTTCGAGCGTCAGCCCCACCACCCCGTCAATTTGTTTACGTTGAAGATTGGGGCATATATATATATATATATATATATATATATATATAATTAAATCCAGTGAAACAAATCATAAGAATTCACGCAAAACGCAAATCGTTTTTCAATGTGATTTCGGTTCGCAAGATTTCAAGGAATTCCACAAAGCAAATGTCGCTTTGTTTGCCGTTTGTCTTTCTTTATTTTGCTGTTGTTTTTTTTTTGTAGTTTTTTGCTAAACATTGATTTCGAAGATATCTGGTGATTTTTTTGTGACAAGTACAGAAAAGTTCTCACGATGGCCGCAGCTCGATCTTCACAGTTTTTGGCCCAAAAGGGACAAACAGTAAAGCCACAAGCTGAATCTGAATCTGAAGCTGAAACTGAGTTTTGTGTGTTGGGCATTGGGTTTGGGTTTTGGGACTCCATTGGACACCACCGTCTGCATGTCGCTTTGGCACAAAGAAATTCTTGTGTCGCAAGTTCCAATTATACAAGGCCGCGGCACCCAAATCGAAATTGGCCTTTTATGTAAGTAACCGATACGAACACGATTCTGATTCTATGCTTTTGCATGACCATAAACAGGACGCAGAAAGAGAGATAAACTCCCAAGATCACCGCACGACGCTCCTGGGCCAGCACAGAGCCAAAAGCCATAAGGGTAAAGGGTTCGGTTCGGTTTCGCTTTCGGGTTTTGGGTTTGTAGTTCGAGCCAATCGCAGATTGAGTCAGCAGCGCAGAGACCGACCAGTCTGCTTTTGGCTCATGGCTCTTGGCTTTTGGCTCTTGGCTCTAATCAGACCAGGTGACCGCTGACCGGCTGAGCGGCTCTAAGAGGTGACCGGTTTATTTGCCCAAGGAGGCTGCTCGGCAGTTTTGTCGTCCCGTCGACACTTTGCTTTTTTCTCATTGTTGTTGTTATTTTTTTGTGTTCCTTTTCTCTTAATTTATTGCGTGTTTCGCCATTAGTTCTTGCCGAGCACATCAAAAACGATCAGATAAACCAACAAAAAATACAAATAAAAAACATCTATCGTAGGCAAGCCGAAGCTGAGATACCCTTGCCAAACGGAGAAGGCAAACACCTGCAAAAATCTAAATTAAAATTTATATATTAAATTTATATTTTTTATAAGTTAAATACTGATTAAATTACAATAAAACTTGTAACTAGTAATTTTCGTTCAATCTTGAGTCTTATAATAAATACCACAACAAATCAAATTAATTCCAATGGGACTTATATATATAGTTGTCCGATTCAGCCTAATTGGAATAGGAGACATCATCTCATTTTCATGACAAGATCCACAAGAAAATGATTCTATCCATTAGCAAAGTGTATACAAAGCGAAGCGAAACGAACCAAGTGAAGAAGTCTGGGAAGGGATGTCACAGGTTCCTCGTCCAAGTTGGTGATTTATGCCGTGTGAGCAGCCGAGTTGATCGCTCAGCATAATCGAAATATCGGTGCAGCTAATAACAGTGACTATATATGCAGCAGTTGCAGCCAAGTCGATTGCCAACACGGCCAGATACTTTCTGTATCTGCGCATTGTTCGCACATCGTTGGCTACTGCACTTTGGCCCAGATCGTGTCGCCTGATAAGGCAAGCGGCAAGCGGCAAGCGGCAACAACAGCAACAACAGCAACAGCGGCAAACATATTGATTATGTGCTTAAAACGATTGACAGATAAAGATACAGATACAGAGATACTTATTTCGAGTGCAGCATGCTGCATGCAACACGTTATCCTTAACGTATCCTGCTGCCATAGTTGCCTGCTCACGCCCGCAATGAGTTGGCGCTTTTCGATTAGCCTAATTAGGGCACCCCTTAGCACTTTGGGGGCAAACAAATTAAGACTTTGTAAACAAGCCGCAAGCATAAAAGTCGAAGTGTCAGCAGCTGCTGTGGAATGTGTATCTACAAGATACTCGACACACTTAAAACAAATTGAGAGCACGTTCTTCTCAAATCTATGATTGAAATTCGAGCAAAGAGAATAAAGTTTGTTTTTTAAGAATGTTTTTCTTTAGCCAAAAATACTTTAGCGTTTTATTTAGATATATATTTAAAATATTTGTTTACTTTAGCGAACTGAGTTCCCTAAACAGTACTAATATTATTTGATATGAAACTTAGTTAGATTAAATCGTAAATTAAATTTGAAAATTTAAAAAAAAGAATGTTTCAAAATGCTGGAAATATTTTGTCTTTAATGTCTTTACTAGAATTTAATTTCCAGTTATGCAAGGAACAGAAATTCGAATTTTACTCTTGGTATTCTTGGATCTATGTTCAAAAATACAATTACTATTTTTCCGAATCAGCTTATTTCCTAAAGTTTTAAATAAAAATATTTCAATATCAAAACTCCTCTTTGATAATAAATAATATATTTTTGACTGTTGGCTAAAATCAAGCGTTTTTAAAACACGACTTACTCAAATATTAGGCTATATAATTTTCCAAGTGTAAGTATCTGGCAGATACTCCAGATGACACCCACGCCAGCCGGCGCATTGTTTGCTCCACATAAATCATTACCATTGGCCCGATGGCTGTCGATGCTCGCTGCACTTTTCAAATGGATCGTGATGGTTAACCCATTATTAACCCCGAGGCCAGCATCATAATTGGAGTGCGTTCCCCTTCTGCCCTCCCTTTATCGTAGGTGTGTGGAGTGAGGAGGTTTGGGAGAGGGGGAGCGGGCGCGGGAGCGTGTTTAAATTTAGAAGCGTTTTCGGTGCGCTCGCAAATGTGGCGAAACGGCAGCGTGCCCCTCGGCGGGTTATCGGCCACTTATAGAACGCTCGCGCTAATGGGCTCATTAAAGACACCGTGCAATACACTCGCAAAAATAGGGAGTGCTTTTTAAAAAGTCTTTGTAAAGTTTAAATTTACCTGTAATGAGAATCGAGCTGAAATTAAAATCGCACTAAAGAACAAAACAATTTATATTATTTTTTGCAATAGTGGAAAAATATGAGAATATAAATTTCTCTTAATTGATAAACAAGAAAGCTATATATATAAAATAATAATGCAATAATAATTTTAATTTTTAAATAAATACATTTAGAAAAATATTAAGGTAGAATAGTCTAGTCTAAAATGAGCTTGACTGGAAGGTTTTAGCTGTGAAATACATGGCAGAAATTCAGATATTAATTTCTTTATTATGAAAATAAGTTTTAGTTAACAAGAAACAAAGTTTCTAACGCCAAAAATATGACTAGGTATACTCGTAAAATATATCAATTGAAGGCTATAAATAGACAGTTCTGTATTAATTTTTTACTATCAAAAATTGATATCCGAATTTAAAGATTCTAACTCTCAGCGTGAAGACTTTACCCATTTGCACAGAACTCGAGAAATTTGCTCTAAGTTTCATTATTTTCTTTGAGTGTAGTTGCAACGATGACAGTGGCAGAGTGGGGTAGGGGTGGAGGGTTGGGTGTAGGTGTCTCGCACTGTGCTCGTAAATTGTCTCGAGCGCCGCATTATGTTTGACACGTCGCCAAGCTGGAAGATTGCGGCGTGATTATCGCTGCCCTGTGAACGGCTTTAGACTGTGACCTCCTTCCACAGCGCCCTACCCTACCTCCCTCGGCCCCCGGCCCCTGGCCCTAATTTCCTGCGTGACAATATGCGAACGCTCGTAAATTTAATGGTCTCACTCACAAATTTTTTTTCTCTTCCCATCGGCATAAATTTACGTATTGTGTCATTTTCAATTTGCAGCAAAGCGCCTCATAATTTATTTTACACTTTTCAATTTTGTGTTTTCTGTTTTGAGTTTCGCCCCCTCAACTAATGCTATCTTTGTGTCTCTTGCAGTTCAACCAGGATCTGTACTCGTCCTCGGGCGTACAGCTGGCCGCCTCGTCGAGCGCCTCCGGCAGCTCTCACTCCCCCTGCAGCCCCATATTGCCGCCGTCGGTGAGCGCCAATGCGGCAGCAGCTGCTGTTGCCGCCGCTGCACACAATTCAGCAGCAGCAGCCGTTGCAGCGGTTGCGAATCAAGCCTCCTCATCTGGCCTGCAACTAGGCGCTGTGGGTGGCGGCGTTGGCGGGGGAGTGGTTGGCAGCGGTCCAGCCAGCGGATTACTCGGCTCAAATCTGGCACCGAGCGCCGGTCTGGGCATGAGTCCGGTGCTCAGCGGCGCCGGTGCCGGCGTTGTTGGACATGGCATCCACAGCCACAGCCACAGCCGAACACATCAAACCAAAGAAGAGGATCTCATTGTGCCGCGCAGCGAAGCTGAAGGTAAGTGGGCCAATTAATCAGATATATATCAGATATATGTATATATATATATATATATAAAGCTATAGATTTAGGACTATATATATACATTTGGAGTTTCGAGAACTTAATATTAAATAAATATTAGTTCATTCTGTGAATTGATCACAGTTCTAGATATAATTTTCGGTAGAAATTATTAGATTTATTCTATTTATATTTATTCAATTTATTTGATTTCATTTATAAAAATAATGTATAAATATTTATAGTTTCATAATAATATTACCTACGAAATTAGCAAAACATTGCTTAGATACGTTATATAAGAAATACCTTTAAAAGTTGCTATATTCTCCCAGTTTTCTAGTTTATTAAAAGTTAAAAAAGCAACAGTCAACTTAAGGTCTAAAGAACATTTTAATATTTAAATAATCATAAATATTATGATTTTATCATTTAATTAATAGCTAAGCTGGTATAAAATTGAATATTTATAATAAATCTTCTTAAATTTGGCACCAATGCAAAAATTATATATTTATATCAAACGAAATATCAAAAATAAATCTTCTCTAAAATTTTAATCCAATGCTCAATTAAATAAGCAATTTAGCGCCACGCGTGAAATATTATTATTTAAAATGTGTTTTGTATTGTTTTTAGTTGCAAGTTGTTGACACAGTTAGAGTGAGTGAAAACTAGAATGCATTATTTATTTATTTATATTTATTTTGGTATTTATTCATTAACATTTACTTAAGTAAAAGATAAGCCCATTAAAAGATAAGCATGTTTCCACATTTCTGCTGTCAGCATCGAAGATCGATTGTTTGCCATGTCTGTGGAATGTGCTGCCGTTTTAATATAGTCAGAAAGAATAAAAGAGCGAGTGAGAGAGAGAGAGTGATATGCAGAGAGAGATAGAACGACAGGCTAATTAATTTGCACATTTTTGAGATTGTTCGCCGACATTCCGACGAGTTAACATTTAATAATTTATAACATATTTTATTACGGAAATGCAACTCGAATAACTTGCAACTAGCCAATGAACTTCGCAGCTCTCTCTCTCTCTCTCTCTCTCTCTCTCTTTCTCTCTCTTTCTATCTCTGTCTGATTGGATTGCCTTTAATGAAATGCGTATTCAATTGCAGCGCGCCTGGTGGGCTCCCAACAACAGCATCATCATCATAATGAATCATCCTGCTCCTCTGGCCCCGACTCGCCCCGGCATCCGCACTCCAATCATCCGCATTCGCTGCACGCCGGTGTGGGGGGTGGATCAGCGGGGGGCGTCTCGGCTGGCACGGGCGCCATGTCCAAGGAGCTGCCACTGGACACGAGCAGCAGTGGTGGAGGAGGGGGAGGAGGAGGAGGAAATCAAGGACGCGCTCAGTATCTGTCGGCCACCTGCGTTGTATTCACAAACTACTCCGGCGACACGGCCAGCGTTGTGGATGAGCACTTCTCCCGGGCGCTCAACTACAGCAATAAGGATGCTAAAGGTAGCTACTACTCCACATATATATATATATTTATACATATATCTAAATGATCCATGTCATGTGTTACTACTCCCCAATCCCACACTCAAAATGTGGATCAAAAGACCCGCTCATGTCATGTACTTGTCCCAGCTGTCAGTTTGCGTGTTTGCGTTCACAATTACCCAGAACCCGGGGCCAGAACCACCACGAGAATCAGTTTCACAGCGCCAGAGCAGAGCCACAGCCAGAATTCTGGTGCCAGGCCAGGCCAGACCAGACCAGACCAGACCAGGCCAAGCCAAAAAAAAATATCTCATAATTAGCCAAGAATCAGAGCGGAGTTATTAAAATGTCGCGTGCAATTGCTCATGAAAGTGCAAATGGGAATGGCAATGGAAATGTCAGGGGTATGGATTGAGGATTGCATATAAGAAAAATGTAACTCCCTAAATAGCAGCTCTAAATTTCTAGGAAACCATATTTGCAATTATTGTTCACAACTAAAGAAGAGGCTGGCCAAAGATTTGAAAGGAATTTAATTTCATAGTTTTGTGGACGTAAATACTTCTTGATTTCGATTGAAAATTTGATATTTATATTAAATCTGGCAATATTTTAATATATTAAAATAAGTTGCAATCCAAGACGGATTAGTTAATAGTAATTTGTTTTCTTAAAGTTTTAGCTGATATTTTGAAGTAATTTCCATAGTTAAGCATAGAACTTGAATAAAAATAATAATATTTATTAAATAAAATATATTTAAATATATTTATATGGGGTAAATATAAAAAAATAAGATTCAAATATTTATAACTTATATTTAACACTTAAAAAACAGTAGACTGTTTGTAGTTCAATCCTAGATGAATATTCTGCTCTTCAGCAGGCAATACAAACTTGCAGCGTATTCTTTCCGAAGACCCCGATGCCAGGCATAAGCAAAATAATCCCCTTCCTTCCAGTGGATGTATCGTTGTTGTCACTGAATGCCAGTGCGTCGCACAATAAACCAAATAAATCAAGTTGCCACTTGCCACTCGGTTGTTCTTTCGATTTCAAAATTAATTACCTCCTTTAATGAAGATAAACGTTTCGTTTGTTCATGCCTGTCGCACTCTCCCCCTCCCAGCCCCTGCCCCTGTCTGTTCAACTTGTTGTATCTTTTTGGCTGCTGTGCGACACAAGTTCTTTTTAATATTCCGCTTTATTTATAAAGTGTTTGCATTTCTCTGCCTCTTTGCATCTGTTTAGATCATGCACAAAAAATCCAAACAATAACAGAAAAGTATTACTCTAAATTTGAATCAACTGCAAATATTAAATTTGTAACTGGAAATCTTATAAAAAGTGTTATTTATTGTTAATTTCGTTTTCGAGTAGAATTTACCTTCAATTTTAGTTAGTAACTAATTAAAATTCAAGTCGAGTTGCGTCTCATTGCTCAATCAATCGATTATCGCTTTTATTGCAAGCAGATTTGCATGCTAAGCAGCAAACCGCCGCCAGGTGACGCTAATGCTTCGTACGTGTCCTGGTATTGGGTGCTCAGCAGCTCAACAGCTCAGCAACAGCTCAGCAAATCAGCAACTCCACCCACAAATTTGGCCAATCAACGAGCACTCAAACAATTTGTGGTGTATTTTCTTTTTACCACTAATCGCAATCGCAACGGAATCGCATTTATTGCTTCAGCTGCCTTTTTATTGAGTTTCTGTCTGACTGCCAGAAAACTGTGAGGGGCGGTGTGTGGGGTGGCAAAACAAAAAGGGGGTGTGGCTGTGTGTCGGTTTGTCTATGTGGCACATTGATTGTGCAATTTCAGCTTAGTACGCTTTTGATTTGATGCGCGTTAATTGGAAATTTACGTTTATAGTTTGGCAAATAAATGCTCCCCGATTAATTCAATTAAATTCGATTCGCTTTTCCATTCGATGCGATTTCCCCAGCAATATGCCAAAACTAGCCAAATTCCGTCGAGGTGGATTTTGTTGAATCCCAAATTGCTTTTATCTCCATCTCTATTGTAACTAGTCCTTTTTGTATAGTTTTGACATGGTTCGAATGGATCTATAAAAGTTGAACTATTTTAATTAGATCGATAAATGTAAATATTTATATCATTTAAACATGGTTTCTTCACATCTAATGCATCATTTTGGGGAGAATTTTCCTTTATCAAAATATTAACCTAAGTTTTTGGCTTATATGGATTTTATTTAATTTATGTAAAATTTGCTTGAACATATTAAAGTAAAAACTATTGTTAGTAAAGCAATTAAAATCCATAAATCTGTTCTATACAAATATTCATCAAACAATAATAAATTAACAGCAATCTTTTGATAATTATGTGTAATTAATATGTGTAGAAATTATTTATGAATTTAATTGAGCTGTGCACAAGTTTTACTCAAAATGTTTGCGCTTACATAAAATTGTGGTTGTTAATATGATATTTGTTGTGGTTATTATTGTTGCCACCAGCCAAACCATTCACCCACTAAGCCAAATTGCGAAACTTGCGCAATTCCAATAACAAAAATGAAAACAAGAAAAAGTGTAAAAAAAAAAACAGCAGCAAAGTTTTTTATAGTATGACGCTACTTATTGGTATTTAAAGTTCATTTTGGCCATTTGTCTATTTGAGTGGTTGGCACACACACACACACACACACACATGTTTAGTCTGTGTTTGGGTACTTTAAAAACTATTCAGCATTTATATAGATTTTTCTCTCTCTATCTTGATGTGCAGTTTATATATTTTTTTTTTTTTTTTTGAATCTGCACATACATAATGCTGTTGTTGTTGTTGTTGTGCGTGTGTGTGTGAGTGTATATATCTAGTTGGAATGTGCTATAAAATGTCGCCGGAATGCGATGTGGTCGATGTTGTTGTTGTTGTTGTTGTTAGTGTTGCTGTTGTTGTTGTTGTTGTTGTTGTTCGTTGTGTGGTTCGTCTGGCGGTGCCAATGCCGAATGCCGCATAGATTCCTCATTACGGTTTTAAAATGCATTTCAATTAACTGCTCACTCGAGATACACTCACATTGCATCGCATCGCATTGTACACATACACAGATGCAGATGCATACGCTCACACAGATACAAATACTGCTCACAGATACAGATACATTCAGTGTGGCACGCTTGCACTTTCAGTTGTTGTGGCTTCTGTTTGGTTCGCTTCGATTCTGTTCTCCTAAAATATATCGCCGTCATCAGTGCGACCAAACACCCCGAAGATCCACATACACACATACACAGTGAGAAATTAAATAAATTATGCTTTTCTTGACTCTTGAATCAAGTGTTTACTGATCTCATTTGTAGAATAACTCTTCTTAAGTAGCAACCAAATTTGATTAGTTTTTTTTTGTGCTGTTCTTTAAAGTCAAACTAAATTTAGTAAAATAACGCTTAAGTTTTTTATTAACCATAAATTACTTTTAATAAATGAAACTTTGATTTTTAAAAAATATAAGCAATGCAAAATTGATGAATTTTTTATGATATTTTCTACTTTTCCGTTTATTTGGTTTCTCTCTTTCAATAAATTTTCTGTAGTTAAGAATATTTTTTTATTTGTCTTTATTTATTTAATATTTACATAAACTTGTATAAGCCTGCCTTAAAATAATATATACATATTTTAATCAACATTTTTGGCACATTTAAAATGAGTTACTATTTAGGTTAAATTCAATTAATGTTAGCCAGATTCGCTCTACAAATTTACAGAAACTCGCTTTGAGTTTAAAAGTAAGCCGACATATTTTTTTGCATCAGCTCTTTTCTCGCTGTGTACGTATGTGGCAACACAGAGAAAGAGCAAGAAAGAGCGAGAGGGAGAGGGAGAGAAAGAGATCGAGATGTGCTCAGCTGCAGCCTTCAGTTTGTGCCTCGCTTTGCCTCGTTTGCGGTGTTTGTGGCACTTTCATATGATATTCGAATGCTACGCGTATTTAATTAGATGCCCCGAAGAATTCGATTTAAAATTCCTTGGCACCCGCCGCTGCTTGCAGATGCAACAGAGAGCAACAGAGAACAACTGGTACCCCTTACTCCGTACCCCGCTACTCAAGAAGAGCTAAATATTTAGAGTAGCGAGAAATTCTCGATTGCTCTTTGGCTATTTCCATTTGGGTTAGATTCTAGGCTCTCTGCTGGGACTGAAAAGGACACACACCTTTTTTTTTGGGTGTGTGTGTGTGTGGTCGCTTATCAGCATTGCAGTCAATTCCGAATCAGGTGCAACTTCATTAGTGGCTAGCAGCGATCAGGTGAAAGGTGAAACAGGTAGCATTTGCAGCGTTTGAGCCTTGTGGCATTTGCCGCATTGAATTGAAAGTGAAAACAAGCAAGGAGCGCCGCACAAAATCTTTGTTGCAACTTGCTTGTTTGCACTTTAATGGGAATTCCTGGCCGTCAGTTGGGCGAGTGAGTGAGTGAATGACTATGACGCTGAAGATGGCGACGATGACGACTTTTTTGCCAGCCGTTGCCGTTGCCGTTTTTTGCCGCCGAATGGGGCACGCGGCATCGCTAACCAACCAACCAAGTCAGCCAGCCAGCCAGTCAGCCAGCCAACCAACCAGTCAGCCACATCATCAGCATTCAAGGCACACTCACAAACGTGCCACAGCGAGTCGCGACTTCTCAGTTGCAGCTCGCAACGGCTGCAAACAGTTCAAAGCATATCCTTCAAGCTACACTTGAAAAAAAAAATTACAGCAAATGCGCACAGCATTCTTGGTAAGAGCAGTTTTTCCTAAGGGAAGATTTCATATTTTTAATCAATAATAAAAAAAATGTAATTATTTTTTAGGCAAATATTTTTTAAAAAGCAAAACAAATAAATAATTCTAAAATAATTTCTATTCTTTTTGGGGCATCTTAAAAATGAAGTCACTCTTAAATCTTTTTTTGCTGAGTGTAGAGCCGCACAGAGTAACTGACTCCCCTGTGCCCCATAAGCTGCACGTCTCTATTTCCATTGCCCCTCCCAGAAGAACAGCAGCAGTGGTGCAACAGCAGTTGTTGTATATTTTTCTCTTGAATTGAGTTTGGAATGTTGTCAACGCAAATGCGCCTATGTCCCAAGTACCCAGTTGTCAGTTGCAGTGGCAGTGGCAGTGTCTGTGGCAGTGTCTGTGGCAGTGGCAGAGAGGCAGTGTGCCCAGTCCACTCAGTCCCAAGTTGCAGTCCTTGGCACATGTGCATGCCACAGACGCCAGGCAGGCAGTCAACCAACCAAAAGTTGTTGCTATTTTCGGCAACAATTTTCAAGCAACAGCAGCAACAGCAGCAGCAGCAGCAGCAGAGCACTTCTCCATTACAAGAGTGCTGCGGCTGCAACTGCGGCTGCTTGCCACAATAATGGAGATGTCTTCGTGTTCGTCTTTTGCGATTTCATAAACGCGTAGATTTACAACCATTTAATACAAGTGATGATCCTGAACACGGCAACGACAACAGCAACAACAACAGCAGCAACAACAACGACAACAACGACAATGACAACAAACATTCCGCTCAGTTATTTGCAACAAGCCGTGGCGCCGACAACAACTAAGTACGTGGCTAAGGCTCCTGACTCTGACTCTGACTGTGCCCCACGACTGTGCCCCACAGCTTCAATTCGCGTTTGCAACAGCAGCAGCAGATGCTCAGTTTATCATTTTGCACTTGAATTGAAATTGCTGTTGCTGCTGCCGTTGACACTCCCAAAGTAGGCTCCATTAACCAAAGTTTATTCTGAGCATTATTAACAACTGGGCTAAAATTTAAATTATTTGTGATTTCATTGACAAGAACAATTATTTATAATTATTTACTAAAAAGAACTAGAGAAATAAATCTAGTCTATCAATTACAAAATACTTAAATAAAAACCATTTACGGACATATTCCGGTTTTAACTGGAATTAAATTTAATTATTTCCATTAAGCTGAAATTACAAATTTACAAATAAGAATAATTTTAGAAAAATGTGTGTTTTCTTTTTTTGGAGTGCATTGTCGTTTATTTAAATTATTTCAATTAGACTAAAATTTGCCCAAAATTAACACTGACTAAAAAATACACTTTTTTGGCTTGCAACTCTTTGTTTGCAGATAGCAGCAATCCGATGTCCAGTCGCAATTTCCCACCATCGTTCTGGAACAGCAATTACGTGCATCCCATTCCCGCCCCCACACATCCACAGGTAAGTGTGTGTGTGTGTGTCTGTGTGTGTGCCACGAAAACCGATTAAGCTGCAATACGTGCCGCAATTACGAGTTGCGGCAAGCACGCACTCTGAATAAGTTGTAATTCGGTACTCAGCTAACTGGCCAATATCTGCAATGCTCAATCTCTCTGCTTGTTTATCCAAATGCAGGTTAGCGACTTGTATGGGACAGCGACAGACACTGGCTACGCCACCGATCCCTGGGTGCCACATGCGGCAGCCGCGCACTATGGTTCCTACGCGCACGCCGCACATGCGCATGTGGCCCACGCGCACGCCTACCACCACAACATGGCCCAGTACGGCAGCCTGCTCCGCCTGCCCCAGCAATACAGCCACGGCACAAGGTGAGCTCCCCCACCAAACCAAACCAAACCACAGAGTCCAAGCAGCAATCTGAGCTGCCTTAAAAGTCGTCCATAAAATTTAGAAATGCTCTTTAACTATTTTAATTGTGTGAGCAAATAACTATCATTTGAATTTTGAGCAGAAAAAGAAGCACAGAAAATTTAAAGATTTTTGTTTGTTCAGTTTTAAGTCTTAAGATTTAAAGCATTGCAAATACTGTAATGATCTTAAGTCTGGAAACTTTTTTGCTTATGGTTCGTCATAGGATGATGTCTAATTTCTATTTACCTTCTAAATTAAGTAGAGATGCCGCATGTTAATTTAAATCGGCACTGTTTATATGTTTTTGAATAAGAATCTTACATAAATTGCAAACAAAATTAGATTTTTTTGATCTGAGTGCGGCATTAATCGAATCGACAAATTAGAATTGAAAATTGATACAGTTTTGAGAAGGTTAGGGTAAAGTTTGAAACCGTTCCAAACTCGGAGTGTAGAACAATACATTTTATTGATTTTTTCCAAATTATTGTAGCTATATATAGACTATATAGACTAATTTTATATATCTTTTTTAAAATGATGTCAAATTTGTGTACTAAATTTAAAATGTTTTCGGTCCAACTTAAACTAAGAAAAGAAAATATCTTCTCAAAGCAGATTAAGAATGCTAAGTGAGTATTATTAAAAAAGGTCAAAAACAAAGGGTTATACAAATATATACATATTTATTTATATACATATATATACAGTATTTAACTTAAAGTTTTACTGACCCATGTTCCACGCCTCTTGTCCCGTGCCTCATTGCAGACTACATCATGACCAGCAGACGGCCCATGCCTTGGAGAGTGCGGCTGCCTACTCGAGCTACCCAACAATGGCAGGTGCGTACTCTACTCCTCTGTCCACTGTCTTTAAGGACTTTTGTGGCATATTTGTGCATTTGGCCATTTTGGCGATTTGTCCATTTGTCCATTTGTGTGCCATTGTCATGACAATGGGATGACTTACAACGTTTGACCTGTGGTTTAATCAAATATGTTTTGTTTGTCTCTTTGTTGTTTGCTTGCTGTACACACACATACACACACACACATATCGAAAAAAAAGGTCTGGAAGCTCAAGTGCAGGAATCGTCAAAGGATCTGTATTGGTTCTAGAAACGGTCTCCAGTGTTATCCCACACAGCCAGCGGGTGTGAGGGGAATTTCTCGTTGATGATTGATGGCAATTGGAAAGCGACTCTCAACAGATAAATAATCATTAATTGCAACAAAACAGCACACAGCCCAACAAATAAACAATAAACGGACGCTCCGCTCTAATAATTAATTAAGGATCTACAATTTATGCAAAAAAAAACTTATGTTAAAAAAAAGAACGCAAAAAATTGCAGCAAAGTTTTTTTTTTCCGTAATATTATTATTTGTTGAACGAATTGCTGATAATTATTGGGCTGAATTTATTAATAATAATAATAATAATAATAATAATGATAAATAACGCAATTTGTTTGTAATTTATAAAATTTGTGAGTCTGTCTGAGGTTTAAATTTATTATAATTTTTACACTTATATTTGTAAACAATTCGCGTATTAAAAAATTGTGTAATTTTTTGTATTGTAAACCCCATAAGTTTAGCATCCCATATCAGCAAGTTAGACAAGCGTACATATAAATAATAAATATACATATATATATATACATAAATCTAATATATATATATATATATATTCTTATGCATAATCCGCGTTAGAGTTTTTTGGTAACAATTTACTACAGCGATAAAAAAACACTAATGATAATAATCAACATTTCTTGTATAGTTAACGACTTGGACATAAATTTGAAAGCTAGAATTTATTTTGTTTAATATCTTCAATTTTTGGAATTTCACAAATTAGGTTATACAAATTGAATGCAACAACAACAAAAAAAAATATATTAAAAAATAAAAAACAAAAACTAAAGATGAGATAAAATAAAACAAAAAAAACCAATTTGAATACAATCAAAACTGCTGAGTTTTTTTTATTGATTATGGGAAAATGTTACTTTTCTAACTATATTTTTAGTGTAATAAAAAAATATTGAGATTGCAATTAAAATTTTTGGATGTTGCATAATTTGACAACTTGAATCAAAACGCAACTTTTAAACCCAAATTCAGCAGCAGAAATTCAACAGAAATTAAATTAGATTTGATACGCTGCTTTTTATGCCCCAAAAGAAGTGTCTTAATATTAAAATTGAGTGTTCCTTATAGATATCTAGAGATATAATAGATATTTAATTCAACAACTTGTTTTCTTCACACATTTCTTCTGCGCGTTTGGGGGATTGCGACCCAGTTCTCAAAAGTGGCAGCCAGTGTTAAAGCTAGTTAAAGTTATTCAGGACTTGGCTAAAACCAACCATTAACACACAATGCGACAATAAACTTGGATACAGTCAAAACTGTTGCACTTCTCCATTTTCGCACTGGACTCTCACAAGCGGAAGAAGGAAGTGCCGCCAAAAAAAAAAAAACGGAACCATCTGTCGCGTTGCCGTGTTGACTGACAACGTCCAAAAACAAAAGGAGATAGGAGAAGTGAGGAAGAGCGGGAAATAAAAAAAAATGAATTTAAACAGTGGCCGTGGAAGTTATTAAAAAGCGATAAACCCAAAGCAAATGCATTGGCCAATTGTTGAACACCTTGCGGCCTGGCTTGGCTTGGCCAACAGGGGCGGCCCAGTTAGCCCAGTTAGTGAAAAACGTTCAAGTCGTACCGAATTATGGAATTCTTATGCTAAAATAATGTGACCACGTCTGCCACAAACTGCGACAGCGATCGGTAATAAATTTGTTGAGCTGCCTGCTGCCTGCTGCCCACAGACCACAGCCGGACAGAGGCTCGGACAGAGAGTTGGGCTCCTCACTGAAACCAGTCAGCCAGTTAGCCAGTTAGCCAGTTGGCCAGTTGGCCAGTTAGCCAGTGTGGCAAAAAGTCTTGATGTAAATACGCACACCGGAGCTTGTCGCACGTTTGTCCATTTCTTTAATTCATGAGCAGAGAGCAGAGCTGCAGAGGATGGGCACTCTTGGTGAGAACGGCAGCCGGCTTGGCTCCCCCCCATCATCATCCAGCTTTTTTAGCTTCGGTTGACCAACTGTGCGATAAGTCATTGAAAGTCAATAATATGTTACGCGTTGTGCCCTCCAAGCCGTATTGTATAATAGCAATAACAATAACATGAACGTCGCCAAACAACTCAGGAAGTGCCTGGCCCTTGTGGATGTATCTGTATCTGTATCTGTATCTGTATCTATATCTGTATGGAATATACCAGTATTTATGTATCTTAAAGTATCAATGGCCCAATGCTCGCCTCCAGTAGCTGGCAATGTTTGGTTCTCCGTCACCGTCACAGTGTGCCGGCCACAAATATTGTGTCTTATTTATGACGGAGCGACTATCTGAGATTTGTTTTTCATTAATTATGCATCTTCTGTGGCCTTTTTGGGGAGTCTCGGGGAACGCGGTCCGCCAACGCCGATGATAAATAGCCCGAGATTAATAAGGCGCCTGGCTAAATGGCGTGGAAAACATGCACATGTGAAGCTAACGATTATTAAATTTGTTTTTTTGATTCATATCTCTCGCTCTCCCTCTCTCTCTCTCTCCCTCTCTCTCTCTCTCTCTGTCTCTTTCTCTGTCTTCCAATGAAATCATTAGGCATAAATTATGACTGCTTTTGTTTAAGCGAGCCAAGCAACATTTGATTATGTTATGCAAAGTAGATTCTTATCGGGAGGATTAACCAAGCAGGTAAGATTAAAGGATCCTCAACAATTTTACATTTTTGGTTATTTATCTTTAATTTTAGTGAGTCTTCAAACTTTACATAGTTCTTAGTAAGATGTTAATGGTAGGTTTGCAATTCAATATTTATTTGGATATTGAATTCTTAACATTTTATGGTGACAAGTTTTGATTAAAAAAAGCAGGCAGTATAATAAAATATATAGAAATGGGAATTTTAACTTAAAATAAAAATAATAAAAAATATATAAATGGGAATTTAACTTAAAATAAAATAATAAAAGATATAAAAATGGTAATTTTAACTTAAATATAATTGCTTAAAGCGCGAGATTGTTCATTCACTAAACTATTTTTACTTGTAGAAGTTATTATTATAATATTAATGTTACTGAATTTATTTCTCATCCTTGCAACTGCTTCCGAGAGGAACATCCTCAATTTGAAATGTGTTGGTTAAACCTGGAATATATATAAAAGTAAAGCATTCCTTCTAGTTTATTTATTATATTCCTATATTTATATAGGCAGAAAAGACTTTCTCAATAGATTATCCATCACTTTCCGTTCTTCTTAACAAATCTATTTATATCTATTTTCTATATTAAAGAACATTTTCACTTCAAGCTAAATGGAAATTAATTTTGGTGCAGATAAACAAAAAAAAAGAGCCGAAGAATGTCAAAGCCAACAAATCGTTCGATGTGTTAAATTATGCCAAAAACCAGAGGAGAACCAATACCAAAAGTTGATAATAAATAAGATGGAAAAACAATAATAATAAAAACACTGAAACAACAGAATGGTATATTTTTGGGGGAGGATTGAGTGTCGAGTGTCGAACTATTGGAACTTTGACACTTTATGGGCAACGAGTGCGTTATGGTTACCCATGGATGTGTGTATGCGTGCCTCGTGCCGCATGCCACACGACGTACGCCCCATTACCTTGCTACTGGCCACAAAACATAAATAAACAATGACTTTTCCAGCGAGACTTGCGAGTGTTTTCTTTGGGGCATCCCAAAGGCAGCCAAAGTGTGCGCCGGGTACGGTTCCCGGTGCACCTCTCACTTTTCACGGGTTTCCATCGCTGCCCGTGAATTAGTCGCTGTGGCTCTTAAATGCTTAATGGCCAATCGTAAATTCGATCAAATTCTATATTGTCTGCTAATTGAGCTGGAGATGGAGATGAAGTTGGAGACGGGGAATGGTTGTTGACTTTTAGCTGGAGCTGTAGCTGCAGCCATAATTCCAGACTCAGTCGCAGTTTGAGGTGCATGTCCTTTTCGGGCAGACCGAAATCAATTTATAATTAACGTGGAATTAACATATTTCGACCACATGTTTTATGCTGCTGCTCAATCTGCCCGTTTATTGATCCCACATGCAGCGCTGATTACGCTGATTCCAAAGACACAACCCAAATCCACACACAGCGAGCTTCCAGCTACCAGCTACCAGTTTCTTCATATTACTGTCGCAGCCACCAGCCGCAGTCGCAGCCGCAGCCGCATCCGCATATATCCATGTGGCATTTTGTACCCGGCTCCCGGCTCCCGATTCCCTGTTCCCGATGCCCGGTTCTCCTGCGATTGCGTTTGCGCAGACTATCAGCAGCGTTAAAAAAGCAATACATCATTTTTCCTTGCGGCTTTCTCTTCCTTTCCCTATTGCTCCCTGTCTCATTTTGGGTTCATTTGTGCTGCAACTCCATATGTGCATGTGTGTATGTGTGTTTGTGTGTGTGTGTGTTTGTTTGTGCGGTTTTTGTAGGTTGGCCGGTCACGTCAGTAGCTGGCGTTATTGTGATTTATTTGTCTGATCTCTGGGCATCCTCCACAAAATCATTCCCAGCTTCTGAATCGGCTGCTGTTGATGCTGTTTAAGGTGGCGCAATTGACGTTTCCTGTGCAACAAACATCTACATATTGGAAAAGAGGCATGCTTCATTGATATTCTAATTAATGTATCTTAAAGCACACATGTTTATTTGTGTACTACACAAAAAAATACAGTACTAAATTCAAGTGCCACTTTCATCTTTTCATTAAATACACTTTGTTTTTACAAATGTGTAAATCGGCTTAAATTTTTCAAAATCAGACTCTTATATATTAATAATTAACATATAAACAAACATATAAATATTTAAGCAATATTTTTAAATCAATTCTGAAATACGAATTGCTGTCAATTGTGTTCGTAAAACCAGTGTAAAACTTGCAATATTTGCTTTATCTATTTTGATTCTTAGTTCAAGCTGATTAAAATTAATTTTAAAACATGGTTTTTAAAATATAAATTCTTAGAATGAATACTGATCCTAAGTGCTAAGACTGTGCAATGTAAACATATTTTAAGAACTTAAAATTAACTTATGTTAGAAAACAATCATATTAATCTTATTACATATAAATTTAAGATTAATTTATTAGATGACTACTAAAAACTTTCTTAAAAAAAAGTATTTACCGCTCTAAAGGTAATTATTTCGGTAAGTACTGCATATTTTTTTCGAGTGTTTATACATAATTATCCAGATATTTGTTGTGCTTGCGTATTGTGACCCAAGGAATGACATTGTCAGTTATTCAGTAATTTACACGTTACACAAATAAGGGAAAATTATGGAAAATTCGCATAAAAACAGACGCTTCAAAGCGGGAATTTCAAGTGTCTCGATTGCTCCAACATCATTCGCATACACACACACACACACACACAGTGAAAGAAACACCCATTCCCACAAACAGACTCTCTTACATTGAGCACCTTGGAAAACTTTTGAAATTCAGACCGCGTTAAAATACTTTTCCCCCTTTGTTCTTTACAATTTGCCTTACAAAGCCAAAGCGGCAAAGCGGGAGAACTTTTCACCGTTTCGACATGACAAGCAGACAACCCGACGGGACGACAAGACGACAGGACGACAGGACGACAGGACGACAGGACAGGGCAGGGCAGGGACGGGAGACAGAACGTAGTCGATGAACAGTTCTTCCCTTAAAGCACCTTCTGCCAGTGCTTGGTTCTAAAGCCCCAAAGGCGACTCCGATTGGGTTGAGCTGAGTTTCTGTTATTTCTGGCGTTTTACTTTCGCTTGGGTGGAAACTCCTTTGGCGTTGCCCCGTTGCCCCGTTGCCAAGACGCTCCACAATAAACCTAATCTGTTCATAATGGGAAAATAATTTACAAAAATTTAGCTCCACTTCGAGTTGCTGCATTTGCACTTTGGTAAATTTGTTTGAGGTGGTTGAAGAAGGGCTGGGGGGGAGAGGAATGGGACCCTCCTCGCTTTAAACAGCAATTAGAGCAACTGAAAGACAAAGAGAGTCCATGCGGATGTGGGTAACATTTAACCGAAGGAATATAGTCGAGTTTATTAGTTTTTGGCCTGTCCTAAGTCCCAAGCCCATCTTGTGCTATCTGGGCCTCGTCCTGCCCTCTATACTTCCTTCTACACTTCTTTTTTTGGTTATAAACTCAATGGGGAAAATATTGCGGCGCGTTTTCTTAATAAAAGCAAACAACTTTCGCATCACTTGATATAGTCAGAAGCCATCGAAAATTGACTTGTTTAATAAAGGCGAATTAGTTTTCCTGGAATAAGACAAGTTATTAGAACCTATATTTTAGACGCTCAAATATTAAACATATATGAAAAAGGTTCGTATTATTAAATTGTAATTATATTTTATTAATATTGATTGGAAACCTTACAAGTAGAGATAGGAGCAGCACAAGCGACTTGTATAATAATATTAATTGAATTATTTCACTAAGAATACTTGACTAGTCAGTAGAGTATAAAGTTATAAGGTAGTATATACTAAAGTATATAATAATAAATATATAGTATAGTAGCTTTCACAATTTAAATACACTCATTCATATTAAACAATTTTTCACATATTTTTAGGACTTTAACCATTATTAAATAAATAAAATACACTAAGCATTAGGAAATGGGAAATACATTATTTGATATCGATTTATTTACACTGAAATAAATATATATATCATAATAAATATATATATATATATATATATATATATATATATATATATATATATACGAGAATAAAAACGAATTTTAACAGTCCAGAAACTGTAAAAAATGAGAAACTCTGAGCTTTTTTTCAAGTGATTCCGCGTATTTTAAGGGGTGTACTTTTTCGGTTTTTTCAATTTAAAATTCTTTTTAATTCTTTGTGTTTTTTTCCTAAGAAATCCACCTTTAAATTGAATTAAATAAGCAGTAATCGAGCCAAAATCCATTGTTGTGTAAATATACAAATTCGATGTTAATTTATAAAATTGGTTAAATTAATACCATTTCTGATTATATAATAGTTAATTCAGCTTCAGCTGGCTTACGTTAATATAAAGAATATAAATATATGTGATTTTTAATCATAATTAATGTTCGTAGTGAAAGCCTCAAAAATGTAATGTAGTTAATTAAAACATGTATTACATAGTTTACAGTTTTACATGCAAGACTTCAATGTTTTACCATTTATTTTGTGCAATGATAAACAGCAAAAAAACAAAATGAACTAAAAAGAAAAACGCTTCGACTGATTAACGCATATGGAGAAAGGAGGGAAGGAAGTGAGTGTAAATAAAACAAATATGAAATATGTGCAGATCAGCGAAAAAAATTATAAATTGCATGAAATTGAGTTAATTAAAAGGGAATCTGTTGCGCCCCGCTGCCCCCCCACTCGAAAGTGCCCCAAATAGAAAAGGAGAGAGGGAGCCGACCGAATGCCATGAAAAATACAGCAAGCCAGCCAAATAACAAAGAGACAGACAGATGAATATAAAATATTTGGTTAATAATGCACACGTAAACACACACACACAAACACACGTTCACATATACAGTAAGAGGGGGAGAGAGAGAGAAATACTCGCATATATGCAGTTCATAACGCCAAATGCCTCATGGATGCGAACAGAAATTGTTCAAATTGCTGAAATTCGGTAAAAACAGAAAACAGGCAAACTGCAAACAAAAAAAAAAAACAATATAAAAAAGAACATAACGAAAAAAATATGCGCTTGAGCTGTTTAAAAATGCATTCAAGTGCAAGTGCCGCAAATGCAGTTCACTTCGTTGGATCGATTTTAATATTGAAACAAATGCGAGCAAAATGAAGAAAAAAAAAGCCAGCAAACACACCTTGCACAATAACAACAACAACAACAACAACAACAGTAGCAGCAGTAGCAGTTGCAACATTTGCCCAAAAGCAACACATTTTGGTTATGGCTTCAGCTTTAGCTTCAGCTTCAGCTACAACTACAACTACAACTTCAGCTCCCGTTTCAGTATTCAGTGCAGCATGCCGTTTTCCATGCGTGCGAGCGGGACGACTATAGTAGCGTGCGTAGCTGCCGTGATGTATTCGCCTGGCAAGCAAACAATTCATTTCGTCCAACATATCAGCAACAACAAGAGCTTTCGGGGGATGGAGTGGGGGGGGACAGGCTTCGGGTTTCGGCTTATTTGCCATCAGATAAGAGCAAGTAAAAAGGCAACAACAACAACAGCAGCAACAGCCGTAGCAGTAGTAGAGAAGTCTCCGCCCCATGCAAGTGTTCTGCGTGAACCCCTTAACTATCTGTGTGTGTGTGTGTGAGTGTGCAAACCGGTTTGCTGTCATTGCGAGCGTGCCTGTGTGTGTGTGTTTGTGTGTGTGAGCAGCAAGCAGCGCAAGCAGACATCTTTTGCCAAGGGTTGGACTTGGCCAGCAGCAGCAAAAGCAACAACAATAACAACAGTTAGCACACTGTGTTGGGGATTATACACACAATAATGGCGAAAGGACACCGACACGTACACACACACACTCACACACAGAGCGACAGGGACACTCGCGTATTTTGATAAACTCCATGCACAGAGCAGACCACTCAAACTGCTGACCTTATGGTGAAAATTGGCACATTGCAGGGCTGCCAAAATACTGTGACAGGGTGGTTACACAGCTCCACGTGTGTGTGTGTGAGAGACATGCATACAAAAGCGGAACGAATGAGCAACACTGCTAATTGCTGCACACACGAAAATACTTTGGTAACTATGCAACGTTGTCATAATTCTTTAGTTGCCTGCCTGACCAAAATATGAAATATGCACCAGTGTTATTGCTAATACGAATTCCACAATCTGCAGCTTAGCAGACCGCCCAGCTGGGTTGGTGAGTTGGAGGCTGGAGGCTGGCTCACAGTGGAAATGCCGGCATGTCAAAGTGAATAACTCAATAGCCATATTGGGTGTCCACCTGTCTGTCTGCGTGCAACCAACAGCAGTAGCAGCAGTAGCAGCAGCAGCAGTAGCAGCAGCCGCAGGAAGATAGCCGCTTGCAATTCCACGTAAATCCGCCAACAAAGTTGTGACTTGCGAGTTACGACTCAACATGATTTTGTTTGGTTTTGTTGTCTTTGATGTTGTTGTTGTTTTTGTTGTTTTTATTGTTGTTGTTAGTTGTTGACTGCGCACACAAATGGCCGTTAAAATTCCTAAACCCGATATGGAAATGATAATTTCGCACATTGAGCTGCAATTTACACTTCTGTGGAATATAAAAAAAAAATACAAAATAGTCAATTGCCATTTTGGAGCAGAAACCACAACGTAGGCTTCTAATGTCTAACCAGTTTGGATTCAGGTTTGAAAGCCCGTTTTCAAAGCATCCCACCCAGCAGCACAAGCAGCAGCGAGCAGCGAGCAGCTGATCAAAGCAGAAGATCTGTGGAATGTTGGGGACACGCGCTAGGCATAATCTCCAATTAGCGGAGACCCCAAAAAGGCTGCCACAAATATGCAAAATATGACGCACAGCCAGAGGACGTACCCCCTTCTCAATAGGGCCTCTTCCTCTATCTTTCTTTCTCTCTGTCTCTCAGTATGTCTCTCTTGACGGTCACATTGGGCATTTCGTATGCAGGCACTCGAAAAACGCATTTAAAATAACTTGGCCAACAGCACGACAACAACATGCGAACGACGACTTCTGGCCATCCTCGAACGTTGTGCAGGTCAGTAGCAATTAAGATAAGACGCTTACAAGTGTGCCGATAATGTCCTGTCAATGTGTCGTCGATAGCAGGACGCACCCGGTGGCCAGCTAAATCAGCGCTCCCAAAACGCAAACAGAACGTTGCCTGGGAAACGAGATTACACTTGGAGAAATTATTGAATGCCGAAAAATGTAGAAGGAATAAGTATTAATTTTTATATTAAAAAATAATTGACATTTCCCTGTTATTCAAGGCAGATAAAATATATGGTTAATTTTTCCGTAAAAAGAAAAAAACAAAATACTTATTTGCTTTTGATACTTAATTTGTATTTAAGAAAACTTATTAATAATAATTAATTAATAAGAATATACTAAAAATGTAATTCATTAAATTATAAATCAAACTTTGTGATTAAATAAATAAATAAAATATTATTAAAAGTTTCAAAAAGCTGCAAAGGTGTTTATAAAATTCTGTTAAACTTTTTCTTTCTGCTGCGTGAAGTGTGGTAACAGGTATGGGAACGAGAATGGGAGCAGGAACGGTAACGGGAACGCGAATGTGGCAAGGCCTGGCACTCAAGTGTCTGGCGGTGCTGCGGCTGCTGTTGGCTCTCCCAGTAGCTGTGTTCAAATGCCGCTGATAAGGAACGACGGATGCGTCTAAGTGACCACAAGCAGGAGCGACGGAAATGCCTTCAACATATTGATATGGAGAGCGATGCACCCGGTTCGAGTGTGTTTGCATAATGCATTTATTTGACAGGCGTTGCCTGCATATGCGAGAACCGTTGCTGCCACATCATTGTCATCTGGCTCTGGCTTTCGGCTTTCTAATGCCGCCAACGAGCCTTTCATTTTGGCCCGCTTCGCGTCCTCCATTTCAAATGGCCATTCCGTATACCCATTCCACGCTCGCACTATTAATTAGAATGTATTCCAAAGAGAGAGGAGTCGACTTCTGGCATTTCACAGTTAACGGCACGCGACATTTTAAATATGCTCTCGCCAGTTTGGGTCTCGGTTTGGGGTTTCCTTCGGCATTTCGTGGCATTCCACAAATATCATTGCTCAAATATTTGAAACTTGATTTGCATTTTTAAGGCAGTAGTCGCAACAACAACTGTCGACACTCATTATGCCTTATATGGATAAATATGCACACACGACTGAATACACTCATATATTATGAATGCCTGTTAAAAACGTATCTCGTTTAAACACATATATATATCTATATACATATATATATACTATATGTGCAGCTGTTGAAAATTTCATTTTCAGTTTCATTCTTCATCAAATAGTCCTTGACACACTGAGATAGTGCTAAACAAGTTGGAATGCTTTCTGCATGGAGCGAACCATCCCCAAATTGCAGTTCCCTTTCATATCAAATTATATTCTCGGCAAATAAATAGGTTGACTTGTTCTGATAATAAAATATATATATTTCTAAAGATCATATTGCATTTAACTCATTCATTGAATAGGGCATTGAGATATTTTAAAAAACATATTTGATTACATATTACACCTGAAATTAATTAACCAAATATAACAATTTTGTTTTATTTATAAAAAATGAACTTTAATTGCTACAATTATGCAAACCTGAATAAGCACTCTAAAATATCTCTTACTTAAATTTATTTATTTAATTGTTAGAAAAAATCCTGTGCCATTATTTCGATTGATTTCTTAATTTAATATTACCTTTGCCATTATTTCTATTCATTTTTTAATTTAAAATAATCTCGGTTATAATTTCCATTTATTTGTTTAATATAACCTTTGCCATAATCATCATCTGTTTATTTTTTTAAACATTACTGTCATTATTTCAGTGTATTTATTTAATATTTCTAATATTTTATTTCTTTCAGAATCTTTAAAAGGAAACTTTAACTGATGTTCGATTAACAACATTCAGATTTCAATAAAAATTTAAGAAAATTACCAAAGTAATTAATTAATTTTTCATCATTAATTTTACCTTTGTATAAAACTTGATTACAACATTATAGGTATTTCTAAACTCATTTCCTAAACTAAGCATAAATCTATTTTACAATTTTATATTTTTCATTTAAATTGTAAACAAATTTTAAGAATAATGCAAATGTTTTTTCTTCTCCACGCACAGCTTAATACTTTTAATACTTTTACTCTAGTATGCCAAATTGACAAATTCTTGTTCGGATCATTTATGTTGTCCTCAGTTCACCCACTACAAGGTCAGCACCGTCACCCCCTCACAGCGGGTGAGAAAGTACTTCTGCTTAGCTTCGATAAACTTTCAATGGAACACAAATTAAATAAAATTCAAGCAATAAGGCAGAAAAAAAAAATGAATGGGAGAAAAAAACAATTTGATGAACTACCAACTAGGATTGCCATGGAAGCCGGGCTCATTACACACCGCTGGGATGCCGCGTGCGCACGTTGCTGCCACACCCACAATCTTGGGCCCAGTTATGAATAGAGATGGAGTAGGATGGATTACTCCGAGGAGTAATCAGGCAGCCAACCAGCGAATCAACGAACCAAAGAAGCAACCATCACCCAGCCGGATTCAAGATGACGACGACAAATTGACGTAATGAAAATGTTTTCGAGTTGAATTTACTTTGAGTTAATCGCGAATGACTTGCCCAAAAAGCACACCGAGTGTGTGTGTGCGTGTGTGTGTGTCTGAGGTGTAAGGCGGCGCTCAGAAGTATGCTATGGAGAAGAGACAGAATTTGTCAAATTGCATATTCCAAAAAAGTTATGAAGCAACAAGAAGAATCCTCAACTGCAACAGAGCACCTTCTGGTCCAGATCGCATCTTTCTATCGCAATGCGAAATGTTTCAATATGTTTTTTATGTTTACCAACAGCATGTTGAATGCTTCCAAATCGCTGATAAACGCTGCAAAAATAAAGCAACAACTTGCGCAGTGAAGGCGAGGAGGCAAACAGAGGAACAACAGACTCCGATGCCGATTCCTACTGCGACTTGGACTCCAACTTGGCAGAAGCAACAGCAGCAGCAGCAAAACAACAAACAAAACAATACAAAACGACAGACAAACCCAAGCAACGAACGAACGGACGAACGAACTGACGACGACGACGACGACGACGACGACGACGACGACGACGACGTCGACGACGAATTTCGGTGTCTTTGAACAGCGCCTCCGTCCATGGAGTCATGGGAACCAACTTTTCACATTCCGCGCGTGCTTCTGTTTTGCAGTCTTCGCTTTGACTTCGATATTCGGTGTGCGTTTTTGCTTTGCTACCCTCGTCCCTCTCATCAAAACATTTGCTCTCGCTCTCTCTCTCTCTCTCTCACTTCTCTTCGGCGGCACTGCGCAAAAGACAAAAGCCCAAACACAGGCAGCATCAGCAGCAGCAGCAGCAGCAGCAGCAGCAGCATCAAAAGCAAACAAGCCACGATGGGCAATCGCAGCAGGACGAAATTCTAAGCGCAGTTTTTCGATATCGAACACGATCGCTTTTGTGCTCGTCAGTTGCAGTCGCAGTCGCTGCCGCAGTCGCCGTCGCAGTCGCCGTCGCTGTGACTCTGATAAGGCATGCGCTTTGCAATACCTGGAAATGGACCGACTACTCGGACTTGGACTCGGATAATCAAATTGTTGCTTTTCTAGTTTTTCCCAATTGGTCGTCTCTGGTCGTTCCAGCAGCAATCGCAAATTTCTTATCTGCGTCGGCAAATGGCCAAAACAAACAAAACGGCCGACGCTCGTCAGCAGGCATTAAATTGCCCATCGCAGCTCCTCACTCCCCTTCCTCTCTCTCTCTCTCTCTCCTTCCTCTTCCCCCAATTGCACAGATCGAGGGAGAGCACACTCAGACCCAAAGATGATGAAGTCCACGGCGGCTCAACTACAAAATGCTTTCAAGTTGTTTTTGTTTTTGTTTTGCTCGTTGGCAAATGTTGGCAACGTTGCGTTTTGCAGCTTCGAGGTTGGCGAATGCAGTTGTTAGCAGCAGCCGTTGTGACTCCGCCCCCCCTCGCAAACACACACACATGCACACACACACATACACCCCACAACCCCCTCCTCTGTCCATTCTCTGCCTTGCCGCAACAATGATCATCGATCGAGCTGCTCGAAACAAGCAGCCAACGAACGAGTAGCAACCAAATTTGTTTCATGATGACGGCAACTACACAAAACCCACAAATACATTTACTATGCATTTATAAAAAATACATACACTTAGAGAAAAATTAAAGAGCTTACATAACACTTGTAATTGACTCAAATCAAAATATTGTCTAAGTTAATTTATTAAAATACAAAATATCCTAGGAAAAATTTGAGAAAATATTGTACTCAAATCAAGTAAGCAATGTCAAGTTAAGTTTACTTATTTTTTGAAGTGTATATATATAAAATATACGTTCGCACACATGACGCACGATCCCAATCCCAGGCTTGAGAAACTTTTAAGTCATTGTTGTTGCAGCCAGCAGTTGCAGTTGCAGAGCAGTTGGTAATGGTAGGGACGCTGTTGCATGCCTCCCGTGTACGCACGGGCATGCAACACGTTATTGTTGTTATTGTTGCTTTTGGGCCATGCCCCGATTGACGTTTAAGACGTCGATGTTGATGTCGATGACGATGACCGTGTGACAGGGGCAACTAATACAAATGACCCACAGCTCAATGCTTGTCCACGTGGGCGAATGATTCAGTGAAAGTTGCAAGAGCAGCGAAGATGTAAGAAAAAAAAATATGCCAAAATGCAACTTGCAATTTTCCGCTAATGTATTATGTATGTTAATATGTGTAGGTGCTTTAAAGAGCATTTTAATACATTTATAGATATTAATACACAATTTAAGCTAAACTAAAACAGCCCTTTTTCTAGCTGCAGTTTATAACTCATAGAAAAAATAAATTCTTTTAAAATAATTATCTATATACTTAGCAGATTTCTAAACATGCACACATAATTAATATTTTAATTCTTATGGTATTTTCGATAAAGAATAAGGCTCAAACTACAACTTTGTAGATTTTAGCTAAAGAAAAAACTTAATAAAACTAAAATTAATTTCAGAAGACTAACGAATAGTTTCTAGAAAGTTTGCTACAAGATTGGGCATAGGTTTCAGCTTTATATAGTATATCAGTTTAATAAGAATAAATTAAACAAAGCTGAAATGATTTTCATATATATTAATATACGAATTCCTATTGTTTATACTTCAATTACCAATAATAATAATGCCTAAAATTAAAATTGCCATACAGTAAGAAGAAAGTTACTAAGATAGAAATAGATTTATAAAGTAAGTATGAAAATGACAAAAAATCATACCAAATTTTTTATATTAATTAATTACAAATTTCTAAAGATAATATAATATTTATTTATAAAATTAAGTATAACCAAAACATGAACGACTGTTGAAAAATTCAGTATTAAATGACTTAAACATTTGAATCACAATTAATATGAATAGAAGATCAAATCAAGATCATAATCGTCTCAAAGGACAAATAGTGAGAGAGTAGTGATACCTTATGGAGCAGCCATTGATTAGTTCACCTTGAATCATCTTCCATTTTGCCAGCAGCATCAAGACCAATGCAAAATTGCAGTCAGTTTTATTTATCGATTGATCGTTGTCAGCTTGCCCCCCGTTTGCCGCACCCCCGTTGGACAGCAATTGCCTTATGATGATGATGATTTGCTGTCATCTGCGGCTGCGAACAGGGCACAACAACGTCAATGAGTAGATCAATCAAAAACGCCGTCCGAGCGGAGGCAGCAGCATTAAATGCCTGGCAATAATGACCAATCGGAAGAATCTTAAATGCATCATCACGTTTAGCACAGTATCCGGTCGTTGGACTTGGGGACTGGGGACTGCAGACTTGGACTCGAACTGGCCGTCCTTTTCCCAATGTGGCCACAGAGCGATAAGAAAAACAGAAATTAATTTCGAAAAATTTCATGTTCGGCATTTGCTTGGGTTTCTTTGCCTTTTCTTTTCTTTTTTCTCTTCTCTTATTTTTATTCTTTTTTTTCAACTCTATGCAAGCTCCTAACTTGTCTGCCTTCGGAGCAGCCAAAAGCCAGAAGACCAAGAAATCCAACAAGTCCAAGTTGCAATTGCAGTTCCAGTTTTCATTGCACTCAGAAAAAATATAAATGAATTGGTAGAATCAATAATAAGTTCAACTTATTTTACAGAATTTTTTATTGTTTGGTGATTTCTAATTTACATCCCGACGGTATTCAAAATATAGAAGAACCAATAAGGAACATATCTAAATTATTATTTAGAAAGCAAATTCATAATTAAATATATTATTTTTGTTAAGAGAAGAGCTAAAATAATTAAATAACTTGTTGTTTCCTATAAATAATGTTCAAAAATATATAAATTAGAAATATAATAATGTAAATAAAAAATTAAACACATTGATAAATATTGCTTAATATCAGAAATTGCTTTATTCTCGATTAACAAGCGTAATTTTTCAATTTTATTTATTTTTTTTTTCCAGTTTCCAGAAATTTTTATCATAGAAACATTTAACTAATGAAAATGTATAATTATCCTTTTGAGTAATTTTCTGATATCTATATTTACAAACTTTAAGAAAACTGAACAGAAGCCTTTCTCTCAGTGAATATAAAATAGTCTCCTTTTTTCCAGCAGATATGTTTTTTTTTAAGTGTAGCGATGCCTTCATAGCCGAGCAGCATTCGAAATTCAATTGGCTTGTGCCTGGCTCATTGAGCCGTTTGCGGTTGATATGCGTTATTAGCCAACAAGTATGGGCCATCCGCATTGCAGCACAGCATGTGCCGCAACGATGCAACGATGCAGCTGTCCCCGCTCCCCATTCTCCCCTGCACACCTCACCCTTTGTAGCTAAGCCGAAAAATGTGTATTTTGGTTAAATTTAATTAAAATTTCATTTAGCCATGAGCTCAGTTGCCGCTAATGGCTGGCCACGTCACAGAGGCACACACACACACACAGATGGTAACAACACACACTGACAAATCCACATCCAAAGCTAAGTCGCACACCCTCTGCGTCCTCTCCACCCCTCCCCTACCCACATAGCTCCACACCCTGCTTGCCATGACGATTAGATTTTATTAAAAAGCCAAATATGCACAATTATTATGCTACGCCAACCACTTGACAGTCCATGAGTCCATGAGCCTTAATATATACTGGATGTGTTATTGCTGTTATTGCTCTTGTTGTGCCGCACCCTGCCCAGCTGGCCGCCACAACCGAATCCACCACCCGACCATTAACATTAACAATGCCCCCCTGCTGCCCCTGCTGCCCCTGCTGCCCCTGCTCCCGTTGCTGTCTGCGGTGTTTTGGGCTGTGCACAATTCGCTTATTTGCTTTTTAATAAAACAGGTGCTCGACCTTCAGCGTTGACGGCGCGTAAATGAAGGGCGGCGGCCCATCATCATCAGCGGGTGGATGAAGGGGGTGGGACTGCCTTTTATGCCAAAACATACGCTTTTGGGTGCGTGTGTCCTTGCTATCTTTTATCATTTAATTTCGCATTCAAACGTTTCGCACCCTTGCAGCATCAAAAGGATGCAAAAGGGATCACACACACAAACACACACAGAGTCGAATATCATGGCCTTCCCCTCACATCCCTCATCCTCCCCCCACCACCCTGTCCAAGTCCACTACTAGTCATATACCCTCTGTGCGTGCGGTCGTCTTTCGACCCTGGGCAATGTTGTCATTTTTCATTTTGCACATCGCCCCCGAAAATTTGTATATGTCAAAAAGTCCAACATTCCAAGCAGGACCAGAGCACCATCATCATTGTCATTCTCATCATCATCGTCATCAGAATTGTCAGCACAAGCATCTTGATGCTGCTGATCTGGCAATTAGGCCAAGCGGAAAGCGTGCCCAACTATTGCAAGAGGGGCGCCTTGGCCCAGGACATTTAGTGGGTGGTTCGGTGGGTTGGTTGGATGAGTTGGTTGGTTGCTCCTTGTTTGGTTGCTTTGTGCTGTGCTGTGCTGTGCGTGTGCTACAAATCGTTTTGTGATTGCTGAAAGCTGTCGTTGGACTTTATTGGTTTCTTGCCACGAGATTTCATTTACACAGAGAGAAATGATTGCTAGATTGATTTGCAAATAGCTCTAGCAAACATTCCCTGGAATTACTTAAATACTCTGCAGGTTTATGGGATTGCCCCAAACGTAAATTCAAATGAAATAAAAAGAGAAACATTTTTGACATCCTTTCAACTCTAAATCTCTTTATTATAAGGCAAATGATTACCTAATATATTTTTAAAGGAAATGTCATCGAGCAAAAGTAATAAATTGTATACAATTTATTTATTTACATCTTAAATCGATTTACAATTGAATTTAAATATATATATAACAATTTGATTAATAATACAGAAAAGGACAAAATACAGAATTAAATCTGTTTTAAAGTCATTTATTGGAGGATGGAGGATGGAGGATGGTTTATTAAATATATTAATAATTTTTATATCTCCTTTAAGATAGAATTAAAATAAATGGTTTTGAGAAGTTATTGTAAGAGTATTAAATTTTCTTAGATTTTAAAGAATCAGGTCGTAAAATTAAATATACATTTCAGTATTTCTAAAAATAATTGCTATATATTTTTTTTATTTAATTTTGTTTCACAATTTTTTTTAAAGTGATTTCAAGACTATTTAAGAATTGCCCTTTCCTTTGATATTAAATATTATAAGTAAGAATTTTTACATTGCTTCGACACAGGAACACATAAAATAAATAACTTGTTGCTGATTTTGTGCAGTGCATCATCGAAATTGGTGCTAGTGATTTCTTTTTTGTTTTGGACTATCATTTCTATTATCAAAAGTCATTGACACCCTTTTATTTGTTTTTACATTTATTGTTTTTCTGCTTCATACATTTATTTGGGCGATAATCGCTTACATGCCACTTGTGCGCCGCTGAAGGGGGATGCTGCTAAGTGGGAGGGGAAATGAGAACAATGCCGTGAAATAAGGATTAATGGTGTACACGATTATTTGTGCCTTGGCGACAGACAGACAGTCGGACGGACGGACGGACGGACGGACACAGAGACAGACAGACAAACATATTAAAAAATACAATACGAAAACTGTCGCGAGGGCGGCTCAAAAAGCAATTGGAACGGGAATCATGATGAGGCTGAGAATGAGGATGAGGATGAGGATGCGGATGTGGATGAGGACATAAGGACAGGCAATGCTCGCATATTCATGGCATGGCGTAGGTCGAATTTAATAAAAGTCCCTGCGCGGCAACAACTCGAGGCGAACTGAGATGTGTGTTTGTGTGGGTGGGTGAAATAGTGGTTGGGGTTGGCTCGGTTTTACTGGTTTTGTTTTGTTTGTTGTTGTTGTCGGCGATTTCGCCACGCTTCTGGTTGGCTGTTTTTTTTTTTTTTTTTTTGTTTTCTGTTTGCGCACAATTGTTTTAGCTGCTTGGGGTTTCCTTTATTTGGATGATGAAGAATTTATTTGAAAATTAAGAAGACAAATTATTTAATTTCGACTTTATGAGCTTTTCGCAGCTGCAAGGGGCTGCTGCCCTCCCTTATCCCAAGTGCTTGAGAAATCTTTTTTGTTAAATGATGAAGGGGTGGCGGGTTATAAAATCAACTTGGACCCAGTTCTTGGGCAGTCTTGGACTGTCTCGGCCGCCCTAGTAAAGGGTTGGCAACTTTAAATTGGGGGCGGCAGCGTTGGCGGCCATTTTGTGCCATTTGTGTTGGTGGACGCGAGTTTTTGCATTTTATGCCCGTTGTGGTAATAAACACGCAGTAAACGCGAAACGCAAGCAAGGATTAAGACGGCTGGAGGTGAGGGGTGGAGGGGGGCTGGCCTCTTGGAAAACGAGCACGTCAGAAACTTAATTTCATTTAGTTTTATGTACATTTCATTAAGCAAAAAATTTCTAGCGACGCGACACAGCTCGGGCTGGCTGGCTGGCAACACAATGTATGCCACATTGAAGTGCGCCACGACGTGGCAAGGACTTGGACTTGAGCGAAGGGACAATCAAGATAAATAGCAAGCGGAATTTTTATTGCCGAAAGGATACGAATGAAAATAAACAACAAAAACAAAACAAAAAACACACACACACAGAAAACAAAAGGCAACAACTGCTTATAGTTAGAAAAAGAGTTGAAAGTGTTGACGTGACTCCGAGTTTGTCCTCACAGGACACAGTGAGTCCCTTTTACACACACACATACACACACAACTATTTAAAAGTAGTGGTATTAGTTGTTGTGCCCCACACTCGCCGCACACCTTTTATGTGGAAAATTTTGTCAGCGTGTTTTGTATTTTCCAAATTTATTGCCACTTGCAACATTTTGTAGACTGGTCCCATGCCCCATAGATTATCTCGTCGTTTAGAGCCTAATATGCAACCCAGAAGGCAGCCGCAATATGATTTATAACCCGACCAAACCGATATATGATCGCACTATGTATGTTTGTCTACGGTTGCGGCAAACTTTACAGACAATGTCCCTGCCCCTGCCCCTGCCACTGCCACTGAAACTGTTTCTAGCTGCCACTCCAGCTGCGATGTGCACATTTTTAATTACACTTTTTACAAGAAAATTAAATGACAACATGTCATCGCTAATTAAATTGTTCTCCTTTCGGTTACTTATTTGTTTTGTGTCCCGAATGTGTGTATGTGTGTGTGTGTGTGTCATGTATTGTTGGTAGCAGGGCAAGGGTTGAGCGAGATGCCACTGATAATAGGGTTAAGGTAAACACATTTATCAACATGTTATAAATATATATATTCATTAGGTTGACATTTGTAAGTGTAGCAGCAAATAGTCATCAAATAAATAATGATAAACACAATTAGTGAATAATGATAAACATAATTATTCTCTATAACAATTATTTACATAAACAGTTTCTTTTGACTTCATTTTACATAATTTGAGTATAATTTTAGTTTAAATCGTTGAACCTGCTGCTAAGATATTTAAAATGCGCGCCAATTACAGTTACAAACGAGTAAAGCAACTCTACCAAAAACTTTAAAACAACTCTGTCTTTACTTGGGTGGTCATCTGAATGGCAAACGTCAAAAAAGTATTTAAAGTATTTTTGTAGCTTGACTATTTGTGTGCCTACGAGTGTAAAGTAGTCAAACTACCAAAGAAACTTTATTATAAGAAATACAATCGTAGATATATTTTTACTATATTAGAGTAATATTCATAGAAATACAGCAAAGAGATAATCAATATCCATTTAGTAGTAATCGCCATTGTTTTACTTTGCTATCAACGCATCAATAGGAAATCATTTGTAATTTACGCTTAATAATTCATAGAATATTTTTTTTATTAACAAATATTTATGAAAAATATTGAAGTCATCCTTTCTCCTGATTTGTCTGCGTTGCAATAAACCTTAGTTGGGGAATTTACAGCTATAAAATAAAAGTTAAAGCACTTCTCCCAAACTTTGTCAGATGAATTTAACACCAATTACGCATTATAATCATCCTAAAAAAATGCATCGCCCTTGCCAGGAGAAGATGCGGCATCTAGGGATGCATGTTATGAATGTCAAAGACCTAGTAGCCCTTAACCCATCAATGATCCTGACATTCGTTCAGGAACTGGGGTTGATGGAGGAGCTATAAGCTCAGAAGGGGGCACAATAGATCTGTTAGGTCGCAGTGCACAAAATGAGCTCCTATTGTAATAAACGCAGTAATAAAAGCCTTTTTTATTTCAAAAATAAATTTTAATAGTATATAAAAATATATAATGATTCTTTTTTAGTTCACACTAATATAGGTTTATAAACTGAAATGAAAAAACGTAACAATTATCAATGCTTGGATGTTTGTTTGAAAATCTTTAACTTCTTAAAGATTTAAATGACAGTTAATCTGAAAAGATATCAACAGCAGCTACATAATTGCATCAATTACTATCAATTTCGCTTCTGAAAAGATAGAAGAAAAGAAGCATATAAGACTAAAGTGCATAAATAAGTTTTCCCTTTATTATATATATATATATATAGATATAATAAATAGATTTTATAATAAAGACTTGACTTGCTTCATACGTTCGAGTATTTCGGGTCGTATCACTGAGCTAACATCACATTTGGGAATTCGTTTGGTAGATTCACTTTCTGGTTTATTTATAATGCCACAGGCAGCCCATTCCCGCGTCTCGTTCTCGAATTCCAGACTAAACTGGGCAAAAGGACTCGCCACACGCATAAATATGGCGAGGATTCGCACGCGTAAATCTATACTGGCATCCTTTTTCAAGAGATTGCGAGAACTGTAGCTAAACTCCCCAACGTCCGACAGCAGGAACTGCAGATCAGCTAGCAAGCTGGGCGTACAATAAGAGAACAAGGATTCCAGCAGTGGACCATAGACATTGCAGAGCTGTCCATTAACGGAGATCAATGCCTGCTGGTAAGCAGCACCCACAGCAAGACTATTAATATGATGTTTGCTAATTTGGACAGTCGTCAGACAGCCAAAATACATAAATCGCTGCAGACTACGGAATACAATGCTCAGTGGTATTTGTGTCCTCGCCTGGGGCTCCTGGGGCTCTTGCTGCTTACTACTAACACTAACCTCGTCAATTAATAAATTTACCTTGCGCTGACTAACAAATGGAGCGTCCAGCAAATGTTGCAGCTGCGATGATGCCATCAGTGTATTGTCTGTGGAGAGGGCTTGGGATGCAGTCATCGCTGGTTGTTCCTGACTGCCTCGATTGGAACTAGCGGACAACTCGTGCTCTTGTTGGGATGTTGGCAACTCATTGTTTGTATGCGCGTCCGATTCTTGTAGCTCCGGATTGACACGGTTCGTACTTGTGGGCATCTCCTCCGTTGGCGTCGCCTTGGTTACATGCATGGTAAATCCATCTGGCTCGATGCGTACCATTGCTATAAGCGGTAATGGACGAAAGTCATGCCTCAACTGCGGCACATTGTCCGCCATCAAACGTTGTTTCTTTCTGGGCACTGCTGTTGCTGCTGCTGCTGCCTTTTTCTTGACTGCCACAGATCTGACGGGCGCTGGTGCTGCAATAGGCTCGAATTCTTGGGGTCGACTTGGCGCTGCGGTTGGTTGCATTACAGCTGATGCAGAAATTAGCTCAAATTCTGGTTGCCCTGCAGCTGATGCAGAAATTAGCTGGAATTCTGGTTGCACTGCAGCTGATGGTGGGCTTGGCGCTGCTGTTGGTTGCTCGGCTGTTGGCTGCTCTGCAGCTGATGGTGGACTTGGTTGTACGTATGCTGAGGATTCCATTATCTCTGAATTATCAGCCAATCGATTAATCTCCAATAAGAACTCTTCAACTTCATCTCCTTGCAATTCTTTCAAATTGTCAACGAAAGGCAATTGCACATCAGCTGCAGTCACAGAGTTGTTCATGGAAAAGCAAGCAAGATCGTCGGCTATTTGTTGATCCTCATCATTGTCGATATTGATCACTAGATCCTGCGATGTTATAAGGACGCAATTGAATTCATCGCTCGTGTTGCTTTTGGGCGAGAAGCGCATCATGTTAAGCATTTTCACTGGCTCCATCTTGATGACAACTGCTGGCTCCGCGTGGCTCTGATTGAGCGGATCGTTTTGGGTCTCCGCCGCTTGTGAGGCCGGACCGACACTATCTATGTCCACAAAAGAGTGCGGGTAGAGCGATGCATCCAGTTGTGTAGCCGGACAATCAGAATCTTCCAGTGCTATGGCCAAGAAAATTAATAAATAAATAAATAAAAATATTTAAAATAAAAATATATCAATTAGACCTGGATTTTGCTCCGGGCTATTGGCGACCCCTTCGCCTAACGATGCGAGGCAATCATCAAGCATGCACAAGGGCACTAAAAAAGAATATTGGTTCATACAAATTTAAGATTTAAAGAAAAATTATTTACACTCACTTGTAGAAGGCGGCTCAGAGAATTCTATTGGGATTTGCTGCATTGAAGTAGTTAACTGATTTAGCTCCTCAGCCGTTATTTGGGGCACCTGATATAGCCACTGATCGTGTGCCCAGCACAGCTTGTAGTGTTCCACAATCTCATCGAAGAATTCCTGCACATCTTCAATGTCCTGGCCGGTGCGTGCTTTAAAGTCCTGCTCAACAATCTCATTGAAATTGCTAAACCGCACTAGTTCGCTCCAATGCACCATCTTCGGCGACAACTGGCCCAAATCGATGGACTCTAATCGTATGCCTTTTCTATGCAACAGTTGCGGCAACTGTAGCAACTTGACGTGCAAATTAATCGGCCAGTTTCCCTTGCCCAGCACATGGTGATAGCATTTACTCAAAATATTCGCATCCTTGTAAAACGATGGGGCCTCATAGATGCTCGTGTACAACTCGAATTCCTTATAACTCATAGATGAGAGTATGCGCCAAATGATATTCTTTAAGCCTTGACTCGTGGATATCAGGTACTTGAGATTGTGCTCCTATTGCATGGAAAACACAAATTAATTATGGTTTTTAATAAACGTTTAATTATTACCTTGCTGCTGTCTTTGAAAAAAGTAGAAGCCGTTGCTCCGTTCAAGCCAGTTGTTGCTAGCGAAGCTCTGCTCGCTTTGCTTTCATCTAACAACAGCAATTTCAAAAGTCGTTCATTTATCCTAGTCAAAGCCGTTGCCGAAAAAATGTCTGTCGTTGCCTTACTAGCAGTTGTTGATGTTGTTGACGAAATGGTAGTCGTACTGCTTACAGTTGTTGTTGTTAATGTTGTAGCCGTGCTAGCAGCTGTTGTTGTGGCCGCCTTCTCTGCAACTGTTGATGCTGTGTTGCCAGTTGTGGTTGCAGTTGATGTTGCTGTTGTTGTGGTTGACACTTTCTTTGCAACTTTTGCTGTTGAGATGACTTTTGTTGTTGCTGTTGTGCTGGAAATTTTTGCAACCGTTGCTGTTGGGCTGGCAGTTGTTGTTGCAGTTGCTACTGTTGCTGGAGCGCACTTTGCAACTGTAGTTGCCTTTTTGCCAGTTGATGTTGCAGTTGTGCTGGCAGTTGATGTTGCTGTTGCTTGGGTGGTTGAGGCTTTCGTTGCAACTGTTGCTGTTGAGCTGACATTGGTTGTTGCTGTTGTGCTAGCAATTTTTGCAACTGTTGCTGTTGGGCTGGCAGTTGTTGTTGTAGTTGCTACTGTTGCTGGAGCGCACTTTGCAACTGTTGTTGCCTTTTTGCCAGTTGATGTTGCAGTTGTGCTGGCAGTTGATGTTGCTATTGCTTGGGTGGTATAGGCTTTCGTTGCAACTGTTGCTGTTGTGCTGGCAATTTTTGCAAGTGTTGCTGTTGGGCTGGCAGTTGTTGTTGCAGTTGCTACTGTTGCTGGAGCGCACTTTGCAACTGTAGTTGCCTTTTTGCCAGTTGATGTTGCAGTTGTGCTGGCAGTTGATGTTGCTGTTGCTTGGGTGGTTGAGGCTTTCGTTGTAACTGTTGCTGTTGAGCTCACTTTTGTTGTTGCTGTTGTGCTGGCAATTTTTGCAACTGTTGCTGTTGGGCTGGCAGTTGTTGTTGCAGTTGCTACTGTTGCTGGAGCGCACTTTGCAACTGTTATTGCTGTTTTGCCAGTTGATGTTGCAGTTGATGTTGCTGTTGCTTGGGTGGTTGAGGCTTTCGTTGCAACTGTTGCTGCTGTGCTCACTTTTGTTGTTGCTGTTGTGCTGGCAATTTTTGCAACTGTTGCTGTTGTGGTGGCAGTTGCTGTTGCAGTTGCTACTGTTGTTGGAGCGCACTTTGCAACTGTTGTTGCGGTTTTGCCAGTTGATGTTGCAGTTGTGCTGGCAGTTGATGTTGCTGTTGCTTGGGTGGTTGAGGCTTTCGTTGCAACTGTTGCTGTTGAGCTGACATTGGTTGTTGCTGTTGTGCTAGCAATTTTTGCAACTGTTGCTGTTGGGCTGGCAGTTGTTGTTGTAGTTGCTACTGTTGCTGGAGCGCACTTTGCAACTGTTGTTGCCTTTTTGCCAGTTGATGTTGCAGTTGTGCTGGCAGTTGATGTTGCTATTGCTTGGGTGGTATAGGCTTTCGTTGCAACTGTTGCTGTTGTGCTGGCAATTTTTGCAAGTGTTGCTGTTGGGCTGGCAGTTGTTGTTGCAGTTGCTACTGTTGCTGGAGCGCACTTTGCAACTGTTATTGCTGTTTTGCCAGTTGATGTTGCTGTTGCTTGGGTGGTTGAGGCTTTCGTTGCAACTGTTGCTGCTGTGCTCACTTTTGTTGTTGCTGTTGTGCTGGCAATTTTTGCAACTGTTGCTGTTGTGGTGGCCGTTGCTGTTGCAGTTGCTACTGCTGTTGGAGCGCACTTTGCAACTGTTGTTGCGGTTTTGCCAGTTGATGTTGCAGTTGTGCTGGCACTTGTTGCTGTTTTTGTGCTCGCAATGGTTGTTTCCGTTTTTCTTGTTGCAACTGTTGTTGTTCTTACAGTTGTTGTGAAAGTTGATGCTATTGTTGGAGCGATCTTTGCAACTGTTGCCACTGTACTTGCAGATGCTGCAGCTGGTGTATTATCCACTTTGCTTGCAGCACTTTCAACTATTGTTGCTGCTGTGTTTGTTGTAATTGTAGCTGTTGTTGCTAGTGCACATGTTGCAACGGGTTCAACAACCTCCTCAGCAAGCGTATCTACATCAGTTTCGTTTTCTATAGGTGCTTTGACTTGGCTATCATTCAACCTTGCGGCTGCTGTTGCATTTTGCACTGTGCCTTGTTCAACCAACTGTTGCTTCTTCTTAACTATAAAATGTTCCTTCAATGCAGCGCACATCCTGGGGTTCTTTATGCGTCGCTCTATATAAGTTGCCAGATTGTGGGGCACATAACGAACCACATTCACCTTTTTCATTCTGAAAAAAAAAAGAAATTATTAAATTAGAATTTAAAAAATTTGGGTCGCATAATATACTTGGCAAGTTCTTCTTTTCTGGCTGCATACAGCTCAGCGACACTTTGAGGTGTCAGTTCCTGGATGGATTCCTGCTGTGGGACTGCCAACAATTGGGACTTCAATGCAGGCGGACACAGATTAATCATGCACCTATATTTATCCCGTATCTGCGGCGTGCGATAGAAAGCATCAAAATAGGCGAGCTTGCACTCATCTTCGTTCATCTGAGCGTATTGCGGCTCCATCTGCATTTGCTGCACAACCTCATCCAATTTGAGTAATTTTGAGAAAACATTGTACGAAACGGGATATTGAATTTTCGTTTTGGGTGGCGACTGCGTGACTGCTGCCTGCTGCTCAACTCTTGGTGGTTCCGTGACTGCTCCAATTGGTGCGCGTGAATCTTTTGCCATGACTAAAGCCATCGGTATGGCAAACTGCTGCAGTTTCTGCTGCAAGTAAACTGGTGCCGCATCGAAATTATAATTGCACAAATGGCGCGCTCGCTCTTCGGTGTAGAAAGAGTGATAGAAGCGTCTTAGTAATTGCAGATCACTGCGCTCATTTTTAAAAATATCTTCGTCTTCTCGTTTATTTTTCGAGAGCTTATTTGCTAGCGTACTGCGTATCGATTCATAGTTAACGAAATGTGTGAACGTCTGGAAGGAAACTGGAAATTCATAGGTGATGCCCTTCAACGTTATCAAAATCCTTTCGCTTTGTACCAGCATCTCTTTGCTGCTGTTGGCAATATCAGCCACATCTTTTACAGCTTGTTTTTGCGTTTCTACCACAGCAGCAGCAGCAACTTCTGGCATCTCTAGCAGTTTTACTCGAAATGTTGCCGGACATGGCTTTAAGATGTACTCAAACTTTTCACGTATTTGTGGATCCGTATAGAAAGCTTTGTAATATTCCAAGGCGCATTCATCTTCCGATTTGTCCTTGTACTCCGCACAACTCAGCATTTGTTCCACGATTCCGTTGAGGTTCTTAATGTAATTTTTAAATGATTTGTACGAGACGGGAAAGGTTTTAAATAGTTGCTCCTCTTCTTCCTTTGCCACCTTTTCTGCCATTTCCCTTTCAGCTTCATCCATCTTCTTCTTGGCATTCTCATCCAGCGGCACAGCTTTGGCCAACAGTTTGGACAATAATTGCTCGCTCACATTTTTAAAACGATAATTATATTGAGTGCGAACGATTGGACGCACATAGAACGAGCGATAATATTTTCGAAAGATCTTTTGGCACTGCGGATGCCGCGGATTTGGTACCATTGCAGCCAACTGGGACTCGTCTTCTGTTACTCGCATCAATAATGGCCTAATTAGTTCATTGTAGTTTATGAAACGCTCAAACGTTATAAATGACACCGGATATTTGTAACGACCAGCTCTATAAAACAGATATTAAATCCTTTCAATAAACATTCAACAAAAGAAAGAGGACTTTTCATACTGGCCAAGATCCTCAACGACATCGAATACGCAACCAAAGATATCCGGAGCACTACAATTAATAACCAAATTTAAAATGTTCTTTAATTTTTAGTTTATATTAATTAATTACCAGTTCTTTTCAGGCTCTTCTGTCTGGGGTGCTTGCTCCTCAGTGTCTTGTTCCGGTGCCTGCTCCGGTGGCTGCTCCGCTGGCTGCTCCGCTGGCTGCTCCGCTGGCTGCTCCGGTGCTTGTTCCGGGACTGGTTCCGGTATCTGATCTGGTGGCTCCTCAGATGCCTGCTCCGGTGGCTGCTCTGGTGGCTGCTCCGGTGCTTGTTCCGGGATTGATTCCGGTATCTGCTCTGGTGGCTCCTTAGCTCCCTGATTCGGTGCCTGCTCCGGTGATTGCTCTGGTGCTTCCTCCAGGGATTGCTCGAGTACTTGCTTCGGTGTCTCCTGCGTTGCCTGCTCTGGTGACGAATACGGTGAAAACTCAATTGACGTTCTGTAATAGATTTTGCATTTTTTAAGTCCACTCAATTTGACTAACAATGAAAACCTTACCTGGGTTCATTATTCATCTCCTTTTGTTCTTCGATGCCCACTGGTATTCCGAACTGCATTAATTTCTCTTGTATCTCTAAAGGAGCTGATTTAAAACTGAGATTGGTTTTTTTGCGCAATGTATCGTTTAAATAAAAGGAATTATAGAAGCTTTTAATTAATTGGTCAACACATGAACTGCTGCCTGCTGGTTTTCCTGTTTTCTTGTCCAAGGTGTAAACGATTTGTGCTTTTAATTCATCACAATTGATATAGCGCAGAAATGTTTCCAAAGAAACTGGATATTCATACGTAATGCCCTTGATTGTCACCAGATTCCTTTCAGACGGAGAAGACGTTTGGTTATCATTGCCGTCCTTATCAACGGCCATCAATTTATCAGGCGAAACAGCAACTGTTTCTGGCAAACACAGTAGTTTTTTTTGCATCGTGGTCGGGCACGCTCTAAGCTTATACTTAAACCGACTACGTATTTGTGGATTCGTATAAAATTGCTGAAAGTACTCTAAGGCGCACTCATCTATCGATTTGCCTTCAAACTCCTCGCAGCTCAACATTTCATGTGCAATCTCATCAAGATTTCTTACGAATCGCTGAAATACTTTAAATGTAACTGGAGGCTTGACTGGAGGAGGCGTCTGCTCTTCAGTCGCAGCTAAAATCTCAATTTCGGGTGACAACCGTCTGTAAAAGATAATCGGGGATATATTTCAGTTATTTATATGGTCAATTCAACTCTTACTCGTTGGATTCGACTGCCGGCTCTTCATCTATTTTAGATTGGACAATTGACGTCGCTTGGTGAATATTGTTAGGATTCTCTTGTATCGTCGGTTGCCTGTCAACGTCTGCAACATCCATTTGTTCTTCAACCTGATGCTCGGTTACTGCTAACGAGTGCTGACTCTGGCTCTGCATCTGCATTTGTCGCAGTGTCCTGGTATCCTCCTCGCTTGGCAAGGCTAGTATAAGATTTCTCATTCTAGTCGTACAGTCTGCCAGTTGATATGGGTAAGTGTCGCGGATTTCTGGCGTCAAATAAAACGACAAATAATACGCTCGTGCGCATTCCTCAAATCCCTGGTAAGCATATTCGGGTTCGTTGAGCTTTAGCCGAAATACAATATCGTAGATATTTTTTATATATTTCTCGAAAACAACATAGCTCACAATTGATGTTAAGCTGCAAATACTATAAATAGTTGGTTATGAGCAAATACAGCTGGCATTTAACTCACCTGCTCGGCTTACTCGTGGCTTGGGGCAGATCTTCAGTCGTCTTGTTTTGTATCTTTCTACAGGGTTTTAAATTATTATTAGTAGATTCTGCGGTGTTTACGGTGTGCAACTTACTGTGATTTTTTTCGAAGTGTCTCCACTGCTTGCTCATCCAGCGGCGAGCCCATTTTCAGCAACTGGGTTTTCAGTGCTTCTGGCGCTTCCTTAAAATTGTCCACATAACGCAGATGTCGAGAGATGTAGAAGGAATTGTAGTATTTGCACACGAGCCCCCGACAAGTTGCTTCATCGCCCAACATGAGGGCTTGCTGTTCCTTATTATCGGTCTCCTTGCGAACGAGGTAGTCGAGCAACTTCTTCTTGTCGATGTACTGCTCGAAGGTGGCTAACGAAACGGGAAATAGGAAACGTCCGCTTCTAAAAATCAATAAAAATCATTTAAAAATATATATATTTTATTTATTTTCTTTAACTCACCTCTTTACTTTGACCTCAACGCCATTTTCGGCATGCATCCGCTCAGAATCCTTCTTAGCATTTGCAGGAACAACCCCGTCCGGCAACTGTAGCAACTTTTCTTTCACAGCCAGCGGGCAGGATCTCAGCCGGAATTCATATTTCGTGCGAACAGCCGGTTCAGTGTAGAAGGCATTGTAATACCACTGAGCACACTCATCCAATGTTTTGCTGTTTGCACCAATCTCAGTGCACTGTATCTGGAAGGCGATGTCCGGCAGATTTTCTATGACGCTGCTAAAAATTTTGAATGTGACTGGAGGCGACGCGCTACAAATAAAACACTTGAAATGTATCCTGATCTGAATTGTAGCAATTGTTAGTGATGCGATTTACCTCTTTTTGCTCTTTGGTGTGGTTAGCCATTTGCGCATTTGTGCAGAGGCCCTCGAGTCACATTTATGCTTTTTCTTTTTGCTTACACTCATTGCTGACGAAACATAAAAAGCAAACGACGCAACTAAAAATTCGCGGCGCTAAATGACAAAACAAGCTGTTGTCCTAATTCAGTGTGACCAGAGGCTAAAACTTTTTAAAGTACCGAATAATGTCAAACACAATAGCGCAGTTTTGTCTTGTTTTGATATCTTAGTTCAGGTTTTTAACGTATAGATGGCGACTTTGTATTGAAAATAGTGCAAATAAAAAATCTACTTAAATGATTTGAATTTATATAGTTATTTCTTTTAACAATACATATTTAAATGTTTTTGTAAGACAGATAGGATGTTTAGTATAATTTCACTTAAATCATAAGCTTAATAGTAATTCATTATAATTAAACATAAAGCGTACTACAATTATCAATCGGCCTGTGATATATTTTGAGCAGCACTGATTAGCGTGTCGTGAATATCCTTGGCGGACTGCACGTGCACCCGAACAGTATTTAAATACGTAGGATATGGTATGGGACCGGCGGGATTGTCTGTCATAAAGTTATCCATGCGCATAGCAGTCACAGCGCCGGGCAGATAATGCTGCGACGAAGTCAATTGTTGCATGCACTGAATTGCGGTCTTCAGATGCACTTCCATCTGGTCGCAGCACGCATAGAAGTCTTCCAGGTGCTTGTCAAAGCGCGGCATGTGCCCGTGTCCCCCTGTGTCGCGCTTCAAATTGTCTGCCAGATTGTTCTGCTGCAGTGTGAATGCACTCGAGCGTATGGTGTGAAACATGGATTCGCGCAGCGGTCCCAAAAGACTTTTCACTCTCGAAATGTTGTCCAGTTTTTCCGCCTGTTGTTGTTGTTGTTGTTGTTGCTGCTGCTGTTGCTGCTGTTGTTGTTGCTGCTGCTGTTGCTGTTGTTGTTGTTGGTGTTGCAGAGATACGGGGCCGGGTGGACCGGTTGGCATCATTGGCTGTGGCGATGACTGCAACATAGGCGACACTTGCATCATGGGTGGGACCGACATTTGCATCATATTCATGTTCGGATTCATTTTGCCCTCTATTCAATCACAATTCTGACAACAAAACTTCACACAGTGTGACCTATGCTAACAATTACCACCCTGTTATAAGAAAATATATATGCAAAAATTAATTCACAATTGTCGTTTTTGAATTGGTCACACTTCATATTTATACTCGCAGCTGTTTTATGTTGTCGATATTTAGCCTTTTCGATATACATATCGATGAAAGCGTAAAAATAGTTTACCAAGATAATAGCGTTTTATTATAATTTGAAACAGTTCTAAACACAAAATTATAGCGCCAAGCGCATTGTTAAAGCGTCAATAATTAGCCAAACAAAAACAATGACCAGGTAAGTGAGTTAGCTCGCGCAGCGACCACAACCAATCCAAAAAGGCGCCGAAAACCCTAACCTAAAAGCAAACGAGGCAATCCAAAAAAGAGAAAAAAAATAGGTATCATCGTGTTGTCGAATTTCTTACAGATCCAGTATCGAATTGGGCGACGTAACGCCACACAATATCAAGCAACTGAAGAAGCTCAACACTGTCGTCTTCCCCGTTAGCTACAATGACAAATTCTATGTGGATGTGCTGGAAGCCGGCGAACTGGCCAAGCTTGCCTACTATAACGATATTGTTGTTGGCGCCGTCTGCTGTCGCATCGATACGACGGACAATCAACGTCGCCTCTACATCATGACCTTGGGCTGTTTATCGCCATATCGACGCCTGGGCATCGGCACCGTCATGTTCGAGCACATACTCAGCTATGCCGAAAAGGATGGCAATTTTGATAGCATCTTTCTGTGAGTAGAGTGCAAATAGTTATAATAGCAACGAGACATATTTATAAACTGTACTCTTATAGGCATGTGCAAATTAATAACGATGGTGCCATCGAGTTTTACAAGAGATTTGGCTTTGAGATTGTCGACACCAAAGAGCAATATTACAAACGCATCGAGCCAGCGGATGCGCATGTCCTGCAGAAGACGCTGCGACGCAAGAAATCCGATTTGCACAATCATGCGCATACCAACGGTGCTATCAGCGACAAGAAGGATCGTAGACCTTGAATAGGGACATGCAACACACATAACCAGTTGATTGATGTTCCTTAATATCCAACAACATACACACACACACACACCACACCACACATCCTCCACAACAACAGTGGCTACAACAGCAAAAACAATAGGCGAAAGCGTCTTTCATATTTGAAAAAGTAACGATAAAAAAATTGATCAGTTTAGCAACAACTATAACAACAACAAAAACAATACGAACTAGAACTAAAGTACGCCAATTATATACGTTTATATGAAGTAATAATATATATATATATAGCCGTTAGATAGACGACACAATATGTGTGTATATGTATTGGGCGCTAAATAAGCCGAACTGGCAAATTATGTTTTCAATTATTAAATAATAAAAAGCGATTTGTATCGCAAGGCAATTAAGGAGCTAAATGTGCAAGTGCGTGCTTCCGGGTTCGAACAGTTTCAAGGATGCAGTCGTCGGGGACAGACGGATTCGTGTATTGCTACGATATCATGTATCGGCTTTTGTTCTATTCGGGTGTGGCTACATTTCGTTTGCGCAATAATCACGATGGTGAAATGAAATTAACCCCACTGGAAATCATTTACGTAGTCGGTATGCGTTTCGGCCTGATCTTTGGCTTTTTGGCTGGGATATATGTTAAGCTGATTGATCCGCAAATGTCGCAGGCGATGTTTAGCCACTTGTCACCGCTGGTCAAGATCATCTTTAGCTGGGAGTGTATCTCGTGCACAATCACCTACGTTAGCTACTGTATTTCGATGGACTTACTTCGCTCACGTCATATTAAATTGATGACAAGCATGCAGCTCCTGGACACAGAGATCTCTGCGAAGTTTTCCCATGTTCGTTGGCGCTATAATCGAAGTCGTCGAAAGTATTTTTGTGGCAGTGCGGTTGTTTGCTCTACCTATTTGCTCATTTCATTGGCTCTAATGTTTGATACGACTCGCTGCGCCTGTGGCTATGTGTCCACAGTACTGATTGCCAGCACTTACTCCATTTTGAGCAGCACTGTCGAAGGGAATGGGTTTATACACATTGCCCTCATGGACTATCTGCGCATTCGTTTTCGTCTAATCATAAAACTTGTGGGTCAGCAGTATCAGGCAGCCGAAAAAGCAAAAGAGGTCGATTCTGAAGGTATTCAGCGGAACATGGACATGCTATTTGAGTTCTCTAAGCGCTGCTCCCAGCTCCTAAATGATTTGAATGGCGTGTTCGGTCTTGCGGCTGCCACTGGAATGTTCTACGACTTTACGCATATGACTTCTTTTGTGTATATGCTCTGCCAGAAGATGCTCGTCCATGAGCCTTGGGATACACAATATGCATTCTTATTGCTGCACCTAATCAGTTCAATTTACAAGGTGATCATAACCAGCACATATGGCTATTTACTGCAACGTGAGGTAAGAAATTCTCCTTGCAAAAAGTCCTTATTACAACTTAATCCCACCCAGAAACGCAGCTGTCTCCGTCTGCTTAGTAACTATGCGGCATATTTTGGCAATCAGGCGAGCGCACGGGAGAAGGTTGAATGCTTTCAGTATTGGCGTATGCATAATAATCACATGGCTACCATTGGCAAGGGTGTTTCCATCAACATTTCCTTTATCTTCTTGGTATGTTTATTGATATTCCCATATTCGCAGAATTATTTATTTAAAATTAAAATTTAAAAAAATTGTTTTTTCGACTTATAGTTATTTAGTAATATATTTGTAGGTTTTTGCGTAGCAATTATGTTTATGTACTTTTCTGTTATATAATTACAGTCAAGCTTTATTTTTTTAAATTACTTATAAAATATTCACCGTGTTACCAAAATTGCTTTTTATTTATATTTTTATTGTAAGTTTGACAAAATGATTTAAAAGACAATTGCAAAAGCAAATAATTTAAAATATGCATAAAAATATTATATATCTTTCAGTTCATCAACGCATTGGCTAATTATGTAATCGTTCTGTTACAAGTGCTGTTCCAGCTCCAAGCTAAGGATATGCATCAGGGAAACACTATTTCAGTACCCGAGGATTTGGAGTTAATTAAATAACAAAGGCACCAATATGCAATGAAATAATTATATAAATATATACATCAATATATATATAAAGATATATAAATATATTTACCTTACATAGGCGATACAATATGGTAAAAATGTTTTCAATTATTTATAATAAAACGCGATTTTTATCGTAATTCAATTAAGGAGCTAATTGCTCAAATGCGTGTTTCTGTAGGCGCACAGTTTTAAGGATGCATTCGTCAGGGACAGACGGATTCGTTTATTGCTACGACAGCCTGTACAGCATTGTCTTCTATTGGGGCATCATTAACTTTCGTTTGCATGGTCGACACGATGGTGGACCAAAATCAACTCCGCTTGGAGTCATTTACGTTTTCGGTGTGCGTTTCGGTCTAATCTTTGGCTTTTTGTCTGGAATATATGTTAAGCTGACCGATCCGCAAATGTCCCAGGCGATGTTTAGCCACTTGTCGCCGCTTATAAAGATAATCTTTAGCTGGGAGTGCATCTCGTGCACAATCACCTACTTGAGCTTCTGTATTTTGATGGACTCGCATCGTTCCCGTCATATTAAATTGTTGACAAGCATGCAGCTCCTCGACAAGGAGATCTCAGTGAAGTTTTCGCATGTTCGCTGGCGCTATAATCGAAGTCGTGGCAAATATTTGTACGGCACTGTGGGAATTGCCTGTGCCTATGGACTTATTTCACAGGCTCTTATGTTTGACACGACACGCTGCGACTGTGGCTATGTGTCCACAGTACTGATTGCCAGCACATATTCCGTGACGACCAGCACTGTCGGAGGGATTGGCTTTATACACATTGCCCTCATGGACTATCTGCGCATTCGCTTTCGTCTAATCATAAAGCTGGTGGGTCAGCAGTATCAGGCAGCCGAAAAAGCAAAAGGAGTTAATTCTGATGAGCTGCAGCGGAACATGGACAAGCTATTTGAGTTCTCTAAGCGCTGCTCCCAGCTCCTAAAAGATTTAAATGGCGTGTTTGGCCTTGTGGCTGCCACGGGAATGTTCTACGACTTTACGCATATGACTTCCTTTGTGTATATGCTCTGCCAGAAGATGCTCATCCATGAGCCTTGGGATACACAATATGCATTCATATCGCTGCATCTGGTCAGTTATTTTTACAAGGTGATAATAACCAGCATCTATGGTTATTTATTGCAACGTGAGGTAAGAAATCCCCATAAAACATAATCCTTATTAAAACCTACTCATTTCGACGACACCATAACTACAATCCTCCCCAGAAACGCAACTGTCTCCGTCTGCTTAGTAACTATGCGGCACATTTTGGCAATCAGGCGAGCGCACGGGAGAAGGTTGAATGCTTTCAGTATTGGCGTATTTATAATCAGCATATGGCTACCACTGGCACAAGTATTCCCATCAACATTTCCTTGATCTACTTGGTATGTATTTTGATGTTCCCATTTTCGCATTAATTAAATAAATATTCCAAATACAAATCTAAAAAAAAATTGTTTTCTTTAGTTTATAGTTAGCTAATTTTTTTATGTTATAGACAATAACTATATTTATTTTATTTTCTGTTGTATAAATTAAATCCTTTATAAATATTTTCAAAACAATTTGTTTTTTATTTTTTCATAGTTAGTAATAAAAAACGTTAGAGTTAACAATATAAAAATAGATTACAACAAAATATTATTATGCAATAAATATCATATATATTTCAGTTCATTAATGCTTTGGCTAATTACGTAATTGTTCTGGTACAAGTGCTGTTCCAACTACAAGCTAAGGATGTGAATCAGGGACACAAGATCCCAGTACCCTGAGGATGCGGAGCTTATAAGGCCAAGCAATTCAATAGTTCATACAAATTTGGGACTATAATTGTAAGCCAATATACATAATATATTATTTATATGTTAATAAAACTGTGTACATATTCAAAAATGTCAATATTCTTCAAAAATAGTTTCATTTCTTTTTTTTTAACTTTCATCAAATTTGTTCCTTATCAAAATATTTTTATTCTTATTGAAAACGCAAATTTTTCTGTATTAAATGTTATAAACGTTAACCAAAAATTCAATAACTTGAGTGGCTCCTTAAAAACAAACTTATGTATAATAAGATTAAGAATAACCCAAGTTAACAAAGTGTTTGGCACACGTTGTATATTTAACATTATATTGGTACTTGTAAGAATTGAAAACGCGATGGGCCGAGATGAGTTTCTGGGTATACTGCGTAAGCACGCTGTACGTTAGGGTGCCCAGTAGATTCCCTTCCGATTCCCAGGCATAGGGCAGATGACCCGCAATGAAAGCACCACACAAGTCAGACAGCAACTGCCAGTCGGAAAGTGATTAAAAAAGATGATAATGGTGTGGATGAGTTTGTTGCAGTGTACATACCATGATGAAGACCTCATCAATAGACATTTTGGCTATAGTGGAGTACCCCATACTTCTGATCATCCAAATGGCCAGGGTGACAAAGTGATAGGTGCGCAGCATTGGCATTTGCTTGGCATTGCGGAGGGCCTTCAAAAGACGCAGTGCATCTCTCAAATTTTGGCCGCAACGTGCTACATACTGCAGTTCTAACTGCGAATTAATGATCATGAACGTGTAAGGTTCCGTATTATAAGGACCACTGGTCGCCTTTGGTATTACATGCCAGGTGCTGCTGTACGGACGCACGATCTTCACGGCCGGCAAAAAGTCAATGTAAAAAGAGCGCGACTCTGAAACTGCTTCAATTGTATAATTTACGCCGTTCCTCTTGTATCCCAGTCTGTAATCGTCAAAGGCACCGTGCACCACGTTGCCATAGGTTACTAGCGCGCTTACAAAGACATTGTGCAGCCACTTTCTAAGGCAAAAGCGATTCAGAAACATGCGATTATTATTGGCTAAGTAATTATAGATCATATAATCGAAATAGGTCTCGCTAAAGTCAAGTTTCACATATCCGGGACGCTCCTGGTCCACCCACTGCCGGATTCTATTGTGGCCCGGAAAGCTCAATTCCATTAGCACATTGTACTCATCGTCACCATAGAGACGTATGTCGTGTGCCATACTTCCTGTCGGAATATGAATATATAAGTGCATATGTTACTATACAGTATTAGATAATTTTCACACTAACCAATGACTATATCCTTTTTGCATATCTTCGCAAAGTAGTAATCCTGTTGGCGCATAATATATAGAATGTACTTCTTGACAGCAATAAAGTCGTTCCGGCAGATGTTGTCATTGGGATGGCTAATGTTTTGTACAATATACTTAAGGTTCTTTTGAAATCTCGACATTTTCACGAATCTGTAATGAATGATAAATGCATAAATCATGATTATAGATTGTTTAATTTTACAGAAGTTCGTCTGTATTTATAAACTTAATTTTAGATAGATACTTGAAGATTTTGAAGAAACCAGAACTCTCAAATAAAAATTAAATTACGACTAATATTTGAAAAAACAGAAATAAAAAGATATGAAATGAAAAATTTTTTGGGATTTGAATCCGAAGCGCTATCGCTAATCTAAGAGTAAGCATACATATTTTTGTATTTATGTATGTGTGTATGTATGTATTTAAGTATGTATGTATGCATATACATTTCTTTTACGTATGCATTACATGGTGAACGGCGCAGCGATAACTGCATCAAAATTCTTAACGCTGACCAGTCACGGGACATGTTTGGGGTCTTACATACAAGCATAGACACACACATACATAACTATTAACATACAGACATATATATATATATGTAAATATATATATATATATATATGTATATATATATACACATACATAACTATCTACATACAGATATATATATATATATATATATATATATATATATATTATATATATATGTATATACCACAACACATACATAGAGGCATACACGCAAAGCGCTTGGCTTTGCCGCGTCCCGGACATCGTTTATCGATTTGCGAAACAACAACAACAACACACACAATGTAAGCAGCGGCTGCGGCGGCGGCAACTTCATCGTCGCTCTTTGTAGGCCGCGCCGCTGTAGCATTGATAGCAAAAACCCCAAACAGCAGCAGCAGCAACGGCAGAGAATCAGCAGAAACAACAAGAGCAACAACAACAACAACAGCAGCAACAACAACAACAACAGCAGCCCACACATACACAGACAATACATGCACACACAAACACACTTCCACTTCCATGCACTCACACACACTAGAATATATATACGCACATATACATACACAAAGCCATGCCTCCGGCTTTACGCCGCCACCGCACGTTAGCCGCCCCATGCCTCTCTATCCCTCTCTTCCACAAGCACAGCACAGCACAGCACACACTCTCTCTTTCTCTCTCTCTCTCTCTCTATTTTCTCTGCTCCGCTGCTCCTCCTCTGCTGCTGCCACTCCATCAACCGTTCGTTCGTTCGCTCGCTCAGCCATTTGGCGCTAGCTGTTTGGCACGGTTGTGGAGACGGGGTGGAGAGGGGTGTGAGACGTGCGTTGCCGTCCCTGCGCTGACTGCCTGCCTGGCTGCCGGGCTTTTGATGGCAGTGCTGATGATAATAATGACGATGACGCCGATGATGATGATGGTGATGGAAACTGGTGACTGGGCATGCGGGAGAGGAGAGGGCCACAAGGACGCGGGCAGGCGCGCTAGTAGTGTGAGGAGTGAGGGGGAGAAGGGGAGGCGTCAGTCTCATTCGCAGTAGGAGCTGGTAAAAGGAAGGTGCATGTTGTTGTTATTGTTGCTGTTGTTGCTGGCCGTCGCCGTTGCCGACGCGCTGGCTGAAAGCACGGGACATAGAGAAAAGCGAAAAAAATACACACGTACATGCATACATACATATAATAAAAGCAACAAAAACGCGCACAAGCTGAAGAGATACAAACACACAAATATACATATATATATGTATGTGTATATGTTTGTAAGTATATAGCATATATATATATATATATGCAGGCGCGACGACGACTTCTACGTTTTAGTTTGGGGCACGCTAGTCCGCCACACACACACACACACACACACAGATAGACGCACATGCTGTGGTAGCTGAAGAAGTAGAAGTAGGAGGAGAAGGAGAAGGAGTGAGGGCGGGACGCAGTGCTTGGGTAAGGGAACTGGTCGTAGGTTCGCTACAGTCGACAGCAGCAGCAGCAGCAACGACAGCAGCAGCTGAGTGGGCCAAGTGTGTGGCGTTGTCGACAACGGCAACGGCAACAAAACAACTTGGAAAAGGAAAAGAGCCGCAGCACCAAGAGATGAAATGCTAACGCTAAGAGAGTGGCCTGCGGGGAAGGGTATCTGGCAAAGGCGCACAAAATTCTACAATCGATGGAAACAACAATTTTTGGGATGCTGCTGCTCAACATCAGCGGTGACGGTGACGGCGGCGGTCGGACGTTCGTTCGTTTTGTTCGCCAAAAAGCAGCTTATGCGAGATGAGTGGATACGATGAGGGGTGGGCAAACTGAGGGGGAAGAGAGACAACATTAAATGCGAGTCAGCTCAGCGACGACGACGACGACAACATTGAAAACAAAGCTAAAGAAAAGCAGAAGAGGCAAACGGCAGCAAAAGTTATTTTACAACAACAACAAAAGCTGCCGTGTTGCAGAAATACAAATAGCACGAGAGAGCGAGAGAGGGAGAGAGAAAAAAGCACAGAGCCAAAGCGTGCGAGAGAGAGGAGCGGTGAGGGCGGTGGCCGCGGCTGCTACTGATAAGAGCAGTTGAACTTTTTACAACAATAACAAAGCACATTTATATATATATATATATATAGAAATCGGAAGCAGTGCAAACGCAGCGACAACAGCGATCTTTCGAACAGCGGGTGTCAAAATCGAATGCAGTATAAAAATGTATGTATGCGTGTGTGCTTACATAAATAAACTCATATGCATAAGTGTGCTATGTAATGACCTTGAACTTCAGTTTCTGCAATCGCATTGAATAAAGGTGCAACAGTTTCTTAAATTACAAACACACACATACAGGCAAACTTGCATCTGTATTGTGCTGTTATGAAAAAAACTGATGAGGCTGACTGCGGTAGCAGAATGGCCATTGCAGGTGGCATTGCTGATTGCTTACACTCACACTTACAAACTCACGCACTTTCCCAAAAAATGCCAGCTGTACACTTTTTGCCAAGCAACGAAATATTAGACAAACAATGTAATGTAGACTTTTACATACTGCATTGATCCTGCATTGAGCATAACAACAGCTAGAATCCTATCTCCACATAAATATTTGTGCAAGCGAACGGTAAATCAACATCTATCCGCATTTTATTGAAGCAAGGAAATTGCAAGTAAAAATAACATCATTAATCATACTCTTCTACTGATCAAACAACTATTTATTGTTAAAAATAGTGCAGATCCGTTTTTGTTGCCATGCAAGGAAGGAGCTTCAGCTTACAAAATTCTGTACAAACTCCGGCAAATAGGACAACCCCATCCCCCGCCTTAACAGCAACAACGTATAACAGGCAGAGTGGAGAGTAAAGAGTGGGGCTTGGTGGTTTGAGTAAGAAGCTCGTCAGTTCTGGCATGCTAGTTGTACGGTATTCACACATACACGTACACACACACACATCGACATCGACGACAAAAACAAACTGAAACAGCAACAGCAACAACAACAAAAACTCATACTTTTGCCTTGTGGGTCGCGGCGACAACAACAGACGAACGAACGAAACGTAGTCATGAAATTGAGTTTTACTGTTGCTGTTGTTGCTGTTGCTGCTGCTGCTGTGCGGAGCAGCAACGGGCGTCGCATGTGGGCGGCTGTTGAACAGAAACAGAAAACGTTGGAGCGTTGCGCTGTGTGTACCGGGCAGACGGGCGGTCGGGTGCAAAACCGTTGCGCGCTTATTGCGAGCGCCAAACTGCGCTGTTTCGATATATGTGCGCCTCACCACCCCCTCACCACACCGCCTCTTCCCCTTGTCTATACTTCTGTTTATATACATATGTATGCGTGTGTGTGAGTGTGTGCATGTCATGGGGCTGCTGACTGCCTGCCGCCGTTGCTGCTGCTGCTGTTGAGCGACAACAACAACGACGACGACGACAACATGATGATGATGTTGATGATGATGATTGTTGTTGTTGTTGATGAGGTTTTGCGCTGCTTCTTCTTTTTCTTCTTTACACGTCCTCCAACAACGGTTTCGCCCCACAGTCGCTTCTCGTTCGTACGCTGCTGTCGTTTGTTTTTTCTTGTTGTTGTTGTTGCCCTGCCTGCCTTGCTGCTTGCCTGGCCTGGCCTGGCTGCTGTCGCGTCGCTGGCGCCGCTGCCAGCTGCGGTCTCTGCTGCTGCTGCCGCTGCCGCCGCTGCCTTCAGTTAGGTTGTGTGCATGCAGCTCATGTGCGCTCTTCTCATTCAAGTGTCCAACTTTTGTCGAGGCGGTCATACAAAACGGCAGTCGCTTGCTCGCTTCTCCTCGTTCGCTCGCCTCTCACACACTATTCGCTGCTGTTCGTTCGTTCGTTGCCTGTTCTGTTTCTGTTCGGAGCGGGGGAGGGAACGTGGAAGGCGGGGGGCGGGGCACCGTCAACGGTCAATATCGCGCCCACACGCCTATAAAAAGATTTTTTGTTGTTCGTTGTCGGTGTCACTGTGTGCGTGCGTCGTGCGTGCGTACGTGTGTACTAGTTTTAGTCCTACAAGGTGCTCAAGTTGATTTGAATAACCGTTAGCAACTAACTTAGTAGTCATGAAGGAATTAAAGGTGGCACGAGCGATTAGCGAATCCTCGACCACATCCGATAATACATCCGACTTTATTGATATTGTCAAGAAATACGATGTTGTCTACAACAATCATAATCCGGACTACAAAAACGTTGAGGTGAAGATGAAGGTCTGGACCCAAATAGCGGACGAGATTGGTTTATCTGTGGGTAAGGAGTCGCTTCATACTAACCAGAAAGAAAAAAACACATAATGCAAATACACAACACACACACATACATACACGCTGTCTGAATCTACGAAAAAAAGGAAGTTGCGGCGGTAACAGCGAACAACAGCAGCAGCAGCAGCGGCCGCCTGTTCGCTCAAATTCAATTACTACGTGCAAGGGAAACATACACACACATTCACCTAAATATATACATGCTTACATACATGCACATGTATATATACTGCGAAACACACACACTGAAACTCAACCAGCGGTGCGCGTCGCACAGTAAAGCGGACAAATGGGTTGCCGTCGTCGCTGCGACTTCGAACCGCCGGCCGTTTTATTTTGTGTATGTGTATTCTCCGCATGCACACAGATACACCTACATACTTATGTATTTATGTACGTCGTTGTGTAGAGTGTGAGCGCGCCTACAGATGGCGATGACGGTATTTGTGTGTATGTGTGTGGGGGCGAGTGCGGTGCGGATGGCATGGCGCTGTGCAGAACACAGGCGGCCGCAGTCGGCGAATTGCAGTGAGAGACAAAAACAAGAGAAAAAACTGGCCAAGCTTGACGAAGCCTGCATACCCTGCCAGCCACACACTTGCACGTCCTTCTCAATTTGTCATACCATAAACTAAGTTACAAGCGTTAATTTTAACTATATCAATTCAATGAAAACAATAATATCCTTGATAATTTATGTGGCCCATAAATATGAATAGTAAAGATTTTAAGGTGAGAACAAAATATAAAAGATGACAAAATGCGAATACCTTTCTAAAGAGCATAATGAAAACACGAACACGCAGAAAAAGCAAACAAAAACATAAGAGCGAAATTGATACAAACTACGCACTCTGGGCTGTTGTTATTGTTATTGTCAGAGCGATGCTGCCAGAGAGCGGGGAGAGTGTACTGTGACGTAGAGAAGTAGTCGAATTGGGAAGAGGATAACGGAGTTCAATCAGACTTAAGTTTAAGTTCCTCTTTTTTTTATTTAACATTAACAATTAACAATATAAGCTTGCACCTCACATTCAGTGATTTAGTTTTATATAATAGCACAAGCTGTGACACCCTGTTGCTTCTGCGCATCGCTCCCCTCTCTCTCACTCTCATAGAATTTTGCCACTTCTCAGTTCGTGCTCTCGAATGTCAGCATAAAAACAAATGCCGACGCAAATTCTTTGCCATTTTGTTGTTATTCTTTCCGCCAGACGAGCTTGTTGTCGGCGGCTGTTGCACTTCACTTTCATTCAAGTTATTTCAAAATATATTTCTAATTGTAAGTTCTTAGTTAGAATTGGCCAATAAATGAAAATATGCAATATGTAATTCAAAAGTGATTTAAGTTTAAAAAAAAGTTAATTTAAATGGACGGAACATTAAACGAAAACATTACTGTTCTTGCGAAGCCAATTAAAGGCTATTTGTTTTTTTTTTTTGATACAGTGGTCACTTGAACATGTGAACTGTTATTGGAATGGTTCTGAAATTAAAGTCGTCATTTACAACACATTTATATGATTAAGAAATTTTTTTAACTTAATTATTTTCATAAATTTTATTTTGTTATTTTTATTTTCCCTACAAAAATTTGTTCGTTTGTTTTTTGTACACATTAACTTACATTCGAAACTGGAGAAGTAATACGAAATTAGCTTTAGCCCAAAATTACTTCTGACTCGACCACGCTGAACAAAATAACTCAATCAACTGAAGCAACAGTTTCAAATCGAAAACTAAGAAGTCAAACGCAAGGAGCAAAAAATAGTTGCGCCTTAAGTCAGATTCAAGGAATTCAATCGATGATGTCGCCTAATATCGAGAAGACAGGCGACTAGAGAAGAGCAGTATGAATTGTAATAGCAAATTGCTAATCTAAGTCTTCATCAGTTCATTTAGGTAGACATACACACTGATCATCTCTAAGAGCAATAAACATAACGGAACTTGTGATTTCCTAGTATTTTTAAGCGTATCGCACTTAACTAGAATTTTGCTTGCTGCAAATGGGTTTATGTTGTGCGGTGCGATTGGGAAAAATTTAAATACGACCAAAACAACAGTTGTATTAAATATGAATAAGTTTCTTAAGCGCTTGTATGTATGCCTATGTATATATGTATATACATACATAACTGTTTAAGTGAGTGAATAAATTAAGTCGTTTAAATGACTGCATAAAAGTATGCAGTTAAAATTTAAAGTTATTTATTATTTATTTTTAAACGTTAGCTGGGTTAACTGTTGATACAAAAAATAATAATGAATATATTACATAACAATATATATATTAATATGTTGTTGTTTGTATGTGTTTTGCAGAAGCATCGAAACGAAAATGGAAAAATCTGCGCGACAGTTATACGAAATATTTGCGCTCCTTTCGCGTTGGCACAAAAACATCCAAGAAATATCAATATTGGGCGCACGCCGATCACATGGAGTTTCTCAAGCCATTCCAAGGCCCCGGCAGGTAAACCCAAAAAATATCAATTCTTAATTAAATAGCATTTTTTAATAATAACAATTCGCATTCAGAAATTCGGCTAATGGGAATGGCAAGTCAAATGATGAGGATGACACCGAATGCGATTTTGGCTACCAGGTGCTGGCCAAAGCGGCCACCAATGGAGGCGATGATGATCTGAAGATGACGATAGCAACAGCCACAGCGGCATCGACATCAGCGCTCAGCACTCAGACCGTCAACAGCTACACGACACCGATACTGACGCCTAGTGTGGCAGCCACGCCGCCCAGCCTCATCTCGCCGGGCAGCAATCCAGCCGGCTTGTGCCACAACAGCAATAGCAATGGCAGCAGCAATTGTGCCGCCGTCGCACCACTTAATACATCACTTAGCCACGCAGCATTGACGCCGCCAACGACGAATTGCAGCAGCAACAATTCCAACAGTGGCATGCTGCCCCTGTCCGCAGCTGCCGCCCTGCCGCTTAAGGCTTCTGTGGCGGCGGCGGCATCAGTGAGCGCCAATGCCGCTGCTCTGGCCACCTTGGCCAGTCTGCCCATGGGCATCGGTGGCCTGCCTGCCGCCGCTGCAGCTGCGCAAATGTTTCCACTGGCAACGCTCAAAGCCGCCGCAGCTGCCGCTGGTTTGCCCACATCGCTGACTAGCAGCAGTTGCAGTAGCACGACAAATAGCAATGTTGGTTGCCTCATTATCGAGCCGCATTTGTTTGCCGCCGCCGATAACTTTAAGAAGGAGCTGAGTGCCGCCGCAGCGGCTGGTACACCGCTGGGTCTCTTCCAAAACTTGGCCAATCGTCATCTGAATGGCAATGGTGGCGTCATACCAGGTTTGGGCACGCTTACCCCACCGCCGCCGCCACCACCACCCAGCGCCGCCAAGGTGCGACGCGTTCAGCCCTCGCCGCAAACCGCTGCCATAAATCTCAGCTGCTCCAATTCTTCTGCAGCAGCAGCAGCTTCCTGTTCCCAACCCTCCCCTGCAAAGACGCGCAAGATGAGCGATCCGCGTTACCCCAGCGATTGGGATGTGTCCGCTGTGCTGCAAGCGAATCGGGAGCTGGACGCAAACACTTTGTTCTTCTTGAGTTTGGCGCGACAGGTGCGCGCGATGCCGATGAAATTCCAATCTCTGGCAAAAATGCGTTGCATGCGCATCGTTAGCGACATTGAGCTGGAGCTGGAGAATTTTGATTGTAATGGTGTGCCGCCGCCCGAGGAATCCATTGGCAGCACAGCGAATCTCAAATATTGCACAGATACGCCGCCGCCACAGCAACCGCTCGACGGTTCAGGAGGAATCTCAGCATCGGCAATGGGACACGAAGGTTCCATGGAGCATTTTGTGTATGTGATGTCGCCATCGCGTGTGGAGAGCATGATCGACATCTCATCCGACGAGGAGAGCAATATGAATGGTGGATTGACAGCGCCTCCACCTGCGGTCACTGGAGCTGTTCACTGAGCAGTATAATCAGTAAATCTTACAGAAAAACAAGCATGTATTGTTAAATTTTAAGTAAACTAAATTAGATATTTTTGTCGTCTACTGATGAACTGTCTCATTTTATTTACACGACTTTGTATGTGTGTATGTGTGTGGAGTGTGTGCTTGTGTGTGTAGAAATAGTTGTGGGAAAATCTCTAGAAAATGGATTGGGAATCGCTTCAATTTGTTGCTACTTGGTATATGAATATTATCGGGTGAATGAATTTCATTCAAGAAGTCTCGATTGGGCAGCATCCCAACAAAAAATTGCATTAGGACTGCACCTTGCTCTTTGTGGTAAAGGCAAAGTAGGCAACGCCGCCAACGAGAATGGCAGCCAGAATTTCGGCCTTTATCCATGGACCCTTGTAGGCGCCCTTGGTGGGCACACCGATTTCCAGCAGAGATTTCACCGATGACACCTTGTCGCCATCGCGTTGCGCCTTGCGTACATTGGCATAGCCATCTTCATCGAAAAGACGCACCTGCACATTGCCGCTGCTGCCACCTTTGATGTCCTCCACCCAGCTGACCTGCAAATGCCATTCGATTAGGTATAACCTAATGAAGCCAACGTGTGTTAACTCACCTGGTATTTGTTGTCGCCTACCTTGGCAACGGGCACCACCTTGCCGCAGGGGAACTCAGCGAAGAGGCTGGGCTGTGCGGAGTTGCTGCACTGCAGCGAAAATTCAGCCACATGAGCCACTTGTGTCAGAATTGTGGCATCCTGTGTGCTGAAGGCGTTCACCGTCGCCTTGCAGCTGCCATAGACGCCCGTTGTGCACACAACGGCAACCAGACACAGCGCCAGCATTTCACGATACATTTTGTGATTTATGTTATAGTTTTAATTGAAAAAAGGCAATTCGACAAATTCCGCAGCTCAAGCGTCGGCGACCAACAAACTTTCTATCTTACTGTCTCTTTCAGCGCCACGACAGCAAACGTCAGTTGACAGTCGACGACGACGATGACAGCGCTGACAGCATTGGGACGTCACCAAATGTAGTTTTACAACATTGTCAGCTCTTTGCAGAGTTGCCGGATAGTTGTGGATATGTTAAGCGCACGCAGACAAAAGCTGAATGTTGCAATGTTGCTGAGCGGTATAATTTGAATTTGTATATATTCGTTTATATAATCACGGTGTTTAAGGCAAGAATTATCGATAATTCTATTACCAGCTAATTTTGCATATCGTAGAAATTACCTTCATGGCGCACTCTTTTTAAATCTGTAAATTATTTGAATACAGCATGAATTAAATTTAAATCTTATCAAATCTATAGCATATTCAATTATATAAGTATTTAAATGCCTGCCTGCATTCACATTTGCAGGGTATCTCGTCGCTATGTACATCTCGATGCCTGAAATTTGAGTCGAGTTAATTGAAATAGTTTTGGATCTCGTCAAATGTGTGGTGGGTGAAAGTGGTGCCTGTTGGTACCGCTTGGCATTTTGACACCGCCTGACAAATATGAATTTATTTGGCGCTTTGCTTTGCTTAGCTTAGCTCATTTCTAATATAATTGAGTCGAGATTGTAAAAAGCCAACAAATGAATATTTCTGCCAAGCGAGTAACATAGAAAGAGAGAAAGAGAGGGAGCAGAGGAATGAGAGGAGTGAGGTGACGCAAATAGGTAATTCTGCCACCCATCTAATAAATATCGACTTGAAATGATTAATGCCGTTTTGTTTGGTTGTTCAGTTGCTTTGTTTTAAGTACTCGAAATGATTTTTGGCTGACATTCTCTTGAACATTGATACCCCATTAAATTACACTGGCAAAAATCAGTTACTCCTTAATAAATTCAAAATTTTATCCAAAAGCAAAAAGGCAGTTTGTTTTTTCTTTCTTTTTTTTTAAAATTATTTTCTTTTTTGTTCAAGTCAATTTTTTTTATCTTTTTACTTATATAAATTTTAGCCTATTTATTTGTTTGATCTTATTCCTAATAAATCCATGAATTAAAAGAAGAGAAGTTAAGTGAAATTTATATTTGAGTTATAATTTTAAGCAGTTTATTTAAAAACTTTTTATTCGTTTTTCGAGAATGGAACTTTTTAAATTTAGTTTGAATTAGACATTGATTGATTGATTGAAATTTAAGATTTACCATTAGAATTTTGTATTTCGCTTGCCTTTTCTTTTGTCGAGTGTAGAATATCTAAATAATTGAGTATATATTGTATTCAATTGAATATATATTCACGGGTACTCGTGGTATATGAGTATATATACATATATGTATGGCAGGTGACCCTGAAATCGGCTTGATTTGGTTCTTGATGCCATTTGCTGTTGTTACTTGTATTGTTGTTGTTGCTATTTCTTTTCCTATTTTTGTTTTTTTTATTTTTTTCATTATTATTGGTGGTATTACATTTGGGTGCCTAGGCTAGGGCAGTTATGTTCGTTACTTTTTGATTGCCAACGCGCACGATAAACTTTTTCTACAACTTTGCATGTCTTTGATGAATTTGAAATTGTCACAAATGTGAAAGTTTTTCACTTGCCATCAGATACTCGTACTACTCCCACAATCCCAATCAACTCGCCTTGCCACTGCCTCTGCCACTGACTCTTTTTCTCTCATTCCTCCCCTCTCCATCTGTCTCTGTTCATATATGAAATTTGCATCTAACATTCGCGCTGACATTGAGAACTGACTTGTACGAGAAGTTGACTTCACGCACTCATCCAACTCTGTTCGAGTCAACTTGAATTTATTCATTCATTCGATTGACATTCGCTTATGGATTTCCTATGGCCAAATAACTAAATTGTCATCCTTCTCTCTTTGTTGTCGCCAGGACATTTGATTGCATTCGATGTGGGCGTGTGTGTTTGTTGGGCGGGCGTCGAAATGAAAACAAAAGTTCGTGCGAGTTCATTGAGTTTGGCCAAAAAAGTTGCCAGTCAGCCAATCAGCAAACTTACCTAGCCTACTTACGAGGGCTGTTAGCAAAATTAGCCATTGTTAAATTGTGAAGATCTAACTTTCATTCTAGATCTATATATAGCTATATTCTTTGATCGGCTATAGTTGTTTTTTTTTAACACATTTTAAATGGGATCGGTTTGGTTGGTTCTGCTGCTGATGGATCAACCCTCGCAGTGGCAACACACCGTGTGTGAGCCGGCGGAAATGGGACAAACAAACTCTGTAGTAGTCCAACTCAATGTGGAAGTCGACGGCGAAGCCGAGCGACAGCCGAGCAGCGAGCATAAAATTCGCTGTTGCAACGGTGGCGATGGCACCGCCTAAGGACACTCGTAGAAATGGCAAGGTGGCACTGCTGGCACCAGGTGGCAAGGTATGCGGGTGTGTGGAGTCGTTGGCAACGTTATGTTTTGTTTTCACTTGGTTTGTATGTTTGTTTGTTGTTAACATAAAGCGAAGCTGCTCCTGCTGCTGCTGCTGCTGCTGGTGCTGCTGAAGCCTTTCATTCTTCATTCACAAAAGCAGTTAACAGTTATCGCGCAGCAGGCAAACAAAGTGCACGTGGCTAGTCGCCGACATAGAGAGAGAGACAGAGAGTGAGTCAGTCAGTGAGTGAGAGAGTCACCTCTAAGCTGGGGAGCAGGACGACGGAGAACACGGCAAACAGAGTCGCCGCACCTGGCCATAAAGAGTTGCCAAAATTAGTGAAAGTTGCGCTTGACTCAAGTGGCAGCAGTTTTGTTGCCATTTTGTTGTTGTTTGTTTCGTGACTTTAGCCGGTTTTTTGTTATACTTTTGGTTGGCTTGGGTTTCGGTTTCGATTTTAATTCTGACTGCGGGCGGTTTTGGCCCTCTTTTGTTGACAAAGTTATTGCTTTTATTATTTTTGGGGGCTTTAATGGCCGCGTAATTGATTTGCATTCAAATCGACAGCAGTTGAGTTATAGATTGAGAATAGCGGTTGGGCTTTCAGTCAGCGGCGCCAACGCTAATCAAACGGGACCAGCAAAACAAAAGCACTTCTGGCCATGTCGTTGTCATTGACAAGTCGCCGTCGCTACAAGACGACGCCGGCGACAACAACAATAACAACAACAAACAGCACGGCAACAATAATATCGGCAACAACATCAGCAATACGCAAACAACACTCCCTGATTGAGTCGTCATCCAGCCACGCCCACTGCAACGTGTCCAGATACACAGCCCAGCAGCGCGGTTATCTTTCGCGTGGACTCTCCGTTGGCCGTTCCATAGAGAATATTCGCCAGAAGCTCTATGCGACACCAACGCCCATCGTGGGTAGCCTGAGTCGCCAGACATCCTTGGCCCTGGGCGAGTCCACATCGACAAGACTTGCCGGCCGGCTGACATCCACAGAGGCCACACAGGAGCTGGGTGTTCGCTTGAGAGAGAAAACTCTGGTGGCCTGGTCATCCACTACATCACTACAAAGAACCGGAGCGCCACAGCAGCAGCAACCAGATCAAACGGAGACGGACAAGTGAGTTGGAAAAAATAATCTGGTTTGAAATGCAATTTATAATCAAACTGCAAGTTTATCTGTTAATATTAAATTTAAGATTTATACTATAAATATCATTTCTTACATTCATTAAATTCTCAAAATGGGAAACATATTTCCTGTTTGCTTTTTGATGGCTTTCTTTTCACGCAATAACACAAGATTATTTGCATTATTTGCTATTTCCATTAACTTCGTTGCAACAACTTTGTAGGTAAATTAAAATGGCAGCTTTAATTGGCATGTGTGCATTGGTGCGAAGAGGTACACACGAAAAAAGCAGCTGTATTGCTAACTGATCGCAAAGACCCTTCAATGTGTGCGAAGATAGCAACAACACTCTTTCCTTGTATCTTTGCTGGCATTCGTTGTACTGTTTTATAGTGAGGTAGTTTAGCTGTTGATCAATTCTGTGAGCACAGCCCGTAAAATGTATGGTATAAATTTAAAACAGGGTATCATTGTGCCGACATATAAATTCTTTGTTTCTCGACGGGCATACGAATGCAGATGCATGCATACATACAATTATATGTTACAACGGGATCATGTCACAGTGCTCTCATGTCAAGATAATATTTAAAATGTCCTCTTAAGAATGTTGTAAGACAACAGAGCAAAAAATTAAAATTTTAGCTTAACAAAAATGATTCGTTCTATATTCTTTCAATTAAATTCTTAAGATATCCGTTAATAGTAAAATGTTAATAGTAAAATAGTTGACTGTCACAGAACTGATTGAATGTTACACTTATGTGCAGAATATCTAATCATGTCTATCTTTAACCTACAAGAAATCTATTTTAGATCAATCGAACATTCTCTTATAATGTTTCTATTATCTCTTCAAATATATTCGCAAAACAACAAAGCAATCAATTTTAAAGCTCATGCCAAACTGAAACGTAGTTGTCTTAAAGTTGGATAACAGTAATTAACTAATGTTTTTAGAAAATTGGGTTTGTGTTCTAAAAAAAAAAAAAAACAACACGAGACTTAATTGAATTGTGTTAGAGTAAGTTTTTTATTAAGATTAGATAGATATATATATGTTAGACTAAATAACTTCAATAAGTATGACAATGCCTTGCTAAGAGTGGTCAAAATATTTCTAATTTAAATTCAAGAAAATTGTAGAAATAATCAATGGGAAATTGTTAAAGTAGGATATATATATATATATATATATATGTATATATATAAATTTATCTCTATTTATATATATGTTTAGTATTTGATAGTAGAAAAATATCAATATTTCGTTTGGCATTGTCACATTTGCAGCTCCAAATGCGTATTTACTCATTTGCATATATGCATATATTTATGCTCATAAAAAATCGTGCTAAATAGGGTTCTAATATTACTATTTCTCTGACAATGCCACACCCCCCCGCTCTCAACCACCTAAACATATGCCCAAATGACACTTTTGATACTTTGCGCAATTTGCATGCTTGACACCGACATCAAAGTTTTTCATTTTCATTATATTTTTTTTATGTGAATTGCATACGATTAGGCACAAGCATGAAACCCCGTACACGGCCCGGAGTAGTGGGATCCATGCATCCGTCTACTCGAGTCCGGGTGCGAGACACCTTACCATGTCACTCCGGTTGTGCCCACGTAGCGACACAGTTAAGTCGATCATAATACGAGCACGGACTGCAGACACGGACGGACTAGATAAGGATACACTTGAAGAAAAATGTGCTTGCTACATGCAAAGCTTAGTTGCCAAGAATGCAAGTTTATTTCTTGTATATTCCCAGAAAGTAAAGTCAATCTTAATTTTTCAACTAAAAAAATGATTAAATATTAATATTATTGTGTATTTTTTTTTTTTAATATTTTTGCAGTTGGTTGGTTTGTGCTTGAAAAAAATATATATTTTAACTTTCCTTTTTTTATTTCAATCAGTTTTAGATATAGAAAAACTTCACTTTGATATAAACATTTATTTGTACTCTTTTTTGTTTAAGTGTAGCAACACTCCAGTTGCAAATGAGTTCATTGAACTTTGGCCAGTGTTGGCAAAAGATTCACTTTCGCGCTGCAGCACCTGACTGCAAAACATACACATTTATTTTCGGGCGCGAATTTGAAAATGTAATTGACATGGTTTCGTTTTTCAAAACTCGCTGAACAGGAGTGGAGTACTCTGTGCAGGTGCTGGGAAAGGGGAGTGGAGTGGAAGGGGTGTGTGGGGGAGTGGCTAGAAAGTTGTTTGCCGCCTTCGCATTTGCACGAATTAATTTCTATTTTTGGGGTCGCTGCATGTTGCATGCGGCCAATTTGTACATGAGAAATCGAGCACAGCATAAATTGCATCCAACTAATGCCAAATAATTTGATTTAAATTTAGACCTGCCCCGCCGAGTAGGTCACTCGGCCAGCTTAGACAGACAGACAGTCAGTCAGTCGTTGAGCATTGAGTTACTCTCATTTGGAATTTTGTATCCACAGCGCCAAGAATCGCATCAATCTGAATATTGTGCTGGCCCAAACCATACGTGCCACCAACGAACTGGAGCCGCTGCACAGTGATCTCGACGAGAGCAGTGAACTGTGCAAGGAATCGCCAACAACGACTGCCAAGGCAAACTGCAATCCGGCAGCAATTCCAGGTGCAAGTCTCAGTCCAAGTCTGGTCGAGGAGAACGTTTCGTGCGCTTTGACGGTGCTGCGACGACCGCCTTTGGTGCGTGCTATGTCCGCTCCGGTGCGCCTGGATGAGAACAGCAAGAGTGGTGTCCTGGCCAGCCTTGCTGCCGGTAAGCGCAGCCAGCAGCAGAAGTTGCGCCGTCGCAAGATCTTCACACGTGCCACCTCCTCGGTGGCGGTGCCTGTCGATGGTAGTCCACTGCTAAGCACCGATGCCGGCGGCTCCAACAACAAGAAATCTTTGAGTCGTGCTCGCAGCGTCATTGCACCGGATGTGATTACGCTCGTCTCGCTGCTCAGCTCCGAGGGCAGCGATTCGGAGCGCGAGGAGAACTCCTCCTCCGCCCATTCAACGCCAACGGGCAACGAGCAGAAGCAGCTGCATTCCTCATCCGCATCGCAGCGCAGTCCGCAGCGAAGGGCGCCTCTGTTGCGCAAAACGGGCAAATCGGGTAAGTTCAATTCTAGAAATACAATTGGCGTCGATAGCTAATTAAGCTTGGTGGGATGGAGGAGCTAGCTCACCAAGCACAGAAGAAGTCACTATTCGGGGGAGCTCGACTTTGAGATCCTCTAAATATAGATATTAAATATATATAGGAAATACTTGCATACCACACTAAATAAACTTTTTTTCAAATTTATCGATAACTTACTCGATTTGCGAATATCGATAAAAATCTTTTCTCTGGCGAATTATAAAACACATTTTCATAAATTTATTTCCGTGTAATTATTGCCATCCGATGGACTAACTTGATTTGCAGTCTCGTTTCAAGACAGCTATCCGCCCACCTTTCAACTGGCCTCCAAGGAGTACTCGCACATGATACGCCGTGGATCAATTGCGCCGCTGGCAGCGCGTATCCGAGCCAATCGACCGCCAACGGCGCCGCCCGTTTCCATATTCCTCAACGAGCCGGGCAGCAAGACGAGCAATCAAATGGATGCGAGGCAACAGACAGAGTCACCCGGCTCACCCACGGAGGAGGCCAAGAAGGAGAACAATTCGTCCAACTGCAATGTGCAACAGCAGCAGCAGCAGCAGCAGCAGCTGCAACAGCTTGAGGAGCAACAGCAGCAGGATTACCATTTCCCGTTGTACGTGTGCAGCATTAAGGAGCGCGAGTGCTGGAAATTGCATCAGAAGATGTGCGCCAAGGGTGTAAGTGTTAGCTACGATACCGTATTGCGTGGCATGTTGACACCCACGGAATTCCGGCACTTTCAAAAGCAGCGCGAGCACGAGGAGGCCAAGGCCCAGGAAGCCGCCGATGCTGAGGCGGAGGCAGCTGCGGCGCTCACTGACAAGGATGCCAAGAAAGCACCGTCGACGGCCATTGAACGACTCTCCGAGTCCTTGCTGCAGCGAGAGTGAGGGGGAGGTGGGGTAGACCAACCCGTTTGGAAGTGGACCAAATTATGCATTTGCCCCATTCAAAAGATTTCCCTCGCTGCGGAGGCATCTTCAGCTGTAGTCGTAGTCAAGAGCACCTGTTAACCGTCACCCTGCTGAGGCACAACGTCGCAACGCATCCTTTGTAGCTGTAGTCGTAGTTGTGGCAAGTATCTTAATGCTTAAGGACGTTGTGTTGGCCAATCGCAACTGAAATTTGTAGCTGACAAACAAATAAATAAATAAAATAAATAAATTGTAGACACAAAAAAACACAGTTTATGGATCAATTTCATTTTATTTATTTATTAATCAAATCGAATGCATACAAAGCAATGGGATATATCTATATATATATATAGATATATATATATATATATATATATATATATAGATAGATATATAGATATATATATATATCTAATAAAAACTGGAGCATCTCTCTGAGGTTTAGGTTTAGTTGAGCTGGTAAATTACCGTTGAAAATTGCTGATTTATACTTGAAGTAAAATCAATAAACTTTCCATAGATTTGTCAATTTTTATGATTTGTTGCGTTTTTTAGTGCGAGGGTGGCTCAAAGCATCTATTAAATAACTTCCTATTTAATTGTATTACTTGCTCAATTTTGATATCCTCAAAAGCAGCTTTTGCCTTTACTATAGTTTCTAAGGTATTAAAAATAAATTGTTTAAAGTGTATCTGATATTATTAGAAACTAAAATTATGTTGCAAATAATTAGGAAAATTACAAATGAATAATGAATTAAAGTTTTCAGCAATGATTGTTATATCAAATATTTTAAATATGGGAAGGTTTTAAGAAATAAATTCAATAATAATATTTTTCAAAAGACTTTTTATTTAAAAGACAAATTAGACTAAATATTAAAATGCAAACAATTATTGACATATTAAAAAATATAATAAGTTTTTTATATAGAAGCTGGATTTGCATAGTTGAAAGTAGAATAAATATATTTCAATATATATCATATTTTTATTAGCTACTATTTGTACTCCAATTCAAAGAGACTAAAAATTTTTCACTCCTTTTAATAGATTACTTTGAGCAACCCTCGTTTAGCACTCGATTAGAGGGTAGAAATAATATTTCTGGTTGTGATTCATAAAATTAGCTAGTGAATTAAAAAACTCATGTTATTTTTTAACGGACTGACATGAGATCAATAAAAAAGATTAAGTTTAAGATGAGGCTAAGCTGTGAGGGATTCCCGGTTTCTAGTTCGCCTGGCGAGCATGCCGAATGGCCGAGGCCAGATAGCAGGCGAGAATAATGCCCAGGATCTGGATGAACGCGATGCCGATGCCGACGCCAATCAGAATTACTGCGTTCTTGTCGATGCGATCCTTCAGCTTGCCCACACAGCCCTCCTGGTAGTACTTATCCTTGCCCAGAGCCGGTGACTCTGTGCAATGGCCGACGGCCGTGTCGATGAACTGCGGCTGGCAGCAACTGGCCGGCAGCGTCTTGTTCAAGCTGAGCGCACGCCAATCTGCCGGAGTGTCCACGCCACAGCACATCAGCTTGCGCTGCACATTGTCCCAGGCGATGGTGTCCTCGTTGTTGGAGCGCTTGATGGACTCCTGCAGCGAGTTCTTGATCATACCCTCCAGATCCTTCTTAAAGACGCTCGCCGCAATGCCCACGGCCAGCTCAATGATAAAAATGATGGCCAGGAGCACGGCATACTAAGGGATTAGGATGTGGAAAGTGTAAGTGAAAGGAATATTTCAGGGAGCAAATTGGCACAAACCGTCAGCAGCAGCGTGGGTGACTCCTTGATGGCGCCAAAGCAGCCGAGCGATGCAATCAGAAAGATAATAAGTCCAGTGACAATCAGGACAATTGGTGGTGCCATAACACGCCCCTCCACAAAATGATTAAACTCATTGACATCGGCAAGGACAATGGAGCCGGCAACCAAAATGCCGAGACCCGAAAGCTGCAAGCAATAAATCAAATACAAAATAATCATTCATTGATTTTCTGAAAACTAGAAACGCATTTAATGGTTCCACAACAACCAATCCATAACACAATTTACCTAATGACCACAGACCTCAATCAAAAACTGGAATAAAAAAAAAAATACCCACGCATTTTTAGTCATATGCCTCATTTGGTATTCGTGTTTACGTTTGCCTCGACCAACTCTAATTGCCTGATAAGGCATCAGCAAGTGCCACAACCACAGCCACAACAGGACATTGGCCAATGGTCATTGGCATTTCCATGGCGTCATCCTTAAGGACACATTGCCTCGTTGGCATTGAAATTTTTGCTGCCCACAATTGCATATTTAAATTGTAAATTATATATTATAAATTGTCCTCTAATTATTATCGATGTAATCCATTTTATAGACTGTCATTTCCAACTTTTTATAATACTTTTTTTAAGAGCAGCCAATTTGCATGTGAGTTGAGTTTTTTGTAACACGCAATTGCATTCAATGCCAAATTAAACATGTCTTTCGCAATCAGTCAACATCTAAATTAGTTAATTTGAGTCTATTGTGAAAACTTTCAGTATTTATTTTAAAATTGTTTTAGTTGTTTATTTTGTGTATAACTGACTAGAGTACGAAGATTCGGAGCGGAATTTTACTGGGGAGTTTTTGTATTTGTGCAACTCGTTATTATAATTTTGATTGTTAAAATGACAATAATATTATATATATATTTATATATATTTATTGCTGATCAGCAGCACTAACCAAGTCGTAATAAACTTTAAAAATATTCGTAAATATGCTGTAAGTGCATATATTGGAACCGACTGAATCTGCTCACTATATCATAAAGTATAGTATCGATTGCACCTAAGGTAAGTTAAAATGTAAAAAAACTTATTTGTTTTCCAAGTTAAATAAGCCCAATTCATTAGTTATGCATGTTATTATAATACTAACATTTGGACAAATAAGCATTGAGATCAGAATACTATAATATATATATTTTTTATAAAAACAAATTCTTTTTTTATGAAAACCTTTACTGATTACCAATTGAACCCAACAAAGCTCCATTTTTATGCTTTTCATTATGCTTGAAACAATTGGAAACAATTATTCTATATCGTTCTTCTATAAATATGAGCAATCCGTAATTTAATGCTATATCATTTTATTTTATAATGAAATCCAGCTTTTGCATGCAAAAAGAAATATATTTTTTCTAAACTATTTCAGTTGAGGTAATAAAATAAGGTACAAAAATAATATGTCAATTAAATATTTGTAAAAACTATTCCGACTAATGAAAGGTTCAATTCTATAATTCTTATGAAATGAAAATTTAGTGACTAAATAAAATGGTATTTTAATTAAACTAAACCTTTGAAGTAGATGTCACATGTGGCTATTAGACTTCTCATACAAATAAAATTAAATCACAGAATAAAATATATTTTCCTATGTTTTTTATTATTATGCACTTCTGAAGCCTCATCTATAGATAGATTATTAACTACCAATAACTCATCCATTGCTGGATTGTCTCATAACTTACCGCAAAGATAACATTGAAGGCAAATAAAACATATTTAATTAAACTGGGGCCGCAGGACCTCATTTTGATTTTCATTTAATAATTGTAAAGTGAGGTAAATGCGACAAATATAAATCACTTTCAAATGTTGCCACGTAGTACACCAAAAATAGAACTTGGCTAATGCTTGGCTAATAAGTATGCTGGGATACTTTTTGGTAACACGGATTACTTTGACGAAGCGCGTACGCGTCTTGACAAAATGGCGTTGGAATTGTAACTGACCGTTGGCTGCTAACTGCTGCTGGCCAAGTTAATAAATGTTGGCAACCAAGTCGGCATTGTGTTGTGGCCACAACACTGGGGCTGACAACCACCAACGGGAATAGCACGTCCGACTCCCAGACCCAAGCCGCCTATTTTCTTCTCTGGTCACAACAAATAGGGGCAACTACTACGAATGCCAAAGTAAAAGTAAAAAAAGTTAGTGAAAGTGCGATTTTCGAGGAAACAATTGCCGAGTTGGCCTATTCAGGCCAAGCGATTAGGGTCTGGTCGATAGAATCGGGCGGAAAAGCCAACTCCCGGCTACCAGCTCCCGGCTCCCAGTCCCGTTTCCCTCGTCTTCTATGCTTTCCTTTGTAACCCATTTCTGTTGAATTTACAACTGCGTGTTTGGCGACTTGAGGTCTCCTCCAACTTTGACCAGCGGCTGCGCAAAGTTTCCAGACGTGAGGCTAACCAACTAACGCTGGCTTTCTGGGTCGTCTGCGGCTTCCGTTTAGCTAGAAGCACAACAATAAGAATAAGACGAAGTACGTCGAAGGAGTGGCAAGTGGGCGGCAAGTCAATGCACTCATTAGCCAAACACTTAAGCCAAGTGTGTGAGTTCAATAAAGTGGCTAAGTCTATATTTACATTTAAAGTTCAACCTGCCTGTCACCCAGAACTATGTGCGAGGGTTGCTCCTAGCATTATCTGAAACATATTGGTAAATAGTGATATCTATAACATCTATAAAATATTTTATGATATTATCAAATTTTAACACAATTGGTAGACTTTTGAGATATTTATTATTTCAATAATTGTTTAACATTTTTTTTCTCCAGAATATACACCTAACTTGCAACACTCGTAAAATATGCGTCGCGCTTAAGTATTTATTTTTACCTAATAATAAAAATAAATCGAGTCGTTGAGAATTTTCGTTTTAGAATTATTTATAATTTGTTAAGTGTAAATAATTTATTTTAGCTGTATTATCTGTTTCGTTGCTGCTGCTTTTGAGTAAAATATATCTGATTTTTCCTTAAATAAATACGAGCTTACACAAAAACACCTAATATATAAATATATAAAAAGATATAGTAATTTGTTTAAAAAATAGAAGCCAACAAATACTTACCCACTAAAACAAAATCAGAATGAAAAACTGAGGACAACTGATAGTTCAATGAAAAATGCTCCAAAACAAATTCCACTGCATAACTTTTTCTCAAGTCCACAATTATTGAGTTAATTACTAAGTAAGTTAATTAGGGGCAGTGTGGGCCTATGCGGGGTGTCAGATTGCTAAGTAAATTGCGTGCTTCAATTCGAAGAATGGGGGCAAAAGTTATAAATGCTATTCATGAAATAAATGGCAGACTGTGCGAATAATTAAAGAACTCCGGGAATGTTTTGCGCTTGAAATTCAACTTGCCACCTAGAGAAGCATGCCAAGGCGTCTTACTTTCTCACAGGGGGGTGTAGGAGTGGGCGGCGGTAAATAGTCAGTAAATTTTATTTAAGTTTGAGTTGATTTCAATGTTGCGTGTTCAACACACAAAATGTGTCCGACACTGTGTTTGTGAGTGTGTGTTTTGGCCAGGCTCAGTTTTAGCACCTAGAAATGGCTATCGCATCGCAGAAATCTCGATTTGAATTTTATGGGTCAGCATAGCAGTTTCTCCAGTTAATGAAGTGATTTGGGTATTAGGTATTTATAGATGTATGCAAATATATATAACGAAAAATTTTGATTTTATTTTTGATGAACATTTCAGGCAAATTTACAAGCAAAATGTGAGAGTTAATCAATTAAGTACTGTATGAATGACATAGGATTATTATAATACTTGATCACCGATCAGCGATCACATGCTGTCCCTGACAATGAGCACACCGACTACGAACATCAGTATGGATAGGGATTGGTGCAGGGTTCCGGCTCCGTCCCCAATACAGGGCCAATCATCCACATCCGACCTATAAGTAAAGTTATTACAGTTAGCCAAAAAGCTATGCCAAACACAGTATTTGTGGGGGATGGGTGAAGTGGGATATAGGCACGATAACAAAGAGACAACATACACACACAGTTTATAGATAATACGGATATGGATATGATGGATATGGATGACGCAGTAGTGGATATATAACATGATCGTGAGGCTGATCGTGCGGCACATAAAATGTGGGCTGATTGACGACTGATTGGCGACTTTTATGGTGCAATGCTGATGCTTCAAATTGATGTTGGTATTGAAGTTGTTCGGGTTGTTGTTGTTGTTCTGGTTGTTGTTGTATTGTTGGCTGTTCGTATGTGGCAAGCGAGCTGCAAGAACAAAAAGCAGTTGCCCCGGCAAAAGGAAAGTGGTGTACAAATAAGGCACAATTTGTATGTTTCGATGTGGCATTTTAGTGTGGAAAGAACAGTTAGTTTTTTATGGCACATACTCAAGACAGGTTAAACAAACACAATTAATCGAATTGGAATTAGGCTATTCATTAGCATGCTTGTTATTACAGCTTGGTCCGCTCCTCATGACATTAGTATGAATACAGTTAATCATCGCTAAGTCAAACACACCACAACAAATAAATGAAGACCTCAAGTTACACATTATATTACACTTGCAGAAAATATTATAATATTGTTATTGTGTTATGGCATCACTGAGTCCATAAACTATATTAAAAAGAATTTTATCATTTTTTTACTCCTGCCTTTTTAATTACTTTGTGTAGTTCAAGTTAGCGAAGTTCAACTGTACGTGTAAAAAGAACCCTTATTGCCTATCTACCCTTCAAGCCAAAAACTTATCAATAGACATTTTGTAGGCCGTCAAAAATATTAATGACTGGCTGGAAAATACAAGTTACTTTGGGATAGTAGCACTTATAGTAAATATAATTATACATATGTATTGCACACACACACACACACACACAGATACACAGATACGGAAATAGTCCAGTCATATTCAATATAAAAGACACGCTCACAAAAGTTGTGTGAATGCATTACAAATATGGTAAAAAAAGGATGTTAGCTGAAAGTGACGTATAACAGATACAGATACAGAAACAGATACAGTTACAGTTAAAATTGCAGTTACATTTGCAGTTAGAGTTGCAGTTACAGTTACATTTACTGAGCGTTAAGAACAATAGTTTATTTTAAGCAGACACAAATGAGAAAGAAGTTTTTTAAAATACAGACAAAAATATTGATTTGATTCGTTTTGAAAAGTTTAACTGGGATATTTACTTAATGCCAATAACACCGCAGCCTGAAAATAAAATAAAAGAAGACAAAACATTTGTTTAAAATGGAGATAAATAAAGTTATTTTGTTTGAGGCTTACCGATGCGGCCGCCTGCGTTGCCAGTTTTCTTGGAGTCCGTGTGATTGCCCTGTCCGAGATCATCCTCCAATTCGTGGACGACAACACCGCGTCCGACGATTGTACGCTTGCCGCTTAGACTGATCACGGAATCCGTATAGGTGATGTCGACCGTGCGGTTGGGGCCCACCTCAATGTTGCCCAGATCCCCGACGTGTCGCACCTCGTGATGGGGGGCGCCATGATCAACCTTGTCGGGATTATAATGAGCGCCCAAGCTGGCGCAGCCATTGCTCAGATCTCCCTTCTCGTGAATGTGGAAGCCATGCTTGCCCTCCTTGATACCCTCCAGCTGGATGCGCACATGCACACTCTGGCCACAATCGTTCTGGATGAAGGTCACGTTGCCCTTCACCTGGCTATTATCCGGCTGCACTGGTCCAGTCACATACGCAATTGCCTCCATGGGTGAGGCACGCTAAGGTGATTTATAGTTGAATATTATTTATTATTATTATTATTATATTAAGAGTTTCTTTCTCTTACAGTTTGTGCTGCATCCGAGAGTGTGGCACAGAGGGCCAGGCTGATGATTAGAAGGCGCATCATTTTCAACTGCAATTTAAACGGGTGATAATATTAGCATAAACTGATGGAACTTATGGAACAGCACACAAATCACACAACATTCTTATGTGTCTATATATAGAATTTAGTCGCACAATGCTGATTTGCTATGTGCTAGAAGTAGTTTCGGACACCGCTTCTGGTACCTTCATCTGAGAGAGAGAGACGGACAGACTGAGAGTGACTTTCATTACTCTCTCCTCTCACGTGTATCGTACCCATCCATCAGAGATAATCCATGTATCAAATCACTGTCATGACTTGAGTAAAATATTGCCCATCATTGACATATATATTTGTGGATGTGGATAAGATAACATATCAAACTGACTTGTAAAATTATTCAATTAAATAACAAGTATCACAATTCTTTCGATTCTTTGTTGAAGTATGCATTAAATTATTTTTTTTTTAAAGATAATTAATCTAATTTAATTAACATTTGTGCTGACAAATCGAAACTTAACAAATATAACATTTGATTTGAAATTGTTTTGGTTTTTTTTATTTATTTTCTTAAATTTATTTTTTCTCTCTCCCTCGTAACCTAATTTAAATTTTTATTTAAATCACAAATTCCTTGAATCAGAAATTGTCAAATCTCTTCTTTCCTTTCTTTTTTTCTACTTCTTGCTCTTTTTTTTTTGTCAAATCACTTCTTTTTTTTCTTTCTACTTCTTGCTCTCTCTTTTTCTTTTTGGTCTCACTCTATCGCTCTCTCTCTCTATTTAAATATTATTTAATATAATTCTAACTATTTAAACTATTTTCCTTGATTGATTTTTGTTTATTACTTCCTAAAACCTTGGAATATATAAAGGAAAATATATCATTTAATTTTATAAATTGTGATTTTGTTATGATTCCGTAATCATTTTAAATCAATTTAGCTCATATTTTTTCATGTTATATTTTTGCTTAATCTTGACATTCTCGTGGACTTGTGGATTTGTGTGGATTGTTATTCAAGCTACATTAGGTAAGTAAAAGTGTTGATTTGGGCTTGCGCATCTCTGTTAAAGTGCAATCAGCTGTTTAAAATGTATTTTTATTTACTAAGTTGCCTTGCCGTGTGTGCGGAATTGAAGCGCCTAACCTTAATTGTAAAAACGAAACGATTTGTGGGTCATGCACATTACTTAAATATTATATAAGTGTTTAATATACATATTTTATATGTACATTCTATATACACGTAAATTGAAACAGCCTTTTCTCGACAGGGTTAAGTGCGGATGGCCAACAAGTAGTTGTTTGTTTTGCTGCCGGTTACGTGAAGGCCAAGCAACAATCTATTTTTTGTACGCACTTTTGAACTGAAATTTATGAGTGAGCCTTAAGTATCCGAAATAAATAAAAAATATATATATATATATAAATTTTTTTAAAGTGTAATGCTGTTTTCTCTGGCTGTTTCATTAAATGAAATTGTTGCAAAGTTATTTCTTCAAATCACGCAAATCATTATTCTCATGGATAAGATAAGTATTATTGCTCATGTTCTTTTATTGAGCCAAAATGCTCGAAGTGTATTCAATTAAATGCCAGCACTTCAAGTAATTGTGGCTTATACTTATATGACTATAGATGGGTTTGAGTTACCATTGCAAACATGTCAATGCTGATTGATGTACAAAGTAATTTACACAAATATAGTTAAACTGATTGGTGTCATTAGTCAATAAGTACTGTAGCTCTAATCACCCACGGTAGCCTAATCAACTTGAAGTACTTTAAATTGTATCTGGTCTACGAAAATAGAAATTGTATGCAAAGAATGTGTAGAATTGTTAAAAGGTTTCTTAATTTTTTTATTTCTCAACACATTTCATTTATTATTCATAAATAATTTTGTTATTTGAATTTTTGTTTTGTACATCCCTCTTACTCATATCAGCAGATGGAATAGGAATAGGAATATTTCAATAAATATTTCAGCTAACCCTGAACTTCTCAAATGATAATCGCATAGTAAATTTCTGTTAAGTCATTTGTTTTCGACAATACAATAGATGTGCTTTACAGTCAAACTCAAATTTTCCCACAATAAAACGATGCTAATTTAACCATATTTGAAAGCAACACGCTTTCAGATTGATGTTAGATAAGAATTATACATAAATTGTTAACTGGGTTGCATTTCAAATTGTGAACACTTGTCGAATGAGCTTCTTCTTCTTCGAATTTGGGTAGCTAATGTAAAAAGAGCTAAGGCGCAAATGCAGCGTAAAAGAAACAGTAAATTGTAGTCTTGCTTTACTTTTCGTTCGTTTCTCGCATATTTTGAGTATATATAATTTATAAACTGGTTACAGTAACCAACACAATGAAGGACGGGCCAATGTACGGCAAAACAAAGGAAGGTTTACGTTGTATGTTATTTTTAAAAGCGAAACCAGTTCTAAATATTGTATCAATTAAAAATTAAATCATTCGTGTTTTATATTAATTGTTCTTGCATTCTCGCATTGTTCTTAAGTTGCACTAAATAAATATTCTATATAAATAAACAACTGTTTTACTTATTCCCAGATTCGAAAACACACTTACCTTGTTAGCGGCAGCTGTTTGTTGTTGACGTCGTTATTTGTATTTATTAATTAATTGGGTTCACAACAATACCGAAATTACCGCTTCAATTGTACAATGCACCGTAGCGTTCGTTTATTTGGAGACCTGCGGCGCAACTGATTTCGGTTTCAAAATGCCAGCGCGCAAGTTGACTAACAAGGTACCTGTGCTTCAACTCGAGATTGCGAAGCGTCGACGTCGACGTCGGCGGAGACGGTGGCATCGTGGGTGTCAAGACACGAACAGCGGATCGTGTACTATCTTAATCTCTCCGCTCACATGTGCGCATTGCCTGTGCAAACTTTACTCTCAGGCTCACCAAGTTTGACGCACCCACTCATTGAGCGAATTCTTGCTCATCTCCTCTCAGTTAAAAGTTAAACTCTCTCTCTCTCTCTCTCTCTGTCTTTTGTATTGCATTATCAAATAATATTTGGAGACTTATCTCTTCTGTATTATCTCTTTTCTGTCCGTTTGCTTTGCCAAGATTTATAACATTTTAAAAATGTATTAATTATATACATAACGACTACTGAACACGTCGACGTGAGTTTAATACAAATACCTATCGTATGTAAAAAAAACATCTGGAATGAAGCCTAATGTTCGTGCCTGCTGGCTAAAATTTTAAAATGCCTTTTCTTGAGCATTAATATATTAACACATTCAATAGAGGAATGCAGTTTGGATAATGTTCAGTTTGGCATAGTTTTAATTGGTCTATTTTTGTTAATATGCCAAAAAATGTATTAACTAATACTCAGTAAGGAAATCAAACGGAAAGAAATTCCTTTTCTAATACAACGAAGAGTTTAGGTAAACAATATGCTTCTCTAAAATTATTTCTGTTTCTTATTGGCAACTTCATTTTGCAAAACAAATACTTTAAATAAAAAATGGAGTTACATTTAATTAACAGTTACTCGCTTTTAAAAGATGTTGACTTTTCAACGGTTAATTGCCGATGACACTTACAGTTTGTAGTTTGGCACTCTGGTCACACTAAACAACGCGTCCATGCAAAATAATCAAAGTAACAAATAAAAAACACGTCAAAAATTAAATGTCAAAAATCGTGTATTTACATAAATAAAAAATGGTGCTAATAGATTTTACATACAATCTTTCAATTCTCTCGAGTTTGTGATAATAATAAAATCGAAATGGTAGCCAAGCCCTAATTAAGAGTACAGTAATATATAAGTGGTAAGTACATTAAGTTTTACAGTAATATTTATGTCGAACTCTACGTATATGAGAAAATTCACAATTGTAATTATAATTATAGTTATTATTATTTAATTTTGCACATTTCCGCCTGTTTGTTGTGGGAAAACTCACTGCCTCAAGATTCAAGAGCGAGTGCAGTTTCCACCAAGTTGTATACTAAAAATCCAGATGCGATTTGATAACTTCCAAATCCAATTCAGATGAGCTTGTGGCGCCCCAGCGAGGCTGTATGCAACGGACTACAGTTCTCGATGAGCGCCACAGATCCGCCATGTCCATGGCCATGGCCATGCCCGATACCCTCATCGCTTGGCGAGGAGCCGCCACTGGCGCTGCTATTGTGATGCATTCGCTTCATGGGCCGCTTCCGATCGTGCTCAACGCACGGATGCAGCTCGACTGTCTGCAGGCTCTGGGCCCGTTGCAGTGAGAGGCGCAACGGTTTCTTTGGCGGCGTGGGTCTCACGTGATTTGCTCGCGTTTCGGCCGACGTCGTCGTCGTTGTTATCGTCATCGGCTTCGATTCGTTCTCGCTGTCAAAGTCGAGCGATTTTACGCTCCGCATATCGCTCGGTAGCCGAGCGCGCAGAGTTTGAGCCTCGCTCTGACGTAACACTTCCCCTCGTCGACGTTCCAAGCTGTGGGAGGGAAATAAGAATCGATTAAGTAATGTGCAGTAGAATATATACATTTATCCATTTACTAGATATATTTACTAGATTTTAGAAAATCGCGAATTTCTGATTTATACCTCGATTCTAGTTTTAGTGGGAATTTGAAAATTCTATTTTATTTTTTGAGTTGCCAAGTTGATTATAAATTTATTGCGATTTTCCATAGTTCTAGTTAATATATATATTTGTGGACTTTGTCCAGGAAAACTGCTGCTTACCCATTGTAATGATTGAGATGCTCCACGCTGCGTGCATGAGTGCTCCTTAGATGATCTCTGTGCAGCTGCTGCTGCAACTGTTGCTGCAGTGCATCTCTGGGTCGCTCTCGCTCTCGTTCCCGCTCCCGCTGGCGCTCGTGACGGTCACGTTGGCGATCCTTGTCACGCTTCTGCTGCTGCATGTAGGCGGAGTCGCTGTTGATGGATATCTTGGAGGCGGAGAGGGACTTGGAGGGCATGGCATAGAGATGCGAATGATGAGGCACACGCTCTCGGAGATCAACGTGAGTGTTCTCCTTGATCAAAGTTTTGGTGACATGTGCAGCCGGCAGCTCATCGCCCACCAGCTCAATGGGCTTGCCACCCACCAGGGTGGTAATATAATTGCCACGCTGAAAGATGAGCGGCTTGTCCGACGTTGGTGTCGTTGTGGGCGAGGGGGAGGGTGGCGAGGAGATGCTAATGCTGGTCACATGAGCACTATTCGATTGGGTTGTCTGCTGTTGTTGTTGCTGGTGCCTCAGTTGCTGCTGCTGCTGCTGTTTATGTTGCTGTTGATGCTGCTGCTGTTTCTGCTGCTGTTGGTGATGCTGCTCCTGTTCCTTGACATTCTGCAGCTCATGCACCTGCTCCTCGAGGTAGGAGATGCGATGCTGCAATCGCATATTGTTCTCCTTTTCCTGGTCGAGCTGTTTCTGGGGTATGGGCACGGATTTCTTGCGCAGCACAACCATCTGACATTTGCCGGAGTTGCCCACATGCTTCTGCAGCTCCTCTTTGGTCTTGCTGGTCACCAGCCGTCCATTGATCTCCAGTATGCGATCACCCTTATAGAGTCCATCTCCCTCCAGCGCCCATTCCACATAGAAGCCGGGCTGATCCACTCGCTGCTGGGCCGCCCAACGCCCGGATGTTGCATGCACCGCATGCAAACTCAGCGCCACACCCGAGCTGATTATATTGTAGAGTGTTTGCGCCTCCGGCTTGGATTTCTCCAGGCGTGCTTGCAAGGCGCGCGCCTCCTCCACAATCGATAGCATCTGCAGCTCCTCGCGACCCAGCGCATATTCCAGCTCCGCCTGTCGAATTCGTATATCAATGTTGCTAAGGGCAGAGGAAGGAAATATATCGTTAGCAGGTTGCACATAGATAAATATATAAATACTATATAAATATATCAACTGAGAATTGCTGCTTCTAATGAGAAGTTTGCTTTTAATATCTACAAATATTTAATTTGAATTTTATTCAAATAATTTATTTAAGCTCTCTCCAAAAATAATTAGTTTAAAATTAATTTAAATTAACTTCAAAATTATGAACTTATTTTTTATCAAAGTAAAATTAGATAGTTTTTGGAATCACTTGAAAAATATTAAAGAATGAATTCGATTTAATATTATTTTCTTTATATTGAATTTTATTATTTTAAATTCTCTTTGTTTCGTATTAAAATAATTTTGAATAAATTTTAAAGTAACTCTTGAGCAATATTCAGAGCATATTTAAGCCAGATATTTTATTCTACAGTTATAACTAGATATATATAGTATATAGCTAGAGGTTGGTATAAATCGACTTACTCTGTAATATCTAATTTCTCGAGAGCGCTCTTCAGATTCTTGATCTTGATGCGTTTGTTCTCCGCCTCCGCCTTGAGGCGATTCAGCTTGTGCTCAGCCGCTGGCTTCTCCGAGTCATCGAGTGGCGGTCCGCTGGGGCGTGGCAATTTGCCCAAGCACAGCTGAATGCGGAGATTCTGAATGACCGCCTCGCGATCCTGCAGAGCGGAGCGCAACTCCTTCGACTCGCTGCGCGTGGAGCGCGAGGAGAGCGTTCCGCCCAAAGAGCCACCCTTGCGTCGCCTGCCCGTCGTCGAGCAGTGTGTCGACGTCTGCGTCTGTGTCTGTGTCTGCGTCTCGTGATTGTTCTCCGATCCCGGGTGCAGACTGTACTTGGCCGCACTGGCGCAGCTCTTCGGATTGAGAATGGTCTGTGTAGAAGAAAGAAAGAAAATTGTTAATTAATGATTATATTTTTTATTATGTTCGTAATACAATTTAATGTAATTAATACTTGAAATTGTTTACATATAGTTGGAGTAGGTACTTAATTTTTATTATGCGTTGGACTGATTAAAAATGTGAAGAGGAGTGTAATTTAGAAGCTGAAGAAAGGATCTTGAGCATATTTAAAAGTCTGCCCGATTTTCGACTTATAATTCCAAATATAATTTCGCATCTTCCAAACAAAGTCGTGTACATAACTTATCTTAACAGTTATAAACCTTAGCATAATATTGATCATATGTGACAGTTTCAACAAGATAAGTTAAAAAAACTTGCTAGATAACGAATATTCATAATCTTTACAAGCCACCAATAATAATTATTTCAATATACACACACATACATACATCTATACATATATACCGATATATATATGTATATATATTATAATAATAACAGGTATCGATTAAATATAATCTTCATGCTACTTGTTGTTATAAAATCACCCTAAGGTGATCAACAAAAAACCAATTGCGTAAAATCGATAGTAGTTATTATTATTATTATTATTATTATTTGATAAGGGGCCTAAAAGAGGAGATTTATTAGAGTCAATTTAAAGTCAAGAGCTACGAAACTGCTTAAAGCACGTTCCTCAATTCATTAATTAAAAAATCAGAAGTGTTACTTAATTTTAAAAACAACTCTAATTAGAAACATATTTGTAAATCACTTTTTAAGAATGCTTTATTTAACATGTGTAAAAATATATAGTTCTCATATAGATTAGAGGTAGTTGCCTAACTTTAATGCACATTGGGTATGTAATATTAATGAATGCTATAAATACATGTCAACAATGGAGTCTATTTGACTCAAAGTTAAAATAGTAAATGTATTTTGATCCGTATCTCCAATTCCTCAGTATATATTTATTATATATTGTCATAGATGTTGTTTCTTTCTACTCCTTGGGTATATCGTATACACCACACTCGCGATTAGCTGGCAGAGATGCATCTGCAAAAAAACAGAGATTTTAGTTTTTAAGTTTGATATATATTTGAAAACTTACCGATTTTCTTGGGATAAGGCAAATTAAGGTTATCCATAATCTGGACGAACTCATCGATGCTCTTTGTCAAGCGTGGATTGTAGCGTTTCTCCTCCCACACGCTGCTCTCCATCTGACCCCTGCAAGGCAAAAAGTTATCCTCCAGGCAAATCCACCAATTTAAGTTGCTCAACTCACTTGTAGTCATGCGCCGGATAGATGCGATAGTTCTCTGGCAAACTAAAGATCTTTTCATGGACATTCTCGTAGAGGTCCTTTGGGCTGCCCTCCTGAAAATCGGTGCGTCCACAACCACGAATCAACACAGTGTCGCCGGTGAAGATGCAGCCCTGCTCGTTGATCACATAGCTCATGCAGCCGTTGGTGTGGCCAGGTGTCGCCAGTGTATCAATCGTGTGGCGTCCGAACGTAATGCGATCACCCTCCACAATATGACGATCTGCCTTGGCGCCACTTGCGGCAGCAATGACAGTCTGACAGCCAGTCAGCTGCCGCAGCCAGCCGCTGCCCGTTATGTGATCGGCGTGCATGTGTGTGTTAACTATCGTATATCGATATCGATAAATGCAACTGTTATCTGTCAGTAACAGAGTGTTAGGCACTTACTGGCATATTTCAGCTTAAAGCCCAGATCCTTAACGAGTTGCGCATCGCGCTTGGCCTGCTCCAGGACGGGATCGATGATGACAGCGTCGCCGGTGCCAACATCTGCCAGCAGATAGCTGTACGTGCTGCTCTCCGTGTCGAATAACTGTTTGTTATTGTTTTATTTATCATTTTGCTAAGCACAAATAGTTAAATAATACGGCTTACTCACTTGCCGAAAGAAGAAATACGGCGTGAATGGTTTACGCTCCGGCAAAGTCATTGCGGAGGCTGATTGACAAAGTGAGCGATGTGATGAAACACTTAAAGCGACGCGAAAACTATTTTTATTGCCCGCGACAGACGGGCGGATCAACAACGGTGGGAGCCGAACGAAAGCTGAAAGCAGACTAACGCTCGCGATTCTCATTTTGCGATTGATGATTGGAGCTGTGTGTTTATTTGGGAGAGGGAGAGGTGGTTGGGAATAACCGTTTGTGTGTGCGAGAGCTTATTATTACTTTACCGGTTTCACAAATCGTCGGCTGATAATTGTGCGTGTGTGTGTGTTTATGTGTGTAGCTAGGCACATGTGTGAAATGGTTTAAATATATTAGTGAAATGTTTGTAAACGCTGCTCTACTGAGGCATTAATTAACTAAATAATTAATGCCACATAATAAATTGCTAAAAGATAAGCAAATACAATTCAGATACACAATTGACTTGTGTAGAAATCAAGCATGCATTTTCAATTTTGCAGCCGGTTTTACATTAAACTAGCATATCACATAACTTAAACAAAGAAAATTTTAAGTTTACAAACATTTCTGGTGAACTTCTGTGAATTTACAAACAAAACAAAACTGCACGATAAATGAAAAAGCTGTCGACAATACAACAGCTGTTGGCTCGCGTACGCTCTTTCGTCAACTGAAAGCTTTTTTTACGTTTCTTTAGCTTTTATGTATAGAAGCTTGCTTACCTGTTGCTGCTCGCTGGCTGCCAATGACGTAAGAAAAGCTTTCGGTTGCGTGTACGTGCTCAGTAACAGCAACGCAGACAGCCGGCAAATAAACAAAACCGTTACAGCGACTCGCAGATGCACTCGTAAGAACAACCACCGATCAAATGCATTGAAAAAGAAGCACCCTTTAAATTTAAATATGTGTGTGTGTGTGTTTGTATCGTTCAGTTAACCCCTTATCCTGTAATATGCTAGCGCACAGAAGTTGTTCTTAATTCTGCACAGAGGTTGCTCAGGAAATTTGTCACGACCGGACATTGTCCAGCTTGAACGTGAGAACTTCCTGGTCCTCGTTCCTTTTTTTCTGACTTTTTCGTAGACCATTAATTAATTTTGAGTGGATTACTGCAACAGTAACTGCACCGTTATCACAATTCCTGTTGAATAATTGGTGCAATTTTGTGGAAGAAATTAATTGACCGTATTTGACACAAGGGTATTCCTTGTGTGTGTGAATTAACACACGGGGTGTTCGGAGAAAAACGTGTTAAATATTCATATCATATGCTAATTGGCAGCTCATATTCAATCAGCATCTGATTATCTTTTTAAAAGGTACGATAATTATACATAGCTAAATACCTATAATATCATTTTTTCTTTTTTTTCTAAACAAATAAAAATACTTGTAATTTACGGTTTCTTTCAATTTTTTTTATCGTTGAGTGAAAGTGTTTCAATAGAAGACTTTTGATGCTGGTAATTTCTTTAGTGCCATGGATGACTGCCCAACCACATTTATTTCTTTTTTCGCATTTGTATTTAGGTATTCATGTGTGTAACTTATGCGTGTGGAAAGTGAAGAGTATGTTATTTTCTTTAATAGACGTCGGAAATTGCCATATATTATTAGAGGTAATAAAAAATGGGCTTCGCTAATTTGTTAGCCACCTACAGATGTCTTTCTATTTATATTTTTATATAATGTGTTCACCAAAAATTTCTTTCTCCCGTTTTGTAGATGCGTATTGAATAAGAGCTGTGTTTATTACTCAATGAATTGTGTAGGTGTAGCATTGAGCACTTTAAGAAAACAACTTAATATATTTAATTTATTAATTTGTTCTATAAACAAAACAAAAGTTAAATGTCGTTAAACAGTTATCAATTTGTTTTGCCTTTAAATAATAATCAACTTTATTTTATTTGGTTCTCAATGCGGCTATGAACTGCTTACACTGCTTTGCACTGCTTTATCCAGTTTTCTGTTAATATTAACATAATATCAAATCGTTAACAGCGACAACATTGAATTTATTTGCGTATTAAGTCATCATTATTAGTCAGCTTTACTAAAAATTCAATTAATTAAATTCCTTTTGCGTTGTTACTGTTAAACACATCAAAAAAGTCTTATTAAATCTTTAGATTCTGAAATCAGTATATAAATATATTAACAGTGACTGGGCTGCAAACATAATTAAGCTAAAAGACATTAAATACGAAATTTGCGAAAATCTTATGGATGGGTCACGCTGACTATTTGGAAATGTATAATTTAAGACGCTGGCAGTAAATGAGTTTGAGAAAGTGTTGCCCAAAAATGCATTACGATGCATTAACAATTATTAACTGCAAATTACTGTTGCTTTAGGCTGGATGCATTCCACGCTTTATTAAGTTGCCAATTTTTGTGTTTTTTTTTTGGTTTGGCTTTTAGCATGTTGCATGTTAGCTTTGTACTTGTTTTTTTGTTGTTGTTCGTTTTTTATTTACGCTTTTCAATTTCGACAACTTTCTAGCGTGAAATTATGTAAAGTAACTGATGCTGGTATCGCGATATTAATATGTCTATATGTTAGTATATATATTCAACTATATATGTATGTATGTATTTATTTATGTATGTATATTTATGCATGTAGATACTTAGTTCGTCTGTGCGTGGCTGTAGCTAATTAGCTTCGCATTATATCATCGAATTAGACAATGGGGCGCCAGTGAACTATTTATAATTATGGGCGAATAATACTTTGAGTGCTTGTGATTTTTTGTTGTTTTTTTTTTTGCTTTTATTTACACAACTTCACAATTTGACGTGAACTACCAGTTGAACTTACCATGGAGGCCGATTTCTGCTTGGCAAAGGCTCGATGATGCGCGGAAATCGGTTCGCTAACCACACTTCCGGTGTCCATGTTTTAATTTGAATAGTTTCGGCTTTACTATTTTTTTTTATGGTTGTTCCTGTAAGTCAAGAGAAGAGGAAATTAGTTGAGAAATTTTCATTTCAATTGTTATTACATTAAATTAAGTGGTAAGGTAAAAGAGAATTATTCATATAAAATATTATTATATTATATAAAGGAGGAGATGGGGAATTCAGAATTATTTATAGAATTATTTATAGAAAGGGATTTTAAGTTGCATATCTTTTTTTAAATATTTATATTTATGTAAAAGTAAAGACTTTTAACATCGAATTATTACAAAAACTAACTATAATAAAGTTCGAACTCCTAAAATTAAATAAACGGAGAGCATTTACTTATTTACTCTTTGAGTAAGTATAAGTATAATTAAAGTCAAATTTTTAATGAACTTATTCTTGAAGCGTGAACTTGCTCATGATGAGCATTCTGCTCCTGAACAGAGTTCACAAATTACTAAAATAATCTGTTAAAGCCGCAGTTTTAAAACAGAGTTTCCACATTTTGTTTATTATTATTTTAATTTTTATTATTATTTTTTTTTTTTTTTAGCTTACAAAGGAACAATTGAAATGGGATTCAATTTAAATTCTGCAGCAGCTATAAAAAGTCTCTTAAAGGGTATGCAAATCTTCGTTTTGTATATTTCCTCAAGTTGATTATAAACTTTGAACTTTTTAACTATTTGCAGCCAGTTGACAAGCCCAATTTGAGTGCTGCCACCTCAAAGCCAATTTAATTTGCGTTCCGCATTGTTGCACAAAAACAATTGCCCAGTCTGAGGCTGTCTGCTGTCTGCTGTCTAGTTGCGATCTTAGGTCCTCGTTCCTCGTTCCTCGCCTCACTCCATGTGAGCAATTTTCGGTTCGTCGGATTTAACAACTTGGGGGCATGTTACAGTTTTGTGGCGCGTCGCGTTGTCGGTTGGTTTATAATTAAAGTCGCTTTGAATATCTTGTTTAGAACATTGTTCCTTATATGCCGCAATGAAATGTGGCCCTTTACATATGAGCCACATCATTAAGTGGCTTTTTACTAGAGACACCACAGTATCTTCATAATGGCATGCAAATGCGCTATTGTGGGGCGTTGGATCTGCCGTTATATCAACGACAGCAGCAAGCAGCAGCAGCAGGCAGCAACTGGAGTTGCAACTGCCACTGCCACTGCAACTGAAACCGCTCAAAGCACGGCAACCCACTGAGCTGCTGATTGTCAGTTGAAAGTCGCCAGCTTCCAGCGATAAGCACGCACTTTTGGCACTGAGTTACAGATGCCTATCTTCAGCTTACACTCAGAAAAAATATTGTGCTTAAACTTAAGAATTTAGTTTTCAATTGAAGTACTCAACAGCTTAAATAATAGCAATACAGATATGAATTTTTGTATTACACACAATGTGGTTCAATAGAGAATGAAAGATTTTCTACTGGTTTTATTTTAAGTATGGAAATGTTTTTCGTACTTGATTAAAAAAGTTTTTATTCTCTGTATAACATTTAAAATTTTTGTTTAATCCATTTGTATAGATAAAAATTAATAGAACATAGGGAAAAACTGCTTTTTGTAAGTCGTCAAGAATTTTTACTCGTAGATTTTATTTTTATTAAGAGCAAATTATAAATTTGAACATAAATAAAAATAAAGAGAGAATTTAAGAACAAGTCACATTTATTTTTTAAAGGAATTTCACATGCAAATTTAAGGCAAAACCATCAAAAATTCTCTTCCGCTTTTGCTTTTATATGTCAGGTATTTTATTTCTCTCAGTGCAGATGCGCACAATGTAGTCGAGTCTTTGTTTGGGAGCCATAAAACAAAGATATGCATTCGATATGCAGATTTGCATAGCGACAAGCATAACACACACAAATTAACACACACACACACGAAAGATACACACACACAAAAGATACACACACACACAGCCAGCTACAGATACAGCTATGAGCGAGCAGAGATGATGTTGCTGCTGATTGTTGGTTGGTTGTTAATCTTGTGTTGTATTTGTCTGTTTGTCTGTTTGTATGTTTGTCTGTTTGTATGTTTGTATGCATAGATCACATTACCTAATGGCGGCGGCAACAGTTGCCTTTGTGCTTTTCACTTGTTGCCTTTTTGCTGCTGCTGCTGTTGCTGCTGCTGCGGCACATAAAAAACAATGACTCTCATTCATATTTTTGTCATAGAGTTGCTTGTGGCACACCAATGTAGTCCAAAGAGCTCCTTTCCTCGTCTTCAGATTTAGCTGTTTATGTTTGGGGAAAGACAGAGCAAGATTTATGCTTCGAGAAGTGTTGTTAAGTGTTTGCTTCCTTTACAGAAGCTTGAACAACTTTCAGTGGCACAACACTAAATTAGATTTTTCAAGCATGAAATAATGACCAGTTCTGGGAATAAATTGTATATATTTTCTGCGTTTGTATAAATATATTTTTGATATTTTTTTTTAATTTATTAACTGTTAGAAAACAGCTTAAAGAAATCTCATAGAATTATGTTCGAACTTTCTTTTTAAAATGATTCGCTTGTGCCATTAAATTAAATTAATAGATTGCGAGTTTCTGTGATTGGCTTTTGTGATTTCTAACTAATAATAAACTCTTCATTTTAAAATTATAATCTAAATATTAAGCTTCAAAAATAAGCCTAGTAGAACTCTTAGTTGGTACCTGTTCTAGCTGACAAACTAATGCCAACAATTATAATTATAGCCAGCTCTTATTTTTTTTTTAGCAACCATTTTTTTGTTGATGAATGAGGCACAGCTGCAATTTGTGTACTCATCACATCCAAATCAGCATCAGCTTGTAGATTGTACTAATTTTGACTCAACTTCCTTGTGTGGCAAGACAATAAGGCAACATGACAAGAAGATAGTCTTTCCAAGTCTCCCAGCCTAATTACCATGTTGGCGCTGCCATCGTTCTACAAAAACTACAAAATTTAGAACTTGAGTCTTCATCAACATGAAAGATTTGGGTCTTATCTCCGAGTTTTGTTTCGGCTTGCGTGTTTTTTTTTTTGCCCACAGGCAGCGAAGATTGAGAAGAGTCTGAATGGAGCAGGTGAGGAGCTGCACGACATGATCTCGTCGTGGTGTGGAGTCTATTGTTGTGCTGGTATTTCTAATTGTCGAGAGCCTAATGTGGGCCCATCATTAATCTAATTTAGCATTAAAGCCTAATTATGTCTTGACAAGCAGCTTAGCGACCTCAAATTAGAGCTTTGTGGAGCGAGTTGAGTGAAAGACAGAGAAAGATAGACACAGAGCGCGAGAGAGAGAGAGAGAAAGAAAGACATACATGCGGGTTCTAGAGACAGATAGAAAGACATAGAGAACTAAATTTCAGTTCAGTTTTGTTCATATTACAAATCAAGTCATAATTTCCTACTTTCCTATCCCAAAATATTATGAATTAATTATAAAATACTTAATTCAAGCATTTCTTTTACATAAAACTAGTTTTCAACATTCATAAATCAGATTAATATGAAATAGTAAAGAAATATGTAATTGAAAATATTTAAATCTAACTTATTCCGCAATAATCTCATAAAATACTTCCGCATTAGCAAAATGTTATTCAAATAATATTTAATTCGAGTATTAAATTCAATGTATTTTCGCCAAGTGTATACAAAGAATAGACTTTGTCGGAGCTGAATTGAAAATAATTTGTGTAAATTGCAGACCAAAGGCCTCTAAATAAATTGCCGCAGTGTCAGTTACAACGTGAGAGAGTGCAACAAACAACAAACAACGACAACGTCTTTTGCAAAATTTTGCACTCAACCATGAAGATCATTCAACTGTATTCATATATGTATATAGAAGAAATAACCATAATAAACGTGGCATAATGGCAGAATTTGCGTGTCCAAACTTGAAGGGCTCTCTGGCCGTAATTCAATAAGAACAAGTGCAACAAGACATGGCCAAAAGCTAAGAAGAAGGCAGAAACTACAGCAAATGTTTTCCCAGGCACCAAACAACAAACAAGAAACAACCAACAACAACAACAACAACAGCAACAATTACGAGGGGGCGTGTGGGCGATGACGGGGCGTTGAAACCGCTGAGGCGCAACCACGCCAAGACCAAGACCCCAAAGACCACAAGAACCACCAGCAACACACTCGGCGTTGTACAAACTTATTTATGCCCCTGCCACTGCCTGATAATTACCAAACGATCGTCGCCGACGGTCAACACACAACTACCAACAGAAACTAAATGTTGCATGGGTTGCATGGAAAGAAAGAGGGTTGATCAATAACTAATAAACTTATGTTACATCTATATGCTTACTTCCCGATCAAATCGGTGTTCTCCAATTTAAATTTAGTTTTAATATAGAGGTCAAATCATTATTACAAAGTCAGATCGCTTCTCTAATGGAATTTGTTTTAAGGTAATACTTTATCATGAATTTTCACCTTTTTAGTGTTAATGTAGTAATTTAATAATAAGCATAAAGCTTTGGTTTTAAAAATCGCTTCAGTTTTGGCAAAGTTTTTGCAATTTTTGTAGTCTTTATAAGATTTTACATACATATTTACATTACATATTTCTGGAGTTGCCCTCGCTTTAATATTTTCACTTAGCCAACGTTCCGTGATGTTTTAGCGAAGTTCCGGTGTTAGTCAACAGCCAAACTGAAACTTGACAAAAAGATATTGAAGAGGAAGAGAGAGAAGAGAGAAGAAGAAGCTTGTTTTTGGGTGCGTGTGGTGGAACCGAAGAGGTGTCAGTTGAACAACAACAGCAACAGCAACGACAACAACAAGAACAGTTGTAACAGTCGTACAGCCTGTGTCGAAGAAGAACAAGAACAAAAACTAGTTGCAAATGTACTGTTAAATTTATGTTGAAATACAGACTGAAATTGCTGCATTCGCCTTGTCGCGCTGGTCAAGCAAGCAATCAACTGGGACAACATCAGCAAGGTGAAAGAAACTCGTTGGTCGTTTGTAAATGATTCCGGTCTATCGACGGATATTCACGCGTCGCCTTTAAATTTTACCGAAAAATGGTGTCGCTTATGTCGACGGGAAGGTCTCCCCTGGGATAGCAGACAGATAGCTGTGAAAAGTCAACAGACTCTGTCACTGTTAATGGACATACAATCTAATTAGCGGAGAGATGTTGTTGTTGTTATTGTTGTTGCTGTCGTTGCATTGCTGTTAAGATGTCTTTGTTCATGTTTTATATGGCCTGGCAATTAAACGCCTCAGTGGCGACTCTGCTCTCGTTACCCATAAATAGTGCATTGAAAATATGGCTGATCTTAATCAGTTGACAATTACATAAATAAATTACTTGGATGCGCCAGCACAATAAAGTGAAAAGCTTTAATCTTTAGTTAGATCGCACCAACTACCAAACTTCCAATCTTTTACTTGGCTTCCCACGCGTGGTTGAGCTTTGCAATTTAAACGAAAACTTGTAATGAGCTTTTTATGCAAATTAAATGCACGAATTTCAAAGGCGAAAATATACACACAATGTTAACGCATATAAAACATTTTTCCATACTGTTGTTGTTTTTGTTGTTATGCATTTGAGTAAGCTGGAAAAATACATATTTGTAGAGATGTCTGCCCCCCACGTATAAAATGTCCAATTTTAAACGCGTTTCGTTATTGGAGGTGTTGCCCGCCTTTCGGCCTAGCTGCTTATAGCAATACATGTGCACATATTAATGTATTTGACTTTTATTTGTGTGTTTTTGTTTTTACAAAAAAGCGTACCTATAAAATTGTTTCGAGATGAGCTCAGTGCGCCCACAATTTGAGTTGTTTGATTGTTGTTTGTTGTCGCACACGTTATGCATATAATTTTCTACAATTACCTAATTGGAGATGACACCTGTTGTTTGTATTTTTGTAAATATGTACATTGAAATCGAACCTGTTTTATGACGCGTCATTTAATGTAAATAAATCTGGTTCTAATATTGCGCGCACTGTTAACTACTGCTTGTTTTAACATTATGCTCTGAATTTTGTCCGCTATGAGCACGTTCTGTTAACACTTCCAGAAACATTCTGTGGCCGCTGTACATGTTGTTGCTAATCAGACAACATGATGGCAAGCGCCTCTTTAGCTCAGTGGCAGAGCACTGGTCTTGTAAACCAGGGGTCGTGAGTTCAATCCTCACAGGAGGCAACTATAAAGATGAATACATTTTGCTGATTTTTGCTTTTCTTAATTATTTTAATTAAAACGGAGTATTTTATTAGCACAAATACTAGATAAATGTTTCATTTCGCGGTTACAGTTATTGATATAACAATAAATGTCAATAAAGTCTTTAAAGCTATTTAATAATAATTGTTTATTTTAATTAAGAAAATTGATAGCTAATATTGGCGCAAGTTTATTTTTTTATATATTTGTTTACACATGGCAACCGCTTTCTAGTGCATATTATCTTTTTTCAAGTCAATTAAGTCGTAATAATAAAAAATGGGCACATTGCTAAGTTTTTTGTGTTTGTTTTTAAACATTTTGGAGCCGTCTTTTGAAATTTCTGTGCAGCTGCCTTCTGATAAATACTCGAAGGCAGGTCTATGAGTACACTCATGAATGAGCTTATCTCTGCCAAATGAATGCCTTTGGCACCGTTTTTGGTTTCAATTTTAAATCTTGTGTGTGCTGCTCTATAGCAATACCTTGGAGTGTGTGTGTGTGTGTGTGTGTGTGTGGTGTGTGACACACACAAATTAGCACAACTCTAAACACACTTGACAATTGTGCTCTGGTATGTGCACAAGTGTTTCACATTAACAACAACAACAACGAAAACAACAGTAGTATTAATAATGACAACAATGGCAACAACAGCGACATTGATAGAAATAATCACCTTAATAGAGGCTGACTTGAGCACATGGCCAGTAAATGGACCAGCAACAAAGTGTTGCTAAGACAGACTATAAACTATAAACTGGCTAAAAAGAAAACAAGTAAAAGTGGGTTCCAGAGCAAAGTGCGGCACTTAAAGATACCCTGTAAAGCATAGGAATGAAATGAACACTCTGTTTGTATCTAGATTCAAAATTATAGTTTGATTAGAGAGTATTATTACTTTAATTATTAACAGTAAATATTAATAGTAAATTTGTTAAATCATATGAATACCCTTCAATTTTTAATTTGTACAGGGTATCATGAAAACTGAGAAATTAGTTAATAGACTTGACACAAATTCGAAAACATTTTGTTTCGTGTTTTCTTCAACATTAGCATTTCTTCATCCTCAACTTTAACTTCCACTTGAACTTTGACTTTGACTTTGGCTTGTTGAGATGTGAAGCTGTTCTTGGCCAGTTGCCAGTTGTGGCTGCTGGTATGCTGCTATGGCCAAGTACACGTTGATAATTAGCCATAATTTGAGCGCAACACAATTAACGATAAATGGGTTCTGTGAGCCAAGTAGAATGTCATTTGGGTCGCGTGAAAGTTGTGTGCTTAACAAATCACTTATGCAAATCCTCTAGAAAGTTGTACATAGTTATCAGATAGCGGTATAATAGCAAATATATATATATGTATATATATAAATATATTTTGATTGGAAATGAAAGCGCAAATTGTGACAGATCTTTCAGCGAACGGAAATATCAATCTAAAATATTGTGATTTTTAATTGGCTTCTATCAAAATGAAAGTGAAACCCATCGAGAAGCTCTCTCAACTAGTTCGTTAGCTGCTTTCCAACGGACAGATTAACTATTGTCAACTCCATCCAGCAGCCACAGTCTACAATCTACAATCTACAGTCTGCAGTCTACAGTCACAGCCCAAATAATCAGAGTGTAGCGATTTACATATCAATGTCCAACAACAACAACAACAACAAAAACAACGCTGATCGGGCAGCAGTAGAAGGCAGCACTGTCAGCACAATAGACAAAAGACAATAGACAAAAGACAACAAACACGCACAGAGCTGTAACAAATACGACAAAGTCAATAGAAGAATCTCAAAAATTATGTTAATCGGGAAACGGGTGAACATCCTGCTTGGGACTTGGCCCAAAGGGTTACTGCTGCTGCTGCTGCTGGTAAGAGTGCCCCCTTTTGCATTTCTAATCAGTTGTTACACTGCGAGAAGGTAACTGTTCTAAATTCAGTAAAGAATTCTTAGATTTTAGTTGTATTTTATATTTTAAATACCTTTAAGTTTAGTTTTGAGTGTGGTATTCCTGCTGCTGATAGAAGGCCCTTTTCGAATTTCTAATAAGCTGCTACACTGCGCACAATACACGCTCAGTATTGAATAATTGAATTACTGTATATTTTAGGCTTTACTTTTTCAGGTATTTTTTAGAGTTTAACTAGAATAAAAAACTTAACTGGTTTTAAATTATTTTAAACGCTGTTGAGCATATCAGAAATAGACATTTTGGAAATACTACAACAACAATTTGATCTTACAACAGTTTGATAACGTTTTAACTTGATTTGATTACCTTAATTCCCAAATTTTTTAGAGTGTATCTCTCCTGCTGCTCAATTGTTATTCAAATGCAACGCGAACAGCCAGAAACGCTGGGGAACACTCTTAAAATTAATGATTCCATCGAGTGAGGAGAAGGAGAAGGGGAATAAGATGAAGGGGCAGAGGAACACACGTACACGAAAACCTGCTACTGAATTGTTAAAGACAATTATCCGACTGAGTCTGAGACAACCGCAGAAAATCATATGTAATTATATATATAATATATATTTATATATATATGTCGACAATCACTGGAACTCAGCTGCAGCCACAATTCATGCAGGGGCCAAGGGCACAAATTATCATTAGAATTCCGTATCTAATGAACTCTTGATTTGATTTGATTGGATATCGCCAGACTATATCCAAGTACTTTGACTGGGATTATAATTACTAAAACAGTAAAGCACTTTTTAAACAGCATCAGCAATTCAAATCGCGTTTTTCTAGACGTAAGCCTCGTAAATTATAAGTTCCTAAGAATTGTTGCCTTTCTTTCGCTTGCAAAACGCAATTCTTTTGTCATGATAAACTAAAGATAGACAAGACTATTAAAAACCAGAACAAAAGCGTTTGTAGAGAATCATACAAGCCATAAATTGTATAAAGACTATAGAGACGACTATTTCGTAATATTTAATTGATGAGTTGAGTTTTTGAACGTGCAGTGCAATTTAAAGTCGAGATCTAAAGAATTTTGCAAATCTTCCGCTGAAGAAGGTTGCATAATCCACAACAATTGTGTGTGTGTGTGTGTATGTTTGAAGGAGTGGCTTTAGCCTCGTCTGTCGCATGTATTTGCCACGTCATTGTTGCGGGGCGCGCCTCTATAGGCAGGCTGCACTGTAACATGTGCAACAATATGACTTGGACTTTGGAGGCTTGAGCACAAGCTAAAAAAATATTTTTTTATTGTAGTTTTTACACAAGATAAAAAATCTTTTTTTTTGTAGTTTTTAAATTTACATAATGAATAGTTAAAAATTGATAATAATGGATCTAAATCCAAAAAATAAAAGTAATATATACAAATATAAATAAATATACATTTAAATACCCGATTAGGAATTTTTCTAAATAGATAAAATGCAATTTATATAAACATTCCATAAAAAATAACTTTACTTATCGTATCAAATTCCTCTCCTGAAATCTATTCATATATCTCTGACGTTTTTCTCAAATCTAGGTCATGTTTTTTGCCAAGTGTAAGAAAACGAAAGCCTTCAAGAAACGATTCGACCTTTACAAGCAAAAAAAAAATGTGCTCGCTTTGAAGTAAAGGTAATCACTCAGATTGTAGGTTGCTAATATTGCTTAATTGTTGCACTTACCACAAAAATCACTATTAAATCACTCCAAATGAATGTTGGCTCGATGAATTTGGGTTTTGTGTTGGGGCGGTTTTTAATGCGAATATTGTTCGAATGCGCATCAATGTTGGAATTTCAATTCAATTCAATTGATTTCATTTAGTTTCGTTTGGCGGCGATTATTTACACTTCGGCCGTAAATCAATGCAATGCGGCTATTGTTGTAGCTCTTCTTCTTCATATGCTGCTGCTGCTGTTGCGATTGCTGTTGTTGGATGCGAGATCCGAGACCGTCACTAATAACGCACACCACTCACTGTTATTCACTTTGATTATTGTTTGTTATTACTGTTATAAATATGTGTTTTATGAATGTTGGCCAGCAAATTATTGTCGTTTTTATTTTTGCTTTGATTGAATTCAATTAAACATTGGATTGTCGCTCAATAACAATTCGATTTCCGTTTTGTCAAACGTTTGATTTCCTTTCCGACTGCATTTCCGCTCCCCCCCACCGCCGGCGAATCGCAAACAGGAAACTTGCGCTCGAGTGCGATAGACAAATAAACAAACGACGCTACCAAAACATTCTCAGCAACTCCTTGCCTACAAAATGTTGCGCAGGCGCAGCACAGAATTCCAAAAATGATCCCAGCGAATGCGAGAGAAAAGGAAAAGCGAAAAACGCGAAACTCGAGAAGAGAGCGAGAAGCGAGCACAACGTTGTGTTTGCCACGACGGCTACTTGAGCACTGAAAGTGCTCAACAATAACAGCAGCAGTATTAGCAAAGGCAGCAGCAACAGCAACGGTAACAGCAGCCGAAGCAGAAGCAGCAGCAGGCAGCAACTGCGCTAATGCGAGGGTTTCCCCTTAACTTTACTAGATTCTTAGATTGGTAATAAAGTTAACAACAGACTGCTTCCAAAAATGGAGTTATTTGCCTGATTAATTACATTTCATTTATGGAAATGGCACGAATGAAAGAAGCTCAAGTAAGAGTTTATTAAAACCGGTCTGCCCTTTTGAGAATTACTATTAATTTAAATTATTTTCTAACAGTTGCTTAGCTTATGGTTTTTCTGTTAATAGCTTTTAAAAATGGAAATGTAAATTATACAAAAACTTTGAGCAAAACACAAAAAAAATTGTTCTAATATGAATAGATCTAATGACTGTGCATTTGATAATTATTTTTTATCGTTGAACTAAAGTCATTTCAGAAATTCAATCAAAATGATCATCAGGTACTTAATTGGTATTGCATTACATTAAGATCTACCCTCGAATGCTATGCACTCGCTCTAAAATTCGCTCTCTGCTCTGTTAAAATTGGTGGTTGGTTTTGCGAAAGAGCGAGAGTTAAGAGAGTTGGACTGATTACTAAGGCCATCCATGGATGATGATGCTTAGCTCAACTTTGACTTGAATCGCTAGATTCGAAAACTAGTTGAAACATTGTAAATTATAACTCAGTACATTGAACTTCCCCTTCCATTGGCTCTTTTCTAACGCTCGAGGATTGTATAATTTTAAGAAGGCGTCTCCTTATTTTGACAGCTGACATCGACATCGAGATTTGAATGATTTGATTTTGATTTTTCTGTTTCTTTTGCTCTTGGCATTGCTGTACCATCTTAAATGCCCATTTCCGTGCTCAAGTTTTCGAATCTCTCCCAAAAATCCATTGACTGACTGAAATGTTGGTGGTGCCTTTTTTTTTGTGTGTCGGTTGAAGTGTATCTGGCGTCGGAGATAGCGATCAGTGCGCGCTCGTGCGCAAAGTCAATTAAAATGATCACAACAACCCAAACAGGGCACACAAAAGTAGTGCACAATCCAGCAGGCAACCCTTTGTCGTAGGGGGTTGTCGAGTGGTCTGTCTGCTTGGTTAGGGGTAGAGGCGGGGGTTGCTAGCGTTGATTACATTTGGCCATTAAAAATCATTAAAAATAGCCCAGCACGAAGCACCCAAAACACAGACACTCGACTAAAAGGCATAAATCATAAAAAAGGATGCAGCTACCCAACATTAAATTGAGCAAAGGTCCTCGTCGCATGCCGAGCACGCTTTTAAAGCGCTACCTTTTTTTTTTTTGCTGTGTGCTGCATAATTTTTGTATTCATGATTTCGATTAGCTAATTTTGCTGCCCATAAATCAAAACTGAGACAATGTTGCGGGTCCATTAACAAGAAATGTGTGTGTAGAAAATAGTTGCCGTTATTAGACGGTTACAAAATCAAAAACTGTTTATTTGTTTATTTAATATGCGAGTGATTTCCATACGTTTTGCTGTTTTAGTCTTTCGATTCGAGTTTGGCCAAAACAAATGACACAACACACAAAAGAACTCGCTGAAACTAGTCGCAGACAGGTCAGCAGCAAAAAGATGACAAAAATGTGTATCTTTTGTGCCCACGCGTGTGTGTGTGGGTTTGTAAACTTGCCACAAAACGAGGAGTGCCACAATTAAATAGCGGACAGTTCTTTGTGAAGATGCCCTGCCGAGGGATAAGAGGAAAATCACTTGTCGCTGTCAATCTGCAGCTACATTTTTTATGGTTTTTCCAGAAACGAAGAAACACGAACGGAAAGTAAAGTAAACACAAGTAGCAGGAAAGAGGGAGATAGAGATAAAGAAAGAGATAGTGCGAGAGAAACCGAACCCAATACATTGACGGCGGTTTTTTATTTGCTGGGAACCCGAATCGGGCCAAAGGCCAGAAAGATATACAATTTTCAGGCACTTGAGAAAGGACGCTGACTGCCTGCCCCGAACTAATTTATGCCCCTAAAATACCAATTGCCCCCTCAAAAAGAACAAAGAATGAAAAACAACAAGTAAGAATGCACTAGTAGAGTGTGCTCGACGGGGAGATACCCTGAAGTCTTTAGTCTTTAGTTATTCATAAGCGTAAACTTCTTAGATTTTCAGTATAGATAAATAAACAGCCCAGTGAAGTATTCAAGTACACTTTATATGTAGGTTTAAGTGTGTGTGCATGTGTGTGTATGTGCGTGTGTGTGTGTGTATGTAGAAAATGTATCTGCTAGCTGTTGTATTGTGTGGTAAATATGAATAGACGAGTTTATAATGTGTTTCTCAAGAAGCATTTACAGATGATCAAAATTATGTCAAAGGCATATAAATAAGCGATTAAAAAGATATATCTTTATACTATATACGTGAATTTATACTTCAAAATTAAGCTGATTTCGTCACTGTGATAGAAACATTTATTCGTACGGATAGATTGATAGACTGACTGACAAACGACATTCAATCATGACTAAATCGATTCACTAACAAGATCAGCATAAGCAGTCTAGTATATATATATATATGTATATATATATATATATAGTAGAGCAGATACAAATCTTTATGTCTCTCCTTATAGACTGACTTATATACTCCTGTCTCCTACATACTTTTTGCACTACTTCATTATATACTTATTACCCACTTTTAATAGGTTCTGCTTATAAGGAGGTAAAGACACCTGCCTCAACCAAAATTTCTCCCCTTTTTTACTTATTAACATATATAATATAATATTTTCCACTCCAGATATTTCAGTACACTGTCGCGCCATTTTCATTTGGCCTTGTACAACACTCTGGTTATACAACTGACATTGTCAGGTGCTACACATGACTACCGTTTCCCGTTGCCTGGTTGCCCTATTCCCGGTTATCGGCGCCCTCTTGTGCTACCATGTGCATGTCCATGAAACATGTAACACAAAACATGCACAATTTCGTGATCAAAGCACCATAAATTGTGCCACAAATGCCACACACTGCAATTAAAGTGCAACAAGAAAGTAATGATTATATCTTTGTGCATAGAAATTGTCATAGTTTTCTACATCAGCAAATCATATATATATATATATATATATATATATATCTATGTATATATATGTATATGTAGATATCTTTTTTAACTCACTTGGAAATTTCAAGTTGACTTACAACATCATTATCTAGACTTAAATATTTAAATACTATTCCATTTGAGTTCTTGAGTTGATAGTGATTAATTATTGGATTGGTGAGATTTTGGAATGAAGAGTAAGTAACTTGAGTAATTAATTGAAAGTTTTGACTGTCAGGTAATTTATTACAAGTGGCTCATTAGGCAATATTCTAAAACTAATATGCACTATATGAAAACCGAACTTTGCCAAAAGTAAAGTAGATAATTTAATGCAATACTAAGATAATATATATATTAAAAGGAAACTGAGAGTTCCCAATGGCAAAAAGTAAGCCTCAAGACATGTCTTGAATGCTTTGGCTTGCCTCCTGTGAGGATTGAACTCACGACCCCTGGTTTACAAGACCAGTGCTCTACCACTGAGCTAAAGAGGCTCTTACTTTATGGTCGGAAAAGTAGTCAATTTCAGCAACAATTTCAAGCTTGTATTTTGTATCTGATAGTTTGCTATGTATCTGTGGCAACACATGTTGACACAGTTGTCGCCTGCTGCTGATAACTGTTTGCATGTTTTCCACACTATGAAATATATGAATGCTCCATATATATGTATATATATATATATAGAGAGAGAGAGAGAGAGACACGACAAGGTCAGGCTCACGACCGGATATTAACTTTTAAAGAAATTAAACACGCTCACACACACACACACACACACACACTGCTCTTACTTTATTATTCTTTCTTTATCTTAATAATAATTATGATTATTATCAGCGCTGAACTCCAACTCCAACTCGGAGTCGAAGTCGGGGTCGGAGTCGGAGTCGATGTTAAGGTTGTGCCTCAGGCTGCGCTTCAGTGGCCCATGACAATTAGGGCCATAGAAATTCAGTATTGGGCAGGCTCACCTGTTGTTGTAAGTGAAACCAGTTAAAATGAAACAGAAAAGGAGATGAAGTTGGATTTGGAGTTTGAGTTGGAGACGGAGTTGCAGTTGTACCGAATCCATTAGTCTTTAAAAATGAAAACGACATGCCCAATGAACAAACATTTTCACATCATCATTTTGATTACCGCAGCTCTTGCACTTGTTAATATTTCAATGCGTGTGTGTGTGTGTGTATATGTGTGTGTACATGTGTGTGTGTGTGTTTGTGTATGTTTGTTTAAAATGCCGTTCGATTTCAGTTTCGAGGCAGCAGTGCGTGCAAAATGGATCAGCCAGATCTTAACGCGCTTAGCTTACCCAACCCAGCCAAATATACCTCCGACTCTCTGCAGATCAATCGATCTTTGGCCACATATGCTGCACATACATTAGCCGACAGGACATGGGTCCTTTTCCCCTTCCTATCCTGGCTCCTTACCTGAAATGTTAATGGCAATTAGGTGAGACAAGCAACTGTCGCGTGCTGTGCGCCGCCAGATGAACTGGAAATTTAACAGCTGCTGAACACATTCGAGGCGTTAACAAAGCCATTGGCCAAAAGCAAAAACAGTCGTAAAGGCCCTAAGCCATCTTAAGGGCTGAATGAAGGCACTTTGATGCCTCATGTGGCATTGCTAGTTCGACTGGAATGCGACTCAACTCACTAATTATGATTATTATGAAATGCTAATTAATCACTTTAAATCAATGAAATTTTTTTTTTAGTCTTAGAGTTTTTCTTAAAATTCTTTAAGATACATTCTTAGATTTCTTTATGTGTAAGTTTTATGTTTTCTGTAAATGTGTAGTAGTAATAATAAATTTCTTAAGCCGATATGCTATATTTATGATAATAAAATCAAAATAATCTAGTTATAAAATATATTTAAATGATTTTAAATAAAGTCCTTTGAATTTTGATTAGGTTGTCAAAAGTAAATACGGATTTCAAGGCATGAATTCTACATTTACCCATAGATTTACCCTCTGAGTTTTATTTGAGCTGTGTGATTTTTGAAATCGCATTAAAGCCAAGCTGCAAGCAGCGAAAAAGTGTAGGTAATTTGAGCCAAATCTCATCCGATCTTTATTAGCCGCATTTAGCAGCTTAATTTTTTTTTGTCGACCCCGAAAAATGCGGAAAACAATTGACGAATTGGGTGAGAAATTGTGTGATTTAGTGTAAAATTGCCCAGGCGCCGAATGGTGACAGCACAAAACAAAAAAAATATATAAATAGGAGACATAAAAAACTGGGCAGCGAAGGGAATCCATCATTTTGTGCGCCTGCCGCATTATCCTTTGCAACACAACAAAAAAAACAAAAAGAGGACGCGGCTGAGGCAATTCGTCACAGGCTGTCAGAGCGATGCCGGTTCCCATTACTCAACTCTCATCAATCTGGGGCCGTTCAGGTTGTAACTGAATTATTTCCAATTTACATGGCAACAGTTTTTGTGTCCTTTGCATGCTGCACGCACGCGCCACTCGCGCAACTTACAAACTCGCCACTCGGTTGCAGCTGTCGACGCCGACGCCGACGCCGCCACTCCAAAAGCAGATTCAACTTAATTTTTGTATTTGCTGCAATTGTTTCTGTTGTTGTTGTTTTAGTTGTTGTTGTTGTTGTAATTGTAATGTTGCGCATGTTCAACCCCCCGTTTGCTGAGGTTGGCTGCGGGGAAATGCTTTTGTTTTCCACTTGAATCACATAAATGCCAGAGAAAGGCTGTCAAACGGTATAATCATTGTTTTTTTTTCACTTTGCTCTGCTTTGCTTTACTTTGCTCTGCTTTGCATTGCTTTGCTCTGCTTTGCATTGCTTTGCTCTGCTTTACTTTGTTTTGCTTTGCTTTGCTTTGCTTTTCACTTTACATTATTTTTCGGCGCTCTTCATTAATTTTTCGTTTTGATTTCCAATCTGTAAAGAGTTGCATTAAATGAAAATTCAATTAGGGCTTTTGTTGGCTTCTTAAACAGCGACCCTTCAAATTGTATTCATTCCCCGTTGAGTTTGCTATTTTTTTTTTTCTCTCTAATTTTAATTGTGGCACACATGTGGAGTTTCTAATGAAATGATTGCAAAAGAACGTTCTCCCAAAGGGAAACGGAAGCCAAACAATACAAATTACCAGCTAAATCGCAAAAAAAATCTATCCAAAGAATGGGCATATATAGAATGGTGTTTTTTGATATGAGACTCAACTTTTTTACTTCCAAAAACTACTTTTATATGTTGCATATCTGTATTTAAAATATTTATGTTAATTTAAGTATTTATTTTGTATATACCAAATCAACTTCATTTGCAGTTCTGTCTAAATATTGACAACATATCTATAATTATAAATCTAAAATGTTTTTTTTTTAGCATCAACAAAAGACTTTAATTCAATAGAATATTTGTCATATCTTTTATGTGTCTGCTGTAAGTTTTAATTAATAAAAGCTGCTGACTAATAACAGGTATTAAGATTGGGGTGTTAAGACGAGGTGTTGAGCTGGTCTAGAAAACATTCGATCTACATTAGATTTTTATCGGCACTTACTTTTAGTGTTTGTATAAATAATAACCGAGATATTGAAAATAGATACAGAAAACGTAACACTTAAATTAATTAAGAGTTCGCAGTTCGATTTATAAATCAATAAAATCAGTTAAGTAAATTGAACCGGTTTCTAAATCATGGCAGTACAAAAACATTAGGAAAAAACGACATATGTATATATATTTTTTTATGTATATATATAAGTTTTTTTTTTTTTTGGATTGTCTGTGATTAGGTTCAATGTCAAACATTACATTTACATAAGTAGAGATTGTCAACACTGAGATAAACTTGAACTTAAATGGATTTTAATGATCGTTTATAATTAATTAAGAGATGCAATTAAATTTGCATCGCTAGAGGTAAAAATGTTGTGAGTCTAACTAAAACTTGTTTGGTTACAATTTAAAACAACAACAAAATCAACTTTTGATACAACATGCTAAAAATGTGTTGGTTTCGTTGAGATTAGTCAAACAATGGCAACCCAAATTATTATAAATTATTTATGACACAACTCAAAACACCCACTAACAAAAAAATACCAAAAACCATAACTCTGACATTTTATAGATTACGAAAATTGTTTCAATTATGCTGTAAGTTGGCTTTTACACTTAACGGAAAGCTGCTTAACTCAGTTAATAGCCAGAAATATGTTGCTTATAGCCATTAATTGCACTGTTTGACGGTTTTTGTTGGTGATCGAGTCTGGGCTTGGTCAAAATAAATGAATGCTATTTGAGTGTGTGTTGAGTGTGTGTTGAGTGCACTTTGGGTTGACGTGAATCGTGTGCAACAGTGCAACAATGGAGTGCACTTTTAATTGCAACAGGCAACCGAGAATTGCGGAAGCACATTGCATATTGCACAACAATGGACAAAACAGCAAACAAATAAAACTGTTTTTTTTAACCAAACGGAAGCTAAATGATTTTTTTTTTTTTGTATTTTGCACAATCGGCCAAAGCAGAGGAACACAAAACAGAAATAAACTGTAATTAACTGGCGGCTCTCTTGAGAGTGCACAAATTAATGGCTCTTATCGGTGGGTAGGTAAAGTCCATTTATTCCACATGAATTTGCATATCCAATAGTAATATTCTGGCGTCCAAACAGGGTCAGCCAAATGACACTGCAATGCAAAATGCATTCAGAAACACAGTGATCCTGTCTACACTTTGAGAAAAACGTAAGCTGGAATTTAGAAACGCTTATTTTGGATTTTTCTAAATAAAGATTAAATATATCTTTAAAAAATATGCTGCTTTTAGCTTATGCTTAAATGAAAAAATTATTTGCTTAATATTAAGTTGAATGCCTTCCATAAATATTGGCTATTTAACATTTTTAATATTTTAAACATAAACATATATTAAAACATTAAAACATTATTATTCGATCAGTTCGATCATTATTTTAACCATATAATTTTTATTATTATTATTTATTCCTTAGTTTTATTTTCTGTTCCCTGTCTAATTTAATTTTTACTTTTTATATAATTATTTTCTTCATATTAAATAAATACCAAATATAATAAATATAATTAATAAATGTACAAATGATGTTGCAAATAAATATTTTTTCCGCGTGTAACTCTCACAATGCACAATAATTAGGGGTGGCAAACGGAAGGAGGGTTCGCAGCAAGATAGGTGGGAAGGGAAGAATGTGTGTGTCTCTGTGGATGATGCGGCAACTGCTGAGAGTGATAAATATTTTGCGACTGAATGACAGGCCATAAAGAGAGTTGCCAAATCGACAGACGACTGATTCGCATTGACAGTTTTGTTTACTGCGCAGTAGCAGCAACTTTATTGATAATGGCCATGCTCAATTGGCAGTCAGTTGCAACACGCTGATTAGGGCTCAGCGCGCATCCTTTGAGTGGCCGGCCAAACTGTGACTGTACTCCAAGTAGTAAGTTGACAGCTGTCGGATTTGTTGTAAGAGCAACGTGCAACGTGCAACATTCATGCAGTCCGATTACAAGCTGTTGGTCGTTAAGTCCTTCAGCCCCCTTTTTGTGATTGATGACGCCTGTGACAAGTTGTCCAGTTGCCCTGACAACAGCCACCCTGCAACTCTTTTCCAACACTGCTGTGCACTCTGTGAAATAAAGGGTTACAATGCCAAAGTCAATGCCAGCAATTCAACAGCTTACAAAAATTACCATGCAACAAATCTCGTTGCGCCTCGAGCAGAGACGACTCAGATTTAGATACACAATCAGAACCAGAAAGAGACCAGCTCGAAAAGATTATGGGTCGCTTGAGGTAAGTTCTCGGTTTCGGTAACGCATTATGCATTGTGCTTAATGCATTTTCACAGCGGTCTGCCACCCCAAAAATAGAAAGAGAGAAATGGAAAGTGGGCGTTGTAATGTTGACACTGTAATTTACGCATTTCACCTTTTATGCGACATGCAAATTTGCATAACGCATTCAGACTTCAATAGCGAAAGGGCTGTCGCTTGTGTAATATGATATGTGCATTGTGCATGATTTATACATATATATTTACATACATACATATATACGAATGCATTAGTAATGTGTGCTTCTTGCGTACAGTTAACATAAAACAAGGCAATTTCATGTTGAACACAATTCAAACTATGAATTATATTCCCTAAATAAATAAAGCTGTAAATCTTGTACAAATATAGTTTCGACAAATGCTGGATATTAATCAATTTTTTTAGGGTATTATTCAAATGTTCGTGCCGAAATCTCAATTCGAACTATAAATGTAGTCTGAATCTAGAAGTCAAATAATGACCTTACAATTTTTCTTCCGTTCAGTTGAAAAAATATGGCAATGCCAACTTTTGAGCCTATTATTATCATTATCAGTAGTAATTTGTCATTTTATAATTGCCCTAAAAACTACCAAAAGAAACGAGAATCTTCAGCATTGGCAGCTTTAAATATAAATTGAAGTCGAGCAACAAGTGTTTGCCCATGCAGCAGAAACAGATAAAGATATTTCAGTTAAAAATTACCATAACAAATTGCTGACTTAAAGTGCATTAAGTAAGTGCGTAAATATATAGCCAACAATTTGGAACATTTGCAGAGAACACATGTCTTAATTAGTCGAACAAAAGCAAACTAGATAAAATGAGAGCAAAAGTAATTTTCTTCCCCGACAGCTGTTCCATTACATTTCCACGTCCAAGGCAAATGCAATGACAATGCTCAAAACAAGGCAACAACAACAACAACAGACATTTATCACTAATCGTTAAATTGTCTTACTTGCGGGCAACTAATGAGAAAATGCGCCTCGCACTTAGCTGCTGCTTCTAAGCTGGCAACTGTTTAAACAGCCCACGTCGAGAAACGAAATTGCGTCAGCCGTTGACGGCGACGACGAAGCGCAGACTTTGTTATCGGTTTTAGCGAGGCGCGTTGCTCATGCCTCTTTAGCTCAGTGGCAGAGCACTGGTCTTGTAAACCAGGGGTCGTGAGTTCAATCCTCACAGGAGGCAAACTAAAACAATATAATTTTTTATTTAGTTTTCTTTATTTTAAAATATTTGTAACAACAAACATAGCTTTGAAGTTTTAGTAAATATTCATTTTAATATATTTTTGACTTGATACAGAAGTGATTCTGTTTATAATGTTTCACGCATGCGTTGTTTATGAAGACGATCGATTTTTCTTAAATTATTAATTATATCGATATAATGCAATGTATTATTACATTCTTAAGCCTAACGTTTAAATAATACTTGCAGCGCGAACATTTAATTACATGTTTAAACCTTCTTTAACTTCTTGTGAACTTTAATCTTTTTATATACCATATTTTTCCAAGAAACTGTGTGTTGGCAACAAATTGATTAGTCATTGATTGAAGTGATAATTAATAAGTATGACAACCCATATTAAGTAAATGTACTCTGTTTTCTGTTAAGGTGTGGAAGAGTCTATCAACAATTCTTTACAGACAAAAGTAAAATATTTATTTTATTTATTGATTTTTTCACTATAAATACTTTTGCAAATAGAATTAAAAAATACAAATTGTTTATTTTAAAATTAACAAAAAGTTTGCCTCCTGTGAGGATTGAACTCACGACCCCTGGTTTACAAGACCAGTGCTCTACCACTGAGCTAAAGAGGCGAATATTTGAAGCGCGACAAATAACTGACATCATATATAGGGGAGAGAAGCCAACCTTTATTATTGACTTTTTTTTAGCTAAATTTAGCTGAAAGTATAATTAAGTTAACTGTATTTTCATGTTGCGGTTTCTGTTTCTGTTTCTTCTTTGCCGGCTGCTTGGCAAGCAAAGGGGAAAAAAGTATCGAAAACTATTTTGAAAATTTGTTTGTAAACAAATGTTGTAGCATCGTTTACAAATGCCTCTCTTTCTCTCTCTCTCTCTTTCTCTCTCTGAATTGCAATAGTTGTGCTTTCTCTCTTGTGCTCGGAATAGCCACCTTTATGCGATCTAAAAATAAAAGGCCCGAAATGTCTGTCTGGATACCACCACACGTTGTATTCTTTCCGACTGTGTTTTTTTTTTAGTGCGGCTGCAGTATTCAAAGGCAACAGAGGCGAATCTTAAATTTTCATCACTTGCATAATTTAAATTTTCAATTTAGAAAGATTTATAACGATCAGTTAATTAATTAACGCCATGAAATTGCCACTTAGCCAGCAGAAAGGCTTCTTTGCCGAATACTATCTAAAATTGCGGGCAGCGGGTGGCGCCAGCTGCGAATCGGATATAGCAAAATTGTCCACATGTGGCAACGATGACGAACGCGTGGCCTACGTCGATCAGCTGAGCTGGGTGCGTGACGGCGATGCGGAGCTGCAGGTGAAACGGGAGTTCAATGGCAAAAGTCTAACTGCATCGGCGGAGCTGAAGGAACGTGCAACTGCCTCGTTTAAGCAGAAGAAGTGGATCGAAGCCATGCTGCTCTACAGCAGGAGCTATGTGGCACTGCCCAACGACAAGGGTGCGTACACTCAGAGAAAAATATATATTTTTATATATCTCAGAAATTATTTTTGTTTGTTTGTTATAAATTGTAATTTATCTTTAAAAAATTCCTAATTAATTCATGATTTCAGTTTTGGAGCGCTCCATTGCCCTGGCGAACCGCTCGGCAACTTTGTACCACATGAAGAAGTACTGCGAGTGTTTGGTGGACATCAGACGGTCCTTGGAGCTGGAATATCCCAAGGATCTCGTTTACAAGCTGTATGAGCGTCAGGCACGCTGTTACCTGGCTCTCAAGGACTATCCGCGGACAATTGGTGCCTTCAAGTGGGTGATATTGTCGTGATTCCTGTTGGAACTCTGGTTAAATGGATTTACTTTTGCAGGAAAAGCATCACGGCGATGGATGACTCTACGCTGCCCGCCGACAGACGTTCCAAGCTGCATCTGGATGCAATGACCATGATCAAGATGCTGGAGCACGATCCGCGTACGGTAAAACAAGCTGCCAAGCAGGAGAAGTTGGCCAAATCTAATTTCAAGTATGAGGAAAAGGCACAAGCTCTGCCAGATGAGAAGGAGCTGGTCAGCTCGCTGGTTCGCTTCGATCAGAATGCGCAGGAGGGTAGATTCGCTCGGGCTGCAGCCGATGTTCAAGTGGGGCAGGAGCTGCTCGTCGAGCATCCCTATGTGGCGGTGCTGCTCGAGAAATATGCGCACACCCACTGCGAATATTGCTTTGTGAGGTAAGTAAAAATATTATATTAATTTAAAATATTAGTATTATTGTACTATTTAGTTTTTATTATTAGCAAAACATTTTTAATGCTGTGAAAAATATGTATCAGTTTTTAATAAGCAAAGTGCTTAAGCAGTTTTCTACTACTTTTATAACATATAAGTATATTTTTATTGTATGCATTATTAATGCTTATACTCTGCTTGCTAGTTTAATGAGCATATCTATTTGTAAATTCCACAGCAGTATGCAGTTAAAATTTCTGCTTAGCCACTGTTAATTTTACTTATGAACATTATGTCAATGTATATTATGCATACTATTCTAACGACTGCTTTTACACTGCTTGCTAATTATCCATATCTATGTAGACATAAATAGTATACCTGAATGCAGTTATAATAACTGCTTACCTACTGCTTTTTTTTTATTCACCTGAATATGCAAGCATGCAATTAGAGCATCTGCTTGCCCACTGCTTGTGGATAAGCAAGCATGCAATAGAATTAACTCCTTATACACTGCTTGTTATACTTACCTGTACACGTAAGTATACAATTTAAATAACTGCTTATCCACTGCTTGCTGTACTTATTTGCCTGGCTAAGCACACATGAAATTGAAATAAATCCTTACGAACTGCTTGCTATACTTACCTGTATATGCAAGTATGTAATTTGAATAACTGCTTACTTACTGCTTGCTTTACTACCGTTTCAGAACCGTTGTGCCAGTTGCCTGTCCCGGCTGCTCGGATGTGATCTACTGCTCGGAGCAGTGCCAGCAGCGTTCAGCAGACAAGTATCACAAATACGAGTGTGGCATCTTGCCGATCATCTGGCGCTCGGGTGCCTCCATAAACAATCATATGGCGCTGAGGATTATTGCCAGCAAGCCGTTGGACTACTTTCTGCAGCTGAAACCCAGCTTGGACGAGGAGCTGTCGCTGGAGCAGCTATTAAGGTGATATTATTATCTTTTATCGAAATAATAAAAAAATTATTTTTGCATATTTTTTGCAGTCTGCCCAAGGACGACTATCGCCGTGTGGCGCACTTGGAGCGTCATCAGAAGGAGCGATCTCCATCGAATTTCTTTCAGTACGTGCTGATGGCTCGCTTCCTCACCCGATGCTTGCAATCGGCTGGCTACTTCGGAGCTCAGCCGCAGCAGCAGCAGATCAATACAATCAACGCTTTGCTGCTGCGCAGCTTGCAGTTTATCCAGTTCAATACCCACGAGGTTGCCGAGCTGCACAAGTACAGCAAGGAGGGCAGGGAGAAGTCCATCTTTATTGGCGGTGCCATTTATCCGACTCTGGCACTCTTCAATCACTCCTGTGATCCTGGCGTGGTGCGTTATTTCCGTGGCAACACCATTCACATTAATAGTGTGCGCCCCATCGAGGCTGGGCTGCCCATCAATGAGAACTATGGACCCATCTACACCCAGGATAAGCGTGAGGATCGCCAGGCCCGCCTCAAGGATCTGTATTGGTTCGAGTGCAATTGCGATGCTTGCCTGGAGAATTGGCCCCTCTTCGATCAGTTGCCCCGCGATTCGATTCGATTCCGTTGCGAGGCGCCCAACAATTGTGCCGCTATCATTGAGGTGCCGCCCACATGCAATGATTTCATGATCAAGTGCGTCACCTGCGGCGAATCGACCAACATCCTCAAAGGACTCAAAGTTATGCAGGACACCGAAATGATGACGCGCACAGCCAAGCGGCTCTACGACACCGGTGAATACTCCAAATCTTTGAACAAATTCGTGGATCTATTGCGGATTATGTATGAGGTGTTGGCGCCACCATTTCCCGATTTCTGTGAGTGCCAGCAGCACTTGAAGGATTGCTTCCTGAATCTGGGCAACGTTTACAATCTGGATTAGAAACTGCAAACAACTTTTGTAAATAAAATGAAAAATCAATTTCTGCTTTGAAATATTTTCAATTCTATTTTTTTGTGTTTTGTATTCAAATTCATTAAATGTTATTTTTATTTTTAGTTTAAATGTTTGTTGAAATAGGATTTTTTCATGTTGGGTTTATAGTATTGCTCTTCTGGGGATATCAATAAATTTATTTTTACTTAGTTTTCAATATTTATAAAATCAGATCTCTAAAATCTACCATAAATATTTGCTCTCTTTTTTACTCCAGAGTTTTAGTGAAACTAAAAACATTACTGATAATTAAATATCAATTTTAAGGCAAATATTTATTTGTTATACACACATTTATTACTATTATTATTTATTAAAATCTATTAGTTTATTGCCTATAAATTTATTCAATTATCCAATATTATCGATAACAGCATTTAACCAGGCAAACAGAAATTGTCAGTGCTAAAAATTAAAAACAAGCTACGCTTAAATTGTTGCAAATCAACAATAATTAATTGTTTTTTTTTTTTTATTAAGGCAGCTGTTGAAGCAAGAATTGCATTTGAATGCATTTGAATATTGGAATGCAAATTTTGAACTGATTTTGAACTTTATTTAACACCAACAAAAAGTTGCTTGAGAAAATCAAATATTTTAAAGCATACTTTTAGGATTAATAATTAAATCTATGCTAACTACGACAATTGCTGTTGAGAAAATTCAATCTAACTGAACCAAATCTTTACAAACTTTAGAAGATAATTTTGTGTTAGAACAACACTTAAGAATTTTCGATAGATATAGCCAAGATTTTATTAATCTTCTGATTTAATAAAAAACGTATATAATTTAAACTGCTTTGGTCAGTTTCGTCATTTTTATTGTTTTATTTAAATAGAAAGGCCAAGCAATATAAAATTTTCAATTTTATTAATGGTTTCTTGCCTTAAATTAATATTTATCGATTCCAGAATATTCTTGAATGCCACTCGATAATAATTCTGCAAAAATAACATGTTCTTTCCAGGTATTTTTGACAACTATAATTTCGGAGAGTTAGTAAAATTTAAAACCATATTTTAGGAATGAATATTTATTTCTATATACATATTAATGTATGCTAAATATTTACCAATTTCTACATACCAAGTTAAAAAGATTTCATTCACTTTATTATTTTTAATCCCTATAAATTAATAATATTTTAGAAATCAAAGAATGAGCAAAAACTTTACTTGTTTTTACTAATTATTACTGATTAATTGCAGTTCCCAATTTAAAATTAATTAATAAAACCAACTGGAATGTGTCACATATCTACAGGGTCCACTGTACAGCTTGTTGCAGCCGGCAAAACTACCACTTCCCGGATGACAGCAGCGATAACAGATTTTCATTCTAACCCAGCTGGAAACTGTGTAACCGAAATGAATCCCAAAAAGATGAAATTAATGTGTAATCTTTGAGATCTTCATCGCAATCTACTCACGCCCACAGCTCCAGTGCACCAAACTGTTCTCCTCCTGCTCCCGCAGATAGCAGTGCTGCTCCTCACTTTCCACGGGAAGCTCCCAGGATATGTCGTTTTTCGGTGTGCTGCTATATGTGGGCCAGGTGGGTATCGGGTCAGGTATATAGGTTGGATAAAAAGGCAGACTGGTCGTGGTGCTCGGCACAGCTTCTGTGGTTGTTGTTGGTTCTGTTGTTATTTCTGCTTCAGTTGTTGTTGCAATTGTTGTTGATGTTGTTGTTGTTGATGTTGCTTCTGTAGTTGGTGCAACTGTTGTTGGCTCAGTTGTGGTGGTTGTCGCAAGTTGCTCTGTGGCAGGTTCACTTGTGGTTGCCACTGTTGTTGTGGGCAAATCCTCAGGTAATTCTGGCTGCATATCTTGTGCCTGCACTTGCAACAAAGTTTGCCACAACAGGCAAAAGAATATTAACTGAATTGTCGATTTCATTTCGATGAGTTCGTGTTGTTTTCGTGTGTCGCTCAAGTTTCAGACTGAACAACTGACAACCAGCCAGCCTGGCGGCAAGTCTAAGCTCTCGGTGTCGTCTCGCTTAAATGGCAAAAGATAAGGTGCATTTCTCAAAGTGTACTAATTCATTAACAACAACTACAAATGCGGCTTATCAGCAGTGAAACCCACAAATGAGCACCGCTTAAATTACTCCAACTGCGGGTGGCTGAGCACGCGTGCGCAACTTACCTTGTAACATATTTGTTATTATTACTATTTTTTTTAATGGAGTTAATATTATTGTTGTTTTTGTACAGTTGTTGTCAACTGCCCCCGTATAAGCTGCAAAAGTTGGATGACTCAAAGAATAAACAAGCAGTTGAATGTGTGCAAGCAGTGCAAATTACTCATTGCTATTGAACTTCAATTAGCGTGTAAATCCATTTATTAAGGGATATTTACATTTTGCTGAATGACTGTTGAATGAACTGCTTTATGAATGAATGAGTTATACTTGTCTTGTCCATGAACTGCAATTATTAAAGCTAACTATTTATGATTTATTTAAGTTCATTCACTAGGCAATGAACTGCAAATACAACTTTTTTTATTTATAAATATTGGGCATTTATACTTATAAAATTTAATAGTAGATGCACGCTATATAAAAAGTTATTATAATATACTTGTACTAAAAACAATTATATTTGATACATACGTTATTTATACATACGTTATTTATTTTAAATACTGTAGTCTATTTTATTAATTTATGATTTATTTTTACAGCTAACCGAATTCTGTAATAAATGGAAGAACATACTTTAAAAAATGGAAAGATATGAGTTTAGAATGTATTTTATCTGGATTAAATATGCGGTAAATTTGGGGCTGCAATTAATATCAAATGATGCAAAAACATTTCTCAGTCAAGGCTTAAAGAATATGGTAGGTTCTAATAAATCCAAGAGGTAAATGATAATATGGCAGTTAAATTATCCAGTTGCTTGCAACTAAGCAAAAAATTTAAGCATACTTTCAGGGAGAACATAATTTACAACTGGATTTACTATTTGACTGCGTAAAGAAATTGTATTGCATACTTTTAGGATGAGCAGTAAAATCTATAGCGCTTAATATTACTTTTGCTTTCTAAAATAGCAATAGTTCAGAAAATGTTACGTATATAATTGCAGGAAATATTATTAATATTAATACAACATGAATATGTACATCCTTCCTTTATATCGCCAAGGAACAAAGTAACAAACACTTGGTATAAATATTTTTTAAATTTTTTATTACACATACAATTTGTCATTTATAAAATACGTTTCGGTTTGTGCTCGATAATTATTCTGTAGACAATAACAATTAATATTAAATAATATGGAATCGGATGTAGAGAATTGCATTTCACATTGTTATTAAATGTTTCGAGATATGATTTCGTGCAGCAACTACAACTATTTAATGCCATTTTTTAATAAACAATGCGAATTTAAATTTAACTTAAGCTTATACAAATAAAGTGTTAGTACTACTGCTAAAAGCAAAGTGCATTTTTATTCTTCAACAAATAAAAATTGTGCGGCCTTCGTTTTGGCTAAAACTCCCATTTGGTTTTAGCCAAACACCTTTTGCGAATGAGACGAATACGAATGTGAATAAGCATTACACATACATACAAAAAACAGAGATTTTGTATAATCCCGGAGTGGATTCCGCTTAGAAATCATACGAGCTGGTCTCGTCATCGCCCTTGCGCACCTTAAAGATGAATCTGTAGATGAGCGCGGCCACAATGCCGCCAGCAATGGGACCCACCCAGTAGACCCAATGATCTGCCCATATGCCCTGGACGACGGCGGGGCCAAAGGAGCGAGCCGGATTCATGCTGGCACCAGTGAGGTGAATCTGCGAAATTAGTAAAAATAAATTAAAAATCTCTATAATTGATCAGTCTGGTTCCTCCTGCCACTTACCGCACACAAATGTCCAGCTGCAATTGAGAGACCCACGGCCAATGGAGCCGATCCCTTGATATCGCTGCGACCCGAATCCGACACGGCCTTCACGACAAACACCAGAATAAAGGTAATCAGCGCCTCGATCAGCACCACCTGACCCACTTGCAGCGAGGCATCATACGAGGAGACACCCAATCCGCTGCCAATCATGCCACTGAGTGCCACACGAATGACAGCTGCTCCAGCAATGGCGCCCACACACTGGACGATTATGTAGAAGGCCGCCTTCAGGATGCTCATCTCGCCAACGATAAGGAATCCGATCGTCACAGCCGGATTGATGTGACAGCCACTGATGTGACCCAGTCCCTGGAAAAGAGGATTAAATATGTCATTTAAATTGAGATAAGAAAAGTGCATAAAATGTGATAAATTACAAAAATAAATCAATAACGAAATTCTCGCAATTAGCCAACTTTTTAATATAGTCATTTCAGTAAATTGCTAATCTTAAATGGGGTCATTAATGTGAAGCTGTTCCAAAATCAAGTTCAGCTCGTATTTAAATCATTTAAATGTAATCGTTAATTCGAAATGTTGTTCTATTACTGAACGAGGATGATGAATGTTATTGAAATGGCATAAAAAAAGAATTTGTATTGTAAACATTCAAATCACTAATGAATATTGTATTAAACAAATATTTAAGTACACATTTTAAATTGCATTTGTCTTGAAACTAAACTATGAAAAAAATACATTTACATAAAAATACATTTAATTATTTAGAGTCTATTTTAGATAAAGTGTGTAGTAAATATCAAAATTACTAATAAAAATTTGCATTAAGCAAATATTCGAGTATCAATTTTTAATTCAACTTTTATCTGAAACTGTATTTTTCTTGATTTTGTTTTAATTTCTAAAATATTTTCAAAAAATACATTCAGTCATTTAGAGTCTGTAATTTTAACTATTTTAGAGTCTTTAATCTTAACTTTTTTAGATATTGTAAATCTCAAACATTAAAATCACTGTATAATATTGTATTAAGCAAATATTTAAGTATTAATTTTAACTTTTTAATTTTTACCTCAAACTGTATTTTGTATTGCTTTTGTGTTCATTTCTAAAATGTTTTCTAAAAATAGATTTTTTTAATTAAAGTCTGTAATATTAACTATTTTTTATTTTAAACATTAAAATCAGTACTGAATATTGCATTCAGAAAATATTTAAGTATATATTTTAGCATACATTTTTACTTTACTTTTGTTTTGGTTTTATGTTCATTTCTATAATATTTATAAAAATAATATAAATAAATATATAAATAAAAATACATTTATTTATATAGTAACTTATCTTTTTTGATAAATTTGCCCTTTTCTGCACTTGTTAAAATAAAATAAGTATTTGCTGCAGTTGGAATATGTGAAAATTTGGGGCACTAAATGTCAAATTGGCAGCATGCATCGATGCCAACTGAGTCAGACTGATATCTGCGATTGGGTTGGGTAATGTTTACCCTTTTGCCATGGTTAGAGTCTGCAATTTTGGCTATTACACAATACGAAGAGTTGTTAACGCAGTTTAAGTCAATTTGGCAGCGGATGCAAGCAATTTGCCAGACTGACATGAGATGCACTCGACCCCAGTCAAAGCCAAAAACTATACAAAAATTCGCATCTTCAGATCGATGTCGATTTCGATTTCGATGTCTTTGTCTTTGTCTATATTCAGATAGCTTGAAAAGTTCAAGCGACTAAAAGTAAAAGTGAATTTTAAGTTATCTGTTGAGTCATGCTTAGAATTGAATTGAAAAATTATTAAAATCCAATAAAACTATAAATTGCCACTCGAGTGCGTTGAGTGTTGAGTGAGTACACTCATTCACTTGATACCAGCACTCACACTCGCACTCAAACACTCACATTTATGTTATGAATGAAAACGCACATTTAAAAAAAAAAAAGTTTAAAAAAATATTAAAAAACTTGGCTTTTTCCAAGGTCGATGTGCAGGCTTCTATGTAGTCCCATATCAATTGCTCGATTTGAATGCGATTTGCGATTTCGCATTTTGCGTTTTGGGCTTTATTTTTTTTTTTTGGTTTTGGCCAAGTGCACACATTGCCAATGTCGGCTGTCTGCGTTTCGGCGTTTCGTGTTTAATTAATAATAAATGCGCAAACTACGCAAACTGCAGGCGGACTGGACTGGAGGCGAACTGCAGGTGATTGGAGGCTATGCCAACCATTGGCCATTAGCTGCTCCATAGCGCTAATTACAGCGACGACGTTAAGAGCAAGTTCAGGCCAAGCTAGGCCAGCAGTAACAAACTGTTTTAGTTACCATTTACAATCCATAAGCTGCTGCGGCTGCTTCTACTTGACATTTGCCATACGCATTGCAATTTTTATTATTTAACACTCGTCGAGAGCATTATGCATTCTATATAAATCAGGAGACTTTTGTGACTTTAAAATGTATTTTTATCTTTTTTTTATATATATTGATATTTAGATATGAATAGAAAAATATATTTATAAAATTATCTTGCAGCTTCAGTAAATTTTATTACAGGAGTACGTAGAGTATTGATATCTGATATATTGATAATTAGATATTAATAGAAAAATATATATATACATTAATATATCTTGCAGATCCAGTTAATTTTGTAACAGGCATTATATGTGCATTCTATATAAGACAGGAGATTCCTCAGACTTTATAAAGTATTATTATCTGTGTGCAGATATATTGATATTCAGAATATTCAGAAAATACACAGAAAATATATCTTGTAGTTTCTGTGAATTTTCGGATCGTATCTTTATTTTATATAGTTGCCAAAAGGAACAAACAGTAAATTTAAGGAACAATCGCTTAAAGCTTAATTTTTGGGATCAACATTTTTTTATTTCTCAAAACATGCTAAATATATATATAAATTATAAGTCAAGTATTCGGATACGAAATTTTTTTTGATTATGAGAATAGTTGGCTAACTTATTTTATAAATCTAAATATATATACTTAGGAGTTTGATAATAATAATAAGTTAAGCTATTGGATGAGCATTTTCTTGATTCTCCAAATATGCTAAATAAACCCACTAGTGATATATAAATATTAATATATATATATAAATTATAGGTCGAGTTTTTGAATAAAAAACTATTTTCATCAACAGGATAGTTAATTAACTTTTTTAATCTTGAAACATTTTTAACCTTTTAAGTTTTTTAAAATTTCCAACAAACTATATAACTGATTAAGAGGACTTCGCTTTGCAAGGGCATATAAACTTAATTTTTTTTTCTATTTTTTATCTATTTTTTTCTATTAAATTATGTATGCATTAATAGTAAAATGTGCATGTGCATTGTGGCTTATGTTGTGGCACTGTGGCAAGAGTGATTGTGTGAATAACACGCTGTCAGTTGCGACTAATCATCAAGATCATACACTCACGCACACACACACTCACGCACACACACACACACACACACACACATACACGCACACTTTTAATCCAAGAGACACAGTGTTGATGGCGTCAGTTGACTTTAGGCCCACAAAAGCAACAGCTTTTTGCCACATCGATCAGATTGGATTGTTTTTATTTTATTTTTATTTTTTTTAGAATGCAGTTTGCTTGTTTACTCTTTGTTGCACACTTTTTAATTGCACACTCGAGCCTGAGTCATTTGATACAAGTATTAATCAAATTCTGTGTTGCGGCCCGCAAACAACACACAAAACCCATCATTAAATAATATTAACATGCGTGTGAATAAAAATGTATTTGACTCAATTTCAGTTTGGCAATGAAAATGAAAATTATTTAAATTGTGTGTAAAAAAGCAGCAAAACTCATTGGAACTCTTAAAAAAAATTAGATCTGATATCTTGTGGCAACTCTTAGAAAAACTGATATCTAATATCTAATTGCAACTCTTAATTGCACTTATATCTGATATCTTGTGGCAACTCTTCATAGCACTGATATTTGATAACTTATTCTATCAAAACTACACATTAAAAACAAATGCAAATACAAATCGATTTTAAAATTAATTAAGTTGTAATTTATTTATTTATTTAATAACTATTCTCTTGTTGGCCATTTAAAGTCTATGCTCAAAATAATTTGGCAATTAACCGATCAAATAAAATAGATTAAAAAACAGATTCCTAAATATTTTATAAGAATTGATTAAATAAAATGTAAAAAGCTATTTTTAAAACTTTTTACCAGTTTTAGTATTTACAATTTGACTAAATATTAATTAAATAATACAAATTATTCTACATTAATATGTTGAATATGTCAAATTCTAGTTTAGCAGATATGTGTTTTAAAAATTGTATGATTTTTCACATAGATATGAAAGTTGTTAATTTCAACAACAAAAGCTAGAATCTCATTACTACAATTAAATGTGGTAAAAATCTAGAATAATCTAATTTATTTGTTATTTTAGATTTGATAAATGCAATTGATTAATTTAATTGATCCAATTAAATGCAGCTGTAAAAAACCCCGGTTTCTGAAAATTTAACGTCTGTTTTGCCTGGAAAATTAAAACCAGTTCTAAGGGTTTTCCAATACTACTAATAATAAAATAAGTATACTAAAAAAATAAAGTAGATTATTGCTAAATAAAAAAAACGTTATTTTTTTGCTGTCTCACTTTCTTGTTAAGTTCATAGAAAAGATACTAGATACAGATAAGTATCTCAAAGATTGAGGCTTACGCATGCGCATTGGCGGCGCACGAATGTCTGCAACAAATCTGTTGTAGTTGTTGTTGTTGTTGTTGCTGCTGCTTGTTGTTTGTTGATTGTGCGACATTTGCGCTTAAATCATATTTTATGGGTTTTTAGCTAAATTGAATGTTAACTTGTTTATTTTCGTTCTGCTTTTCTGCAACTGCCCGATGCGGTTGCTGTTGCAGTTGCTGTTGTTGCAAGTGTTGTTGTTGTTGTTGTTGTTGCAAGCTGCTGCTGGTGATTGTTGCTGTGGTGCGTTTCAAGTTCGTTGAGACCAAAAAGCCGAGCATTGCCCCAAAGCGAGGTGTTGTTGTTGTTGTTTTTTTTTCTTCTTTGTAAACGGCTATTTTGTTGTCTTTGCCATTTCAGTTTATTTGAGTGCATAAAATGCAATTTTATTTTATTTGTTTATTTGTATTTTTGTTTGCGGATCGTTTGATTTCTGAATTGAAAAACGTGAATGGTGCACGCACAATTTAACTGCCAAATATTGTTGTTGTTGTTGTTGTTGTTGTTATTGACTTATTGCTGCTGCTCGCATAATTAAGTCACAAGCAAGTTGCTGTTGTTGTTGCTGTTGTTGTTGTATTTGTTTTTTTTTTTTTATTGATCTTGCATGTTGCACCTTGATTGGCAATGGGGGCTTTTTCGACTTTGACTTCAGAATTTTTGGCCTTTCAATGTCTGCCAGCAGTATTTCAACCAAAGCCAAAAGATGTTCTATTCCATATTGTTGGATTTTTGACAAATAATACTCGTAAATCAGTGGGCCAAGCCCCTCTCTAATTGGCGGGGCGTGCATCTGATTAAATTCAACAATTGACGGCACTCGAAAATTTATGATTATTTCTTTGAGTTGCGCGGCTCGCATTAAAAAACAACTCGGGACTTTTCCCTCACTTTATATAATACAATTTATATATATATATAAAATATATAATCGCTCGATTCAAATCAAATGTTGTATCGTCATTACAAGTCTGGTTTTTTTTTTTTTTTTTGCTGTTGTTGCACGTGGATACACTAATTTTATATTGTTGCCATTTGCATTTTCTTTTTGCCCCACTTCCTTTTGGCAGTTGCCAGTCAAGCGAACAATGCAAACTGCATACAAATGTCAAGTTTATGCAACTGCCTCACAAAGGGGGAAGTGGAATTTAATAGATCTAAGATTAAACTCAAACCTAATTGCCTGAATTCTAATTAAATGTTAACATTACCCAAGATCTAAACTGGAATGCTTAGTTTTTGCTTATATACATTGTATATTATTATTAATATTTTTCTCAGAAAATGACTTACAATTTTCAAATACTTTTCTTCTTATACTTAAAAAAAAATATTTACATTTGTTTGTGAAATTGTAAAACATTGTTATTAAAAATAAATTTTTATGGCTGGTTTTTAGTTATATGAACATTTACACCTTCAAAGATTGCGCTGGTAATTAATCTTTATAGCTGGTAGCAGGCACGTTTCTCATTTGTGGCACGCTCCATTAAGCAGCCAAACAAGGGAATGGGTTGGGGGATGGGCATGGAGATGGGGGGAATGGTGCATGGCGTAATCGAGCCTTTGGGCAATTGACGTCATATTGAGAAATGACCGCAAATTTGTTTGGGCAGCAAGTCTCGTGCCACACATGATTGCTGCAAGTGCAACTGCAACTAATCGTCGATATATTTATGTATGTATATATTATATATATATATATAGAAGACAAATGAACGTGACTTGAGACTATCTTCAGACAAATCGAAACTAATTTGTTACTAATGGTTGCTGATGCCGCCAAGCGAAGAAAGTGTCGAAATGCCTGGAGTGCAACCACAGTGTGGCAATCAGTTACATTGGTTGCACCACACATTCCAAGTGCCTCCTCATTACCAGGTTTCAGCTGCATTTCCAAGCCAACAACTTGCCAATGTTTTAAGTTAACTTTAAACAATTAGTTTTGTTTATTTTTAACATGCAACTTAAAAGTAGTAAAAAATGTAATTTGAAACTACTCTGATTGATTTCCCAAAAATATATAAATAAATGTTTAGACTAACTAAAAAAAAGAAAGAAATTTGTATTATGAATGTAGAAAACACTTATTAATAGAAATGTAGATTTATTTATTTATTGCATTCGATTTGATTGTGAAAAAACGAGTTCAATTTGCAATTTACCTTATTTAACGAGTTTTTTTTTAAAACAGAAATAGACATATTAATTTGTATTTATTAAGCCTAGTTGTTTGTTTGTTTTAATTATAATAATTTGGTTTAATTACTAATCTATTTAACCTATTTCATCATCATTCACTTACCTAACGATTTAACTTGTTAATAAAAATTATATTCAACTTGAAGCGATTTATGTAAATTGTTTAAATACTGATTTGATGAGCAAATGCAACATTAAATTCGACATTATTTTGTTGTTAATTAACACCGCTCATAGCCACAATCAATGATTGATTGCAAAACCTTCAACTGCGTATAATTTTAGGCATATATTTGATGGCTATAAAATAATTCAAAAATTATAATATTCGAACTGAGATCAGCTGGAATTAAGTTTCACTTGGGGAGATGCATGGGTTGTTTTTTTGGGCTTAATGCTGTCATAAATTCAATACAAAATCGAGCAACGTTTAAGAATGTTGGTTAAAAAAAAACAGAAACAACAAATAACAACAACAACAAGAACAGTTAGAACAACATCAAAAGGCATAACGTAATTAAATGCATAATAATCTAATTGCATATGTTGCGTGTTGATTAATGTTAATTGCCGACGCAGTGCAAATGCGCATTTATTATTCACAATTCGCATTCACATTCGCATTCGCATTCACAATCGAATTCGTATTCGTTTTCGTATTCGTATTCGTATTCGAAACTTAAATGCGTTACTCATACGCAGCGTTGTGCAGCGTTAATGACCACAACTGAATCTCAAAGCTGTAACTGCAGCTGAGTGTGTGCGAGTGTGTGCGTGTGTGTGCGTGTGTGTGTGTATGTGTGTGTGCTTGCCTGTCAATTTTGTAAATTACATTCGCACGCAGCCAACGCGACGATTTTGCTGCATTCGTTTGCCGTTTTTATGCGTTTGTTGTTCGACCGACGAAGTTTTGTCGTTTGTCGTTTGTCGCTTGTCGTTTTCAAGAGTTGGCTTGTTGGCTTTTTTAAATGCCAATGTCTTGCCCAAAAACAAAAACAAACAGCAAATCCAGTGTAGTGCAATTGCCACTTACGAGACTTGTGAATGAGTTTTGGCCTGGCCCGAAAGTGTAACGCGGCGGTGGCGTGTCCTTGAACGCATGATTTGCTATTTCTATTGACCAGAGTGCTACATATATATATATATTTTTGGTATTTGTTTAGGCCGTAATTGTATTGGTATTGCTATTGGCCCAATCTCAAGCTGAAAACTGAATTTTTTGCGATGGCAATCTCAATGTTAGTGCTGGGCTACACTTGGATGAAAATTGACAGAAAATTGGCAACTTTTGATTTGTAGAAAAATGAGAATGATTTATAAATGAATATGTTTTCTTCTAACAAAAATCTTCATAATATTTTTTAAAATTTGATATGAGATGATAAATGTTTGCTTAAAGTATAAAGTATTTTCAGAGAAATTTATTAAGTATTTTTTTTCCACTTTGAACAAACATAAAAATGAAAAATAGCTTCCACTTTTTCTTTGTGTGCATTTGGGTGTATAGTAAAAATATTTGTAGTTACCTGGGCCAGTGTTGCCACCGTTAAGCCAAAGGTGAACGCTATCTGTGGCACTGTGGCACTTCCGGTGGCAGTGCTGCCAACACCAATGAATACCAAGAAAAATGTGCCCACCAGCTCGCCGAGAAGCATGCGCCAGATTTTCTTGTTCTCCGTAATGTCGGCGACGCCAACGAAATTCGTCATGGCTGCAAAGGAAACACACAAAAACACACAGAGAAAAAAAAATACATTTGTATTAATAATCTTTGGTAGTTTAATCAAACACTCAACCAACGCAACGCATGCCAAATTCGAATTAATTATTGAATTAATCATGCATCGCCAATCAAAATCAATCAGCAATCAGATAATCAGATAAAAAAATTCACTTTCGAAATATTGATACAAGCTGAAATCAAATTAATCTGCGCGTTGCATGAGATCAATTATATAGTAAATTTGAATAATGGTAGTTGCTGATAAAAAATATATTAATAAAAATATAGATAATTTTAAAAGATATGTTTCCAACTGCCTCTTACAAAACTTAACTAAGTAAAACCATTTCTACAGAAAATCTTGAATAACAAAAAACAGTTCAAAAATATAGTTATATATATATATATTTTATAAGATATGTTTATAAGATACAATTATATATATATATATATATACATATATATATCTTTATATAAGATATATTTTTATCTGCAGCTTAAAAACTAAACTAAGTAAAAGCATTTCTAAAACAAAAAACAAAACAAAAAAAAGTTAATAAATATAGTTAATTTTTTAGCTAAGTATTTCATATATAACAAGTAGCATAAATAAATATATATCTCAAGTATACCCCATAAAAAATACCTTTAAACATTTCTAAATTCATGTGAAATTTCGTACACTGCAATTATTCGCAGCCCATTGACAATTTCACACAGTTTAATTAACTAATTTTGTTCATTTGCACTCTGCACATTATTTCCTTATTTTTTTTTCAAATATATTTGCATTGTTGTTGTTTATTTAAGCCCAATGCTAATCAGCAGGTGTCAATTAATTTGTTTAAACAAAAAATATTGTTGCATTGACGCCTCATTTGCAAATAGTCAATATAAATAAATTGAATGTGTACTCAAAATATGAGGCTTTATTTAGGTAAACTTATTATGCAGATTACTCAATGTATGAGCTAAAGAAATAAATCAAATAGTAAACATAAATTAACATCTTAACTGAATTGATTTATGACCAACTTTGAGTTGTTAATTGCTTGGCTAAATCGCGATTTGTATTCTGCGGCACTTTTTGGCCATAAGACAACAATTATTAAGATTAGCATTTTTTACTCTTATCAAAAAGTGTTGCTTACTATTATTTATTCTATATCTATTTTTAGTAAAGTACACATAATTTTCTTAAATTCTTCTTTTGGCTTAATCATATTAAGGCCATAGTCAGTTGACCCTAATCCACTTGCAAATAGGTGCCAAATGCTTATCACAAATAGCCCACATTTATTAGCCATATCACTTGGACGAGTGTCAAAATAAATCTCAAGTCTGCCCAGATAAGCGACGTTATCATTGAGTTAAATACCCCAATTATCTTTCAAGTTGCAACTTGCTTTCCACATGACAGGGTTGTTGCCACATCCCCCCAGTCCCATGACAAGACGATAACGAACATGTCATAGCGCCATACAAGTGGGTCTTGGGGTCTTGGGGAGGTGGGTAAGCCCCTAATAAAACAAAAACAGATTTAAGATTTGACACGCCGAAGATTAAACACACTTTCAAAATGAAGTCACATTCAGAAATTATTTTTGTGTAAAAAGAAAGATGGTTTTTTATTTGAGCATAAATATTTTGGAAAGGTATAAAAGATTTCCTTATAAAAAGAAAGTTAAATGTTTTTTAATAATAAAAAGGAATACGATAAATTTCCTGCAGAATTTTTATATTATTTGCTTACAAACTTCATAAAGAAAGTGTTAAAACTGGATAAGACTAGATGCCATAGAAATATGGACAAATTTGGTTATTGAAGATCTGCAATTAATGCTGACAAAAAATAGACAGCAATATCAAAAACTGTTAAATACATTTTTTATTATTGTTTTTTATTTATTTATATATATTTTTAGACAACCGCTTTTTATTGCTATGAACTGTTGAACGGGTTCAATACTATTAATAAATCGCACTTGAAAAAAGATCTGTCATTGTTATTTAAGATGATAAACGTATTTTTGAGCTTTCTGATTGAGAACTGTGGGAGTTTTTTTATTGAAAAATTCAATCACCAAAGACAGTCTTTTATTTTGGTGACAATGTTAATCACAAAATCATCATGCTCCATTCTGCAAGTGTATACAAAGCAATAAAAAACGGCAAAGTGGCAAACAGTTAACAGACAAACAGTTAACTCGACATTTGGCCGACAGCTCAAACTGTGCAGCTTCTTAAGCCGCATCGTAAAACAATTGGCAACGTGTCGCGAGTTGTAATAAAAAAAAAACAACAAAAACAATGAGAAAAAACAATAATAAAGAAAATGCTTGACTTGCATTTCAGTCACATTCATTTGGCTTATGACGGACATATTAATTTACAATCCCATATAAATATCTAAGTTTATATATATATATATATAGAGAAATCGGTGAGTGCAGCGAAACGTGCTGAGAATGTGAAATCTGATTAGAAAATGATTGCAAAGGGGCGGATGCAACATTTAAAATGGGCAGTTGAACTATTGCAAATTACTAGTCAATTTTAAATACTTTAATTAATCATAGTCAATTAAATTTTGCGATAAAAAATTACTTATCAATTTCAATTTGACGTGGCTAATTTTTTATCTAGTAGCTAAGCTGAAAATAGACTGTGACTAAATTGCCAGTAATAATAAGCATAATGTTTTAATAAGTACAAATTAAAGCATAAAGTAAGCGCAAGATCTATAAAGATATAAGTCTATAGTCAAATAAAGAATTTTGAACAGCTAAAAATACTATTTTATGGTAATAGAAACAACAGCAATATAATGCCTTGAAAAAGTGCTAAAAGAAAATACATATTATATTTAAGCAAATATGCGTTCAAATAAAATATATAAAGAGCAAAAACATTTAATAATTTAACTATTCTTTAGCAAAAAAAATCATATCTTTAAGTCAATTATAAAGCGATTAAAATATTTGTCAGTCTGCGTAATTTGAATATAAAAAAAAAACCACAGAAATGCAAAAATACCCAAGGAAATAAAGAAATTAAATTTAAAATATTAAAAATTATATTTTATGGATAATAATAAAATGTATTTAAGAAATGCTTCAAGTACTATGAGAAAACACATTTTAAGACTTCAAAATATAAAGAGCAAAAGCATTGAATATTTTTACTATTATTTAGCAAAAAAAAAGAAAAAACATATCTTTAAGTCAACTACAAAGCCATCAAAATATTTGTCATTCTGCGTAGTTTGAATATAAAAAAAAGAAACCCACAGATATGCAAAAACACCCAAGAAAATAAAGAAATTAAATTTAAAATATTAAAAATATTATTTGATGGTAATAGAAACAACAACAATAATGCCTCGAAGAAGTGCTTAAAGTACTATAAGAAAATACATTTTAAGGCTTCAAAATATAAAGAACAAATGCATTCAATATTTTTACTATTACTTAGCCAAAAAAAAAACCTATCTTTAAGTCAATTACAAAGCAATAAAAATATTTGTCATTCTGCGTAGTTTGAATATAAAAAAAGAAACCCACAGAAATGCAAGAACACCCACAACTGATGTGGCAAACATGGATATTTGCAAATTGAATTCGAAAACAATCATAAATAATTCTTGAAATAGGTAAAAAAAATCAAGTGCAAAAACAAAACGAGATCAACTTGTTGACAAGCATTGCAATCTAAGCCAGCAATTAGCATAAACCAAAATTTATGGTTTATTTGCATTGGAGATTTGTTTAATTCGCTGCTGCATACAATGTATGCAATCTACGACAAAACTGAGCTCAATTTGTTTATGCAAATGCGAAATTGTGGCTGCTGTGGCAACAACAACAATGAGGTGCAACCAACCAATCAGCGGCAAGTTGCAAGGCAGTCTGGAGCCGAAAATGTTCAACTGCGAAATGTCAAGCAAGTATTTGCAACAAGTGCTGATAATTTGTGTGACAGTCAATCAATCAGTCAGTCAATCAATCAATCAATCCATACTTGTACTATTGCCATGCAGCGCATCCATAACGGCGCTTGAATGCTAAATATAATATTAATCATTGACAGATTACGCAACTCAAGTTCAATGAAACCAACTCCAAACGCCAAACATGCAACACGTTTTTGTGGCTTTCAACTTGAAGTGCTGAAATAGAAATCGAATTGGAAAATGCACTTGACTTGAAATGCACAGCGCCAAAAGTGTCGCCTCAAAATTTGTCAACTGTTTTGTGTTATTAAATTTAAAGTGTTATTAAATACGACAATTAAATTAAAATATTAGTTGGAAAGGGTTAAACCCTTCAGATTATAGTTTAACTATTTATATAGCAACTGTTTCTATTTTTAAACTGAACTAATCAAATTTTACTCTATGAATCGTTCAGGTATTAAATTCTCAACTGAACTGAATTACAATAACTGATGGATATCTTCCTGTTTTTTGTATGTTTTTTTTTTGCTGTCAATAATATATATACAGATTTTTTTATAGAGTTAAAAATAGTTAAGACTTAACTTTGTATGCTTGACTTGTAATTTAATCTTATTATAATGCACAAGATTAATATATAACATTTTTAATCTACATTATAAGCAATAGAAAATATAAATAGAAAGAGTTCCAAGAATTTGAATTGTAAAGTGTAATTTATGACACTAAAAATATACGCAAAACATTTTAATCTTAAGTTTGAACAAGCTGAATAAATGAAATTTATAACTGTATCATGACAGTTCAAATAAACTCCTTTTATGATAGTTGCAATTAACTTGGTCTACTTCAGTAAACCTTTGACTACCATCATATTAATAAAGATACAATAAAAGTCCACATCGCTGAAGTGGGACGAGTTTTATCAGAATGGTAAGCAGCATAATCTTAATGGTTCCACATGAATAATTTAAAGAAAAGAAAGAATATAAAAATAGTTTTTATTGGACTTGTACGAAAGAAATGGGCCTAATAAATAACGTACAAAAAAGCTTAAAAATGTACGCAAAAATTTAAGATTCTTTTAATTATGTTGGAATATATTTTATTTATTATAAAAAATTATACAAATATGTTAGATTATCTCCGACAATATTTCTAATTTAATTACTTTTAAGATAAGTCACAAGAGAGAAAATGAGATTTTATTTGGTCTAAAAAAGCTTAAATATTAATTATGTGCTGTGTGTCGATCAAAGTTTTTTTTTGTGTTTTGATTAAATCCTTGGGAAGAAAACGAGACAAATAAGTATCTAAGTTTCGCAGACTTTTGATCTTAAGTGCTCTTGATATGTGTCTGTTTGCCATTGAGCTAAAATCAGCAAGTTGTGGGCCACAAAAATGGGTCTACAGAAATGACAAAGCAAATGAATTATTACCTGCTGACCTGGCACATTAATAAATTATTGCAAGTAATAAGAAACAAGACAATCAAAATTACACACAATAATTGGCAATTGGATAAAACAACAATATTAAAGCCAAATGGAAGGTGATTTTATCTCTGCTTTTTTCTACTTTTTTTTTTTTTTTTGGCGAGGGCGTGACGAAAAAACATTGAGTGGATTTAAATTACCAACTGCAAAAAAAAAAACAAGAAAAAAAACGCAAGGCTACACAAATTGATTGTATCTAATGGAAACCTGTTGGTGTTTCAATTGTTTTACTTAATAAACATCACATTAATTGTGAGCATTATTTCGATGGGTTATAATTAAAGCAATTATCACAAGTAATCAAACAGACAACTTTTAATCATTTTTTGGGCGGGTGTGTTTTTTTTGTTCATTCTTCAGCTAATCTCAACAAGTGTACAACCCACCCATTAATATATATATATGTCCAAATCGACATCCATATCGGAGGAGAGACATGCAATTAATTAGCGAGTGCGCATCGGAAAACAAGTTGCTATCAAATCAAATACAAATAACATTAATTTATAATTGAGAAATGTCAACAGCGGTCGGTGGCAGTAACAATAAAAAAAAACCAAAACGCCCCCTAGCGTCAGTTGGCGCACATTCCAGTAGCATGTGCAATTGATGCGAGAACAGTGCAAACACTCTGCCATAACGGTATTATAGCACCGGCACCGGCACATGTAACCCAAATAAAAGCGCGAATAACGAGTAGAGTAATAAAACGGGTAACGAGTACCCAAAACTATTCACTCAGATTGCCGGCACAGCAAATTACATATGCAAAACAGGTAGCTGCGCTCTCTGCTCAATTCTTCCGCGTTTGGCTTTAACAGCAACAGCAAAAAAAAAAAACAGCAGCAACAACAACAACAAACTCAAATAAAACGGTTTTTATAATCTGCATACATATAATGTTTCAGAGGGTATGTTAAACTTATAAGAAAAAGCGAAAATTTAAATAAAATAAATAACTAATATAAAATATTTAATTTAAAAAGAGTTAAAAATCAGCTTGAATAAAATTTAATAATTATTTTTTATTTATTTATTTTAAATAAAAATCTCTTTTAATCATATCAAATTAACTTGTATTTATAAGCTTTAAATGCTGCCTACAGGGTATCAACTAGTCAAAGCTTAACAACTGGAACTGTATATTTTTATAGTGCAGATTAAAATCTTGAAGTTGCTGCTGATGGCGAATGAATTCAAATGCAACAATAGTGCTTGCAACAACACACAATACACAATACTAATGTCAAGGTCACACTCATCCACCCCCAACCCCCCACTTCCACTTCCTACAACAACTCTCGCACTTTGAGTTATGCTGACTTTCGCTATCAGAACTGTGGCATCAATCGAGAGCAAAATGGCTTGAACGCAATTTGATTCGCTTTATTTTGCAGGCCCGCCTTGGCCATTCATATAATTTACGAGCAACGGTAAATCTGGCGGCCTAGAAAGCAACATTTCATTGCATTCGTGCGGCACGCCCCCAAAAACCTGACTCGATCTTGATTTGAACATACTCGCAATGCAATTGTAGCTTTCAGAATTACTTTTCAAATAATTTATGTCTTTTGATAATTTGTTTTAATTTTTAAACATTGCGAAATTCTGTTAAATTTACAATGAGGAAAACTTTAAAAAAATTACCAATTTGCTTGATGTTTTGATTGACAGTCAAAGTATTCCGACAGTTTCTTTTTCCCGAGTCAAGACAAGTTGGATGAGATTGCCTGCTCCACAGATACCATCTTTAGTGTCTGCCCCGCCTTTTATGTGCACCGACGAAACGCGACAATTTATGGCCAGAATTGTCAGAATGTGTGGTCTGATAAGATAACAAGGCCAATGACAAGACCACAATGCAAAGAGTGTTTTTTATTGTCTGTGGCATTCAGATGAGTTCGACTTGGCTTTCAGTGACGCAATTCAACTACCAGATTTAATCTCGCATGGCTGGCAGCTACCATTTCCGGGCTCTCCAGGCACGCGAGTTGCCCCAAAAAATAATATATATACAAAAAAAAAAAAATGGCCAACTAATTTATGGTCGCTGCAGTTGCAGTTCTGGTCGGACACTTCCGCTACAAGTACCTTGGAACCACTTCCTGTGTTCGTTGTAGGTCTGCCAAAAGGATGTTCCTTGCAGCAACGACCAGGTGCAGTGGCAGTGCCAGCCTTGAACAACAGACACAGTCACAGCTACACTTAGAGAAAAATCAAAAAAGCTAGTTAGAATTGGAGTTGACTCCATTTAAGTTGTGATTTCTAAGTTAAGCTGAAAATATCATGTTTTTCTTAGCTTTTCAGTATATTTTTATTATTAAAAATAAAAAATCACAATAAAAGATAAATAATATTGGTAAAAATTATATTTGTGCATTTTCGAAAGTAGTTTTAATTTATGCAAAATAAACCACAAAAATTAAGAACGGTGTTTTCAAAAAAATCAAATATTTTAGATTCTAGGTTATATTTTATGCCGAGTGTTAACTCAAGGCGAGGGCGAAGACAATGGCAAAGGCGAAGGTGAGGAGTGCGGGGTGCGGCGGTGCACACGCGTCAGTTTGACGGATGGACAGACACACACCTCGAATAGAAGTCGTGAAGTCAAAGGCTTGGCTTCTGACCTGTATCTGTGTCTGTATCTGTGTTTGTGTGTTAGCCACGCCCAAATCCTGTAAGAAATCAGAATACACAATATTCATTTTGAGGCTTGGGCTTGACTGCCTATTCTTGGCTATGAGCGAACACCGCTGCGTATGAGTAATCAGTTGCCACTACTTGGCCTCCTCCTACTCCTTCTTCTCTCTCTTCTGATCCTTGCGCTGACTTCATTCTGGCCAAATCTATTTCAAGTTCAAGTTGAGCGAATCATTTATGAATCTTAAACATGCGAAAATCGCATAATCGCATAATTTATAGTCACTCACATATGTTTGGTTAATGGTTTATTAACCATCTTTTTTTTCGACTGTCTGCTTTTAGCGTGTTTTTGAGCTTTGCTTTTGGCTCATTACGATTCACGCGAAAAAGGTAGCATAATGTGAAAACAAAGGGCGCGTGTTTTCCATGCGTTCCATGATAATTAATCAAATTAATCCGATTATTCATTTCGAACTCTATTTCATCCACACTGAGGTGATGATTTTATTAAAAAATTAATAACAATAAATAACAATAAACAACGAGCAAAGTGCAATTCTTCGTAGTTAAAACAGGTATCTTTTGGGCAAAAAATTTAGCGTCTCAAATTCAAAATTTGCTTAGCCATCAATTTAGTTATAAAATCATTAATTAAACAGCTCGTGCTAATTTTTTTTTTACTCAAATAGGTATGCGTGTGTGTGTGTTTGTGTGTGTTTGCGGGAGGTGTGTTTTATGACCTGCTATTTTATAATTTTAAGCAGACGCATTTACCTAACCAATAAATCAATATAGATTCTCAGGAATTCCATAAAACTTAATGAGTCAAAGCCATTATTTTTTAATTATATAAGTTAATAATGATTTCCATATCAAATCAATTATTAATAATATCCCATTTTACGCTCACCATTAACTAAATTCTAAGGTGTCGCTTAAATAATTGTATTAAAAAAAAACTCATTATTGTAAGATCTAATTGAGCTCTCTTTAATTGTTAATCACAATGAAATTTGTTTACAAAAACTTAAAAAAAAATAATTAGTTTGGCTTAATTAACTCTCAGTCACGTAAACAAAACAAAATTTCCATGGGAAACAGATTGTTAGTTGTGGATGCCGGATTGATCACTTAATATGACAAATTATTAACTTAATTATAAGCCGCGTTCATTAATAACATGTTAGATATCCCGTTGAGCAGCTCCCTAACCCATCAATCCCAGAGAGAACTGGCGCCTATCCCAACCCCGGGGCAGGTGCATCTTTCGTGCGCATTATCTTTGAAATTTGCATTTTCCACTTTCGATATTTTGAAACCGTGGAAAATTTGTTAAACAAATATAAAATTAAAATTATGACAACCCAGCAATTATATAAATTTTGTTTGGGGATTAAAAATAAAGTCGATCTAATCAAACTGGATCTCTTTTATATTTAGAGATGTTAAATAAAATAGAATTAATTAATAAATAAATAAATAATTATTATTTTATTATTATTTTCAATTTATTATTAACGAATTATATTTGAGTTATCAGCCAGTCGATTCTCATATTTCGAATTATGCATTTTTACTTGCTTTTTGGCCGTGTCGTCATGATTGTTAACTGTAAACTGTCAACAGCCAACAGCCAACTGCCAACTGTTCACACGATTATCTCAGTTCACGTATTTAGTGTGAAACATAATTGTGTCTGCCACAACACAATGTAGAATCAACAGCAACGTCTACAGTTCCGACTTCGAATGCGACATTTGCGGCAACTTCACGATCTTGGCCAAGACTGAATGATGAGACGGCCAAGACTCCGGATGTCGACATAGAAAATTGTTAGAAACTTCACTTATAAAAAAAAACTGCGCAAAAATTTAAAATAAATGCACTTAAAAATGATTGTAGTTACCAAAAAAATGCTGTTTGCTTTGGGAAAATCTTTTTCTTTTTATTAAAAATTTAAGAAATGTTTAACAAGCCTTTTTTGGTTTTTTAATGACGTGTTTTATGTGAAATAAATATTTCATATCTATAAATTTTTAACTATTTAAAACCCTAATAACTTTACCATTTTTAAAAAAAAAAATTAAATAAGAAAGCTTTGTTCGTATTGAAAAATATTTATTTAAAGAACTTTAGTACTACAAATTTCATTCTTTCTTTTTCTTTTAACAAAAGACGCAGAGAAGTGCAACATAAATTTCTTCAAATGTAGAAGAGAAATTTGAAACACGTTTTGGTCAATGCCATAATTATTTGTACAACTCTCTCCGAGTGTTCTTCACACGTCGCTAACTGTGAAGATCAATTACATCCACTGTAATGTGTGTTCACTGTCAAGGTTAGCAGCTAAGTTTAAGGCCTGTGCCAAAGTGTTGTGGCTTTTAGCAGCTCCACAAAGCAGACTGCACAAGCTGAGCAGTAAATATTTAAAAAACAATATTTGCATTGTGTTTGTTTGGACAATTGTTGAAACAATAGCAAAATGGAAGTCGCAGAACTATAATTAGCCAGAGCAAAGAATTTCAATAGAGTTGCTTTCGAGTTGGAGCATAGAGCAAATTAATTAGTGCGGTAAATATTTTTGCGCTATTTTCAATTTCAGTTCTTATCGCTGTGAATTTGACGCCAGTTTGCTTTTAAAATTAACAAAAATAAGTAAACGATAAAAATTATTGTTGTTATTCTAGCAAATAAGAGACAATTGACGTAAGCATTAGGTAAATGGATAATACGAATTGGATTCGAGCCACGATTTTCTTGATCGACTTATGCTATTTTGTATGTATATATTTTCCAATTGCAGTTCATTCACTTTGCTGGCAAATTTGCTTGGTTGTTTGTCGGTTTGTTTTTATTTTATGGCATAATGATTTTATAGTCAGCGCTTTCGTCAAGGAAGTCATCATCGTTATTTAAATAGCTAAAGTTTGTTATGATGTATGTGTTTTCCAACGTGTGTGTTGTCTTTACCAGTAACTATCAATGTCTCTTTGGAACGCTTTTGTCATGATACTTTCAGTTCAGAAATCAACTTCAACAGCTGAAAGCAGCACGGAAGCAACTCAAGACAACAAAATCGAATCGAAAATTTGTTGTCATGTTATGACTATAAAATTATTAAAAAGCGTCGTTTATTTGATTATTGATAAACAAAATAACATGGAACAGCAATCTTAGGCATGCCAAATATGAAATACTCTTACTGAGTAAGGTCCTTTAAGAATGATTACTAACTTAAAATCAGCTAATAAATGTTTTTTGCACATACTTCACAAAAAAATTAAAATATTGTCTTTGCGAGTATTAATAAAAAAGTATTAATGCAGAAAAATGTCATTTATCATTTAATGTTTAAAGATGATTTTACAGTTTGTAAATAGTCAGCAGCAATGATTATGTTCATATTAAGGACTCAATTTGCATATTTTTGCTAATAGAAGAATTTTAAAAATAATTGCCAAGCTTATGTTTACAAAATCATTTTTTATTTATTCTTTTTTTATATACTGAAACTCTATTAAATAATACATTTCTTTTTAAATATAAACAAATATTAAAAATGTAATATATTAAAAATATGAAAAGTAATGAAAAACTTAAAAAAAACGTGCAGTTTTTCGACTTTAAGCACACAAAGCGAACTAAAAATGATGATTAATTAAAATTGACATGTTGTTAACAAAACAATTTAAATTCCGCACTTTATGCGGTTGACAAGCGTATAATTCTATTTAATGGCTTATTTTATTTTTGCAATTTTGCACGACAACTAAAAAGAATATACGAATCAAATTATGTTTGTAAATATATTAAGAGAAAAACAAAAAAAGACTGCAAATGTATGGCTTTAGTTGAGGTAGTAGTGTTTTTTTAGTGAAGCTTTCTACAATTTTAATTTTCCACTCACGAATCAATTTTTCACACTTTTCGCTACCGTTAACCTTCAGTTGAAATTTCCCCAAATCATTCAACTTGCACTCACCTGTTTTCTCAACCATTTTGCACTATTTCTGCTGCTGCTGCTGCGTCTGTTGCTGCTTCTTCTTTTTGTTATTGTGTTTCTTTGGCTGTTGTTTCTGCTATTCGATTTGAGCGACGCGTGGGTTCGAATTTGCCGTTGTTTTGGTTGTTGTTGTTTTGCTTTCGTTTGTTGGTTGGGTTTGTAAAAGTGCGCTTTTGGTATTTGTTGTATTTGGGCGCACTTGAATCAAATGATTGTGCCAAAATGTCTTATTGCCAAATAGCAATAATTGTTAAGGTTAAGTGGCTGGCTGGTAGGTTGGTTTGTTGTTTGGTTGATTGCACAATGGCCAACAGTCTCTTGACCATTAAAATTGGATTCAAATTTCGAATAGCGGCTTCTATTGCGCAAAACAAAACGCCCAACGCAAATTGTGAATTACAGTCTTGACAATTTCACTTAACGGCAATTAATTACCACTCGTAACTCGCTCTTTTCTCTCGAAGCACGATCGTTTAATTGAGTTTATAGCACAAAATGAAAGCGCGCTTAACTTAACACACAATTATCAAAATTTACACAAATTTCGAAATTATAATTTAATTGTAATTTTGCGAGCACTAAATGAGGAGTACTTTGACCAGGTTTGTGTTTTGCTCGAATTGCTTCGATTTAATTCAATTCAAATTGTTTCGATTCGTTTTGTTGGTGATTTTGCTTTTACTTTTTGCTTTTGGTTTTGCTTTTGCGTTTGCTTGCTGCCACGTTCGCTGCTCGAGCGCAAATAAACGTTGCTGGCGCTGTGTCTGTAACTGATATACTCTCAGTCGGTCTAACGCTGACGCTGACTGAGACTGCGACAGCGACTGCGACTGCGGCTGCGACTGTGGCTGCGTTCATGTTAGCAGCGACTGCGACTGCAACGCAGGCCCGTTTTGATTTTTGGGCTTGTCGCTTTGCGGTTCTTGTGAAAGGACAAGGCTTTGGGCCCTAACTGTGGCGGACTTATGGCCCTTATGACTTAATTAGCGCCATTTTTCTCACAGCTTAACATACTAATTATATGCTGCCTAAGAAATTGCAACGTAGAAGAGTTGTTATATTTTTTTTTATCAGTTTTTATATAGACTGAGAATTTTGTAGTCGAGCGAAGTCAAGCGTGAACTGGAGAACAAAACGTATTTCCTTATGTCACTCTATATATATATAAACACAAGCTATTAGCATTAATTATTATTATTTATTTTTAATTGATTAATTTAGCAACTGGAACAAATCTTTGCAATTCTCTTTAATTCTTTTGTGGACAAGACAAGATTAATTTGCACCTAATAAGATAAAACTCTGCATTGATCCAACGATTTCTCCCATCTTTCTCCCAAATGTTCTCTCCAACTATGCTTCACAGTTTCGCAATTCTCTTATGTTTATCTAAATCAAAATTTAAAATTTTTTATGATTATTTTTGATTGAACTTTGCTCTGTTCTGATTGATAATTGAATTTAGAATAGCATTTTTAGCGGTCTCTCTCACGTGTTCTTTTAGTTTAAAAATAATGTCATAAAATTGACACTTGGCACTTGAGGAAATCCAGTCGATAGGCGCACAACTGATTAAAGCCCTCAATGTTACAGGCCTTATCAGTCTGAAGAACATAATTCTTTTAGCTGATTAACGGTAAGCCATATTGCTGCATGACTGCGAAAGACCTCATAATTCTCGCACTCGCACAATATTTGATTGTGAAAATTGACTTTCCATTGTTGATTTTTTTTTTATAGTATTTTCTTCCACGTTAGCCACGCTAATGGGTTATGCATGATGGTCGCTTATCACCTTACAATTTTCACTTTTCTCGCAAAAATTTCGCTTGGCCCTGTTTGGCTTTAATATTGATTATCATTGCATATTAAAGTTATTCAAATGGTTAATAGGGTGCTTATAAATACCCACAACACCCACAGAGAAACCTTGTCATATTTATTTCAGGCTCGAGCAACAGTTCCAAATTATTGACAAAACAAATGACAAAAACAGATGAGTAAACAAAAACAAATATATATACATATATAAAAAAAAAGCAAAACAAAACAGATGAAAATATTTTACCGCGCACTTTTTTCCAAACAGATGTTTTATTTACTCCCAAAAAAAAAACAACAAAAACAACAAGTCAAAACAATTCAGGTTGGCTTTTTATAATGTGAACGAACATAAAAAGCGGTGCCAAAATAAAGGCAAATAAAGATTCGCACAAATGATGTGAAATTATTCAAATTGCTGAGACTACCCAGAATTGTGTCTAACATTTAAAATCTGATCTGAGTTTGTAGCTTTAAATTCGCTTCGCAATTTCGCTTTAATTTTAAATAATAAGATGTCAATGCAAATCTCAAATCAAATGACTAATCAAATCACAATATAATTGTAAGAATTTAACGTATCGAATCGAAGTCTAAATCATTCCATAACCTTTTTGTTTAAGAATTTTGACTTCAAAACGAATTCCTCATTTTAGCCGCTTAGATGACATTTGTGATTAGAAAACTTAAGAGGAGTTGAAAACAATTTCAGTGACGTAATTTTGGGCAGTTTGACAAATACAAATTTAGCACTCGCAACTTTGGAGCAATTTAATTAATTTCCTTATTGCCTAAAATAAAAAAGCAGAAATGGGTATTAAATGTCTTTCAAATTTTATATTCATTTTTTGTTTTTTTTTTTTATATTTACATCAATTTTCCATGCAGCTTTGGCTAATAAATCAAGAGAACCATTTTGGAACTTCTTGGAACTTATTAATATTCATTTTAAACCAATAGAACCATCTACAGAAATATGTACTAATATCAAAAAATGGATTAAATATAAAAATATTTTGAAGTAAGTTTTGTTAATGTCTTAAGAAAAGTATGCTTTGTATTATTGTTAATCTTAATCACCTTAAGTTAAGTTAAACTAGTCTACAAGTGCACTTGCAAGATTACAATCAATATAAAACATTTACAACTTGGCTAAAAATTAGTTAAAATTCAGTCAAGTGCACAAAGCTAACAAAAAAGATATAAAAAATTAAATCAACACATTCAATTTTACAAATAGTCATTCAATAAGCGAAGCTTTTGTTGGTGACATTGAAACTGATATTGAAGCCAAAGTTGTTGGCCAAAATGATGGCTCTAATTGCGCGCTTCCAGACGAGAAATGTACCACAATATCTAAGATTGTTGTTGTTTGGCCCAATGATTTACAGTTATTGAGTGAATTGGCCAAAAATTGGCAGGCAATAAACGCACATGAGTCAGTACAAATCGAGCCATGAAATTGCCAAAAAAACAAAAATAATACATCAAAATTGATCGAAAATTAAAAAAATTGGTTCAGTTTGTGGTTAAGTCAGGTGGGTCTGGCTTGGAGGAGCGTGGAAAGTGGCACGTGCAATTGTATGGCCCATTGAGTTATGAGCTTCATTAATTTGCTCTATCCACACACACACACACATACACTAACACACACTTGTGTATATAGCCAAATAAAGGTCAATGTCGCCATCGGCGTCTCAATGCTGAGCTGCAGCTTTGACACTTCAGAGCGCAGCTTCAACTTCATCCATCAATCTTTGTACGGCAACTGTTTCTTTGCCAGAGCCCAATGCGTGAATCGAGTTGAGTCACTTTCAATCCGTATCCGAATACGGGTCCCGCCTGTCCCTCTAAGCGTCATACACTTGTACAAAACATTGATAAAATTAAGCAAATCTTAGAAAAGGTAGATTTCTAAATTTACATAAAAAAAGGTACAAATAAAATTAATAAAATACTTTTTATGAAATTGATTTAAATTAGAAATATTATGTCTGGTTTTTTTTTACAATAAAGTAGCTATAATCTTATCCTGCATAAATCACTTATTCTAAAATAATATATATATTTTTTTTAATTCAAATCTGAATCAATTTTAAGTAGAGCATATAAATACAAAAGTAAACATTTTTTCAAAGTAAATTTTTATATTTTTAATTTTAAAGCAATTCTATTTCAATTCAAGATATTTTAGTAGGTCTGCACATATTTTTCAGAGTGTATTTTGCAGTCTCATGTCCCCTCTCCCATAATGGCTATGAGCAGCGATTTGTACCTAATACTTATACCTATATGCATATATATATATAGATATATATATATAGATATATATATAGATATATTTTGAGCAAAATGTATGAGGTGTATCCACACTTGTGTTTCAATAAGGCCGCTGCTTGCGGCTAAAATTCAACGTTTTGTTGGTTTTTGGCCAAATGCTTATTTTGCGTTTTTGACTTGTACATTGCAGTCACCGCTGATCTTGTCATGGACTATGACTAACAGTTACTTCAAGCCACAAGTGTTGTCGTTATTGTTGACTAAATGATATTTCAACTTGACACACGCATATCGTGGGAAATTCTCCAAACAACCCCCAAAAATATATATATTTTTGATGGGGGCGTATGGCAAAGACTCAACAATGCAAATATATATATGTATATATATATATATATTTGTCACGACTTGGCCATTGAAACTGGCACAATTTACGCATTTGGGCATTTTACAAGCTCTACAATTGAAAACAGTATTTATTCAAAAAACATTTTAAACAGATTATTTCATTATGAACTTAACTGCAAATTAGCAAAATAAACTTTAGTTTTCTATAAGCGATTATTGTTAAACTTAAAATTAATTATCTTAAGATAAATTTCTATCAGTGTATGAAGATCGATTTGTTCTGCCGGTTTGTGCATCGTCTTGGGGCACTTCCTGCCAGCGAGGCGCGTGCGAAACTTAAATTTCAGGCAATTAACAATTTGTGTTTTTTTGCTTTTGCCGTTTTTTTTCTTTTGCCAGTTTTTGCCGCCAACACTTGAGTGCCAGCAGAATGAAATAAATAGAAGAGAATTGATTGACACACTCAAGTGCGTGTGTATTTTTGGCTGTTGTGTTGGCCATTTGCTGTTTATTTAATTGTTGTATAAAATACTCGTATTTGCTCAGCCAAATACCAAGAAGAATTACTCAAATTTGTTTTTTTCTTTCTATTTTGCTAGTTAACTTTTTGCACGCTGCCAGCTTTTTTGTAATTTGGGCACGGCTGCTGCAAAAAAAAAACTTGTACGTGTTTCAGTTAAGAGCCCATTAGCATCGAAATCGAAATTGTGGTTAATGGGCATGAGAACATTAAGTGAAAAAAAGCGCAATTAATGAAAATATGTTTGCTGGCTGACTGATAAGCGACAGATTTGTTAATCTTGCTAACTTGGCCAGAACTGTAGCCAGAAACAACTGACGCTGCATGCAAATTTCAATTAGCTTCCGCAGTGTAATTTCAATTCGAACTTTTACTTAATTCGCACTTTACTTAAGTTAATTTGCTTAATTGATTGACCCCCTTCAGGGTTGTACATCCGACTATTCATTTGTTATTCCCGTCACAAGTCGTTCACATCCCCACCACATGTGTGGTTAGCCTCAAAGCTTACCTAATCCTCGCCACAACTCATAGCTGTATGCAAAAATAATGCCCTGTCATGCTGAGCCTCTTAAGTTCAAGGACAACAATAGTCCTGGCACTCCAACTGGGCGTTGTTCAAGTCAAAATGTCAAATGTCCCTTCGCCGACTCATAAATTTGAATAATGAAAAGTCAGCTTGAGGCTTGTGAATTATTTTACCCTTGTTGTGGGTAGGTAAATTTCCTCGTAAAGCTAGCAATCCATTCCAACAGCTATATCCATCATACTATTAAATTTATATATCTTTGATCAGTCGAGTCGACTTAAGCTTAATGTGTCTGTTTTTATGTAAACTGGCTGAAATTTTAAAATATATGTGACCGAATCGGAGCACTATATCATATAATAGACTTTGGAAGAATCAGTCAAAAGATGATTTCAATGATGTAGTATTGATATATCTTTGTGACTATAAATTTGTACAAATATAAAATGTCGATTATCAAGCAATACGTGAATTACTAATAATTTTAACTTATATTATTTTAAGCTCCGCAATTTATTCAAAGGTTTCACTTATTCTACATAAAAGAATATAAATATTTTACTTGGATACTTGCATGTTATATTTCTACCAATATTGTTAAGAAGCTGCAGGGTATTTAAAAAATGCCTTCTCGATTTTTTATATTTTGTCTTTATGAGTAAGCTGACGTTTTGCTGATTCTTAGTACAATTTTCTACAAACCTGATAACGTTGTGGAATTAGTAATTAAATCTACATGTAACATATGTTTAAGTCCCAAAATCGCTAAACTACATTTCTAAAATTCCAATTTGATTTATTTCAATATTAAAACAAGCATAGTTTGAGCAAAGCAAAAAAAAACTTGTAATGGTTTCGAAAAACTCGAATTTATTTCTTGCAATTCGAAGTAATTAAAACAATAAAATAGCCGAGACGCAAACCAATTATAATTTATGATGCCTCATAAAAGTATGCCACAGTTCATATCGCATTTATTTGGAGTAAACTTTATATTTTATTAAAATTAAAAAAAAAAACTCCTGAAACTTTGCTTAAAGTTTGCCTATTCATTTTAACTAATCGTTTATAGATATAATTTAAGATATTCACATGACTATTTTGTATGTATTTCTCTTGTCTGCTTTGTTTATTTGGAAAAACACACATTTATCTAACTACTTCTCTGACGTCTGAACCAAACTGAAATTCAGCTATAAGCAGTGGCAGCAATTAGCCGCATGTCATGGGACTTGGACTTCGTAGTCTGAAATCCGATCGCCTTCCAAATCACACCCACACCTATTCACATGATCACCGTTATAATTGTTGATGAGGGGCCGTAAAGTAAATTGAAAGTGACAACCTTAACAATATAAGTACGGAGCAAAGAAATCAGTGTTTAATTATACGTCATGCCACAGTGGAAAAGTTCGAGCTGCAGTAAATTAATTAAAAAATCAAACCCACTGTTCGAACTGTGTTTGGTTTTCGTTTGCGGCATGATAAGCGACATGAAAATTGCACAAAATTAAAAGCGGCCGGTGGGCAACTCATGGAAACTTTTACGCAAGAGTCACGCGAGAATCGGGTCTTTGGGGTGTTGTACCAATTTTTATATACCTGTTTTTTTTTTTTTTTTATTTGCACCAATAAATGGTTAAATATTTAAACAGATCATAAAACAACAGAATGAATGTGTGTACATGGCTGATTGCACATGTTTATTTACTTACGAATTGGAAGTAATTGCGCGACGCTCGCGTCACAATTGACGTATCACACATTGATCATGGTGGCATCGCTAATTTCCCAACACACCTCCCACTTTTGCGTTATCCAAGTTAAGCTCACATTTTGATAAGAATTACAGCATACAACAACAACACAGCTTCTCCTTGGCACGCGTTCACATCTCTCACAAAAGCTCTCTCCGCGCTCTACTTACTTTTCAAGCCTTGCTCCTCGTCGTATATTTTCCCGCTCGTTTGCAACTCTCTGCTAATTACATCGACTGACTTCGCACAGTGGAATGAGCAATTTACATGTTTGTTCATACAATTAACTTTAATGCGAGCAAAATATTGTACTTTTACTAATACAACTGTTGCAGGCAGGAGACAAACCAATAAGTTTATGCTATATAAACTATTAAAGCTCAAATTATAGAGAATATTCACAATAGCAATTCTATAAGTAATTTTGGCTTGCATATTCTATTAAACCAAAATGTTTTATAGTCAGATCGGTCTTCTAAAGTGCGTTACAAACTGCACAATCAAATGTGGTTGCATACCCTGATCCGCTTAAAAGAATGTATAGTTATCTTATTTTGACTCCGTTAAATTTAGATTAAAAAAAAGTTTAATAGTAAAAATTCTACACATTCTAAATTTAGTAAACTCACATAATATTACTTAACACTTGAAGCCTTTAGACGCATGTATGTTTTGGCATACTAATCGCAATTTCAAGTACCTGACAGCAACAATAGAAAACAAATCATATTTTTTACAGCTAGCTGACTTAAGTCGGTACTTCACGGTTAACAGCCCGAAACAAATTAAGATTCTGTTTTCTCGCGCAGATAAAACTGATAAGAGACAAGTACATATATTATATAATCACAAAATAAATAAAACCGCAACTTTATGATTAGAAAAATAATATTTTTCGACTATAGACATAACTCAATTTGACACTTTCATTGATTCTATATAAAGTTAAATACAATAATAGTATTTTTGACTATAGACATTTTCACTTATACTTGGACATTAAATATTTTCTAAGCAAAAAAAAATAAAAAATAAGCACTTTTAATTAGCTGTGAAATGCACTCAAATATATAATTTTAAATATTTGACTATAAAGAATTGAAAAAGTCCACTGTGCGAAGCATTGCGCTGCTTATTTTTTTTTGTTCTTTTTATCGTCTTCAAAGCTTTGCAGGTTTTGTGGCGCGCAGTGTTTGTTGTCGAGTCAAAGTGCGCGGATCACAAACATTGATCGCTCAGAGGGAGAAGGAGAAAGACTGAGGAGCAAATAGAAATATATTCCTGCGAAATTAGTTAATGTGTTCGGTTTACTCTGTGCGTACTGTTTTATTGTTGTACAATTATTGAAAAGGTGTCAATTATTGCACCAAAGGTGTCAACCAGCATATTATTCAAAATATTTCACTGAAAAGGTAAATATGTCAATTAACAAACCAATATAAATACAGTTAAATACTTGTTGGTTGCTTTCAACTGTACTTTGCAATTCTTTTGATTCCCTTTTATTTACCTCTGTTTACTTGCTGTTCTTTTAAACATAAGCATAACATGTCAATCAAAGAAACATGTGTTATAAAATATCAAAAGGAAAAGAAAACAATTAAATATATAAATGAATATGTTAGGTGAAAATACACAAATAGACAGATAAGAATTACTAAGAATATGCTGCCAAAAACAATAAAAAAAAATTAAAAAGTCTAGCAGAGCATTAAAATTTTGTTAACAAATTACGCTATTTATGTAAATATAGATTTATATATATTTCACTTATTTTTAAGAGCGCCGATGCGTGAAATGATGCGAACAAATGTTTGAATAGTCACATTGTAACTATATATGTATATTCATAACAAAGTTGAGCTCTATTGTGTAGCTAATTAGGGCCTCAAATCACTAGGCTTCGTCTATATTACATGAACAAATTAATTTAAAATTCATACATATGGTTTTTGAGGTTTTGAGGCAACATTACTTAATCATTCTAACTCTATGAATGAATTTTTTAATTTATTTAGAGTCTCTGACGCCAGTTGATGTACGAAGGATATAGAACATCTGACGAATCATATAAAAATGTTAATCTTAAGTTTAAGTGAGTTTTATTTATATTAAAGTGACGATGATGATATCAACTGTTGTTATGTAGAGCAATGCAAGCGATAATATCAAAAACATTTCGTCTACCGCAAGAAATGGGTTGTTTGCGGCTGATCTCAAATACATCACTTTTATATATATTTATATATATATATATGGAAAGAACTGCTAAATTGATTAAAGTCATCCGCCATTAGATCAGCTCTGTAATTTAGGTGACTCCTACGCTTGGCCGCTTGTCTCGTTTTTTAAAAGAAAATAAAGTACTTAATTTTTTATAACAACAGAAAAAAACAGCAAAAAAAAAAGACTTGAAAACCAAAAATATACATTTTTATTTAAAACTGAAAATTGTCTAGAATGTAGATAGATGTTTATTAACATATGCATTAGCTGACATCATTAAAAGGCATTGACTTGTCAAATATATATATAAAAGTGAATTACCTCGTCTGAAAATATACTTGATCAAATGCAATTTATGACTTATTTATTTAAATATTCGTCATTGAAGTTAACAACAGTTCATTAACTTTTATGTGACTGTTTCCGTGTAAAAATGTAATGTGTGAATACTTTTATATTAATTAAAGAACGCAACTTGTAATCGAATATTTGCAATCAGTTTTTGTAGGTGTCAGAATGCAATTTAAATATTTCTTTATGTATTTTCAATTTTATTATTATACCTTTTGATGTTGTTGTTGTTGCTGCATTTTGTGGCGGCGGCGTCTTTTGTTGCATTGTGTGCAAGAATTCAGTTAATTTGTGTGTCTTTTTCGAAGCGTTTGTGCTAATTTGTTGAGCAAACATTTCGACCGAACGTACAATGGCAAATTTTGTGGCAAAAATCACGAACGAATTGCCAATACGAGATTATTACAGAATTATGGAAAATGACTTACGAAAACGTATTCTTTGGCTATACCCAGATTCTTGTTAATCATTCTGTATGATTTCATTTTTTGCTAAAACCAATCATTACCAGATAAGCGACTACTGATTATACATTTTTACTACAACTGGAACATGCTATCATTGTTCTTGTTGTTGTTGTTGTTGTTGTTATTCGATTGCCACTTCACAAATTCAAGTGTTAATTGTATTCTGAGGCAGGTGTTGGCTAAATCCGCAATAAAATGTTGCCTGGAATGCCGCTGGGGAATAATACTGTGTTTAATTGGGAGACTCATTAAATGTGTAATATGCTTCCATGTAATAAAGTAAGTTAATTAGATGCATCAAAATTCCATTACTAGCTGCAGTTAGATGATTAATATTTTTTTTTATATGTGAAAATGAGAAATGTCTTTGAACAAAACAAGTTTGAAATTTGTGAAACTTGACTTGTTAATCTCAGGCCATAAATCAAAACAAAAAAACACTCCAAGCGAATTCGTGTTTTGATTTTATTTAAATTTTATGTTCACACATAAAGATCGATTAGCAATAAAACATAAAATTGAAATTTAATTGTATTGCCGATTACAAAACCTGTTCCAATGTGAGTCAGAGCAAAACGAGAACAGTAACAAATCAAATTTTATGTTTTATGATCTCAGAATTGACGTATGTTGTAAAGCAGTCAAAAGTTGTAGGTGCGGCTCAATAGAGCCTGTCAATTAAATTAAGATATATTTGTCAATTCACGAAATAAATTTATTGCGAACCACAAACAAGATGTCACCGTGAACCTTTATCTATTAAGAGACCAGCCAACAAACAATTGAACTCGATATAGATATATCGGACAAAGAACTCAAAATCATTCACATGATATTGATTTATGGGCACTGGGAAGGAATCGATGAGTTGAGGAACGAGTTCATTTCTAGGTTATTCAGTAGTCATGATCAAGATCTAATTTTTATTAGTTAATGATGTCAATAAAGTGATTTTAAACAAACTAATTTAAATACATTTTTATTCTCTTTTGTTTGTATTTGATTTATTTGTTTATATATATTTACTGAAACTTTTATATATCTTAACCAAAAATAGATAAAATAAATTGAACACTGATTAATGTTAGGCCTTTTAGTTTAGAATAAATAGAATAAATAAATAGTTTCAATAGTTGCCGTTGGTAATGTTTTTGTGTCTGGTGATGTGCGGGGGCATGGCCAACTGCTTATAGCCCATTTTTGGGCTGGCTGATTGCTCTTGACCGCGTTGCGTTCTGGCTAACAGTTGTGCCAAATACGTTGGCAGCTGTAAACAGTGGTTCTGGCCATAGACAGCCAGCCAGTTAGCCAGTTGAGTAATTGCCTTGGCCAACTACAACTAAAAGTCGTTGCTAATCCCCAGAATCATGTGGCACGCGGCAGCCCAAGTTTTGTTGTCTTAGCCAATATTTGCTATTTAATATCTATACAGATTTTATGACCTAATTTGGCAAAAAAAATGTGTTTGTAAATATGATTATTTATTTGTATCTTGAGCTAATCAATTTGATAATTAAAAACTTAAGACTTTAAGTCTTTGGTAAGATTAAGTTCTAATTAAAACAATTCTTGAACTGTAATTTTACTCAGTTGAATTTTATTTAACTTTATGAACTATTTTAAAAAATCAGTTCAGTTTTGAACATTTTTTTGGATCTTAAAATTTAAAAACGTCGTCAGCTGAATTTATTACAGGTTTAACTCTAAATCTAATCTACTTAAAATCGTGTTTCGAATTTTAATTAAAGTATTTGATGTAGACCGCAAACTGTTCATAAAAATGTTGTTAGACATGTTGTTTTTTTGGTAAGACCTTATTTTAATCGAGTTAAAATCGTGCTTCCATTTTCAAACTAATCATGAACTATTGCTACAAATTTAAAGTTTATACAGAAATTCAGTATTTATACGAAAGTATTCACAAATATCTATTTCTTTTGCAAATTGCAACAATTCCTACAATGAAAAATTTGCAAACATTTTCAGGTAAAAATCTATTTTTAAAATACATTTTTAAAATGAAATCGTCTTGCTCCAAACTAACTATTAAATGCGAATAATTAATAACAATTTCTTGAGTCCGTTTAAAATGATTTATTTAATTACAATTCATATGAAACTGCTACGATCCAAGTTAATAGGCTGTTTGTGGTTGTCTATATTTGGCGATGGTATGGACTATGGCCAATTAGGTGCCATGTCAACGATGTCATTCAGCGGAAGTGGCTATCATCGTCGACTCTAATTTGACGCTCTTTATAAGTGTGGGCCCCGTCCAAGCATTAACCAATCCCGCGGCTCTGCCTAGTCTCGACTGGTTGACTCGTCTCATAGTCATGCCCGTATTAAGAGCTGCATTCAAATGCGGTCATCGTTCACTTGAAAGTGGTCAACTCATGTTTGACAATTGCTCACTTCCAACTTGAGTGCATAATTAATGGTCTGGGATTGATGGACGTGCCACTTGTTTCTTTCAGTGTCTGTGTGTGTGTTTTGAACTCATTGTCTGGCTAATCGTCACCTGCAGAAGATGGGCAAATACGAGTACTCGCTGGGCCTCAATGAGTTCAAGTCGAAGGATCTGCGCCTCTGGCAGGCGCTCATCGCCGAATTTGTTGGCAATCTGATTTTGAACTTTTTCGCCTGTGGCGCCTGCACCCAGCAGGAGGATGGCACCTTCAAGGCTCTGGCCTTTGGTCTGGGCGTCTTCATGGCCATTACTGTGAGTGGACTTGTTAACCTTACTTCACATTACGTTAATAAAATTTATAATATATTTTATTTCAGATCATCGGCCATTTGAGTGGCGGACATGTTAATCCTGCTGTTACCATTGCCATGTTGGTAGCAGGCAGGATTAGTGTCCTTCGCGCTGTCTTCTATATTGTGTTCCAGTGTCTGGGTGCCATTGCCGGCACAGCAGCTGTCAAGGTGAGTTGGTGATTTAATTAAAAAATATATGCATAATGAAAGAAAGAATTTCCTCTTCTGCTCAGAAATATCAATCAATCAACTCAGCAAATTTGTAATTTAATGAATCAAAAACTGAATTTATTATCTTAATTTTAATTTATTTAACATTTTTCATTCAAAAATTAAACGTTTCTGAGTCTAGATGTGAATTATCACTTTTAGAATGCAATTTCTTAACTAGCCTAACTCATTTTTTGGATTGTTGTACTTATTTTCAGATCCTGCTCGACTCGACCTATCACAATGGATTGGGCCACACTAATCTGGCACCAAATGTCACTGAGCTGCAGGGATTTGGCATTGAGTTCTTCCTCGGCTTGGTGCTTGTGTTGACCGTGTTCGGTGCGTGCGACGGCCACAAGCCGGACTCGCGATACACTGCTCCGCTGGCGATTGGCATGTCGGTCACCTTGGGCCACTTGGGCACAATTAGCTATACGGGCGCCAGCATGAATCCCGCACGCACACTGGGCACCGCCTTTGCCACCGACAACTGGAACGCCCATTGGGTGTACTGGGTGGGACCGGTGCTGGGCGGTGTAACAGCTGCCCTGCTCTACACCCAGGTGCTGGAGGCCAAGGCGCCAGCGAATCGCAACGAGAACGCTGAGAAATATCGCACACATGCCGACGAACGTGAGGTGAGAGCATTTGCGGCTTGGCATGATAAGAGTTTCTATTGAAATCGCACACTCAGACAACACACACTCACACACACACATACAAACACTCATACTCATTGTAAATACCATATTGAAACTGCATTTAGCCAAAAATTGGATTTCATTAAATATTTCAATTCCGTTTCACATTTCACACAGCTGCGCAAACTGGAAGGATCTCGCGACTTTGCCTAAGAGCGGAACACACATTGCTCATATTCGCTGATTATTGTAGCTGCAACATCACCCACACAAAAACACATAAACACATCAAGGCAACTCGAGTCCTGCGAGTCCAATTCAAATGCTCACAAGAATTGAAATGGAATATGCGATGATTGAACTACCTTGTCTTGATTCCGTTTCGTTATTATCTTGAATAATTTATGCATATTACATGTTAATTTTTGTATGTACAATGTATTTATGTATTTATTTATGCGAAATCATTTTTATAAACTAATACCTGTTAAATATAAGCTGTGCCTAACACACACAAACACAAAAACACACACATAAACTCAACAAACTGTTTTCTACACTCGAGTTCAAAATAAAAAGTAAATACAAAGTAAAATAAAAACTTTCGAAGGATTTTTTAGGGAGAAATTTGAATAAAGAACCGTTGAAAAGCTCATCGCGTAAGCTTTGTGCGGCATTTAAGAGCACTGCATACTATTGGCGCCAGAAGCTTAACAGTTGAACACACACACACAAACACAGAAATCGCACAGTCAAACAGTGTTTGAAAATAGCCAGGGAAAAGAGAGAGAGAGAAATGCGCCGAAGTCGCGAGAAGCGTAAGGAAAATAATAAGTTTGGCGCATTGCCTCAGTTCAGTTGATGTTGTTGCGTGTTGGCTGCTTAGTTAGCATAAAAGATACAACCTCCCACGTTCGTCGCTCGACATTTGTAACGAAACGATAAATAACTAAACTAACAAAGCTCACACAAATCGCACAAGGAATTTGTTAAATTAAATATATATCTATATAGATATATACAAATCAAGTGAATAATAAATGCTTCTATAGCTATTCAAAGTTTAACGTTGTGTTCTGTGTGCTGCAAACAAGCCAAACCAATCAATACGAAACAACAAAAAGTAAAGCCAACAATCAGCCTTGTTAACGAAAAAAAAAAAATAAAATAAGTTGTAAAAAAAATAAATCGAGAATGTCACCCGCAACGGCAAAAGAAAACGGGAAAAAAAAATGCGAGCATAAATTGCATTAGGTTCTGAGTTGGCCCACTTTGGTCGGTGCTAAATCGATTTCTACTTACATATTATGAAACAAACACCTGCGCGTGACCTCTGAGAAGGCCTGCAGGACAGTGTAAACGGCAGACGACCAGTGTTGAATCAGTGTTTTATACACATATATATATATATAGGTCCTGTGGCTAGTGCAAAAAGGTAATTAAACTTTCATATATCTGCCATCTAATATGTCATAAAAAAAACATAAAAACAGAAGCAAAAAGTTAATTTCAGCTGCAGCTGCGTGTAAGAAAGGGAGCCATAAGGAACACGCAGCCACGCTAGCTGTGAAAGAGCGAGAGCAAGCAACAAAGTGAGCCACGAAGAGAGCGAGAGAGAGTGGACTGTCAGTGCGTGCGTGTATGTTGTTTACATTGTCTCTCTTTGCTCTATTTTCCTTAGCCCTCGCTCGCTCCCACTCTCCGTCTGCCTATCAGCTGTGTGGGACTCTCTTAATAACCGGCAATAACAAACACTTAACTGCACTAAACAATTAAAGCACTTTGCTAATCATACGCTTCGCTAAATATTTACTAACGTATCCCATAGCTGCCACTTATTAGATGCTTGCAGCCAGACACACACACACTTGTTGCCCCATAAATCAAACGCTGTCTGCTGTCTAATAAAATACAACAATCCATCGAATCGATAGAACAATTCTGAGGGTCTATTTAAAGCTTAAGCCTTAACCTAAAAAGTGTCAATAAAATAAATGTGCGACATTCTTTTGGTCTTCTTCGATTTGTCTGTTGACACTTTGCCAAAGTTAGTTTGAAATTTGCAAAGAATCTTATGCTAACCACAATTCGAAATAGATGGTACACATGTCTATTGACTGCATAATTTACATACATATAAATAGATATATATATATATATTCACTTTCATTGAACTCACACACTCAAATGACTTGTCACACACTCGATTTGACATCGGTGGCAGCAGCAGCAACAGCCCTGACTTGGGTCTCTCACACATTGACCTAGAACACATATTAGAGGTTACCAGTAGCTATTATTAGTTCACTATGCAAACATAAATACATATATGTATTGGTATATATATATCTATATATATGCATATATAATCATATACAAATATATAAATATGCTCATGGTAAGGGCATGTGAAAAGGAAATTTGATAATAATCGTATTGTCATTCGGGCTAAATTAATGGCTTATAAATGTGTCTAACTAACTGAATACATATTAGTCTAGACCATATTTGTTCATGTGTTAATTTGTTTATACTGTCTTCAAGCTATATTAAACTTGTTTAACTAATAATCAGCAGCGTATTTAGAACTCGCTTGCATGAAAATCCATTTCTCGTTTCATTCAATTTTCGTGAAAAAAATATGTTTATTTTTACATTTTCAATTAAATCACCCACACAAAACACATGCTTCCACGTCAATTTAAATATATATTTAAATCTAATACTAAATATTTCATTCGTTTGTGGCACACTTTGCTCGGCAAAAGCAATTTACTTTTAATATCAACAATACGGAATTGAATAAAAATTGTTTACTCTTTGGCGAAATTCAAGAACTTAATGAGTTAATCAGTTAATTGCTTGCGGAATGAGAATAGATATAGTTCAATTATTTATATAGATATATCTTCTCGTTTGCAGTTAGCAAGATGACGTTATAACCAGGAAGTTATGAAGTTGAATCGCTTCTATGCCGAAAAGGCCTTTTAAACTTTCACGCAGAATCATTATCAAATCGAGGTACTCCACATAAATATATATATATACAGTATATATATGTTTGCATAACTTTATATGTTGCTTACAGAAGTGCGGATTGAGCCTTGCAGACAAGATGTGGACTAAAGAAAATGCAGCCGCAAAAGGGCTGCTCACCTTGGCAGGTAAGAAATCGCTGTTTAGGCCAAATGCGTTAATGATTTGTGTATTAATGTAACAAAAAAAAAAGAAAACAAAGCAGCTGCTTTATGGGCACCCATCGCATTTTATTAGCTCAATCGAATCGACAGGAAACAAAACAAAGCCCACACCGAATATTGTTTATGATTCAGATTCTAGTTATACAAAATTGCACAACGGCAGTTCATAATTTGTATTTTCACAATTAATCGTGGACCAATATAGAATGTGTGAAGTGTACAAAAATAAACGGACAATCTCTTGAGATATATATATATATATATATATATATATATATATATATCAGCGGCATATCCATATTCACAGACAGACAGCCTCAGCGAAGTGCGATGCGACATGCTAATAAACAAACGAGAAAAAATCGCACAACAACAATAAAAAAACAACAAATATTTAAACATTTTAAAGGGCATATTGAGTGCGTAGAGTACGGATTATTTGTTATTATCAATTAGCTGAAATCTATTTCAATTGATTAAATTTATTTTACTATTTATTTTCTCTATGTAAAACAAATAAAAAATATGTAATAAAAATTATACAAAAAAGTTATTTTGGCATTGGCAAAATTCGGTACGGCTGATAATTGTTTTCCAAGTAAGTTTTAGTTTCGTTCCAGAATTTTTGCGTCGTTTGTTTCTGTTTCCGTTTTGCATATGATTTTAATTTTTTTTGAATACGTTTTTGTGTTTGTGCTAAACAAATTGTGTATATTATTTAGTTATGTACTCGTACTAAAAAACAATTTTAAAAAAATTACATTTTCTCCGGCTAGCCAAAAGCTTAAACCACCCTTGCAGTAGATTTCAGTAACTGCTACAAGTTTCCAATTTTTACCTACTTTTGGCTGACCCAAATCAAGTAAAAAGTAAAGCAAAAAAGGGGTAATTTTCTGCCTTTTCATCTGCAATTAAGTCATCATAACAAGCCATATAAATATAGTAAAAAAGAAATAAAAATCGCTCAAGTTCATATATATGCATATAGCTATAAATTAAGTATAATTAAAGCATAAATTTCAATTTTAGATACTCTGCAAGGGTGCATAGAGCAGATCTAAGGCTAAAAAAAAATCCACCCACAACCCATGTAAAAAAAAACTACTCTTAAATGAAACATGAGTTAAGATTTGGTTAAGTTTTTGTTGGTACGTTTCGACTACTCTGTACTGAGAGTCGTCCTTAGACAATTTGGCCATATTTCAACCAAGCAACCAACCAATTAACACACACCCACACACACACACACGTGTCCTGCATTTTGAGAGTGCGATTGCCACACAAAAATGTGTCGTCCCGTTCTCGCATCATGTTTTGCATATATTGTTGTAAAGTGAAAGGAAAGAAACACTGTAAAAATGCATTAACAACAACAAAGTATAAATCTGTATAGTTATATATATATAAATATAAATCTGTAAGCGTAACTGTTTCACAAAAAAAAAAACAAAAACAAACTGTGTGTGTTCAAAACTTCCCATCCTCCAACAGCTGCTCTTTCACTTTCACTCTCTCACTATTTTTCTCTTTGCCTTTCCCTCTCTTTCTGTCTATACTCGCTAATTATGCTCGTAGGTGAGGTTTTCCTAACTGTGTGTGTTTTTTATTGTGTGTGGCGCTGATCCCTTACACACCCTCCCGCGCCCAGAGTTTTTATAAAGTCCTTTCCGGTCCAAGTCCTTTCCTTTCGGGCATCCATAGCCAGTTGCCTTGGAATGGGAAAACGGTTGATGATCTGTCCTAAAAAAAATATAATTTTGCCTAACAAACTGCTCTTAATTTGATAAATGTTTGCTTGATCAAAACTACAACTACAAAAAATTAAAGCAAACATATTCAAAATCAATTTAAACATCTGATTTCCAAACAATTCTCATTCCATTTGCTGACTGATGATGTTAATGCCGGATTCCATTTTATCTGTCTTATTTGGCCCTTTCCCCGAGAACCATTTTCATGCAACTGTTGAACTTCATTTATCATCATCCTGTGTTCTACTTTGCTCTTCCTTTTATTGTTTATTTGCAGCCATATTTGGATTTCTGACTTTCGTATGGATTCCATCAGCCTCAGCCGAATGTCAAAGTATGAATCCATTGATCCTCTCTGCCTATATACAAATGCTTAAATATAAATTATTTATAAAATAACCTTTTTGCAAACAAGAAAAAACCAAACCAAACCAAATCAAACCAAACAAAACCAAAACAAAAAAAGAACTTAATTAAATTATTTAAAAAAAAGAAAACACACACAAAAGTCATGCATAATTATTATGTATATTCTAAATGTGACATTTTTAATTGGCCTCAACTTAAACTCAACTGAACGAACACAAATATTCAATCCCGAACGTATTTCCTTATCGGCATTATGTTCCCAAAAAGGCTCGCTGATTACTCAATGCAATTTGACTATAAATGTTTTTTCGATATACCTACTAAATTTACTCTCAGCCCTGCCCATTCTCTCTTTTGATTTATGCCATTACAAAAAAAAGCTGATTGCCCTTCAGACTCATAATTCATAATACTTGACAAGCAAAAATATATATTTAATATTTAGCACAAATTAATTGTGTTTAAGCCAGGCTGTCAAACCGAAAGCGTTAAGCGTAGTAAGCCAAAACCAATCAGGCATCTGAAGCAATATTCCATTTAAATTTTAATTAAATTAACAATTAATTACCGATAAAATAAAATAAAAAGAAAAAACTAAAGTTTGACAATCTGGCTTAAGCTATTCATATTTGAAGACCCCCCTCAAAAAAATAGAAAACTTTCTAATTGACTGTTCGCCTCAGCTGGCACGAAAAGGATATTCACATGTCCTTCCATTTGCTCAACCACAAATTGTTTGATTTCATGACGCCATCCTTATTCTTTGTCTACTTTGCAACAACTATTTATCTCTTCTATATGTTTCTCTGTATGTGTGTATGTTGTGTATGTATGTGTGTGTGTATGCCTTTTGAATTCAATGTGTATATTATAAGCAATATTATATGTCCTCAAAAAAAAAAGAACATATTTTTATTACAATTTTTTTAATTGCACGTCCTGTTTTTTGCACTTTAGAATCAGTTTGTTTACTTTCTTGAAGCACATCAAGTTAGTCACTTTATTTTGAAATTATTTGAAAATTTACTGAGCTGTAATATTAAATTCAGATTATCACTGAATGTGACTTGATAATGTTAAAGCTTAACAAGATTACATGTAGACTTTTAGAAAGTCCTTTCATAATAATACACTCTTTAGTTTCCACCAATAATTCACGCGTAATTTGTAGATTTTCAGTCAGAATTATTTTGTTAACCACAAATTGTAGTTATTATAAAGTAGAAGTTGTGAAAACTATTTTATTTAATTATTTTTAGCAAAGTTTAAGTGTAATCCAAGTTAATTCCAGTCAGAACTGAACACTAATTGGTCTCTTAAAATGCAAGAAATATTCCAACAAAAAAGGCACATTCAGCATGTAAATTGAGGCAACTCTTAATTTATTTGTTTTTTTTTTAACTGCTTTTTCACGTTGACTGCATTTTGTTAGAGCCACTGCATGCTTGTCTCAATAATAATAAACTATTTGTAGTATATAACTGCTTTTGTATATATCAATTTACTATATATAATTATGTGTAGGTTCTTGCGATTGCCTGACTCTTAGTCGGGTAATTTTGATAAATTCAATTTAAAAACGCTTTACTGTTCCAATTGTAATATATATTTTGTGCTTTATACTGCAGCGCGTTCCATTTACTGCTACGAGTGTGATTCGTGGACGGATGCACGTTGCAAGGACCCCTTCAACTACACCGCCCTGCCGCGCGATCAGCCCCCTTTAATGACCTGCAACGGCTGCTGTGTGAAAATGGTGCGACATCAGAGATCACGTAAGTCTCAATGTTGCATCTAATGGAATTTGTTGGGGTTGTAAGAAACCAAAAGCGTAGTCAGATTGGAGATAGTTTATTAATAATTCCAGTCTCGTTTGAGATCGGTACTTAGTTTTTATCTATATAATTTACACATTTTAAATTTACAAAAGTTAAAATCCCAAAACACGATGAATAAAATTAAATAAATTTTCACTTGGATTTCTGGTTTCAAGTTTCAATCCATTAATCTCGGCTTAAATCCCGATCAATTAAATCACTGTCAGGAAACATGAAATTTTACTTCAGGTTCTGAATTAATCAATTTAATTGGATTTCAGTTCCTTTTCTGGTTTATGTCAGATTTATAAATACATAATCAAATTATATATATTAGGATCTTAAATCAGTAAATGTTATGAATAGATTTCAAATTTTTGCCAGTATTCGGTTTCGATATTTTTTTAATTCGATCTAAAAAAATATTGCTGTAAATAGTTATTAAATAAATCTTAGTTTTCAATTGATTAATTGAGGATAAGGCAGATTGAGTAAAATGGAAATGTGATAGAAGAGAGTTGGGGCAGGTGGGGGAGGTTTCTCAATTTGGTCCAATCAAATATGTATGTGTATTTTCTGTATTTTCTGTTTCTGCTCTTCTGTCGTTTCTGTCTTGCAGCCTACGAGGTGGTGCGACGCATGTGTACGTCACAATTACAAATCAATTTATTCATGGTCGATCACGTGTGCATGATGGAAAGTTCAGGCAATGGACATATGTGCTTTTGTGAGGAAGATATGTGCAATTCTAGTAAAAGTTTATACTCATTCGCAAAGGGTTACAACCATCTCATAATCATCCTAACGCCATGGCTAAAACTGCTCCTACAACAATTTGTGCACAGATAGATTAACAACAATAACAATAACAAACAACAATAATAATAACAAACACAGACACATTCGTTAAGTCCCCTAGAAGCGGTTAAAAGTACATACAGATAACAGAGACATATTTAGTAAGAGATCATGGCTAACACACACACACAAACACACACACACAAAAACATTAACACGTAACTTGAAATTGTTTCGTAGTCAAACTTTGTGATTTATCAAGTTGATTTTCATTTTGCAAGCACAGTTAATAATCGAATACTAATATTACTACAAGTAGATTGAAAAGTTTTGACTGCACACACACATTATATAAAATATATATATATTTATATATATTACAAAGAAACTTCCACAAAAAGAAGTGTTGCATACTCAATGAATAGAAAAATGAAATGCGCGTTTTGTTGCACTTTGTCAGATGTTGCATACATGAATCAATATACGTACAACTTGCTATATACTAATACTACTACTACTACTACTGCATACTTCTCGGAATGTTTGATACTCGAAAGTACTCTCGATACTGAATACTGAATAACACATACCACACACACACACACACACATCTATTTGGAATGCATGTTGTTAATGCTAAAGCATGTAGCGCTTAAGTAGGTACTCGTATTTGTAGTTCAAACATTTCATTACATTTCGTTACTTACATTTATAGAGAGTTTTTCCACACACAGAAAAAAAGAAAATTTAAAAAAAATTCAAAATAAATTTATATTTAATATATATTTATGAAATGAGTTAAGCACACATCAATCATACTCTATTCATAAGTAAGCCTAATAAGTCATTTGAAACACTAGGCCTAAGCAATTGTATAAATTTCTGTTTTGTATATATACACATACGATATATATATATAGATATATAGTAGTAGTATGTCAGTGTGCCCCCCTCATCCCCCTGTAATGGTTATCGCGATGTGGAAATGGAATAGTATTGTGCAATGTTCAAGTCTGATGAATGCTTGTCAATTGCCGCATTGAAAACTCAAATGAAATTTTGCTCATTATGTTTATTCCAAAAAGTCAAGAATATCGAATTCCTAATCGTTAAGCTATATATGATCTATCTATATGTCCAATATCATATCACAATTACTACTCCAGCTAGCTCCAGGAGTAGTCAAGACACAATTTATGAATTTATGTTAATTATGTCCAAGTAGTTGCTTTTAGCTCTCTAAAAAGAATATTTATATTTCAATAATTTTCATTATCTTTAGTTTCTCCTTCAACAAGTGATAATTAGCCAGTAAGTAGTCCAAATCCGAATAAAAATCCCCTTTTACACAGATTTTCTATATGCTGGATAAATCGTTGCTTTTACCGTTCGTCTGATCAACAAAAAGTAGAAGTCCTAGTTATAAAAAAAATAGCTTTCAGTTTGAATAATGGGAAATGAGAAACTGTGTAGAGGGTATTTGAATAGTCGGTCTGATTGCGACTATGTTGCTCTTAATTTGTTATTCATGCTAGTGATAGTTTTTAAATACCAAAACCTCAAATCATTTATGTACTTTACACACATATTATATTGTTAAAAAATGTAGCTTTTGATTTCATTTGATAATTATATATATATATATATACAACTACATAATTATTAAAAGTTAAATTTGTATTCCTAGGCGTAATGAACAATTCGAATTTTCATTTGTATTCTATTGTAATAGAAAATTGGCTAATCAGAAATTAAAAAATAAACATTTTTACTACATACATGCTACACATGTATGCTTATGTATTTGCTATATATATTATGTACTTTACTTTAATCTCTCAATCTCTCTCTTTCTCGCTCTCTCGCTCTCTCTTTCGCTCTCAATCACCTTTATAACTCTGAAATCACCTTTTTTTTTGGCTCGACTGCACTTATCATCTGTAATATACATATATATCTAAATGCATATATACTGCTATACTACTACTAATAGTGCTGGCTTTAGTTACTAACTTGCTGTTATCAATTATTCCAATAACAACAACAACAATAAAAACAACAACAACCAATGCCAGGACATGCTTTCAAGTTCAAAGTTCAGTTCCGTCCAAGCGTGACGCATGTTAAAATATTAAATAAATCTTAGCCTATTTATAATCCTCCTAAGGTAAGTTTTGCCTAGAATTTCTTTTTCTGCACATGCAACTTTTTTTGTAACTCGCTCGCCCTGATCCCGAATTCAACGGACGGTTCTACGGATACACATATATCTAGCTATGTACATGCACTATAATAAAATACTCTCTTAACCACAACACATCCCAGAGATTTTTGAAACTTGTTTTGGTTTTTGTATAGTTTAGTTTTGCGTTGTATTTAACATTGATTTTTCTGGTATGTTGGTTTATTTGACTCTATATATACATACAATATGCATACAAGTATATATATACTATATACATTTAAATATATATACATTAATATCTAACCAACTTTGGTTTGTGAATGTGGACAATATTCGTATGCCCAAGTATTTGATTGAAAGTTAATGCGTTCTCAAGTTTTTCAACTAAACAAAAAAAAAAAATTAAAACTCAAATTTACTTAATCATCAATTACAAGAAACGGAAAATCACCACACATCGATACAGATTTGTAGTGCAAGAAAAAAAAACGAGAAACAAATATCATTTATAGTTTAGTACTTTTTGTAGTTAAACATCTCTCTCTCTCTCTCTCTCTCTCTCTGAATCTTTCTTACTCTCTCTCTCTCTATATATAAATATCTCTCCCTAAACTTTATCTTTATCTGTATACATATTTCTATTCGCAAAAACTCTGTTTTCTTTACAACTCTTTTTAATCTAATCTTTCCTTCACAAACATAGAACTCTATTAGAGACACTTTCTGTAGTTACCACAAAAACAGCAATAACAATAACAACAACAGCAACAACAACAATATATCTAAATTCCAACACGTTCCACATCAGATATGCACTAGTAACTGGATTGGGGATATCACAGATGTACGTACATAGCATATATATAAAATATATATTCACCGTACATAGTGATGCGAATTCTTTTAAAAACCACTATTTTGGTATTTGGAATGTTCGATCCTTTCCTTAAGTTTCAATTGCATATCCATCCACTCAAAATTAGAATTACAATGCCACTAAACTACTGATCTACAAGCACAAAATACAGTTTCAGTCTTAGCCGAAAACAAAAAAGAAAAACATCACAGTTCTCATAATAAACAATCGTAATTTTTTGCTATGATATTAGGCGCGTTTCAAATTAAGTCTTTAATAAATCTTATGCCAAGTCCCGTTTTTTTGCGCCATTTTGCGGCATATTCGAAGATCCATAGATTCCTCACAATACAAAAAGCACTAAATGAATATCAAAGACTTTACCAATATAGCCGTTTAGCTTTTCACAAATATTGGTATTGGTTGTTGAATATTGTAAAAGAAAAACCAACAGACAAACAAAAAAAAATTAGACGAAAAAAAATAACAACTATGAACAAGAAAAAACCAACATTTCCTTAAACGTATATTTTTTTTGGGTTTGTTTTATTTAGTTTGCTTGAGTTGAGTTCATTGAGAAACGCCTAGAACCATTTCCTTAAGTCCCGTTATGTCCGAGAGTTTTCACCTACGTGCCAATCATAATTTCCTGCTATAATTTCTTTCGTTTTGATAAGCACCATAATAATAACGACATACACATACATACATACCCAAATATTGCACACGTAAACCTCTCAACCATATAAAAACATACACACATAAATAACGGCAAGCATAGTCCAAGGCCTCCGCTCAGTTCCTTATAATATGCTCAATTCATCTAAGCATCAAATCGCTTTGTCTGTCTCTTTCTCTCGCTATATCGCTATTTATTTCTTATACATACATCAGTCAGAGTGTGTAACAAACAAAGCTGCACAGGCGCCATACTGTGTGTGCGGCAAGGCTTTTTCGCCTGCGATCGGTGAAAAGCTCTCTCGCACAACGGTAGCGCCCTCTCTCGCTCCCCCGCAAACTCTCCACATATCATGGTGAGATGCTTAGGTTATCCCGTTGCCCTTTACCCATTACCCCGTTATACGCTATGGTGCTTTTTCACATACGCCACCACTGTCTGACTTAAAATTTTTTCATCATGTACGCCATCGCATACCATGACAGTAGCCGCACTGAGCGCGACAGCTGCTCGACAATTGCAACACTTATCTATGTATATGTTCACACACACGTACATGCAATTGTGGACAAGCTGCGCACGCAAATTTGCGAGCAACTGCGGCCAGTCGGTTGGACTCCGTGTCTGTGTGCGTGTGTGTGAATCAATGCATGCATACGCACTCCGTCACAGAGCCAGCCACACTTGTGTACGTCCTAATTGCGGCGAATTCAAAGCAACAACAGCAAACAGCAGCAGCAGCAGCAAAAGCAACAACAACAATACTTTGGGCATCAGCACAGCAACATCAGCAACAACTGCAGCAATTGCAGAATCATCGATGGAGTTTAGAAGAACAAGCAGAAGAAAAAGAAAAGGAGGAAGAAAAAAGCTTTCAAGGCTTTTAAAATGCTTTTGAGTGGCAGCTAATCGAACACCAAATAAAGCTTTTTTTTGTTCTTCCAATATTAAGCAATTAAATATTTTTAATATAAATACGCTTACTTTTAGTTTTTTGTTGCTCAAGCGAATTCGGAATACTCCAAATTTAGCCCTGTATTAGTATTAAACATTATAAATGTAAAACATATATTAACCGCAAAAGCAAAAAACCAAAAAAAAAACAGCTTTTAAATTGTTAATATTTACCTATAATTAAAATAAGCCTCACTTAATGAATAATTCTTAGCCTGATCAAAACATAGAAATCACACACAGATTTTTTCAATGTATGAAGTTAATTTAATTAATGTACTTTCAAAACACACACATTAAAATAAAGTTAATTATCTCAAGCAATTATCTAAGTAAAAAATCTAAGATAAAAAGTGCTTAAAAACGAAGGAAAAAACTTTCAATAATTTTTCATTATTTACAAATAAAGCGCATAAAATGTGAATTTCTCTGCCTTTTCTTCTTCATTTGTTGCCGGGAAAATAAAATTAATTTGAACAAAGAGAAACTACAGCAATATAATAATCTTTTATTGGAAAACAAAAAACCATAGCGAAAAATGAAGTCTTTTTTTTCAGCACCAAGTAAATAGGCAAATAATTACTTTTAATATTTTTTTTTAAGCACTGTTGTCCGGCGCATTCAACGGAATTTACTGTCATTGTACTGTTTTCTTTTTTTCATTACTTTACTTCGATCAGGTTTTATAGCGCTTCAATATTTTGTAGTCACAAACTATTAATGTTATATAAGAAATTTAAGTTTTTAAATTCAACGATCAAGCATTTTATACTGAACAAATAATTATACGATTTCTATTAAAAAAAAGCCGTGTTGAATTGACGATAAGGTGCACTTGACACAAGATGTTTGCTATGAACATTAGCACGAAAATTAAACTGCAGTGCGCACTCTCAATGTTTTTCTACTGAACGCTAGATGGAGATAGCAAAACTCCTGACAAAAAAAAATGTACTTCTGTTAAAAATTCTTAGTCCTCTCCTAACATTAACATTGTTTTCAAAGTTATCAACAGCGCTGTAAAATTTTAATGAATACTTTTTACTTCTACATAGCCATATATTGAATTGAAGAAGTTTGATAAATAAAACCACTGATACCTTTAAAAGACGATGCCAGTACAGTAGATTTTTTACATTTATAGAAAGAACAGCCAAAGTATTTCACCTAAATAGTTCAAAATATATTTCGTGAGCATTCTTCGTTAAATGAGCAAAAAGTTCGTCAAGTGGATCAGTCTTGAATACTAAGTATATTGCCAATCGGTTGAATCGATATATCGCTTGCTCTGATGTTACTCCCATCGCTAAATCGCTGGCACTTTGCAGTCTGCTGACCAAACAAAGAAAAATAATAACAATTTATGAACAAATGTAGTCGATCGCCCATGCTCCCATTGTATAAATTCTATTTAGAATTAAATTTTGCAATTTTTAGCGAGACCCCCATTTAAATTGATCGAGTGTAACGCAATTTGAGCTACCCTAAATAATTTTCCAAGGCAATGCGACGAGCGTTCGACTCCGAAAATGCTTTAGTATCAATTCGTGATGGCCGCCCGCCATTAAGTAAAAACGTGTCCGTCGAAGAAAAACAATTGCAAACGTTTATGTTGACGAAACTGTCAAAATATTGCTAAATTCGCTACGGAAAACAAAACTACAGTGGAAGCACATGATTTCCACACATTTCTGAAGTGGCAAAACCAACTTAAGTGCAAAAGAATGTGCGTGAAAAATGTAAATCGATTTTCTTGTTTGTGAAAAAAATCTTTTCGCTGCTTTTGCCTGTTATTCAAGTGCAGCTCGCCAGAGGGCGGCACTGGTGCACATTTCGGAGTAGCAGAGTTCTATGCCGTACTAATTGTTTTTGACGCCGTTGTTTACTTCATCGATAATTATTGTTTTCAGTGTGAATTTTAAAGAAAATAACAAAATCATTTAACTATAGTGTGAAATAATTTTTTGTGCATGCATTCCTCGCTTATTTCTTGTATTGCGTACAAATTATATGTTTTCGTTACTCCGAAGCTGCTGTTAAAGCAACGCCGATGCCATAAACAAACAATTCGCGGCCTGGGAATGCTATGCGTCGTCGTTAGACTTCGGCTGTGGCCGCCATTACTGCTTCCAGCAAAACCACGCTATACGCAAAATTCGTGAAATTTGTGTAAATTTTTCAGCGAATTATCAACAAAATTGTGTGTGTAGGGTTGTGAAAAACGCGGTAAAGTGCGTTAAAAATTAATGCAAGCTCTACAAAATATATCGCGGCAAGAAAATCTTAATGCTATAGCGAAAATTTGTAAAATACAAATCCCACATTAAGAGTGCTACGGTTTTTTTTTTCATCGTATTTTGCGGATGGGCTTCGTGTTTTTCTTCGTGCAATTCGCCGCATTGGTTTTGGGCGAACTCGCCGCGTGTGTGTTTGTTTATGCCGCCTTTTTTACGGTCTCATCGGCGGCGCGGCTTTTTCTGCTTCTATCTCATTTCGCCTACAATATGATTTTGCATTTTTTGTTTTGTGAGTTCATTTTCTTGTTTTTTGTTGAGCTCGCTTTAAAATCAACCACAAATTCTTTTCTTCAACGCTCTTATTCTTTCTATTGTTTTTCACACACACACACGTAGGCTAAGTAAATTGATCAAAAAAGAACTGAAGGAATGATTCATCATGTTCAAAGGCGCGTCAGACGATAACAAAATAATGCGTGCATTTGAGAGTGTGTGTGATTTGTTTATGGTTTATTGTTTAGAGAAAGCATTTGTGTGCGTGTGTTTTGCAGTTAAACTAAAATGTATTTTCCCGCGCGCGCTATTTTTTTTCAGTCTTTGAGTATTTATTATACTAGCTTGTGCGTGACTGTGTGACTTGTTTACCAATTTTGTATTTATGTCATTTTTGCAGATTATAGCTGCACCAACTAACATTAACTGTAAACGAAGCAAAGCATAAAACAAATATGGCAACTGGAAATCATCAATAATATAAATACAAATAATAATAATAATAATAATAATAGAAAATAATAATACAAAACAAACATTATTAAGAATTAAAGATGAACTGAAATGTGCAAATTTGATCAACGTAATTATGCCAATTCACATAATTTTTTCGATTTCAACGTGAAAAATGTCGTCGACACAATTGCTGCACTCGTTATTGTTGTTGCTACCACTGCGTTGTCGTCGTAATTGCAATAAACTAATCACCTCCTTGGCCCTGTTGTTGCTCTCAACGCTGTTTGTCGCATACAACGAGCAACGACGACGACGACAACAGCAGCAGCAGCAGCAGCAGCTGACGGCAACAGCAGCAGCAGAGGACAACGGCAACAGCAGCAGCAGCAGCAGCAGCAGCAGCAGCAACAGCAGCAGCATAGGAAGCAATCCAGCAGCAGCAGAACGATCAATAAGGTTTTTTAAGCCAACAGTTACGTTTGACACGACTCTTTATACAGCAGTGATAAGTGCCGTCAACCACAAGCACAGCAACAACAACAACAAAAGAAAAGCAGCAACAAACAGCAGTAGCAACAGTTACAGCAACAACAAAAGCAAGAGAACGGAGGTGGTGGGCACAGGGGCTGCGTATATTAGCTGGCAAAGCAGCCATTGCCACCGCAGCCCCGGTGCTCAGTCGGAGGCAGTGCAGCAGTCAAACACAGCAGCAACAGTAACAGCAACCACAACAAATAAGACTCGTTCGGCGTTAAGCTTGACGCCGTTGCATACGCCTAAGAGCAGCATATCTCCTCCATCCATAGACGCTTCATTTCCGAGGCTATCAACAGCAACAGCAACAACGAGAACAACGAAACTATTAAAAAAAGGCTCGTGTCAAGCTAAAGCAGTAGCAACAGAAGCAGCAACAGCAGCCAGGAATCGCCGTTGTAGAAATCTGTTTCAGTTGTCGTTGCCACTGATTGTTGGGGGATCTGCCATTGGTATTGGCAGTTGCCACTGCATCAGAGTGTCAATAGCGTCAACTTAAAAGCCACTCCATACACCATCTACCACCTACAACAACGACAACAATAGCAACAACACCAGCAACAACAACATTATTAATCAGACAACAAGAAAAGAATTCCACACACACATTTAGCAGTTAAACGTTCCATACAACTACACCCAACCCACACATCCACATCCAACAAAATGTCGAAGTTATCATTTAGAGCACGTCACTTGGATCCGTCCAAGCAGATGCCGATCTTCTTGGCCGAGGAGTTGCCCGATTTGCCCGAGTATTCGGCGATTAATCGAGCCGTGCCACAAATGCCCAGTGGCATGGAAAAAGAGGAAGAGTCGGTGAGTTGTTCATGTCCACGTGGCCCCCATATTCCAAGCCTAAATTTTCAAATTGAGCCCATGTAATTGATGCACACATTCTACTTGTCACCAAACAGGAGCACCATCTACAGCGAGCCATTTGCACGGGTCTCATCATACCCACGCCGGAGGTGCTGCAGACGGATCAGAGCTTCTTCGATGCCTACTATCAGCCCGACTACAAACTGCCCCGCCAAATGATTCACATGCAGCGTAAGATTCAAATATTTAACTATTAAAATACTCAAATACTAATCAATATCAATTTGTAGCGCTTGGCTTGGACACGGAGGTGCCGGACTATGATATGGACAGTGCGGACAAGGATTGGCTGAATCAGCAGCAGCGCCTGCAGCTGACCGACCTGCGATTCGAACAGATGATGGATCGGCTGGAGAAGAGCTCCGGGCAAACGGTCGTCACGCTCAACGAGGCCAAAACGTTGCTCAATCTGGATGATGAGACCAGTATATCGGTGTACGATTATTGGCTAAACAAGCGCCTCAAGACGGTAATAACCAAATAAACACAACGAATACAATACAATAACCATTTGCAATTTCTACACTTCTATAGCAACATCCGCTGATTCTCACTGTTAAGACGGAGAGTCGACCTGGGGCGAGCTCCAATAATCCGTATCTGGCGTTTCGACGGCGTACTGAGAAAATGCAGACGAGAAAGAATCGCAAGAACGACGAAGCCTCCTACGAGAAGATGCTCAAGCTGCGGTGAATATAAATTAAAATCTCAATTTTTGTGCTTGCATTTAATTAGTCAATATTGTTTTTCGCATGTGCAACAGACGCGACCTGCAGCGTGCCACAACAATACTGGAGATGGTGCGGCGGCGCGAGGAGACGAAGGCCGATCATCTCAAGACGACGGTCAACATCTTTGAGAAGCGCGTCGAGATGCGTGACTTCAACGGTGCTGTCTACTCGGAGCTCAATGCCCAATACAAGAACTCGAGGTGGGTTTCAAATGAATGGAATATGATTAGATAATACGGGTTAAATTCAAATTTAAATGTTGTGCTTCATCAACTTTTGTTTACTTAAGATTATTAATTCTTATTATTGATGCTAATTGATTGTTTTGATCGTTTGCAGACCCGTTTACAATTCATTGTATACGAATCAATACTCACAAGGCGCAACGGCAACTGGAACGAATGCGACGGGTGCTCTGACAGCCGGCGGCGTGACTGGTGTCTTGGCAGCGGCGGGCAACAGCAACTCTGCGCAGTACCTGACCTCATCGGGTTTGACAATGGGTAAGTCGTGGGTCAGCAATGAATATACGCATTTCTCATTATATTGTAATCCTTGCAGATGGCATCAGCCCTGGCAGTGGCAATGGGAGCAGCAGTCGCAAGGAGAAACGGCCGTACAAGAAGCGCAAACACAAATTGCCGCGCGAGAAGCAACTGCAGCAGCAGAATCATCATCAGCAGCAGCAGAATCAACAGCAACAGCAACAACAGTATTTGCCAGGACTTGGTGGACTGGCGTCGTCAGCGTCCGGGGCTTCGCCGGCGCATCTGTCCCATTTGCATCTACTGAATCGTCAGAGTGCTTCTCCAGCAGCAATCGAGTCGAATGTGGACAGCGAGGAGGAGGATTACCTCGGAGGTGTCCAGAATGGCAACAAAATGGGCTCCGAGAGCGAAGAAGAAGCGCCGTTTGCATTTAGACGCAAGACCAGCTGTAATTACCTGCGGGTAAGCATATATAAGATAAAGAGGGAATAATATCTATGCATAGACTGAAGTATATTTGTAGTGGAATATAAAGATTGATCTAGCTCTAAGATTCATGTGACACAGAAAGAATACGCAATACGATTGCATCTTAGAAAAGCAGAAAGGCATTGACAACAAATGAGCTGAGCAATTTAGATGAGGCACCAGGTCTCAGAATCGGAAGAATACTCGCCTCACTAGTCTCTGTGCTAAACTGTTAATTAGAACGAATCCTCAATGTAAATTATAGCGGATCATAGTGTCTTGGGAACTTAATAATAATATTTATTATAAGATTCTTCATGTACAGGTTAATCTTACTTTTAAAAACATTTGGTAATTAATTGTTTTCTCTTCATCAACTCCAACAACAGATGCGAGGAGCTCAAGAGGGCCGCTGGCCGTGGGAGTTGCCCAATGAAAACGCTGAGGAGGAAGTGCCGCCCGGTGCGGCAATTGGGCCTGAGGCTAAATACCGCTACACGCTCACCTCGGTCAACTATATCAGGTGCGTTTTGTAATATTTTAGAAACCTCATTTCAAATTTCTAATCTTAATTTATATTTATTTTCGGACAGGCCGCGCTGCATTGGATTTGCGCGACGGCGCCTGGGGCGAGGTGGACGTGTGCTGCTTGACCGGGCCAGCAGTCGGTACGATGATCTGTGGTCTCTGTTGGACTACACTGTGCTGGAGAGTGTTGTGAAGAGCGGCAAACCACTGAATCATCAGCAGCAACAGCAGCAACAGTTGCTTCTGTCCAAGCCCTGCTCCCCGCCCACCGTCGTCGATTTGCCCACGTGCAACGCGACAAATGCGAACAGTGGCGGAAATGCCGCAGCTCCAGAATTGTTGGTCAAGATCGAGCCAACAGATTGCAGTGAGCAGACATTGCTGTCCAAGGAAGATCAAAACCAGCAGCCGCAGAAGCAGCCGGGTGAAGCTGAAGTGGAGCCGGAGGAGGAGGAGGATGAAGACAATGAGGAAGAGGATGAGCTGTGCACAGAGGATGAGAATGTGTCACGTCTAAACCTCTACAGCTCAGCGGTGACGTTGCCACACAATTCCTACGATATGCGCATGAAACGTCGTCGCCTGCGTCGCAAAAAGCAGCAACTGCGAGAACTTAATGCCGCCAAGCGTCACAAGAGTGCCACCATGGAAAGCGATGTGGTTGGTGGCATCAACAACAACAACAATGTGTGCATGGATGAGGCTAAGCCTCTGCCGCTGTGTCCGCTGCCACGTGCCTATTTGCAATGTTTGGCGCTCGCACTTCAGGCGACGACAACGAAGACGGAGCCGAGCGCAGAGTTGCCAATGGCAGATGAGGCGACGAGTGTGGAGGAGCAGCAGCAGCTGCAGCTAGAGCAGCCGGCACAGCAACGGGAGCAGGAGCTAAAGAAGGAGATCTGCGATGAGCAACCGTTGCGACACGCTAATCATCAGCACAACCACCACCGTTCCAATAATAATAACAACAACAACACCGTGTTTAATAATAATAACAACAGCAACAACAATAGTAGTAGTAATAGTAATATGAATAAGGATGTTAGCATTAGCGAAAAATTCAATGTGATAAAAGTGGAGGAAACATGCGCGGACGCCGAGGATGCAAATAGTGGTGTTGCTGCTAATGAGCAGCAGCCAGTTGCCTCAACATCGGCGGCAGCAGCAGCAGCACGCGCTGCCGAAGCCGCAGCAGCAGCAACAACAGGTGGCACAACAATAGCTGTAAATGCAAATGACACGACGGTTGAGGATGTGGCAAGGACGATAAAGCGTGAACTGATAGATGCCGATGACTCCAATGAACCACTGAGCAGTATACGAACAGCGGCAACCATGCAGAATCAGCAGCAGCAACAGCAGCTGCAGCTGCAACATTCGGCGGATGTGTTGGACGACGACGAGGCCGAGGATGATGTGAATCTGGCGCAGTTGAGCAGCATTATTCGCCACACGGCTGTCAAGAAGGAGCTGCAGGCGCAACAGCAGCAGAGGCAAAAGCAGGAGCAGCTGCAGCTTCAGGAGAGCCAACAGCGCTGCTTCAACCAGATGCCCGACGTCATCCGGCTGCACAACAAGCAGCTGCACATTGATGCTGGCGGAGAAGGCGCCGTCGCACCAACGGATGACGACAACGAGACCTACGACTATATGGGTGGACTGTCGCCAACGTCCAGTCAACGATTGGATATCTGCAATGAGCTGCTCTCCGAGATTCGTCGCGATTGGCTGCACTTCCGACCCAAGACGCCCACGGACGAGCTCTCGGACAGCAATCAGGGATACGAAGACAATGGCAAGATCTGCTCGGATGGTGGTTTAGTGGACTGGACTCAGGATACGCCGATTAGCATAGAACTGAGTCGTCTGGGCAAGTGCAGCGATGATGTGGATGTGGCTGAAGTTGAATCAACCTCAGCTGGATCCCATTTCATGAGCAGCACCTTCAAGTACACGGATCTCGATGGGGATGCGCAGCTGCTGCAGACTGCCTATGCGCTGGACTACGCTCGCGACAGCAGCAGCAGCAATCGGAGTCTGGATAACGGTGGCAACGGTGCCAATGGTGACTGCTCTGACTGCGGTTCGGGCACCGGTTCCGCTTCGGGTTCGGCGCTGGAGTTTAATCTCAGTGGCGGTGATTCGCTCAACGATATTAATAATCTGCTGGGCGACGATCACATGCTGGTCAATATCCTGCAAGAGTGCAGCATGGATGATCCCAAGGCTCTCAATCAGGCCACCAACTTCTGGAACGGCATTCTCGACGGCGAAGCCGCTGTCGTCGATGAAGTTGAAAACGCCGAGAGTCTGCTCGACTGCAAAACGACTATCATCCCGAATGCCGCCTCTGACCTGAAGCGCACGGCGCGCCATCGAGCGGCTCATCAGCGTCAACCGCCTGCTTCCGTTGGCAGCTCCAGCTTCACCATGGCCGAAAGCGTCGAGGCGCCGCCTCTGTTCTTCAGCACTGCAACAGCAACAACAGCAGAAGCAGCGGTCCCTATCAAGCAGGAGGAGGAGACACCAGCACCAGAAGCACAGCCACAGCCGGCGACGGCAGCCACAGAGCAGGCATTGCCTATCAAGTTGGAGCCAACGGAGGCGACACCAGCAACGATACCTTCGCTACCAGCAGCAACAACAGCAACAGTAGCAACAGCAACAGTAGCGACAATAGGAGTAGCAGCAACAACAACAACAACAACAGCAGCAGCAGCAGCAGCAGCAGCAACAACAACAGCAATTACATTAACAGCAACACCAACACCGCCCGTCAATGTAGCAGCAGTTGTGCCAGTTGCAACAGCTGTGGCGACAACAACCGTTGCGATTCCAGTTGCAGCAGCGCCAGTTGCGCTGGTTACCACCAACACAACCACTGCAGCAGTTGCGGCAACAACAACAACAACACATTTGCTTAATATACCCGCCCAGATCACAACGCAACAGCAACATCAGCAGCAACAGCAACAGCAACTACAACAGAAGCCTCCCACACAGGTGGCAGTGACGCAACAGCTGCTCAATCAATTCAATGCCACATCAGCTGCTGCCACACAGCTAATTGCGCGCACCGAGTTCGTGAGCAGCAGTGGGACTGCTGTGGGTGACATTGTAACCATAACGCCACACACCGGCAGCAGTCCGTTGCAGACGCAGACGCTGCCGACATTGACGCCGCAACAGCAACAGTTGCAGCATCAGTTGGCGCAGGCGCAACTCCGCAATGTCACCGTGCAACAAAGACAGGCAACACCCCAGCAACAGCAGCAGCAGCAAATGGTGCAGCAGACGCAACAACAGCAACAACCTCAATTGCTATTCCAGATGCAGCGTGATATTAGCGGCTCCCCGGCTGTGATATCCTCGCAGAGCATTGTCACGTCGCGCAGTGGCAACCACATGATCTATACCACGAGCAGTGGCGAGATTGTGGGCGGCCAGAAGGTCACCTATGCCATACAGAAGAGTAGCGTGGCGGGTGGTGGCAACGCGTCCATTGGACCCAACACGGTCATCACGCTGTCCAATGTGAAACTGCAGAACGATGACAGCAGCTCCTCGCAATCCTCCGCGGGCCCATCGAGCGTCAACATCATCAACACGGCGAGTGGACAGCAGCTGGCGGTGCACAGCATTTCAGGGATACAACAGCAACAGCAGCAGCTACAACAGACAACCGGCAACACGCCCCTTATTGTGGCCACGCCTACGCGCAACAATAATGCCCATCAACAGCAACAGTTGGTGCAGCAGCAGCAACAGCACCAGCAGCAGCAGCAACCGATTGTGTGGCGTCAAGTGAGCGGCACAAACACAGCGGTGGCAACCACAGCGGTGCTCTCCACCACCACAGCCGACTCGGCAACGGCTGTGGGCAACAAGATTCTGTGGACAAGTCGTGCGACGCAGAAGCGACAGCTAAACGGACCCGAAAACACGGGTAAGTCTTCAATTTGAAATTGTGCAACATTGCAGACATTTTAAACACCTTTTTGAGTGTTTTTTAGTATTTGTAAATTTGTAGAATTTGGAAGAACTTTGCTATTAGTATTGCATACATTTTATTTGTCTGTAGCTGCCCCATTTTGGGGTGTTTATTACAGTTACTGCATGTATTTTCTAAATACTTAAACTCTCTATTAAAGTTTAGCAAATGTATTCAAGTGATTTATTTAAAAGTCTTAATTTTAGATATATTTTTTAACTAATATTCACTGCTTACAATTTCTCCTCTTGGAGGCAAAACAGGCACAGTTTCGGCATCGATTCGCCAGTGAAAAACTGAAAAATGTGTAGAAATTGCCAGCAGTTGACTTGTTTAACTTATGTTTTTAGTTAAGCACTTGAATACAGATGAAAATTCGAATTTTAAATTGAAATCGATATTTGTTTATAAGTTGCACTTTTTCGCTTTACAACTGATTCGATAATCGCAAGTAAATAAGTCTTTTTCTCCCTGGCAGACATAAACAAACTGCTGCTGAACCGCAAATTCTCGCAGCGCAAGGTGGGACAGCAGGCGGTGGCACAGCAGCAGATTCAGCTGACGAAGCAGCAGCTGCAGCAACTGGTGCAACAGGAGGATGAGCTGGTGGCCAGCTGTGCCGGCGAGCAGCTCACCTTGCAGGACGGCAACGATGCAATGCAACAGCAGCAGCAACAACAACAGCAGCAGCAGCAACAGCAACAACATCTGCAGCAGCAACAGTTGCAAAAGTTCAGCAAGGTGATAAAAATGACACAGTTCCCATTGCTAGTCTCCGATCTGAATCTGCAGCAGCAGTCGGGCCAGCAGCAGCAGCAACAACAGCAGAAGCCCAACTCGGCGGCGGCGATTGCAGCCAATCACAATTATAGTCTGCAGCCGGCGACGGCAATAATCACCTCGCAGGCAACATCGCAGCAGGCCAACAAGATCTTCCTCACGAGCAGCAACAGCAGCGGTGGCGCTGGTGCCAACTTCACCATTGCCACAGCCAGTGAGCTGCAGGCAGCGGTGGCCGCCAGCAATGCGGGTCAGCAGAAGCAGCTCCACTACAAGGAACTGCCCAATTCCAATCTCAAGTTGAACTTTGTGAGCAGTGCGGCAACCACAAATGCAGGAGATACGCTCGTCAGTCAGGCCTCCCAGCAGCTGGGCGCCACGACTGTGGTGCTGAACAAGACTGGTGCACCACTTTCCACAGCCATCCAACAGCAACAGCAGCACCAACAGCAGCAGCAGCAACATCAACAGCAGCAACATCAGCAACAGCAGCAACTGCATCATCAGAAACTCAGGACGAGCGCTGGTCCTGTGCAGGCTGGCGAGAAACGTGTCCTCTACACGAGCCTGGTGAATGTGAAGCCGCTGCAGAAGAACAGCGGACAGATGCAGATGCAATTGGGTGCGGCGGGATTCCAACAGGTGTTGCGCAACAAATTCAGCAATTCGGCGATACTCACGCGCACTCTACCCATTGGCACCACCGTAAATAGCACGGGTGGTGGTACTACGACGCAAACCACCACAATACGACAACTTGTTACGAGCAGCAACAATGCGAGCAGCAACAATGTTGTCGGCACAGCAGCAGATACAATTGCCAAGGAGCAATTGGGCAAGGCCCAGCTGACCGTTGAGCAGGTGATTGCCAGTGCTAATAATGGTGGTGTTGTCCTGCCCACCAGCGCCACCAATAACAACAACAACAACAGCAATAGCAACAATAATAACAACAATAATGCCAATAGTAGCAACAACAACAACAATGGCAATGGACCTGGTGGTGCAGGTGGAGGCGGAGGTGGTGTGATTGCAACGACGAGCAACGTGAACGTGAATGCAACGCCGACGATCAACAGATGAGACGCGGACAACAGCTAACATTCGATAATAATGGCAAGTGGTGCTGTTGGTGGCAACGGAGTTGGTGGTGCTTGCTGCTGTGCACTCAACTGCACGCTGCCCAGCGGCACCTCGCTCAGCTTGGCCCGCACAACAGCAGCGACGACGAGTCCAAGTCAGAGTCGGAGTCCGATTCCGGGACAGACGTCGAGTCCCCTACTGCTAGCACTGGGACAACTGTTGCAGCCATCGTCGTCGTCGTCGCAGTGTTGCCGCTGTGCTCTCTGCGTGGTGAACTTGGACAGCAACGAGCAAACGTCCGCCTAGAGAGACATCAGCTGTACACACACATATATAGATTATATATAGAATTTCATATATAAATATATATATCTATTTATATGTACATATATCCGACTAATATTCCGTGTGAATATGCGTGTGAGGTGAATCCCTGCCTCATCAAGTAATCGCAGCTCCCCTCAATCCCCAAAGATTCTTGTAACATATGTGGCAGGCTGAGAAAGCGATGTTTAGATGAGGTGAGGAGAGGATGGAGGGGGCTGGGCGTTATGATTAGTAATTCTTATGATTATTATGTAATTTGTAATTCGTTTGCTAAATAGTTGCTTTAACTTGCATACATACAAAAAAAAAAAAAAAATAAAACAAGAAAAAAACAAAAATTATGTATAAATCAAATCGATTCATAATGAGAAATGCAAAGCCACCAATAACAAAAATGTTCGCTTAATTTTTAGATAATGTGTGTAACGATTTAGGTCTTATTTTCAAGATCGCCTAACTCTAAAAGTCTAAATATAATTAATAAATATATATTAAATATTAATTCACAAAACAATAGCGCTCAGCCCTGCACTGAGCAGAGCAAGAAACCAACCAGCCAGCCAGCCAGCCAGCCAGCCAAGCAACCAACTAAACTAAAACTAAAAACTAAAACTTAAATTAATATGCGAAAAAAATAAACAACAACAGAAAAGGAAAACTATAAACAACTCATGTGTTAAATAGCAAACTGTATATATTTGATAATAATTTTAAATGATAATGTTAATAAAAATATGATTAGTATACAAATAATAATGTTAGTTGGCATCTCAACACACACACACTCACACATATATATATATATACACATACATACACACATACAAAGAGGATGAACATTTGGCATTGGAAGCTTTTCCAGCTCCAGCCGTTTCAGAACCACGCGCTTTAGCAATGCTGCCACGCCCCATTCGATTGGGGCTGGCAGCGTGCGTTTAACAAACAAAAAAAAAACACAAGTAACAATTATATATATATATATATATATATAAATATAGTTGAGAATGTAGAGGAAGAAGAAAGTGGAACATTTTTCAATGTACGTAAATTAAATTAACTTATGCTGTAATTAAAACCTTGAACTACATTTAGTTATTTTAACTATGAAGCGAGCAAGAAAGTTACGATTAGCATTGATAACGATAACTGATCGATAGGAGCGACACATACATATACATACACACATTTACACGCATACACACACACACAACAATACACACACACTATTAAATGTATGCTCTTATTAATATTATTATTTTTATACAAGGTAACACTTTTAATTGTAATTGTATTTGTAAACAACTGTAAACAACAACAACAAAAAAAAAATTCAATGCTTACGCATTCTGATATGATGAGTAAATATTTTAAATCCAAAACAGATCTTATGCGAAGGAAAATTATAATATTACATACTATATATATATATATAAATACTATATATGTATATGTATAAATTAAAACAAACAAAACAAAACAAAAAAAAAACAAAACAAACAAAAAACAAATATACCATTAATATAAATGTAGCTGTACTTTCTTTAGTGTGTAAAAAACTAGCATCGTAAGCAAGCAAACGATAATAAATGGAAACAAAATGCAACTTAAAAACAATTAATAAAACACAAACAACAAAAACAAAACAAAAATACATAATTATGGCAATTTCAAATTACAAAAAAAGAAAAACAAAAAAAAAAAACGAAAACTCAAATTGATTTGTTGATTTCTTTTTGTTGTAAGTATTATTCGAATTTTGATTTGATATTTCTTTATTTTTGTTTATATTTTTTGTTTCATTTCAGTTTTGAAACCAAAACGATGGCATTTTTGAGTAAAAAAGCTTTATATACTGAAATCAAACCCGACTTCCGCGAATAGAAAACTAATGTCTCTTGTGTCTATATACATAGATAAATACATACATATATAAACACACATACATTATGTAGCTAGTACGTATGTCAATGCATGTTTGTATATTGTACCTTACCACAACTATACATAAATACTTATGTACTTAATATATATATATATATATATATATATCGATGACCGCTTAAGGAATAATACTCAATATATACAAACACTCTCACACACACATACACACACACACACACACACACATACACAAATCCAATAATCAGTAGCGTTAACATTTTTCTTTGGTTTTTGGTTTTCGATCGATTCGAGTTATTTACTTGACTAAAAGCAATTCACCTCCTCCATTAACGAAATGTGATGTGTACTATTTGATTTGAAATTTGCAACTACAATTACGGGTAAAAACACGAAGAAACGAAATAATATATATAGGAAAAAAAAAATAATTGTATTTGACTACGCACATACATACATATACATAAGTGGACACTTTCACACAGACTGTTTGAATTTCAAAAAACAAAAATGAAAAAAGAAAACAAAACATAAGATTAACAATAAATAAATTATGAATATATATATACATATATATATATATATATATATATAGATTTGAACTCTTGTTGTTGCATGCATTTGTTTTTTCTTCATTACTTTCAGCATTCAACAAACAATTATTATATCATTGATAATAATCGATATTAATCGATGGTAATCGATTTAAAGAGATAAAAGAAAATAGCTTTGATCCAGAGGCTCGTTTGTTAGTAAGGGCACTCTGGTTTTTTTTTTCGATTCGTATTGTTTTCCAATCCAATTTGTCTTGTAGCTTTGTAAATATGTATGTATGAGTGTAACGGTAAATATATATAAATATATATAATATTTTTTATATGTACTTAACAGTTTTTAACTTCCTCTTTTGCATGAAGTGTACACAATAAACCAATAACAAAAAAAAATGCAAAAAAATAACACTAAATATCGATACAGCCATTTTGCGTATTTGTATGAAACTAACAATAAGTAAATTTAATAAATTGTTTACAGCGAAATAAATAAACACATACAAACACACACACATACACATATATATATGTATACAAAACGGCACAGTTGCAATTTCTAAATCTTTCATTCCCCAAGACCCAACCACGAAAAAGTCCCCAACAGAAAAAATTAGACATCCCAAGAAAAATAGCTACTTGATAACGCTCTCTAACTAACGGATATGTAAAATTACCAAACGAGTATTAATAGCTTAAATATGCATATAGTCTCTGTATAAATCTTCTACTATTTACAGATTGGTAATCCATTTTGAATAAATGCAGTCACGTTCTCAGCTTCGAATTCGATACAATTTCTCGTTCACAAGTTCTTCACAATTAATAATTATTTATATATTTTATATTGGTAGTCGAAGCCCAGAACGCGATTGTTATATATATTTATAAAAACACACACATATATATATATATACTTATATATATATAAATAGTTATTGTTAGTAAATCAAATAAGAAAACTGGAAACGCTTGTTGTGGTAATTAAGAAAAAAACAAAAAACACAAAAAATTAAAAAACCAAAAAATTTATAATAAAAGAAATAAAAAAAAAAATATCTCATATGATAATCTACATAATAGAAACATAAACTTGATACACTGTAAAAAAAAACAAATTAAAAGAAAACAAAACTAAAGCACAACATTATTATAAATAGTACATATAAATCATATGTGAAATATAAATAAATTAATGTTTATAACAATAACAAATGCCATAAGCGATTTTAACTGTTTCTTGCATAAGCTATCGAATTACGAATAATACCAAACTTACAATTAAATAAACATATATACATATATAAACATATATATCTATATATATATGCCTAAATATGTATAAACATATAAAAACATATTTAGTTGCATACAAAATAATATGATTCATTTCAAAAAACAAGTTCTGGAATTCAAACAAACACAAATCACGAAAGGTGTGTATATATATAATTTATTACTGTCGACGAACCTATTCGTAGCAATCAACTGAAATGCGAAATAAATCTATAAAACTGAAGTAATTGAAGAGGACTACTAAATTTGACTACCTCCTAAATTAGTAGGTACATTTTTGGGTAACTTTCTCTTTATGCGGGTTGATTTATACATTTGCATTAGGGAAGTTATTTTTTATTGTTTTGTTTTCTCAGTTTTAGGAAGACGAATTGAAATTCCAAAATGCGAATCTTAAATTTTTGTTAAAATGCTTAGTTTAAGATTTTCCATTGCATAACCAATATCAGAGCATAAAAAATGTATTCTCTTATTTTAAGTTAAGATGTTTATTAATTGTCGCTCTTTTCATTTACAGTAACTTTATATCTACGTTTTTGGCTTTAATGCAATCAGTTAGCTGCAAAGTAAGTGCCTTTTACTTATTTGGTTAATGGTTAATGCTTAAAGCCGCTCAACGACCAGCTAAGAGGCAACCGTTGTGGCAGCCACAAGAAGAACACGTTCAAATTAAAATTTCAGTTTGTCTGTGAGCCGGCGATCAATTAACACTCGGTTGGCCATAAAGGCAACTGCTGACGGCTGTCAACTTGTTGGCGTACTTAGCTGCTCGTTAACGCGCCAAATTCAATTAACGGCAACAACAAATGCGGCTTTTGGTAAATGGTCAAATGCGTATATCCCCACAATCCGATCAAATCGAATAAATGAATGCCAAAACTGAGAAAAAAAAAACGCCTGCCGAGTTTTGTTTTGCATGCCCAATCTGCAACTGCACAATTACCAATCGAATACTTGATTTCGATATTCCCCGTCGAAACTGCTGTTGCCCAGTTGACGTTTCGCTTGCCACCACCCCCCAACGCCCCCGCCGTTTCTACAACATGCGTTGCGAGCGTGAAAATTGTTCGTTTTAGCATCGATTTCAATTTCGCATTCATTCGGTGCGTTTGAACAGGCCCATTGACCAGACGACTACACTAAGAAAAAAAATTATTAAAGCATTGCAAATTTTAATTATGATTGACATTCTCATGTCGAGAATGTTTTCTTATTTTAATCTAATTTAACATTTTTTTTCTTACGTTTATTCTCTGTATTGCTTTTAGGAACTTCTTCAAATTTTTGGTACTCTCTTTTTTTCTGAGTGCAGTATTGGCAACTGGCAACATTGGCAGTGGTCTGGGTGTATTGGATTCTGGCTATGGATCTGGTGTTAAATATTTGAAAGCAACTTTGTTGCAGTTGTCACTCACTGTTTTTGTTGTTGTTGTTGTTGCTGAGATCTCAAAACAGCAACAGAAGCTCATTTTGTTGTCATGTCGAGGTGTCATGTTGCAATGTTTCAGCTGCCGGTTGCTGGTTTGCCAGTTGCAAGTTGCAAGTTTCCAGTTGATATTCACTTTTCACTATAAACTCTTTGCTATTCGTAGTTTATCGCCAAAACCCATTAGAAATTGATAAAGTGGGTATTATAAAGTTGTGGAAACGGGCAGAGATAATTTATTATATATATATTTAATCAGCTTCAATAGGCGAATTCATCCCATTAATTTTGGAATACCATATGCAAATGCATATACAAATGAATCTAGAAATCTTCATATTTATTTATATATATTTACCTTAAAATATTATTTTATCATTATTATTATATTAATCATCTCTTAAATGCAAGTTCAGCTATAAATCTAAATTAATATTAAATTACACTTTAAAGATTTTAGTTCAGGGTGTTTTCTAGTTGAGCTCACTCGACTTGAACTTTCCTATTCGTTATTTTTGGTTAAGTCAAGGAGTGAAATGGCAAAAACGCTCTGGCATTAAATTCGTTAACGGTATGTTGACACTCTCATATCAAGATGTGTTCGTGGTGTCCCAAACTCGACGTTGCACATGTAAATCTGTGACCTTTCCTCTAACATCTGCAACCCCCCTCCCCCTTCCCCTATATCATTCCCTCTCATGATTAGCATATGCCCCACTATTGAAATCAATTGCACTGATTAGGTCGCATTAGGTTGCAATTAAGTAAGTCCCCTTCTGGCCCCACATTCCAGTGTCTGCAACATATAAATACACATTTAAACACACACAAATGTGTGTGTGTCTTCCACATGCGAGAGTTGCTTTATCTGTTCATAACAATAATTTTGCATAGCTCTTGGTTTTTAATTTATTATTTTTTTCAATTTTTTTTTCTCTAGAAGTATTTTAGTTCGAAAGCGTAAAAAAAGAAACAACTGGAATTAATTCATAGATATTTTGAATATGAAATTTGGAGAATTAAAATCTTAAAATTTGGAGAATTATTACTTTATTTATAATGCCAGAGCTTTAGCTATTATTACTTTGTTCATCTAAATTTTAATTGTTGTCAACTTAGATTATAATTTATAAGCTTTCTTAAATTGAAAATTATGTAAATCAGTGTAAATTATAATGTTTTTTTTTTTGGTGAACTCTTTTAATAATTTAATATTGCTTATTATTATGTCAAAGAGAAAAATACTATAAATTATATTTCCCCGATTATTACTATCTTTTCTCTGCAAATTGACTGACGAATTGAATTCAAATTTAATTTTGGAATTCATATTTATTATTCACACCTCGATTGGCGACCCTCGCTGACATCCTGAAGCATGTGAATATTTAAGTATTCGAATATATATGTGTGTATGAGTGTGTGTGAATGTGTGAGTATTCATTTGGCATGCATTTCTTTCTGTGGGTCACAGTTTTTTTTTTGGGTAAGGGGGAAGGGGGACCAACACAATGCCTTTGGGGCTTGCCTAATTTGATTGCAACGCTTAGATTTGTGTCTGGCTCTGCCATGGCAAACGTGACTGAGCGTTAACTTGGCTTAGAGAGTTGGGGCCTGCGGTGCAGCCTCCTTTCGATTTGGATGTCTGCTGATGTTGCTGCTCCTACCCCTCCATCAGCTGCTCCACGCTGCTCAGCTCCTTGCGAATCTCGGCTGCTCGCCACAATTTTCGCTTGTCGTATTTCGCTTTTAATTGGCTACATGACGTGCCAAACTGCGCCTAGGATGCCAACTAACATGGATTCCAGAATGCAAGACATGCAGTTCACTCTTCGCCACTCCCCCCCACTACACCTCCTCCAATCCTGAACCATCTTCAGCACCCCCTTTCTCCTTCTGCCCATCTCCCATCTTGAATAGTAGCGAATGTCTCTGCGCCATATTTTGCACTCAATTCCAGATGCTGCCATCTGCTTAGCAGCTCCTCCTCCTCCACATCCTCTTACGCCACCACCTCCTCCTCCCACCCACTCTTAGTGCTGGGTGGGAAGGTGTTGCTGCTGTCTTCGAGCACCGATTTTCACTCGTTTGTTTTGTTTGTTAAGCATCGTTGATTCTGCATTTGTTGTTTTTGGTTTGCTGACTGCTTCGTTAACGTTGTCATGAGTTGATTTAAGCCACTTTTGTTAGCCAGCCCCCCAACCATCGCAAGCACATTCGCTGTGAAATGCCAGGACTAAATCTTTTCAGCTAACCCCGTCTTGACAAGTTCAGCATGTTTAACTCCACATTTCTGAGTCGCTTTCATATTGTGACCTGCCTGCTATCACAGAGGAATCATTGGCTATATATTGTGAGCCAAAAACTAACTTTAATAGTTGATTAATTATTAATTTTAGGTACTTTGTTCGACATGAAGTGCAGTTAAAAGATATGATGTGCAAATTTAAATGCCATATTAATAAAGTTGTCAAACCATGAAAAGTAATAAATAAATTTCGAGTATTGCTTAAGTTTTTGACAAAGTTTTTGGCTTTCGAAATTTGACTGAATGCAATTTATAATAATTAAAATAAAAACTTCTTAGCGTGGCTGTTTTGTAGTATTATTAATAATTGTAGTAGGATAAGTTAGAGTAGTAATTTTAGCCATATATATATTTATAGTAAAAGTAGTAGTAGCAACCGTAATAGTTATAGTAGTAGTATTGATTGATGTAGTAATAATAGTAGTATTTGTATTAGTAGTAATATTAAGAGCAGTTGTAGTAGTTAAAGTAATAGTAGTGGAAGAAAGAATAGTAGTATCAAAAATAATAGTAATAGTAGTATTAATAGCAACAGTAATAATAATTGAAGCAGTAGTAATAATGATAGTAATATTAAGTAAAGTAGTAAAGTAGTAACAATAGTAGAGATAGTACTAAAAGTAAGTGTAGTAGTAGCAGTAATTATTAGCAGTAATAATGAATAGTAATAGTAATAATAATAGTAGCAGTGGAAGTACTAGCAATAGTAGTCATAATAGGAGCAGTAGTAGTGATAGCAATAGTTGTAATAATAATAGTATTATTAAAAGTAGTAACAGTAGTAGTAATAATAGAAGTAGTAATAGTAGTAGTAATAATAGTAGGAATAGTAATAGCAGTAGGAATAGCAATAATAGTAGTAGTAATAGTAGTAGTAGTAATTGTAGTAGTAATAGTAGTAGTAATAATAGTAGTAGTAAGATAAGTAGTAGTATTAATAGTACCACTATTAGAAGTAGTAATAGTAGTAGTATTAGTAATAGTAGTCGTGTGAGAAGTTTTTTATTCCTTAGTTGCTGAAAATCTCAAATAGTTGTCTACTTAACTCGGCCTACATTCAAAGTACCTGCAGATAAAATTCCAATTTTAAATATGAACATCATCAACAAATAATTCACTCTACTTCAGCATTGTAATTTAATTTATTTAATCACTGTTTTGTGTGATTAAAATCAAGACACTTAATAATAATATTGGAAGTGTGTTAATTATCATTATCAGAATCATTAAAATTATTATTGACTCGCCATTTCATTGTTTTTATTGTTGTTTTTCATGGGCATTAAAATTAGCAAAGAAAAGCTGCGGATTATTTTCGCTGGTATTCGTTTTAAGACACTGCAAAATTGCTATAAAAATTACAAAATTAAAAATAATTAAATTCAAATAGCTAAAAGTATGCAAAGAGAAAACAAAACTAAAATTCCGAGAGGTTGTTCTATTTTTTGAATGAGTGCATAATTATTATTTTCTCTTAAAACACCTTTATTAAAAAATGTTCCTGAGTTATAAACCTTTCCATTGCATAACATTAAGCTAAAGTTCAGTTTGCGCCATTAGTTATATTGTTTTTTTTTTCTTCTTCAGATTTCTCTTTAGCAGAACATTTATCGATTTGTGGAGCAACTTTATTATTGGCTACCAATTTGTAATTTCATTTGGGAGCTGCTGTCTGCTGTCAATTTCAATGCATTTCAGGCTGTCGGCAAATTGTCAGCTGCAATCAAGTTCTATGCAAATATCGATGGAATTGTGTTTGGATTTACTGTTGCTTCTTGTGTTTCTTGTGCCATTTGTTGACATTTGTTGGCCAGGACAAAGTTTAATGAGCTTTTGCTTTGGCTTGTGCGACACCAGAAGTTTGATCGATTCCCGCTGCTGATCCCAAAACACATAAAATCTGCCCCATTCACAATGGTTGCGAAAGAACGTTTCGCACATCGCTCACTAATCGCTGCCCATTGTGAATGGTGTCCAACTTTGTTCACAATTGCCGCTTGACTTCTTCTTCCCATGGCGGCCATTTTGCCACACAATTTTAATGAGACCCAACTGGGCCCAGTCGGTTGCGCAATTAACCGTTAACCGTTAACCATTAACCATTATGTGTGGAGCAAGTTATTTTTTTTTTGCAGCTAATTGCGAATCGGAGTCGCTTTCATCGCTGGCATTTCTCTCGCGCCAAACTCCTTTGCACATTTCTCATTTCGTTATGCAGCTGCTCTGAGGCCAAGGGCAAAAGCAGTGTGCACTGAGAGAAATTATTGGAGTATCGCATGTGTTGTCTTTATAAGTGTGTAAGTATGTATAGTATATATATACATATTTATATATATAAATAGAATTAGAATCTCTCATTTTAAATAATGTGCTTTGTTCTATATGGGGAATAATTTTTATTAAGCAATAAATCTTTAACTTTAAATAAATTTTCACATTAAGAAAATCTCAGTAAATTATTGGTAAACTATGAATATTATTCTTAATGTTTATTATCAAAAAAAAATAGGTTTGTATTTTTATTTAATCTGACTGATAGATAGACTTATTATAATATTTATATATTACAAACATATTTATTTATAATCGATTAATATTTAACTATAAACGTATATATTAATAAATTTGATTTTAGTTACAGGAAAATCAACTCAACTTGATTGTAGTTTTATAATCAGAAATAGTAAATAATATTTAAAACACGACTGCTGGCAACATCGAGGATATAACAAGACTTAGTATCGGATATACTAGGTTAATCTATCAGATAGATATAATTAATATTATAATATAATATAATTAATTAAATAATTAATATAGTCAACAGTAGCGGAACCAAAAGACAACAGAAAATCTACTCGAGCTCCTGCCCGAAACTCTGATTTAATCAATAAACTAATTTAATAATAAAATATAAAATATAAAAAAAATATAAAAATTATCTTGAATAATATGTAAAGCTAAACTGAAAATGTATTGTTGAGTATTAAAATTATTGATCGTTTTTAAATAAAGAGGGAAAAATAATATGGCTGTTAATGGTTTTTTTTTTGCAAGTGTTTGAGGCAAGTTGCAACTTATCCTTCTCCTCGGCTGCCTCAGCATCTCCATCTGCATCTGCATCTGCATCTTCGTCTGCATCTGCATCTGCATCTGCTAACCTCTGCAATGAGTTCGTCATGAACAAATCAATTTTGCTGCGGATTTGAACTGCGTTTTGGTTGGTGTTGTTCCCATAGACCGTTAAATGTGGCAAACATGCAAATTTTTGCTGCTTATGGCCGAGAAGAGTGTTGCCTGTATTTATATTCCTTAGCGGCTTGCCAAGTTCCTGTTTACCAAATGCAACTCCCCGTTTTGTGTGCCTAAAGTCTCGTTTGACCTTTGATTTTTTGCATTTTGGCGCTGCCATGAATGAAAACATTTCTTATGTGGCAACAATGTTGTTGTTGTTGTGGTTGCTGCTGCCAAGGCAGCCCTGGGGGCCGACACAGTTCGAGCTTGGAGTTTGTTGCAAGTGGAGAGCAGGTGGAAAGATCATCACCATTGCCGTTTTGCAAGTTGCGATTGTTTGGCGCTAATAGTTTGGTTGCTGTTGTTGTTGTTGTTGTTGTTGTTGTTGCTGTTGCATATTTCCATTTGCTGATGATTAAATTGCGATAAATTTTCGTGCAAATTGCTATTCGTGTACAACAAATTTGCAAAGGCGTTAGGATCGGCACACAGATCTTTGCCCAGATCGATCTGCTCCTCGTGGGCGTTCAAGAGACTCTTCGGGTGAAAGCTCTTACTTCCCCTGCCACATAGCCAGACAAACCCGACAAACCTGACAATTCGACAATCCGACAGACATTCAAAGTCAAAAACGAAAACGAATCGCAGTCTTATCAACAATAAATCAAATATTTTTGCATGCTGCCACAAAGACAACAACAACAATTGACACATGAGACAGGAACAGCAGAGAGATGGCCAACTGGGCGCTGTTCTTGCCACAAAGGAGGCAGATGAATGGGCTTACACAGCGAGAAATCATCAAGCTGACCTTGCATTTAATAATAATGATTAGGTTATGGAGTTTAATACTTTTTAATGAGAGTAATTTTTTTTTATTATGTGCATGACTGAAAATGGTAATTATAATAAATGAATAATATATTTAATGATACAAGTTCAGATATAAAAAAATATACTCAACTAATTTTATATTCAGAGCTTTTATCATGTATTAAAATTATTTAAGCTATTTAAATATTTTAAATATTATATCTCAGTTTATTCTGGCAAACAGCTAACAGTTCTGCAGAAAGCTCTGTCAAATCTCTTTTGGATTTTTTGTACCCATATCTGCCACATTATTTAAAATGATCTAAATTTTGTTAAAATAAGAATACCCATTTTAAGCGTTATATATTCAAAACGTTAGCTTTTATTGATATCGGCAAGTGATGTAAAACGATCGCAGCAGAGAAAGTTGTCAATAAAATGAAATAACTAAATAAACTAGAACTTTTAATCCGAATTTGAAGACTGAAAAAACCTTCCTAAATACAGATAGACAAAAATGTTTTAATCGATTAAGATTATATATATGCCTTATGATGTCGAAAATTGAGATTCAAATCTATGATTTCAACTTATAAATTTCCTATAATTATTTTTGATTAATTTCCAACAATTACCTGATTAAATCATCTACTACCTAATTGATGGTCATTTGTAACTGAATGTTAGCCCCTCACAGAAAGCAGTTCAATATTTTTTCGTTCTGTGTAGTTTGGGGAGTGTGAGGAGCGGTAAGTGGCATGCGATTGAAATTGAATGGTTTAAATGGTCATTTCAATGGCTGCAATTTAACAAGCCATAATTAGTTGATTGTTGTATTGTACATATACTAAATAAACAAGCAGCAGCAACAACAACCACAACAACAACAAATAACAAACGACGAGTTTGTTATAAACGCCAACTGACAATTGACATTTGCATAGAGGCAGGCCGCGATGTCGGTTAAATTGAAAGGACTCCACGATGCCACTGCCACTGCCACAGCCACAGCCACGTTGCCTGTTAATACATAAATAAGCAGGCGTTACAAACTGTTCAAAAGCACACACACACACACATTAATACACACACTCACACACACACAAGGAGGGACGAGTGTAGCCATCACACACATGTCCATGTCACATCGCTCTGCTTGCTGCGCTGTCAGCGCTTTTGCCTTTGGCTTGTCCGCCATATTGTGTCTGCCACTCGCTCTCTCTCTCTCTCATGCTCCCTCTCCCTCTCTCTCGCTCAACCGCAGGCACCGTTATTGTTGCTCTACCGTGCTATTTATTAACCTTTTATTTAATGTTATTTGCTTAGATGTTGCTGCTCACACGGCGTAGCTGCCAACAACAAACAGCAACAATCAAAAACAACAACAACAATCAACAGCAACAACAACAAAAGGCAAGAAAACTGATGACAGGCCATCGCCTTGCAATTACCCTTACCAGTTGGTTGGCCCTAAACCAAGGCTTTTGGGGGGCCAACTTGGCCAACTTGGCTCCCTCGTATGCAATTAGTTGATTGTCTTTTCGGTTCAAATGTCGCGTTTGTTTGTTTGTTTGTTTATTTTGTCTTTTGCGTTTGTAACTGCGTGCCTTATTTTTTTTTGTATTTCTTTCAAGGCAAATATACGGCTACAGTGAAGCCAAGCTAATAACGCCAAATAACGTCATTAATTTTAATGGAAATTATATCATAACCGAACAGTGAAGTAAATTATTTTAATATACTGTTAAATATTAATAATTTATAAAATATAATGGATTTTTGATTTAAATTAATAATAATAACAAATAAACGATCTTTATTTATTAAAATATAAATCAATTTAAGTTTTTTGAATAATATTTAATCTACATTAAATAATTAAAATAAAAATAAATACATTTTTAGTTTCCCAAAAAAATTATGCATGGAAAATATAATTGAAAAACTTAACTTAATTTAAAATGTATAAAGATTTAACAGGCAAAGCTTCACTGTACAGAAGTTGATTTTATAGTTGGGTACAGTGGAGTCGGGACAAATGGGGCGATTGTCGGATCGTTGAGGCGTGGCCAATTGCGACAATGACAGTTGATTACTGTCTCTTGATTGAACTACACATCTGAATAGATAGATGGAAAAACGAATGCATTCACTCACTATTCATTGCATGTGCATATTCATTTTGAATCATTTTCGAGCTAAACAGATTGCAAATGCCTATAATTTGCAACATTTGTACACAATTTCTTTATTATATCTTCCATTCTTCAATTAATTTGTTACCTACTGATTACATCCATGATGATATATCATATATTTTTTTAACAATTCTCTCATGTCTACAATAAATAATGTTTAGTTTGAGAACCGTTTTCATATTAGATTCTGAATATAATAAGTTAAAATTATAGATTTTCTAATTATAAGTTAAGTTGTCCAATCATTTTAACATCCAAAATAAATAAATAAATTAAAGTGTAATAATTATTTTATTATTTAAATATTAAAAATATTTAATATTTAAAATAGACAAAATTTAAATAGCATTTAAGGGATATTTTAATAGATATTTAAAAAATCTAATATTTACAGCAATTTATATTACTCAATAATAGTTTAAGTAATAATTACAAAAACAGTGGCACAATAATTATTCTAAATGCTGCTAACACATTCAATTTCCAATAAGATTATTTACTTTTAAGTGTTGCTAAATGCTATGTTTACATATAAATGTGCCCTTTCCAATTACCGTATCCAATCAGAGTGCACATACAATTGGAATCCATTTGCATGGCAATTGGAGAAAATCGTTTAGCTGTCAATTAAAAATTCAATTTCCACATTGACTGTTTATTGATTTTTCCACCATTCCACCAACAAAAAAAGGCGCAACTCGAAGTGAGTTGAGTTTGGTGTTGAGTTTTCTGATTGGAGCCAGCGAGTGGGGAGAGGGTGGGGAGGGACGATGACAATCAACGGCTTTCATCATGTGTTAATTGCAATTAGAGCAGCACGCAGCCATGTTTCGTATCTATTTTTGTTTGTATTTGTATTTGTTATTCAAATATTGTAGCAGAAATACATTTATTTTGTTGTTTGCCTGTCAATGGGCACGGCAAACATAAATTGAGACAAATGTTTGCCCCATGACAAGAAAATCAAATCAGAAATCAAATGCAAAAGCAGCGCTAAATTGCGCAACACACACACACACAAATTATTAATTTGCGCAACAGTTGTAGCCATTTTGTGAACTGACTTATGACACAGTCAATGTCCATTGTTTGCTAAACGGCATTAGACAAGCAACTTGCAACAAAAACAACAAACACCAAACGACGATGACAACAATCGCGACAGTTGCAATAATAAATGCTACGATTCGATTAAAAGATCAGCCAACAAACGAGAAGTCGGCGCAAAATGCGCAATTCCAATAAGAGATTGACAATGAGTGAGAGGACCTGGCTGCCAATGTGTGAGTGCGAGCGAGCGGGAGCATGCACAGGCAGGCAGTGAGGCAGTCAGGCAAGTAGGCAGACAGTTAGTCCAAGTCGAAGTCGGGCTTTGCTCTCTTATGTTGTTCTTGTTGTTGTTGTTGGCTCGTTTGTAAGCAACATACATTTTTGCGCGTCAGCAGCAGCGACGACAGGCTCTCGCTCTCTCTCTCTCCCTCTCTCTCGCTGTCTGCGTTGACTGCGCTGCGCTTTGTTTAAATAAAAGCCTCTTTAAGTTTATCTATTGGGGCGCATCTAAATTGTGTGTGTGAGTGATGCGGGGGAGAGAGGAAGAGGGAGACCCACCGACCGTCTTTAGCTCTGCTGTGCGATTATGCTATTTGTTTGCTGATGCTGCGACTGCGCTGTCGACGTCAGCCAACAGCAGAGACCTCTTGTAATGTTTTGCCGGCGCGCGCTTTGCTTTGTTGTTGCTGCTGCTGCTGTTTTTGTTGTTGTTGTTGTTGTCGTTACTTATTGCTTGCGTTGTACGCTTCATGTTTTGATTGTATTTATTTTAGTTTGAGTAACTTTACTTTTTACTGCTGCTGCTGCTGCTGCTACGGCTGCTGCTTGCCGTCCATTTCTGATGAAGATTTTCTGCGCGATTAACTAGCCAGATCGCCTTACGCGCTGCTGCTCCCCCTTAGCGCTCATCCCCTCGCTCGCTCTAAGCGCGGCATCTTTTATGTGAAAAGCGTTTCGTGCGCAGTTTTAATCATGTCTCTCTCTTTTTGTCATGGAACGACTCTGGAAAGATGAAACGGTTGAATTTGTGCGGGGAACAGGAGGAAGAGTAGGAGGGTAATGGTCCTCATAATTGCTGAATGATGATGGTGACGGGGTGGAACAAGGGGGGTGTGGGAAAGGTTGTTGAATTTCGCATTTTGAGCAATTGCTTTTAATTTTATTCATAATTCGTGTCTAGGGTTTCTCAGCGGCTTTTAATCGCTCTATAATTGTTGTGTATGCCAATGTGTGTGTGTGTGTGTGTTCGTTGGTGTGTGTCTGTATGAAATTAAGCTTGATTAATTTGTTGGCTGTGTTATCGACGCGTCGGCATCTGTGGACCTCGACCTGACTGCCCCTGGAATGTGTTGGGTTTATGGAGTGGTGTGCGGGTGTGGGAAGGCAAGAAAGTTATTAAAGTCGATTGGGTGTGCAATTGGGGCGTGGCAGAGATACTGCACACACACACACACAAACATACGTTCACACACACACACATAATAAGGCGTGGACAGCTTTCGATATGTGAAAATTTGTTAAAATGCTCGTCTGTCGAGATACCTTCTAAAATGTAAAAGATATATTTTAGATAAATAAGAATGCTTGATCTTTATTATTCTGATTTTCATTATAATCGCCAATCGATTACGCACAATTCTACAATATGAATTCTACTCGGCTTTTGTAGCTAATCAAGAATATAAATTTATGTATATAAATCGTGTTAAGTGTTTTCTTTATATACTTTTTCATAAAAACACGATACCCTTTCATAGAACTTTAATGAGTAAATGGTATGAAAATTACTGGAATTTCTATTTTTATGGCCAACGGATGTTGCTCAAAGAGCTAAAAGCAACGCTTTTTAATGGCCCATTTCGCTAGATGAATGTAGATAAGATTAATTGTAGCTGATTAATTAGCTGGCTATGAGTAACCAAAGCAATATTTAAGGGTTCATTTGTACTTGAAGTTTATCTCAGCTAATTTCAACACATTGCTCAACATAACCTCAACAAAAGGAGAACAATTCACACACACTCACATGTGCATATGTGTTTTGTGGCCCAATTAGACAAGCTCACACACACACATACACAACACGCGCATAGCTATCATCATGTGTGTGTGTGCAGAAAAAGAGAAAAAAGGCATCAAAAACAATTATGAAATCACAGCAGATGTTTGTGCACCAAAATTTTGTGGTGGTGATTTATAAAGCGTTGTGCTAAAAACAGCAAACAACAAACAACAAACAACAAAACAGCAACAACAACAATGACATCAGAAATTGCAACAACATCAACAAAAATTGTTTCATTTTTATTGAAAAAAGGCGCAAGACTCGAATCGAGTAGGGAAAGAGAGAGGAGAGAGAGACACAAGAACAGTAAGCATGTGTTACACACACACACACACATACACGCAGGGACACACGCATGTATGTGTGTAGGTAGGTAGAAAAGAGGATGGAGGATGCTGTCTGTCTGTCTGTTCGTCGAGTAAAAGGACTGCAGATGCGCAGCCACAAGCCCCAGAAACTTATGTACGTTTGGAGATTTACGACTTAAATGCTGCAGCGCATAATCAAAAAGACAAGGCGCAGATGGAGCTGAAGCTGTGGCAGCGACGCTGGCCGTGCACTTAATTAACAAATATACGAACACTTAACATAACCTCAACTGACAGCCAGCCAGGCCCTGGCACTGGCAGAGGCACAGTCAACGCATGAGCGAGACAACGATAGTGTGCTGTAAAATGCCTCACACCCTTGGCGCACAGCGAGTGGAGGCTTGCAGCTCATTGGATATTCGAAACGGTGAGAGAGCAGCGAAAAAGAGAGCGCACGAACAGCGACTGCTGCTTGTGTGCGAGTGTGTGTGTGTGTGTGTTGTGTATATATTATTCTTATTGCCGTTCCGGTTTTTGTTCGTTAACTGGGCGGCTGCTCCGCTCTTGCGCTCACAGTTGCGCCGTCTCGTTTAGTTGCAAGTTCGCGGGAGCTTCAGTTGGTTCAGCTGACTGGCAGAGCGCACGTAACGGAAAAAACCGGGCCGAGAGATTTTTATTGCTTTTGCCATTGCTTTTGCTTTTAATAGTTTATCTTTGGTTATATGTACACATATTGAACAGACCACTGACGACGCGTGTGTATGTGTGAGCACCATCTAGCGGCGAGACGCAGGAAAAGTGTGTTTTATTTGTGAACCAATTGTGAATTGTAAATAATTAATTGTAGCAAACAACGAAAACAGCAAGAATAAAAAAAAATAACAAAAAAGAAGTTTTCAAAAATGCCGACGGCTTTGCAGCCGCTTGTCTAAAAACTGGCTACACTTATGTCCACGCTGGCCAGCAGTCGCCATCCGACGCTGAATCTGAATCTTAATCGAAGTCTCACGCCAAAGCGAAGTATCGAGAGTCAGAGAGTAGAGTCCCAATTGGCGGATCAGCAGTCGGGATCCGGTTCAATGCATCCCGATTGCCTGCCACTGCCGCTGGATCCACTGGATCCAGGTGTTCCTGGCAGTCACGGCAGCAGTCCGCAGCTCCAGAAACCCAACGCTGGCGACGAGGATGCGAGTTCCGCCTGTGATGATGATGACGATGAGGGTCATCTGGTGAACATATTGGACGATGATCATCATGCGGCGAACAATGGGGATATGATGGAGGAAGAACTGGACGAGGATTGCGAGGAGGAGTGCGACGATGCAGCCAGCTGTTGCAGCGAGAACAGCGTGTTGAGCGTCGGCCAGGAACAGTCGCAGGTGGCAGCTGCCCAGGCCAGGCAGCGGTTGCTCATGTCACAACTATATCGACCGTCGGCATTTAGCAGTGTGTCCGCTGCTGGCCAGCCCATTGAGGAGGATCCCGGTGATCCTGTGATAATTGCACCCGCCAGCTTCCAAGAGGAATTCCTGCGTAAATCCCAACTCTATGCCGAGGAGTTAATGAAGCAGCAAATGCAACTGATGGCAGCGGCTCGAGTAAATGCGTTGACTGCGGCAGTAATGCCGCTGGGCGGTCTGCGTGGTGGTCCCAAGATGACGCAACAGCTGCAAATGGCTGCAGCGGCAGCGGCGGCGGCGGCGATGCGACCCACAACCGGACAGGATGCACTTGCTCAGCTAACGGCGACGGCGTTGGGCATTGCACCACCCACTACGCCACATCATCCGCATCAGCTATTGATGCAACAGCCCCATAATCCCTACCAGACACAGCAGCAGCAATTGCAACATTCTCCCCATCATCATTTGCATCATCAGCTGCAGCAGCAGCAGCAGCACACTAATCACTACAACAACAACAACAGCAGCGGCAACAGCAACAACAACCTAAACAACAACCACAACCTGAACAACAATGAGAATCTTCACGAGCGAGCTTTAAAATTCAGCATTGATAATATTTTGAAAGCGGATTTTGGTTCCCGTTTGCAGCAACGTTTGGCGGCAAGTGGAGCAGCTGCAGCTGCAGCGGCGGCGGCGGCGGCAGCAGCAGCAGCAGCAGCGGGTGGAATAAGTTCCGCTCACTTGAAGGCGCCGCGTAAGACGCCAAAGCCTCTCAATCTCGCCCAGACTCAGTCGCCAGCCAGCGGTATCCAATTGCAATTGCAGCTGCAGACGCAAACCCAGCCAAGTTTGAGTTTCTCCAGCAGCTTGGCGAATATTTGCAGCAATAGCAATGATTCCAATAGCACCGCCACCAGCAGCAGCACCAACAACAATCCGGCTGCTGTTGATCTGGTCAAGTCACCAAATGCCACATCGCCGGCGGATGCGGCGAACGGGAGTAAATCGAACGAGGATCAAGGAGCAACAGCCACAACCACTTCGACATCATCGACCAGTTCCACGCCCATTGTGTGGCCAGCATGGGTCTACTGCACCCGCTACAGTGATCGCCCCAGTTCAGGTAAGTCGCAACATGGATAACTCTTGAAGAGATTAGTTTGTGGTTTCCTTTATTTAATTGATGAGATCCCAGAAATTCACTACATTTAATTATGGATTTGTGAAAAAGCATACGTTTCGCAATTGTTTTGTGAGTAATATTTTTGAAAAGTATTTCAATCATGAAATTAAAAATAACGAAAATATTTAATAAACGGAAAAAATTTTCTTGTTGTTGAGCTTAAAATAAATTACACTTTGAAAACAATTATATAGAATATATACTTTCAAAGCAATGAGATCCAATTTATGATTACAAAAAGTCCGACTAGAGAAAGTAGAAATTAGAGGTGCTTGACAATTCATATTTCATTATAATTATCAAATTATGATTTTGGGTATATAAAAAAAAAAATGTCTTAAATAATCCATAAATATTTTCGTATTAGAAAAGTCATAGTTTGAACATGATTAGAAACTCTCTCTTAGAATTGCCGACGGAACACTCCAAATTTCTAACTGTGGTTACAACCTTGGTCTCTGGAAGCGACTTTAAATTATTATTATTATTTCCGCTACATTTTTGACGTTGGCAATATTCCCAAAAAAAAATTAAGCATTTCCAAACTATATAAATTTGTTCATTGAGCTTATTTTCGATCGTATAATTTTTAGTATTTGTTGTTATTTGATATAAGATGAAAGCACTTAAAAAATCCGTCCAAAATCTATAAGCTAAATTTATCTTTTATTTATAGATATAAATAAAATATATAGAAACAAAAAAATTATTCAAAAAATTAATACATTTGATATTTAATATATCTGAGCCCTTTCACGTTTGTCTAAATGGATAATTGTTATAGTACCAACCGCAGCTGGTGAATCAAAATTAAAGTAATGTTATTAACAAATTGAAATATGCCTTTAAACATGCCATTAATATTTTATTATTAATATTTTTTGTTTTATATTTTATTAAATGATTTTTGATCACTTTGAATATGAAATCTTAAATGCGAAATACTTTTAGGGTCATATTTCTAATCGGTAGTTTTATAGTAAAAGAAATATTTATACTTTCTGCAAGGAATACAAAGAGATGGCCAGAGACGGGCGGAGTGTGATGAGTGGGTAGTGTTGAGTGGTTGACTAGTTGACTAGTTGACTAGTTGAGTGGTTGAGTGGCTCGTAAACAGTTGAGCAAACAAGCTCGCAACCACAGAGCACCACACTTCACTCCACACTCCACACTCTTCACTCTTCGTTCAGACAACGGCGTCAATCTGCAGCTCATTAGTTTTAGCAACCACCACCAAAAAAGCAAAAAAGGGCAACACAAACACACACACACAAGCGCACCCTCAACCCTAAAAAGTTCCACTTGCCATATCCACACACACACACACTCACATTTACAGGCACTCATGAAGTGTCTGCTCGAGTGGTTTTTATGTCCTTATGGCTTATGTAACATAACTTAAGCTCATTATGCGCCTGCCTCTCACTCTAAACCACACTCCCTCTCCCACTCTCTCTCACACACACATGCTGTGTGCGTGTGCAGCACCCATTCTAACCACCCCCCTTTGGCTGGAACAATCATGGCACTCATGAATTTAGTTAATGCCACCGCAGGGAATTTTTGGTAATCGTTTTGCCTAATAATTTCATGTGGCCAACCACGAGAGCAAAAATCCACAAAAATAAACAGGGGATCTGAGATCTGAGAAATTTATAGGGTTGTTTCAATTTTGTGCTTGTCAACTTTGTTGACTATTCGTATTATCCCAAAAAAAATAAAAATAATAATAAAACAACATTTCAAGTGGGCGTCACAATAATGTCTGGTAATAAGCTATTTATTAACCATGTTCTCATTCTTGGCTTACTTAAATAATATCTGATAATAGTCTTTTTTTTATGTTAACATTATTATAACGGTATAATGCCTAATTCAATGTTAGACAGGCAATAACTTAACTTGATTACTTCTAAAATTACTGACTTGCAGTTGCTTAAATGATAAATTATTATTTAATTAGCTTTGTTAATATACAAATTGGTAATTAAAGTGAAAAAAATATTTATATTAAATTTGTGTTTTGTATTTTGAAAAGTGCCTTCAAATTTTGAGCTTGAAGGCAGATTTCGTTTTTATGTTTCTCAGCTTTTCTTGATCAATCTTTATTTATATTTAATTCAATTCTTTTAATAATAATATAAAATATTCGGGTTTTTAATCGATTTTTGGTAATAAATTTCAATTTCTAAGTAACAGTACATATTTAAAAAATTGTGGTACCCCGGGTATATACAGATACCTACCCATTCTACCCCCTCTCATATGATTGCCAATATGCTAGACTTCAATTTAGATGACCTTATTAATCTTTAAGTTTTCCAATTATAATTTATAAGTCGCTTGCTTAAAGCTGGCCACGCCCTTTTATAGTAAATCATAACTATTAAAGGAGTTAACTAACTATTTTTTTTTATATACATTTTATGATTATTTGTGTCAGCTATTTGCTTATTAAACTGATTAATGCAGGGTTAACATTTGTATAATTATTTTGAGCGCTCTCCGTTGTCAGTCAACTGAATCGGACTATAAATGCTCACAGATCCCCCTCTGCTGCTCTGCTCCACTCTCCACTGCATTTCACATTCATTTCCAACTGGCATCCCAAAAAAAAAAAGAAAGAAAAAAGTTGAATTGAGTGCATAAATCTACGTTTTTTGGGTGGGTTTGTCGCGCTCGCTAATTAACCAGAAAACGAAACGATTTTTTTAGTATATTTTTTGTTGTTGTTTGTTTGTTATTTTTTCTCTACCATTTTGTGGCAGTCGTCTTTTTCTGATGTTTTGTTATATATATATTTTTGAGGTGTGTTTATTGTAAAAAATGTATTATGCATGTTTGTTGCTGTTGTTGATCACTTTTATAAATTTAGCGTGACTAAAACGAGATCTCGATCGCACTGCTCCATGGCTCCATAATTTGAATGAATGTTGTAGGCGATGGCGTCGACTGGAGTTGGAGTTGGAGTCGGAGTCGGAGACGGAGTCGGAGTTTAAAGCTTTGAGCTCGGAGCTGGTTTGGGCCTGGTTTGAGTGTGCAGAGCTCTTTTCAGCTGCAACAAATGATTTACCGTGAGATTTGCTTAACAGCAATCAAAACAAACACAAATGCAACAACAAATGAAACAGCAACAAAACAACAACAACACAAAAAACATTCGTATCAACATTTTAATGCACACGAAATGCCCAAATAAAAGTCATAAATTTAATGCTTTTGAAAAATTGCCATGACTACGACAAGAAAATTTATGAAATTTTATTAAAAGGTGTTAATTTGACAAATTAATGCGACAAGCTAGCGACTAACTGTGTGTGTGAGTGTGTGTTGGAGTGTGTGTGTATTTGTTGTTGTCAGTTGGATTAGCATTTTGATAAGTTGCATTTAATAAACCCGTAAATGGCTACGAGTACATTTGTTAAATCGACACTTTGAAAAATTGCACGAGTAATTAAATATATTTAATTATAATCTTAACGATTAAGCCAAGAAGTGGTTGTAATGACTGTAATCATATTATGATGCCTGAAAATTGGCAAAAAAAAAACAAGTATAATTAAGTGGTGCAAAAGTATGTAACAAACAGAAGGAAAAATTTGCGACCACAAATTGATTCTTGATCTGTATCAGCATCGATATAGCCATGTGCTAGATATTTGTCCCGGATCAAATCTGAAAGCCAATTATATATATATTTATATCAGGCAATTTTTATTTTTATATTATAATCAGGCAATAATTTTTTTAATGAAATTACCACAACTCAAACAATTTACAAAATAACTTAATAATAACTTGTAAATGTTTGGTTTTTTTGTACATTCAAGATGAGAACAACATGTATTTTGAAAATTGTACAACAGTTGCTTGTTGAATTATTAACTTATTATTAAATAACCACAAGCAAATGCTCAAGTGAGTAATAAGTATAATCGAAATGCCAAAAGCCGTCAAATAATTGCTACCTGTTTGGCCTGCACTTTAAGCTGCTGTTGAGTTTAGTTTTGATGTGTGTGGCTGATCAGAAATATGTTGCTAAATTGATTATAAATTCAGAATTATACTGTTAAATTGAGTGTGGAGTGCACTTAACTACTTTGGCTATGTGTTGTTGTCAACACACACAGCTGTGGCAGTTGCTGTGGCCAATTGTAAGCGCAGCAACTGCGAAACAGTTAACAAATTCGATAAACTACAAAACTCAGCCACTCTGTCAATTTTCGCATTTAAAGTCCGGCACTTGGCACTTGGCTCATTTAACCGGTAGCCTCAGTCAGTGAGCAGCAACCTCAGTAGCCAGTAGCGGAGTCTCTTCTTGGCGGATCGCCACTGAACCATTAAGTAATTTTCAATTTGCCCACAACGACCAAACCAGAACAACAACAACAACAACAACAACAAACAAACGAAAAGCAACGGCTGCCAACAACAATGACAACATAAACAAACGAATTTCAATTACCCATCAGAAGACTTGGTCTGCAATTACCTACCCCCAGTCCCCCAATCCCCCATTCCACCCCCCAGTCAACCATTCCTGCCACCATCTCGCTGAGTTTTCCTGCCTCAAGAATTTTCTGCGCAACGCAGCTGAAAATTACTTGAAAGTTTTTCGCTTTGCGCATTTCTCTATGGAAAATTTGCTTAGACAATTGGCTGCACTCCCCACCTCCCCCCACCTTCCAAAGAAATTGCGAGATGCAAACAGAAAAATAGCGAAAAAGAAAACACAAAAAAGAGAAGATCAAACAAAAGAAACAACGGTTTCCATTTGCCATTTTTCTCTTTGCTGCTGCCTATAAAAATGCTTCATTCATCACCAATTTAAACATAGTTTGAAGAATACTTAATGAATAAATAACGGTTAACCTACACGAGCAGAATATTATAAAATGTGTCAATCTAGAAACACATAAATTCTTTATATGAGTTCCATTTTTTATTTTATATTTAATCGTCCGAACTTTTTTAATAAAAAATATATTTTTCTTACGAAAACTCATCTTTCGGCTTATATATTTATTGCCAGCGGCAGATAAATTTTTTTTATTAATTTTTTCTACTTCATTAATGATATTTTAAAACTTAGATATTGCTAGAGAAAACATTGAAAGTTGTTTTTAATAAAAATTATGCTTTTCTTACGATAACTCATCTTTCGGCCCATATATTTATTGCCAGCATTTTTTTTTATAGCTTTTTTCTACTTTATTATTGATATTTTAAAACTTACATATTGATAGCGAAAACATTGAAAGTAGCTACAATTTTTTCTCTGAGTGTAGCTGCATACGTTGTGCTACTTATGGTAATTATGATTGAGCATCGATTTAGGCGTCGCCCGTCAATGAGGCGCCGCCATCTGAAAATCGATGTAAATGAAAATGCCTCGTTTCGATTTGATGTTCCTTTCGTTTATATTTCAAGGCAGGAGGCGGCAAAACAATAAGTGGCGCCTAGCAGCAATTTGCAACCTACTTGCAACACATTTAGCATGTGTCTGCAATTGTGGCAGTCGAGTCGATGTACTTAACAACAACTAATTGGCCACGGAACGTGACCAACTACTGCCTCTATGACTCTATTAAAAGCCAACAGGCAAAAATGGCAAAAATAATCAATAGTTGTTGTTGCCACACACTTAATGTTTTCTTCAAGTGTATGCCAGTGATTGCAGTAGACCTCTTACAGTAATGCAAAATGTATAGTATTGATTTTTTTTGTCTCTATATAATTGACACCATTTAAAGTATTTATAATTGCATTATTAAATTCAATTGATTTATTTTATATATGCCAAGTGTGGCTTCAACTTCATTGATTGTCAATTTAAGCAGAGAAACACTTTAAAATTGATTTCGCTTTCAGTTTTGTAGGACAAGTCAACGGGGACCACCCAGCGTGCAGTCAATTTGCGTTTGAAATGCCATAAAACTAAAGCCAACTACAACAACAACAATAACAACAACAACAACTGCAACATGAAGAACACACAACAATAATAGTTGGGCCTTTAGCATGTTTATGACCCAAATGCATACATAAATATGAATATGAATATGAATGTGAATATGAATTTGAGTATGAATTTGAGTATGAATACGAAGCTGTCACGTCACATGATAATCACGATATGGCCAAAGTTGAGGACTCCTTCCTTCGTTGCCCCAGAGGCCAAATTGAGCCATTGTTGCAAGCAACTTTGCAACTAATGTTGTTATTGTTGCTGTTGTTGTTGTTCTTATGTGGAAATATTGCGCATTTCCTGGGGAATGCAAAACTCAACACTTGCTTTCAAATTTGTGCGAATTTGAATTTAATTATGCATGAAATAAATGGAGGAAGAATAAAACGAATTTCAAATGCTCTTTTTAGCTATTTACCTATGTCTCTGTCTATCAGCTATCTCTCTCAGAAGTTTAGTTTTTGGATCATATTTTAAAAATGAAACGACTACATCAAAACTGAAACCAAGTAAAATTATTACTTGACTCCAATTTAATGAAATGAAAAACTATTCAATATAATATGCTAATCAATAAAGAGAATTAATTATTTTACTGTATAAATAAAATTTTGTACACAAAAAAAACTATTTAATTGTGTTTATAAATAAAAAAAACTGTCTAATAAAAACTAAATTCAGATAAGTAGAAAGAGATTTATTCTACTTAAAACTAAATTCAGATAAGTAGAAAGAGAGTTATTCTACTTATCTAAATTTAGTTTAGATAGTAGATTAGTAAGTAGAAAGAGAGTTTTTCTACTTATCTAAATTTAGTTTAGATAATAGATTAGTAAGTAGAAAGAGAGTTTTTCTACTTATCTAAATTTAGTTTTTCTTAAACCTGAGTTAAGTTATTCATTTTTATTTATTTCATTTCATTTTCATAATATAATGATTTATTTTCACTCAAGAATATTATTCAACTATGACTAATAATTGCCACACCGCTTGGAATTTAGTCACAGTATTTTGTAGCCACTATTTTCTTCGAGTGTAGCTCGTGCTTAGCATAGACATAACTCAACTCCTTTTTCGGGATTAAACATGCTGATTCACAGCAATGGCAATCAGCTGGGCGATTTATTAAGTGACAAAAATTAATTTCTACTGTTAAGTTATCGCAGCAGCAACTGCTGCAACAACAGCAACAACTGTAACTGGTGTCGCCTTTTAAGGCAGCAACAACAGCAACAACAACAATCGTCAGCAGCATCAGCAATGCGCCTCGTATTGGCAATAAAACTGTCGCGGCTTTGGGCCTGGCCAACAAACAGTTTACCCGTCCAAAACGAGACCATATCAGCTCAGCAAAAATGTCGTTTAAACTGTGCTGCTGACCGCATTTGGTTAATGTGATCTGTAAATGTTTGCTGTTTGTTGTGGTAATGTTGTTGTTAATGGTGTTTTCTGCTGTTGATGTTGCTGTTGCTGTTGCTGCTGTTTATTGCGACTGTTTTTGATATGGCCTCAAATTGCTGTTAATTGCCCTGCAGCATACCCAGTATTTTATAATAGAAAGACTCATTACTGTTTTTAATATTTATATATTGACTAATATTACTTTTTAAATTGCATTATCTTTCTAAAGAAATTTAGATTAATAATTTATTGATAATAAAAAAAAATATCATTCAATGGTAACAAAATATATGCAGGCAAATTAGGTTTCCAGATATTCATATTCATTCATTTATAAATTTTTTAAATTAAATGGAGAGGCATATATAATTCTTAGCTGCACACTTACAGGGTATTTCAGAGGCTACCAATTCTATAAAAAAATAAAAGCTTTTACTTGAATATATTTTTGGTGAATTTGGCATTCGGAATATTTCACACTCGCTGGGCCAAAAATGCCAGTGTTGATTGCGTTACGTTTTTCGTACTAAAGCTACGTAATACACATAAACAACAAAAAAAAAAAAACAAAACAAAAAAGGCAGTAAAAGCCGAAAAGCTCAAGGGGCCACCCAGCAAGCAAAACTGAGGCAAACTGAGCCAAGTCAACTCAGAAGACAAGTTTCCGCATTTGGTTTTGTTGGCTTTGGCATATAAAAATCATTTTTATAACTTCATTTGTGTTAATTTGGAAACGAGGCAAGATCGAGAGGCACAAAAGTCGTCGATATTTACAGCTGTCAAAATATTTTCTACAAGCAAATGACTTCATTCATCAACAAAAAAAAAAAACAATAACAACAAAAAACAGAGATAAACGTGGAGCTGCTCAAAGTGGGCAGGGCAGGTATTTCATAGTGTTGTTGTTGTTGTTGTTCTGTAGGTATTTATTTCTGTGAGATACAAATGCGATCAATCTTTGGCACGAGGTGACTGACAGTCAGCCAAGTTATTCACTCAGTCAGTCAGTCAGTCAGTCAGTCAGTCAGACGGCATCAACATGCATTAAAAGCCAAACGGGCAAACAAATAAACAAATAATCAAAATAAGCCTCATTATGACTGCAGACAGCAAGAGCGAATGCAACAACAACAGCAACAGCAGCAACAACAACAACAGCAGCAACAATAACAAATAAGCAACAAAAGAATTTATTGAAAACTAATTAAACTTGACGGCAGCCACAATACATTTGTTTGTGGTCTTTTAATCGTTTATTTATTACGCCAGTTTCGTATCTGTAGCTGTCACTGTATCTGTATCTGTATCTGCAGCCCGTAAATGTATCTGTATCCATCTGTGGCAGCCACTGTTTGCCACCACAACAAATGAGCTCAGCTCTCAGATGATTTGATTTGCCTCGTTCTTGACTTTATTCTTTGTATATTTTTACAAGTATTTGCAATTTGTTTTTTAGATTTTAATTAACCTAATTTGTTTGACTGATAATTTGATTTTAAGTGCTTAACATAAATAACATTTAATTTATGTAATATCATAGATTATCCTAAACAAGTAGACTACTCATAAATTAATTGCAATTAATACTAATTTATTGTAAATTAAAATCAATGATTAAGTAAATAAATGTAAAAATGGAAAATCAGCGCATTAAATAGTTTTTTTTTTCTAACTTATTTCTAACTTATTGCAAACATTACTAAAATATGTTAATAAAATTAAATAAATGCAAACATGAAAAATCATCTCATTAAATAGCCTATTAAATAATTTTTTTCTGTCTCTTTAACTTCTGCATATAATACTAATATTTCATAATAAAATCAATGATTTAGTAAATAAATGCAAAAATTATAGAATCATCTCATTAAATAGTCTATTAAATGATTTTTTTAAGTCTCTTTAATTTATTGCAATTATTACTCAAATATTTCACAATAAAATCAATGACTAAATGCAAAATTATAAGTCATCTCATTTAATAATCCACTAAAATATATTATAATAAGATTAATAATTAAGTAATTAAATGCAAAAATTAGAAATCAGCTCATTTTAAGAGTCTATTTAGTCATTTCAAGTGTTTGTGTTGTGTGTGTGTTGTGTGTGTGTCATTCGTGACAGTTCTCAACCGATCAGTCAGCCTTTAATTACCCAATATTCCCTGCTCAGCGCTAATTGAGGCACATAGCTAACACCCTGTCTTGGGGGATCACCAGCCTAGTGAAACCTGTACAGGAATTTTTGTGGCATTTTGAGTGACCGATTCTGATGCTGCTGTTGTTGTTGTTTTTTGTTGTTGTGGATGCTGATGTGGTTGTCATACAGTTGACATGTCTGTCTGTTATCTGTTGCATGGGGCAGCTTTGATTATTTTATGACAGTGAGTGACAGGGGCAGGCATCTCTGAGAGAAAGAAAGAGAGAGAGAGAGGGAAAGATAGAGAGAGAGAGAGAGAGACAGAGATGGTGAGAAAGATAGCCAGTGATATCTGAATTGCCAGAAATCTTTAGTTACACACTCAGAATAATTTTGAATTAGATAAAACAGATGGAATACAAAAATAATTTATATTTAAATTTCTAAACATAAAAAAAACTCAAATTAAAAAAAAATCAAAGTGATTTATTTATAATTGTTTATATATGAATATATATAGTAAACTTTCAAAATTGATTATTTTTTTCTATGAAAGCTTTATAATATAGATAATATATTATATAATATGTATGTATATAAAAATCGACGTTGATAAGTTTTTTCTCCCTTTCAAAATCGATTCCCTTTCCAAATTCAGTTCACTAACAAATAAAGCAAATGAAAATTGCGTAAATGTAGTTTTTTCCAGTTGTAGGTCATTTATTTTTCGCAGTGCAGCCACTGACCCGTTGAGCGATGTCCAATGCTTGATGCTCGACTCTCGGTTCTCAGTTCTCAATTCTCGATTCTCGATGCGTGTGTGTGGTCAACCGCATTTGTCAAGTTTAATTGGGAAGCGAGCTGGGCTTTTTTGATGGTTCCTCTTTTGGGGCCTTTTGGGCTTTGGTTTCACTTTTGTTGAATGCTTTGCATAGCACAGCCTCCCCCATCTCCATCTCTCTCTCTCTCTCTCTCTGGCACTTATCCGACATATGTTGGCGTCGGCGTCTTGGCTTGCTTATTGTTTGTTTATTACTTGTTTCGCTTTAATTACATGTTCGTGATGATGATGATGATGAAGGTGAAGATGCAGGAGGAAGAGGAGAAGGATGGAGATGGAGGAGGTGCAGTTGAAGTCCAACTGGGGGTACTCTCTGTGTGTGTGTGTGTAAGTGTGTTTGTATGTCTGAGCATGGCGGCCCGCAGTTAAAACCGATAGTCACACTTATTGGAATTACTGCTTCATCAGTGCACCGACTTCGACGCCGACGCCGACGCCGACTTCGGAGCCGACGTCGACTCCGAATTGGTGTTGCTGCGCGTGTTCGGAGTTTTTGGAGCTGGCCAACTCATAATCTCTCGACTGACACTCGAGTGGCCCATTGAAATGATCTTCAGGCCAGCAAATTCAAATCAGCTGCTCTGCGATTAGTGAGAAACAAAAGCAGCCCACGAGAAACGGGCTCCAAACGCAGTTTGTTTGTTGTTTAAGGCTAAAGCTAAAAATCCAATCCAAAGCGGCGAGCTTAAGTTGTGCTCCATAAACTGATCCACAAACAGACTGTTGCCATCATGCGTTGAGTGCAGTGTAAATATTCAGATTGTGTGGCGCATGATAATTGAGAGATTCTAAGATTCTCGCTTCTCGGAAATAATAATGAGGCGCAAGTGCCGCAAAGCCAGGCGCCAATCATCTGAAGCTGCTGGTCTTTCGCTTGGAATCTAAAAGGAAGTTTCAAATAGAATCTGTTAAGCATAAGTCCATAAATTTTGCAACATTTTCTAATGTTACTAAGTAAATTTTGATAGAGATAATCTCTCTTTATAAGGCAATTTGTAAGTGCGCACAGCCGACAAATGTGGCGAAAGCTAAATAAAAAGTGGCGCTTTAATCGAGAGACTCGTGTTATTTATTCCCACACACACACACACACACACACACACAGTTTATCTTGGCCAGGCCCAAAACTAATTGTGAGCCAGAAAAGAGAAAGGGGGAGTGCGGGGGAGATGGTGATCATAATGTCAGAGTGCGATAATGCCGAGTCTGATGACTCAAGCAAGCTGGCTGGCAAAGTGTTCCCACAAGGCTATCAGCTATTGTCTAACTTGAATCTACTATATGGCCATAGTCATACATGCATGAGCTGCCTCATGTGGCAAACTCTGCCTGCAGATTCTTGGGCGCATAATAAAATTAAGTCGATTTTGCTGCAGGCTGCATGCAGCATGCTGCACAAGCTGCAATGCCTCTGGACTGCACTCCAATATAAATTTGCGCTGATGTTGCTTTTGTTGCTGTTGTTGTTGTTGTTGTTTTGCTGGTGCCGCTGCTGACTGGGACCACCCAAGTTGACAGCGAACACGAACAGCGCTTAAGCGCTGTCCTCGCCAGCAGAGACGTGCTCTTCGTCTTCAACCTGGACTTGGACTTGGACTTGAACTCAGACTCAGACTCAGACTGAGACCCAGTCTCGCAGCAGACCAGCGGAGCCAGTGAGGAGCCACTCTAATAAAGCTCGACTGCTTGTGGCTCCGTCGTCTGCTGTTCCCGTCTCGATGCTGTTCCACTGCATACAAATAAATTTTATTAAGCAGTTAGAATCGAGCATTAATGAAATGCACTTTTCAGTGGCTCACCCAAAAGGGAGCAACGATCGGGGGGAACTACGTACTGTAGCATTACACTCAGCGAAAAATTTCAGGAAACAGTTATAGAAATATTGCAAAGGTGAAAACGTTTATCTGGCACGATTTACAAGCTAAATTTATAAAATTTCTAAGTTTGAAAAGGTTTGCAGTATTTTGACAATTTTGATATTTGTCTAATGAACAAATTGCTCTTCTTTTTCGCTGAGTGCAGCCAATAACTGCGAATGATGATCTTCGCAGGGTTGTTCTTGTTTGCAGTTAGCAAAATAGATGGGCTGCAGTTGAGAGCTGATGAAACGGTTGCTATTCAATTGTTGGTGCAGTAGTCACAGATGAAGGAAAGAGATAGCACGACAGAGAAGAGAGGAGAGAGAGAAATGGAGAGAGTTTAAAAAAGAGCAGTGCAACTCAGTTTGCTGTTGTCCTTAGCTGGGCAGACTGATGCTGATATATATGTATGATGCATATGTATGATACGTACGTCTGTCTGTTCGTCTGTTTGTTTGTCTGTCTGTCTGTGTGTCTTTCTGTCTCACTCTGCCTGCGATTGTTCGTGATCGTCGATGGTCATTGCGGCTTCATTGCGATTTATGTGCGTAATAATTGTGACAATCACAGCGACTCGACTTTGCTGCTGACATCTGACAATGATGATGAAGCTGATGATAACGATAATGATGATGTTGTTGTTGTTGATGATAATGATGTTATGAGCACACTGTAATTAAATTGCATTCCTCGACTCAGCGTATTAGTTTACTCATTTATAGCGGTTCAACCCAATTCAATTGAGAGCCAAACGAAAGTTGAGCTAAAATTATGCAAAATAAATTGATTAAAATTATGATGAATGTTGAATAAATCAATGTGATTGATGAGACTGCGACTGCGAGACTGAGGCCACCCACATCAAATCAATCAGTTCGATTGGTGTTTGCATAACATATTTGTAATTTGTGAAAGTCTTCACATTAGAGTTGTGTAAATCTGAATAATAAGACACTCAATAATATTGTGTATAAATTTTTTAATAAAAATGGCAATGGAAATCCCCAAAGGGAATTTACGTTTAAGAAACAAACTTCTCAATTTACTGTTGATAAATGCTATCGTCAAAATGATATTCAATGCCAAATTGTGATCTATTAGCAAAGATCCATTATGACACTCGGCACTGAAAATCAGCGTTGTTTTTTTTGTTGGCTTCAAGTGAAATTAGTTTTGGAATATTGAATTGGCAGTTACGCCTGCTCTCGACAACTTCAGAGCTCCATGGAGTCTGGAGTCTGGCTGACTGGCCTGAGGCACCTCCAAAGCAAAAAAAAAAAAAATACCTAATGCTGGCGCAAAGTTTTTTTTTATGTTTTTGTTTTTGATCTTGTTTTGGCCAGAAAACGGTGTCAATAAGATTGATGGCTTGAAGTCTGAATCCACAACACTGAAATACATAATCTGTGGCTCAATGAGAGACTGTGAGTAGCTCATAGATACAAGCTGCAACATTTGAAACTGGCTTAAAATGAGAGTGAAGAGAGCAGAGCATCAACAAAGATTTGAGCATGGAAATTGCTCTAATATATGTGTGTGTGTCGCTGTGTGTGTGTGCGTCACTTAACTTTGGTGTCAGTCAGCTTGCGGCTGGAACTGGAGCTGGAGTTGGAGTTGGAGTTGGAGTTGCAGATGACGACGATGACGATGGTGGACCACACACGGGGCAAAATGTTGATTGCCGACTTGACTGACACTTTTTGATAAGTTGATTAAAATGTGTGTGTCTGCGCGTGTCTGTGTGTGTGTGTGTGCGCGTGTGTCTTTTTTTGTTTTTTTATACGCTTGCTGTGCAAGTCGAGTCAAGTCGAGTCGAGTGCATTGACATTGAGCTGATTTGATTGAGTGACTGAGTGACTGACTGACAGTCCAGTCGATATGGCCCTGCTCTCTGCTCTAAGCCAGCTGTAAAACAATTCTACGCAGCGCTGCACAACTTACGGGGCCCAATTAAAGTAGCTAGCTGCAATTGTCCTACACTGACAGAAAACAGGTGGTGCTAACGAAAGTAGTTAGCCCTGCAGTCTTGAAGAATAGGTAAAAGGTGTATATTTTAGTACTGTACATTTAGGCATCTGCGAACACATAGTGCATATATATATTCTTGATCAGCATCAAAATCAAAGTCAACTTTATCTGCCTGTTTAAATGCGACGATCTCAGAGACAATACAAATAATGAACATTCGTAAGATAGAGATATAGATTAATAATATTATTCATAACTTTACCTGTTTTACGAATATCGATAAATATCGATTACCGATAAATATCAGAGCCACAATTCTAAACTTTAGAATGCTAACTAAACTTTACATTCATATAAAGAATGGTTTTATCTAAGTTATAAATTAGCTTTCTGCTAGTTAAAGGTATCTGCTAGTCGAGCTCTCCCGACTATAGCACTCTTGTGTGTTTTTTATAGATGTGTCGATGCTTTAGTTCCCAGAAGCACAGCGAGTTCAATTAACGCGCGTTTAAACGCTGCTGGCGATTAAAATCGCGCCGTCCTCTGATGTAAAAATGTATCTTTGCTGTTGTATCTTTGCTGTATTCAGGTGTATCTCTGTGCATCAGCCGATGCTTCAATTGCTTAATTAGAAACACTAATGCTGGTGCATGCGGCATGCTGCATAAGTGCTGCATTTTATTTATTTTTTATTTATTTATTGGGTTTTGCTTCTGTTCTTCTCATTGCAGGTAATTGTGGCATTTCGAGGCTGCTCTACGAATTCGTTGATTCGTTTATTTATTTATTTAATTGTTTATGTTTAATTGTTGATTGTTGATTGTCGCTGTGCCTTCAACAACAACAATTAATTGTGCTGCTTGGACAGCAATATATATGACAAAATACACACACACACACACATGGCAATCCGAATCTGATTTCAATTCCTGTTCAAGTAAGTTTCTCAGAGTGTATCTGTATCTGTGTAAATGTATCTGTATCTGTATCTGTGTATCTGTTTCTGAGTTTTGAGTTTGTTGGCGCTGCGTTTCAATTGCCATTTTAAAGGTTAAATTATTTTGTAGCTTATATTTGCTTATATTTGGTCTTGATTAATTGCAATTGACTCTCCGCCTTAATTGGCCAACTTGCTGAGTTTTGGAATTCATTGTTTTTTTCAGATTGTTTTTTATGTTTATGTTTCTGTTTCTGTTTAGTTTTTTACACATGACCATAAAAAGTGGTCGAGTCGTGTAAATGTCAAAAAACAGCAATCATTGCATAAAGCATTCGAGACGATCAATTTGGTTAACCACTAAATCCTATCTTAGATATATATATATATTTATATATATATGTATATATATATATATATATGTATGTATATATCATTTAGAAATGTGTGTGACGAGTGTGTGGATTGTGTGTAGCTGCGACAGTTGTCCAAAATCTGTTCTAAGTGCAGTGCTTGAGTTGCGTACAGTAAAACGCCGCTAAGCAAAACTGTTGCTCATTTTGTAGCTAGATTTTTTTAACAATTATAGAAATATATATATACTGATACATCATGTTCGTACTTGATTATATATTCAATTGCTCAAAAGTTAATTAAGTAATAATTTATTTAAATTATATAAAATAAAAGAATACCATTTTAATTAATTGTTTTTCTTGCAAATATTAATAAATGTTGTCTGTAAAGTAACAATTTAATTATTTCCAACAAGGAAATTTATTTGCTAGTCTTCACTGTACTTGCTTGCAGTTGAATTATGCAAGAACATCTTGCTGACAAGAAACTGATTGTTCAATTAATATGATGCCGACAAACCGACAAAATGACAAAAAGACAAAAAGAGGGGGAATAAAAAGACATTCAACATAACTGAGGAGAAAAGCCCAGTTTTGAGGCAAGTCGACTCGAGTTGAGTCCCAATCAGAAGAATGTTGTCCATTAACAAGTTGTCCCCAGAGTCAGCCGGTTTGGGTTGCGGACTCCGCTTTTTATTGTGTCCTGCAGATGAAACATCTGCCTGAGTTGCCTGCCAGGATGAGTGCATCCAACTACCAACTATTTTTTAACTGGAGCTAACAGCTTCCTGCTGCTACCTATTTGCATTTAAACATCGTAATCATATTTTTATTATTCGCAGTTAGTTTAGTTTTTGCCATACAATCGATGGGAAGCTGAAAGTCGAGCAATTTATATGATTTAACTGCCTTTGATTGAAACATTTCATTATCAACGGAGTCAGCAGCATATTTTGTGCTCCTTTTTTTGGGATTTAAATAATTGGATATGCGTGTGGTACTCCGAACTGATGGAGAGACAGAAAGACAGACAGTCAGACAGACAGTCAGACAGACAGTCAGTCAGCTTCACATTTTGGCTGTGACGACGATGTTCATCTGCATTTTGGTTGACGTTTCGCTTTTGGTTAGTTGACTTGGCCCTAAATTGTGCTGAATTGAGTCAAGTTCCTTGGCGCCTCTCTGCAAACTGCAACTGCAATCGAACATCTGCAGCTGGCCTGGATTCGCCTGGCCTGGCCCAAGGTTTACCTACAATCCTCACTTGAACCCGTTGGCGCCTTGAAACACATCTCTTTTGTGATTTTGTGTGTGGTTTTAGGGCTACTTTGTGGTTAATCTGTGCTTTTTTAATGCCTTCGATTTGTGGTTTTCAATCAAATGTATTTTAATTTGAGTCATCGCTTTGATTTTGCAACAGTTCCCCAATTGTGGTCTCAATACTAATTATGGATTAAGTTTTAGTGCAAATTGTTGTGGTTACAATTTAAATGTTCTTTCAATTAGTTAAAATTGGCCCATTTAAAATACCTCAATGGGAATGGGTTAATTGCTAAAGAATAATATTTTATGTAGTTAATTTTGGAATTTAAGAGAAAAAAATTAAATCTCTTTTTATGCCTTATAAAAATTAATATGCATTTATGCAAATTAAGATTTTGAGTTGAGTTGAGCACGAAATTTTAATCAAACTTAATTAATTGATTAATTTTCTCAGCTTCGGATATAAATTACTAAATATGTACAATAATTTGTATTCATTTGCGTTTCGTGTTCTTCAAATTGCAATAAATGTTTAACAAGTATGCAAATTGATTAGATTCGTATTTGAACATTTGTTAAAAATAACAAACGCAGCTGAAAATAATTGCAAAACTGCTAATTTAAAAATATTAATTGCTTCCCATATTTGTTAAATTAGTCGATTATATATATATATATATATATATATATGTATATATATATGTTTATCAAAGTATTTGATTTGGTTTTGTTTTCTTGGCCAAACTTCAAAATGTGACTTTGAATTTTTAATTGAATAGTATGTTTTTGTTGTTATTTGATTGTAAATTAATATTGTATTTATATTTGTCGTCATTTTTAATGAGTTTTTAATGAGTTACTCCGTTTTTTATACCCAAGTTTTTTTTTAACACATTTGGTATATACATTCTTGATCAGCTTGAGTAATTGAATCGATTTAGGATGCAGAATGCAAACTTTTTTATTTAAAAATATATAATATAAAAAAAATTATTTAGATTTTTACATTTTAACTAAAAATCATCGAAATATAAACTATATTTTATGGCTGGAAAAATCAGTTAAATAATGAACTCCTTTTTGAAAAAATAATTTTTGTGTTATAGATTTTTAATTAATATTTAAAAAAGCTTTCATTGTGTTTCAATCGATTGATTTTTAAAATTTATAGTAAATTTAAGACATTTCTGCAAGGGTATTTTGCAGTCTTCCTTTTTTATTTTTTTCCAGATATTTTTTCTCTTTTTTAGTTTGGTTTGCGAATTAAAATGTGACAATCGAGCAAGAAACAAAAACATAGACACAAAAAAAATGTATTTTTCTTGTTTATTTATTTGTGTGTGTGTGCAAACAATGTATTTAAGTTTAATGATGTTGTTGCCTGAATGTTGCTGCAGTTGTTGTTAGTCGTGTGTCGTGAGGCACGTACCCCAAAAAAAAAAAAACACACACACACACGGAGACGGAGTCAGAGTCAAAGCCATTCGCCATCTCCAACTCCATTCCCAGTTCGCAGTTGGCAGTGTTCAGGTGTCGAGGTCTGTTGCAGGTGTAAATATATATATATGTGTGTGTGTGTGTGTGTGTGTGTGTGTGTGTGTGTGTGTAGCTCATTCTTTCACTTGCTCGCTGCTGTTTTGACAAACGCGTTTGCTGGTTGGCCATGTTTTGCCATTGGAGTAATTATTATTTATTATTGTTGTCGGCTGTCTTTCCACAGGCAACATCAGCAGCAGCAGCAGCAGCGGTGGCAGGTGTTAATTGTCCAAGTTGTGTGCCTCACTCAACATTTTCGTAATTGTCTCTTTTTTTTCTCATTTTTCTCTCTTTTTTTTCTCTTTCTCTGTTTTCTTCTGCAAGTTGCCATCACTCAAAGTGCGTCCTCATTTTTCTAGGTCTAAGCCTACTAATTGGTACTGCTAACTCATAAGAATATTACACACACTAACACACACACACACTCACACACACACTTACACACACACAGACTTAACTAATGTGTTCCTAAAAAATGGACGTGGAATTTTGCTGTGAATGTTAAAGTTTGTCGCCATAATTGCACCGGTTAATCATTTGTGGCAGCAGTTGGCAATTGTTGCAGTTACGCAACAGCAACAACATTGATTGCCGTTTCAATATTGCTGCTAAATTACTCAATTATTTGATTAGCAGTTAAATTGTTGACTTACTTTGATGATGATTGTTAAAGTGACAACGAGAAGTAATCAAAAATTAATAAGATTTATGATTATTTTTAACAACTCCAAGTTAAAGTTCAGTGTTCAAATTCAAATACAGTTATTAAACGAAATGTTAAATGTTAACTTTAAAATAATTGTATTTTGTAAATATTCAGACTGTCATAGTTTTTTTTATAGCTTATTTCATTATTTTTATGGGACTCTTTTTGCACTGCGATTTGCTTAGATTTATTGTGCCACATTCTGTGTCTCAGCTGTTGCCACAATATGTTGCTTGTCCTATTAATATCTTTCTAATGAATTAATAAATTGTTTTTTTTTTTATGCATTAACCGTTGTTTGCCAACCAACTTGGACTGCAATTTTATTTGTTATTCGAATGACCTTCTTATTCAAATGCCTTAAACGCAAACACAGGCAATTATGTATCTATGTGTGTGTATGTGTGTGTGTGAGTGTAATGCTAAATCCATCAGCTGCAAAACGGCCAACTGACAGTTTGTTTGTATGTCTAAGCTGCGAATAGCCGCGATAAAATGGCTTAAATAGCCGGCCAGGTGGGTTGCATGTGGAGTGTGTTGTGGCTGGAGGGGGAGGGGTAATGGGAAGGTAGTTGATGGCTTAAACAAGTGCTGCTAAATCGAGAAAGAAGAAGAAGACAACGAAACGCAACGAGAATCACTGGCATGCGGCAAGTGAGGCAAGTTCATCATCAACAACAATCAGCGAGAAACTTAACAAATGGAAATCTAAACATTTGAAATACCCTTGAAAAATGTTCTAAAAGTGGGTTTCTATTTGGATAAGAATGATCTATAATGAAACTATTCTACAAATAATTTGTTGTGCCTTTAATTAATTCAGAAAGTAAAAACTTTTAGTTTTTCATTTAAAAATCATCAATTTAATTAGGCAAACTTTTGACTAGACAAAGATAAACTTCTCCTCTATGGGAATAACCCCTTTTGGATATATTGTGAGCCAGGGTATGTTGGCAACAACTTGAATGCCAGCTTGATGGTTCCAACTGAAATGGCTTTTTTTGCAAAAAAAAAAAACTGACAAATGCCAGCAGAAAGTAAACATGATCCGCCCGAGACGAGAGATGCAGTAAAATGGAACCGGGTGCGACCAGCATTTGCCATTGCGACCAGTCAACCAAATCAAATGAATCATTGCGCTCCAGTTGGACTACTCAAAACTTAAAAAGATACCCCAAATCCCAAAAACACAACTCCCCCCCCACCACCTTCCAACATTCCCATTCAGAGTCAAGTCGAGTGATTGTTATTAAATTGTGGGCGTTTCAGAAATTGTCGTGAATTTCTTTGACATTAAGCGTGGAGAGTCGTGGCCATTTGTGGCAGGGCTGGTTAATGTTGTTAGTGTGTGATTATGTGATTATATGGTCAAAAGGGGATCTGGGTTACAAAATGAGTTATTTTTCACTTTCGAGCCAACTGGCTGACCAAATGTTTGTCATTAAAAATCCATTAAACCAACCACGCCCGCAACTGTCGTCAAAGTTTGTGGTGTAACCAAAAAAAAAAACAAGAAGAAAAATAAGGCAACAGCTTGGCCAAAGCGTGTTTCAAGTTATTGCCTGACTAACTGACTGACTGAGTCACTGAATCAGTCTCACGAGACAGATACTCATAGACCACACACACACACACACACTCTTATAGTCTCCATATACAATTTTCATTGTAAGCCATTAAAAAGTAGAAGCTTATTTCCACGATCTGCTTTGGGGGCCACCCACAATGCGTTGTCGCTTCAAAGAGTGTTGCCGCCGCAAGCGGCAAGCGAACTGAGATTTGCAAAAATATTTCACAACATTGCAAATGTGACGCAAAAGATGTCACAAAATGCAGCAAAAACACTTAAACGCGATGCAGCAGATTTGCCTCGAAATGAAACTGTTGTGGCAAAGAATCCACAGTTTGCCAGACTAAAAGGGGGATAATACTTCATGTGTGATCTCTGACTGAGTATGTGTGTGTGTGTGAGTGTGCATGTGTGTGTGTGTGTGGGGTAGACTACGCACATAAATCAGCCAGTTGCATTGTGCCCCATTCAAGGGGCAAGGCAAGTTCGCAACTTGAACTTGCAGCAGCAGCTTCCCTTCAATTGCATTACATGGGTCAAAATAGTTGATAAATCTTCTTCAAAATTTAGGGGCCTGTTTTTCAGAGCTAAGAAATACATTTCTCAAAAAAACAATAATATATTAAATAATTTGAAATGTATATGTAATACTTTTATTCTGAATCTAATAACTAAAATTCATACATAAAAAATTTCGCGTAACAGATTTTTCTAAATGTTATAGAGAAAGTTTCAAAAAATTTCTGTTCTATTAAATTAAATAAAATGTTAAAGTTAAATAATTTTGTGTTGATAAAGAAACATTTTTAATTTGAAAAGAATTTTGTATAACAAAAAATATAGAAATTATTATAAAAATAAATATTATATATTATATATATATATATAAATACATATTTTTGCCAGGGTTAAAAGGTCAATATTTTAGTTGCAGTTCCAATTGAGAGCGAGCCTCTTTACTTATAACTTGAGCTAGTTCACATATGTTTTTCTCAGTGTATAGTCAAGGGAAATGCCTGTTCGCAAAGTCCCCTTTACTAGTTCCCCTTTTGCTATGCCAGCTGTGGCTGCCACTGTTTTGCTTTCGCTGGCGCACAAATCAATCGAATTCGATGCCACAGCAACAAGAGTAAAAACAACAACAACAACAAGAACAGGAACAACAACAACAACGGCAACAATGCGCTGCCAGGCGCCACACAGACTTAATTAAGTCATCAACCAGAAGGCAGGCTAATTGGAGATCTGTGCCGCGATCACAGCCCAAGCTGCAACAAAGTCCGCTGTCCCACGTCCTCCATCCTCCATCCGCTGTCCTACGTCTGGCCGTTAAGATCAGTGACCAAAAGACGCACCCGCAACTGGGGCGCACACAAGAACGCAATAATGATGAATCAACATGATCATAATGCTGTTGTATCTGAGCATGATGATGATGCTTGCTGCTGCTGCTGCTGTTGCTGCTGCGTTGCTTTGGCCGGCGATGATTCAGTACGTCAGCGGGGACCACACACAGCCAGGTCCACCTAGGAGTTCCCTCTGTGAGTCACAAGAGAGCGAAACCAGCTTGCAGCTTGCAGCTAGCTGCCTTCGATACTTGGCAGCCGGGAGTCGGCGTCAAAAGTTTTGGCAAATCCGCCAACAATGGGAGCAGAGGCAGAGGCGGAGGTAGAGGCAGCGGCAGCAAAGGAAGGAAGGACCACCAAGGAAGCTCGAATGGAGCTAAAAGCTGAGGCTGTGGCTGGAGGCAGAAGACTGGAGGAGGATCGAGGATGAGAATTGAGGCTACTTTAGGGGTGGTCCTCGCTGTTTTATTGTTGTTTTTGTTGCTGTTGTTGTTGTCGCCGTTGTCGTTGTTGCCTTATCCCATTTGCTACTGCTGCTGGCGGCTGTAAATGAAGGCCGCTAACTACAACAACAACAACAGCAACAGCAATAAAGAGCAGCAGCAGCAGCGAAACAGCAACAACAACAATATTAACAGCACTGTGCGACACAAACAACAACAACAATAAAAAAAAAACTTTGTTAATTCTCGTGTTATTTTTTGTATCTTTTATGTTCTTATGTTGTACATTGTAAACAGATTTACAGATGGGACAGATTACAAGAAAATTACACTATGCAAATTGTAATTAGTTTCAATTAGGGCATTAGACATAACAATCTGTTTCTTATTATACGGAATATATCTAAATATAAATATAATATATATTTATCATCTAAGATAAATAAATAGATAAATAGATTTATAGATATATTTTTAGTTTTCTTTACATATTCTTGTCAAGCAAATTAAATATTTAAATCCACATCAACCCTTTTTAATAGTCACTCACAAGCTCGTAGAAATATATATTTTGTTAGACAGTGTAATTCACCTGATTTTGATAGTTGTCGTCGTAGCTGCTGCTGCTTCTGTTTTTATCTGCTTTGTTGTCATTCTCGATTGATTGGGGATTAGCTGCGGCTGCCGCTCTTTACTGTTGTTGTTGTTCTTGTTTATGCTGCCGTGGCTTGTTTTGCTTTGTTTTTTTTTTAGTTGTTCTTTTTTGCGTGCTCTTCTTGTTATTTGTTATTTGCATAATGCCTTTTGCAGTTGACATTTTTATTAACTGGTGGGCGCCATTGAAACAAGATTACGTTATCGTCAAGCCCTTCCCCCTCTCCATTTAAAGACCATGATTGTGAGAGGGGAGCGGGTGTTTGCCAACTAACCATGCCTGACCACACGCAAGCAGCGACCATAAATATTTACCCTCAATTGTAATTACAAAACACCGATAGGCATCTCGCTCTCACCACTCTCCGGCGCTCTGCACTCTACACATTTCGCTCTGCTGCGCTGCGCAGCGCTGCTCGTGGGGGTTGCATTCAAAACAATTTGCATTTCAGTAAAGCATTGGGGAATTAAGCAACAACAGCAACAATAAAGCGGGCGCCTCATCGCAGTGCGGCTGCTTTTCGTTTTCCCCGCTGGTCGCATATAATTAAGCGAGGCCTTTAAATTGCAAAGGGCAGCAAACTATGAGCGAAGAGGTTGCGATGTCTGCGTCTGCGTCTGCATCGACGCTAGCAGCAGCAGCAGCAGCTGTAGGCAGCAGAAGCAGCAGCTGCACTTGGGTGGTCCTCTCGTTGTCAAAATGTGTGGTCTTTATTAATAACAGCAGAGCGACAGGAGTAAGGGGGAGTGGGGAAGGCCCTGTCGCCAATACAAAACGGATGTGAGCGAAGGCAATGCAAAAACAACAACAACAACAACCGCAAATACTCGACTCGTGTAATCTGCACGCATCGCTCTTCTAGCACTCTTCGCTACGCTTCGAACATGTTCGAGATCGACAGAGTGTGTGAGGGAGAGAGAGAGAGAGAACGAGAGCGAGTGCGCGCGCTTAAGCGAAGTCAGCGATCAACGCAAATGGACGATTGCCTTTGTTGTTGTTTTCTGTAGTTGTTTTTGTTGTTGCTGCTGTTGTTGTTGGTGGTTTTTGGGGCTGCCGCGGCATTTACGCCTTTGATTTTTTCCGCTCAAATGGGCAGAAGCTGCAAATTAAAACATTTTTATTTTCTCGTAGTTGTTCCTTGCCCCTTTTACAGTTGTTATTCTCTTGTTGTTGCCGTTGTTCGTTCGCTTTTGTTTGTTTTTGCGCCTTGATTCTTTGTTTGCTTTACTGATGACGATCATTTCGCGTTAAGTTTAATTTAAGTTGAAATTAGTTTGGTAATGAACTCATCAGCTCTGCCTTGTGCGTGTGTGTGTGTGTGTGCAATTGGCAACAAACTTGACGCTCATGCCAAATGTTAATGTGTTAATTAACGATGTCAAGAAACGATGCTGTGGGTCCTCAACCACAACTACAACATTTTCAAGATACAAATAAATCCGCATTCGCTGCCAGCTACAAGCAGCAACAACAACAACAACAACAGCCACTTTCAACATATGGCCAAGAAAAACTCTTATGCCACACAAGCAAAAAATATGCATGTACATTAATAAATGCATAAGGCAATTTTTAAGTCGACTTTGACTTACACTTTTTTTTAATAGGTTAGGTTAGGTTTAACCAAAGCGGATCAAAGTAGGCCAGTTTTGGCCCGTTGCAATTCCGTTTGGATCTCCTTTTATTTGTCTCATGTTGTATTTATTATATTTATGAATTTTTGCAATTATGTTTGGTTCTAAATGCTATAAATAACTTTAAAAAAAATTAATATATGAACATTTTATTTAGATTTTAAACGTTAGGTATTATTTTTATTAAGTTAAATTTATTTAACCAAAAACAATTTTTTTTACAACTACCAACCAAAATAAAATTTCTAAATTCTGAATTTCTGCATTAAAAATATTATATTTTGTTTTTAGCCATAATCCAAATGGCTTATCGATTTTATTATCGATTATCAGCACAAAATGACTGTGCACTTTTAAAATTGCTTAAATTTTATTATGAAATATGAATTTTTTCCCTAAGTTCAGTTGCAAATTGGACAACAAAATCAGAAATACTCAAAGCAAACTTTGTGCTGAAAAGAGTTCTTTTTACTCTCTCAGACGTAAATAACTCAAGCGTAGAAATTACACACACACATATATATATATATATATATATATATATATATATATATATATATATATAAAAACATACAAATATGCTTGTTGTATTTGCCCGAAATCAACGTGGAGGGAGCCAAAGCTTTTGGCTGCAGCTGTTGCCACTTGACTAAGTGAGACGTCTTCAGCTGCAACAGACCCGGACCCAGACCCAGACCCAGACTGAGACCCGAGTCCCGGGCACAAGTGTCGCCAGAGCACGAACTGGGTTGGGTGGATGGAGGAGGGAAGAGGAAAGAAAGGCGACGACCGTCTTTGCTCATATAAATTTCTAGCACGCGTGCAAGTAATTAAGCCCAAAGATGAGGCATCTTTTGGTGTGTCTCTTTGGCTTACACGGTACGCAAAGATCAAGCGGCAGAGAAAGAGAGAGAGAGTGAGAGAGAGAGAGAGAGCAACGGACAAGTATCTTGATATCTTATCGGACATGTTCATCGCAGCGACAGCGGCCTGAGAATAAAACACAGCGCCGCCCCTCCCCCCCTTTGTGTCTTTAAGAATTATTGTTATGACGACGCACACATAATTAATGGGGGGGAGAGAGTGAGGAGTGAGAGGGAGGGCAAGTGGAGAAAGTAATCATGCGGCATGTGGTCTAATCATCTATCGAGTTAAGATGCGCGTTATGCTAATTTAGCATATTAGCCAGCAAATGGTAGACTTTAAAATGCAATTGAATTAAACGCGTTTAAATTATTTTAATAAATATATAATTAATAATATATAATAAAAGTATTAAAAAACAACTCTTGCGATTCAATTTAATTTTTCTGAGATTTTTTAATCGCATCTAGAATTGCTTTTAATCTATTCACATATTAATGGATATTAGATGATATCTATCAGGACAAATCAGTTTGGAACTTACAGTTAATGTTAATTTTTTGCTGCATTTTAATAATTATAAATTGGAAAAGTGTTGATATAATTTTTAGCTATAGCTGAGATTTGTAAAATTCATTGTTTTATTAAGAATATCGTTTTTAAAACATTGAATAGATGAGCTTAATAGAGCTTAATAGACTACTATGAGAATAAGTATATAAATTGATCGAATTTAATTTAGTAGACTTAAAAAAGGGTATTGGGAATTAATCTTGAGAACTTCTGTTTGACTTTTACTTCATTCATTAACTAAAAACTTTTCTTACTAGAGGTAAAGAAGTTAAATCTTTAATAACTATTGAAATAAAATTTAAATTAAAGCAGAGAACTGAATGTATTGAGAAAGAGAGAGGGAGGGAGAAAGAGGGAGAGAGAAAGAGGGAGAGAGAGAAAAAAAATATATATAGATAAAAATATATCTTTATATAAAAAGATATAGATAGATCGATAGCAATATAGATAGAAAGAGATACAGAGTAGAAACATGAGTAGAATGAAAAATAATAACTTATAATTTAATAAGCTAAAATATTAAAATATAAATCCGAAAAATTTCAAATTCCAATTTTATTAAAAGTAATTTTTTAATTGAACTAAACCAAATCGAAACTGTCAAATGGCCTTTAGTAAAAAAAAACCTGTGTAGGCATAACTGAATGTCAGCTATATAAAAAATATATATATCAGCCTTAACAGCATTTATAAAGTGGTAATTAAGTCTTGACAAATTGATAAATCAAGAGAAATAAATAAATTTAAATTGTTAAAGTGTTGAATGCAGTTGCGAATAACTTGCAACTTGACTTGCAATGCTTACATTGATTTATGCGATTGAATATTGCATGGATTTTCCAATATCACAACTTGAATTTGGGGCACAAACGTGGCAAGCGTTATAAATTGCAATTGAGGCTTACTTTCTATGCGAAATTCCCGACATATTTTATGACGCTAATTTCTTTATTCATGCAACAACATTGATTGTTGTTGTTGCAGTTGCAGTTGCTGTTGTTGCAGTTGTTGTTGTTGTTGTTGCTGAGCTGCATTTTCAGCAATAAACGCCTCAAATTGATTTTACTTTGGCTCGTTGGCCTTAATGAGCCACTGAGTTTCCTCTATGCGACTGCTGGATGTTGCCACATTGTGCATGCAGCACATGCAGCAGCGAGAAGACAAATTTTCTGGCATGCCACAGAGTCCTCATTGAGAGTGCAACAGCAGGAGCAGCACAAGCAGCAGCGGCAGCGGCAGCCTCTTTTTTTCAATTTAATTGCGTGCATAAATTGTTTCAATTTCAATAAAAATGTTGCACAACTGGCCGATCGGGGAGTATCAATCACTGTGTGAGAAACCTCAACTTGGAAACGAATTGAAACTGCAGCCGGCAATGAATTAAAATGCTCAATCCCTCTCCCAGTCAGTCTGTCTCTGTTGTGGGTAATTAATATTCTGTGGCTGTGCTGTCTATAGATACAAACATACAGCAAACAGCTACAGCTACAGATACAGATACATTTTGTGTAGCAGACACATTTAGCGTGTTAACAAGTTCAACAAGCTACCGCAAAACCAAAACATGTCACAACTTTTTTGCCAACTTTGAATAATCAATGGATTCTAAAACACGTAAATAAACTATATATCTATATATATATATAGTCATGTTAACTGTCTGGTCGCTTTATTTATTTGGTCTTTTGTGGCAAGCGACAGTTGCTTTTTTGTACCAAGTAATTGAAATGTAATTACCACAATTATTCCATTTGTATTTGACTTCGATTCAAACGTTTAATTTTCATTGACAATATTAAGCATACGCAACAAAATACATATATGTGTGTGTGTGTGTGTGTTAGTGGCACACAAGAGGGTTGCTGCAATGATTGCGCATGATTTTGGCCAAATAACAAAGGGAAAACAATTTAATTTGGCTGCCAATTTGAAAAGTTTACCCCAGCTTCAAAGAACATGACAAAGCACATCGAATAAATGATCGTTGATGAGGAGGGGGGGAAGTGGTGGGTTTTTGGCAGCGGAAAGGGTATTAAATGGATTACAAATGAAATGTGATATGGCAAACAAACAGCGGCCAAATTGATGGACAACCATTAAAAGTGTTCAATTTGGCTCAACAAGTTGCTCAAGTTGCCAAAATAAAATTTAATTAATTTCCCGCACAGCAATCAATGTAAATTTGAAGAGGACAAAGGAAAAAGTATGGTGGGGGGGGGGGGCTGTTTAGAGCTATATTTATCACTTCTAAGTTACTAATTTTTTTAAACTTATTGTTTATATATTTAAATGATTTTTCCATGGTAATTTTTATAATGATATTTTATGTTTATATTTTATGTTTATATTTTTATTAGTAGTCGAAATTTCTGTTATTTAAAATTTATTTATATTTATTTCCTTACTTACTAAATTAATTAAATTTAAACAATATCTTGTAACTGATTCCAGCAATAAGTTGTACTAAAAATTAGATTTTTCAGATCTTTTAGCTGATTTAACATTTTCAAGTAACTTATTTCTTGTATATTTTTATTTAATTTAATGTTTAACTGAATCTATTCCTTACTACTCATTCCCCTCTCTTGTTTCTTTCTTTAGAAAATTAAGTTATTATTATATTTAAGCGTTGTCTTGTAAATGATTCCAGAAATTAGTTGTACTAAAAATGAGATTTTTTTTAGATAATTTTGCTGATTCAAAAAATTCAATGCTTCTTTTGGGACGAATGTGGAAAATCGAAATTAAAGCCAAACATTTTTTATTATTTATTAAAAGTGCAGATAAAGAACTTATCAGAGTATTTCACTAATATTAGCCACTGTACAATTCCCCATAAAGATGGCTAACACTTGTTCACAACTTGTTTCCAATGCTTGCACCCTCTTCAGGGGGTGTTCCGTTTCGCTTGTTGTTGCTGCCACGTGCTGCTGCTGTTGCTGCCGCTGTGCTCAAGTGGTGCTTAAATGGTCCCATGAAAGCCGGCTTATCTTGTCGACACACTCAGCCAGGAGGGGGGAGGAAGTTGCTCGATGTGGCAGAGTCTATTTGCTTTTACCCTCAAATTGGTTGAGGGGTGGGGGGTTGTATATTAACTGAGGGGTTTATGCTGATGATGCTTATGATGAGCGTGGAAGATAAACATGAATTTCAATAGTGCTGCCCCTCAATGCTGGTGGGGGAGTCTGCAACCATTTTGTGGCTAGATTATTGGGCGTTGGGCGTGGCCAAATAACTCATTGCAAGTCAAGCAACAAATCAGGAAAATAAACTTGTTGCAAAACGCCAAAATCGTCAACTTGAGGCTAATAACTCATTTAAAAGTGGCTGTCAAGTTTGTTTCTGCTGTTGTTGTTGTTGTTGGCAGAGGTGCAGCTGCAACTGCAACTGCAACAAAATAACTTCATTTCATAAATGGCCAAAACCGGCGGATACGAACAATCTTAACTGGATTTGGAGTTGGCTTGTCTAAAAAAAATAATACTGAAAGAAAAAGCGTGGTGGCTTTTAGCCATCAAATTGCTGCAGCATGTTGACTGATTGTCGCGGCCAACAAGCAGCATAGCCACAATAATATACACATGTGTGTGTATGTGTGTGTGTGTGTATATATTTATATGTCTATTACTAACTTGGCCAACTCGTGTTCTTAATTATGCTACCAACGCGAGTTTTTTTTTTGGTTAGTTTTATATGCAAAAAGCTAAGCTATTCTGCTGTTGGTGGCATGCAACAACTGGCGCTGATTGTAAGTTGTGGCATAGTTATTATTGTTGTAGTTGTTGTTGTTCTTGTTGTCGCAACCAAATTGCTGCTAGACAGCCAATTTGGCTCATGAAATTATGACGGTGACATTTTCATTTTGGCTAATTGAGTTTGTGTTACAATATTATATATAATGGGGAGTTGCATAAGGGGTAAGGATTTGGTGGCAGGATTGTATTAGACTTTCAGGCCACGCAGCTGAAGTGAGTCATTAGAATTTGATTTAATGTCGTGCATGAATAATGTGAAAATTGAGGCAGACACACAGCAAATAATTGCAATAATATCTGATTTCGATTACACGATATAAATAATTACAAGTTACAAGTTGACATTCTGTGAAGCAAAAGTTGTCTAATTGAACTGCGTGTTGCAAAATTCTATTTGTGCTTAATTATTAATTAACATTTCCACTTTAAAAAAACACAATCTAAATTTTTGTTAAATAAATTAACATCAAATTTAACCCTTTTGCTGATTTCGATTAATTCTTCAATTCAACTTATACTTTATTTACTAATTACTAATTATTATATATATAAAAATTGAATTTGCATGTGCTGCAATTATTCCAATAATAATAAATCAAAATCGAATAAATATATATTTTTTTAATATGATTAAATTCTTAATTAATAAAGCTATTAAGCTGTATACAATATATATTTTAACTAACGAGATTATATATAATATGTAAATTTATCACAAATCTCAGTAAAGACAGATGAAAGAAATTTATTCAATATACGATTGGTTTAAATATCTAAGATGGGTTCAAGGTATTTTCTAGTCGAGCTCTTTCGACTGGTTTTCAATTAGAAAATCAAATGGCAAATTTAACACTTTGCAAACTCAAATGCGAATTTTGCAGGGCGACAAAGTGGATGCAACAAAAATCAACAAATCGAAAATTGAGCGTCAGCAGACGCAGATACTTGTGTCACACTCAGACACACACACACCAACACACACATAGAGACTGTTTAGATACGGATCCGGGTTTCTGTATCCACCCGCCTCTCGGAGAGCTATCAAAGCTGCATGGAAGCTGTCAGCTCGAGTTGAATTTAATTAAATCCTTCATGTCGGCGTGTCTGTTAAAAATAGACAAATGACAGTTTTCCTTTTTTTTTTTTTGTTGTACGGTGCGGAATTACAGAAAGGATAACACAAAACATAGAGTGAGGGGGGAGTGAGGGTGGTGAGGGCAAGGGGCGGCAGATAAACTTCAGCTTCGATGACAGTTGAAATTGAAGCCGAGATTACCAGCGAAAATTGAATTTTTTATTATTCACAGTTTGTTTTTTTTTTTTCGTTTGTTTTGTTTTTGGTATTTTATTTGTATTTTTGTTTTGCGCTCGCCTCGTCACTAATTACTTAATTAAAGGCGCAATCGGTTGCCATTTCGAGAGAGGGTTCCAACTGGGAGACTCTCGGGAGACAACAACAACAACAACAACAAACAACAACAAATCGATCGATATTCAGCTGTTCATTTTGTAATTAAAAGTCGCCAACGAGAAGCGTGAGAATTTTAACAAACTGCTTAGCCTTCATATCCAATCGATAGGGTTGCACTGACTGCCAAATCGGGCAACAGCAGGTTGTTTATTTATATATGTATATATATATATATATATATATATATAGGTTTTTTGCTATGCAGTTGAAAGCGCATCTGTTTTTAGACCCTTCAATTGTGTTAGAAACAGATGAGTGATGTGCTCAGAATTTGATATGAGATTTAAATGCAATTTCTTATTTGTGTTGCTTAAGTATTTTTATTATTATTTATGTACTGCACTAGGTAAAACTAAGCTCTGAGCTCAACTTTATAAAATACAGATAATAATAATAATAAATGTACTGAACATTTTATTAGCATCATCTTAGGTTGAATTAAGTCCATTTTTTCCGCATAAACCTTTCTATTTCGAGTTTTATAGTTGTTTATTTATATATTATTATATTATAATCGACTGCTTAAATATTGCTTTTGCTATTTAGCTAAACTTATTATTTTGTTTATGCTTTGTTTTATGCAATTTAATAATATTTAATATAAAAAAAAACAAGTATATTTACCTCTTTTTATAAATAAAATATATACATAATTATTATTATTTTTTTCAATTATTTTAAACTCTGGAAATTGCAAGAAAAATATTCACATTAGCAATTTTTAATTGTTTTTTCTGCTGTTCACTATATATTAATACATTTTCTTATCAACATTTAATGTGATGGGTTTTTCAAAAAATTGTAGTTGTTGCAGGGTATGCAAAAGTTCGTCCTTGCTCTGTTTGCCTTTTGTTTTGGCCAGGCATATTGTAAACATGACGAGCAGGCAGCAGTCAGCAGTCAATAGTCAGCAGTCTGGCAGGAAATGGCGCACAAATTGTCAAGAAGTAGCTCCGTAAACGATCCACATTCCCATACCCAGCACAGCACAACACACACACACACACAACACACACACTGACACACACTTGTATTCATTATACCATCTTCTATGCGACCCTGGCGCCAGTTGCAGATGCCAGTTCCCACACACACACACACACACACGCTCTGCTTGCCTGCAAGCTGCTGACGTCATAAAAACTTTGATAACTTAATTAAGAAGAACAGTCTGTGAAGATCTGCCCCATCTGCCCCGACAAACGGCGGCAGCAACTTCAATCAAGCTCAGTTTTTTCAGTCACAGATCTAAATTCAAAGATGTTGTTGTTGTGGTTTGTGCTGTGTGTGTTTTGTGTGTGTCTGTATTTTATGCCTTTAATTTGGCCAAGAATGCGGTAGGTAAACTAAACCAAATTAAAAGTGATCGCATCATTTTATCGATAATTTATCAAACCAAAAACCCAGTGGCGAATACTTTCGGTGCCCTTAAAAGCAGCGGTCGCCCATTCATATTCCCTCCAGCCACTCCCCCCCTTCTGCCCGATGCCCTTCTGCGTCACAATGCGATGCGCGGCATGCGAATCGGTCAACGTGTGTGGTCCACATGGGTCTCTCGGACTGAGGCTACGGCTCAGCCTCTACGACTCTGGCCCAGGCCTTTCAAAATTAGCATAAGAGACAGACAGCAACGCGCAAAGAGCAGAAGACGTCTCTTTTTGAGCGAAGAGCGCCAACTGTTTGGATCAGCAGAGACACACACAGTAACACACATGCACACTCACACGACGAAACCTGGCTTAAATCTGTAGTGTAGATGAGGGGAGCGGCGAGTGCAGCTTGGCAACGGGTCATAAATCCGCACGGGCAAAGCACCACTGAGCCACCGCACAGGTGGTCAACCTGGGCGGCTCTCGGTGGATATATTTAAAACAATCTGTTGCGCTTTTCAATTACTTTATAGTACACGTACACGATACGATATACGATATATATATACATATACCAGTCGCGGCATTGCCTGGAAAAAACAAACATAAAATTTCAGGAGCGGAGTTTGAGCAAAAATATGCAACTTAATTAATCAATTCTATAAATCATTTTTCTTTGTTTTTAAATACTTTTATTCATGCTTCAGTTATGGAAATATGAATTTTGATTGATATATTGATGAGGAGTTGCCTAGAATTTATTATAGTTCTTTTGACTTTATTTACATTATGAATGAGCTTTAAATACGAACAGAGATTCTGTAATAAACTATTCGTATTTTATAGTCTATTTATATGTAATATAAAAGGTAATAAAATTAAAAAAATTAATCTTATGATAGTAATATTTATAACTATATAGTTATAGTAACAGAACTATAAAACTCTTTATAATGAGAAACAGCTTCAATAGCTGAGAAAACGAGCAAAAGTCAAGTGTTGTATTTATTCGAACATAGAACATTTAATTTACATTAATAGTCTTACCAATTTATAAGAATCAATATAATTCCTCAATAGTTTTGCTAATTTTCAATAATTCTATGCATCTAGCATCACCCCCCCAAAGCGCTTGAATGCGCTCCTGAACTTCAACTCTTGTGATCATGCGCGCTGCACAAAAACTTATGAGCTCAGCTGTGCTATTAATTGTTTTATTAAGACATTTTCAGATTTAACATGCTTCATACCCTACACTTAATGTGTAGAGCTGCAACGACTAGGCAAACCAACAAAACAGTTGAATAAAACAATAACAGTTCAGTGAAAAATCCGTAATAGTTGCTGGTAGTAAAATGATTTAGAATGTAGTTAAAAAAAAGTCATTTGAATAACTGCAAATATGCAGTACAGTTTTGGGTGTAGCGTGCATTTGCCTGCAGATCTGAAGCTTCCTATTGCGAGTGACCCAGAGAGAGAGAGAGAGGCGAACCCAGGTTCAGACACTGATATTGCTGCCCAGTCGAGACTTTGTCTGCGTTTTGCGTCTGCGTCTTCGACTTTGTCTCAGGCGTCGTCTTCTTGATCATCTTCTGCATCGATGCGCATGTGCGATCATCATCATGATTATCATCATTATCAAGTTGCTGATCATCATTAAAATGCTCATGTGTCGGCGTCTGTTTGGATTTTATGTGGTTTTTTCTGCTTTGTTTTTTGTCTGTATTTTTCACCATGATGAGCATCGTGATGATGATGATGATGATGATGATCGTCATCGGTGTGGTCCTCAAGTGTTTTGCATCTTTGATCCGTGGAAGATTGATGTTAATGTTTTTGGGTGGGCATAGTGTGAACATACTTATTTCGCATATTTGTTTTCGTATTCCCTGCGATTCTCGCCGCATTCCTTTTTGGCCGCTGCTTGCCACACACGTTGATCGTAATTAAAATAAGCCAAAGACTTTGGGCCAGCGCTATCAGCATGAGCCACTAATAGAGCAATAAAGCGAACATTTATTGATCCACAAATTATTGGTGGCTGACGCCAAGCAGCAGCAACAACAACAACATCAAAAGTTAAACTTCTTTCGGATAGGTTAAAAGTTGATCGTTCATCGCTGATCGTTGATCTCTCGCCTTGGACAATGGTTGGAACCATTCGCTGGTAATCTTAATATTCATTAGGCAAAATAGTCTCTCGATCTTTTTTTTTTTTGGAAGTTCTTTGGTTTTTACCTTAATTTTTGTGTTTATGACGATTGCCCCATTTTTTTCGGTTTGTTCTTGTTTTTTTTTGACTACCGCATCGAATAAAATAACAATCAAAAATCGACGGCCTTTGGGGTGGTCCCATAAAGATCTAAAGCTTTATAGTTGATGAGTTCATTAAAGGGAAAGTTCAATTTGAGTTGTGTTGAGCAATCTGAATCGGACGGGTCCGGGGGGACTATCGATTGCTATTGCGTTAATTGAGAGGCCATAGAACTGGCGTTAATTTAGTCGAAATATTCATGGAAGCGTAAAATGTTCACACCTCAAAGCTGCAAGAGCTGCAAAAGCCGTGCAACGAGTCTATTAGCTCAGCAGCAGCAACTGCACAGTTACAGATGCAGATACAGATACAGATTGAGATACAGATACTTTCAGTTTGGTATCGATGTCGCTGCCTCACAGCCACCTGATGATGTCTTATGGGCAAAAGTATTGATTGCATTTTGCTTAATGAAATTGTTTGCTAATATCAGCGGAAAATGTGGTTTACAATTATGTTTCGATGTCGATGTGCGGTCTCACCGTGCCCCCATCCCAACCCGTCCACCCGCTCCCTCTTCCCATGCCTCATCGCCCCGCTCAGGGACCCAAATCAATGTTATGTTCGCAAGTAGTCACTGTGTGTGTGTGTGAAACTGGAAACCGATACCAACAGCACAACAAGACAGATCTGATCCGATCGCCACAATTTACTTATGAGTTTCCAGCTCCAACCAGCTGCAACATTAAGGCGTGAGTCTGAAAAAAATTGGCAAAGGTTAAATGAAGATGTTTCATTCAGTTGCGGGGTGAAGGGGTGCTAATAGGAGGATGCAATTCTTGGGTAAACAGTCTCAATGAATATGGTCAGAATTGTCAGCAATTGTGCAAATATTTTGTAGACTCGTTCAGCTGTTAAACTCTTTAACAATAAATTTCTAATTTCTTAACTTATTTTATTAGTTTTTTTAAAGCACTTTTTTTTAATTAAATAAATGAGTTGTTTATCTGTTAACTGCCTATTTCTGTCTAAGTCCAGCTTAATTAAATAATTATTAAATGTAGTTAAAAGTCTCAAATAATTTTAGGTTTAAAAATCTATAAAAATAATAATTGCCAATTAAGCATGTTTATTATTTTTCTAATAGAAAAAAACAACACCTAAAAGATTAATTAAAATATAAACTTAATTTTTGCTTATGAGTGTAGTTAAATTTTATATGTTCTTAACAAGCTGAATTCACAGTTAATACCTAAAGTCAGTCAATAAATTCAGATAAATTCGTATACTTTTTTTTCTTAGCTTTTTCCTTACACATATTAATAAATTAAGGCTTAAAATAGTTATTTTAATTCCTGGGATTTTTTCATTTAGTATATGTGTAAGTACGTGATAAAAATCGCCTACTCTTTAGGCCATTTAATAGGCCTTTAAGTCTGTGCAGCTGCTCTTCACTTTTCTCTTTTAGCCGACAACACTTTTTATTAATACTACATTTTTTTGTGCAACATGTTTTGACGCTTTTCACATAACGAGTCATATTAAATAAATTGCGGAGGATGATGAAAGGCGCAAACAGCACAGCGAACAGGTTGCGCCTATTGCTATGCATAACATGGCCAAAACATGCAAATAGCCAACTGCCAGCCAACTAGTAACAGCGGCAACAACAATATTGATAAAGCAATTAAAAACATATTTAAATATTTTCATGTGACAGCGCCGTTTATGCGCCGGAATGTGGCAAGCTCGGAAAAGCCGTCAAAAGACAACTACAACTAGCAACAAGTTGACCATCTTGGCCATTTAGCGTGTAATATCTATTTTTGATATGAGCCAAGAAACGATTGAGCGATAGACAAACCGCTGACAGTTTGTGGCTACTTCTTCAGCGGCATCGTTTGTCACAAATATATATTTATATATATATATATATATATTCCTAGGGAATGCCACTTGCAACTTTGACTTTGACTTTGACTGTGTTTGCGGCGTGTCAATCATTTCAATTAACGTGCGATCGAATCAATCGTCGCGTCAATCATCATCATAATGAATGCTTGTCAAATGCTTATGAGGCATTTGCAACCGCAGCGTTAATTTGCCTGTCATGCCTCCTGGCGTGTTGGCAAGGGGGGGGGGGGGGGGGGCTGGGGCAGCGTGTAAAAGAAGTGGCAAAATGGCAACTTGATTGTGAGTGCAGATAGGGAAAGGAAAGGTTAGATTATGTTGGGGAATGCAAAGGGAATAGGTTCGATCAATCGAACCGATATCTAACATATAAAATTAAGATTGGCATTTTTTGACATGATGTGCAGAATTTTAGATTAGTTGCAGTTAATAATAGTTATTGCATAAATTTTATATAAATTAATCTTAAATGAAACCCAATAATTATTAGAAATATAAATAAAAATAATGCATAAAAATAAATAATATAATATTATTAGAAATATAAATAATAATAATGCATAAAAATAAATAATAATAAATAGTATTTAACGCTATCAATTTTAATATATTATAAATAAATCAGATGCCCACGATAAAAATATCTCAATTTTATTAAAGCTAAACAAATATTTAAGTATTTCCCAAGGGAAAGATAAAATACTGTTATATAGAACCTGTCTCAGTTATTTACCTCGCCTGCTATGGATTCGATAATTTTGGTTAATCTGTTCATCATCTTCATGGCTTGTCATGATTAATTGGCTTTCACTTTCACCACGCTTATGTTTCCACTGGCAAACGTGTTGGTTTTATGGCTTTTTTAATGAGCTGACTGATCATTAGATTGGGCAACAAGATCCGATAACAACAATTCCCCAATAACCCCCTCCTTACTCCCCCCTTGCGTCACACAAAGAAGGAGCTGAAGAAGAAAAACTATAGCAAAGCCCCACACTTCGACACTGTCAAACATATCGCTTACATGGCTCAGTCGCCGTCTGGGCCAAGTTAACCAGCTGGCCGGTTCCCCTGTGAGTCGTCTCCGACTCCGACTACAAGCCAGACTCCAACCTCGGCTCTGAGGCTGTGTGTGGCCCGTTAGTTTGAGATCTTTATAAGTCAATTTCATTTGTGGTCGTTTTCTTCTTGGCCAAGTTGTTTGCGTGCATTACCTAAACCCAAAACAGGCATTTAGCGGCCGACTTCTACACTTGAAAAAAGGTTAGATTAAAGAATTTCGATGAGAGATTATTATAAACTCTTTTTTAGTTATAAAGTAATATTAAGTATTATTTAATTACTAGCTAATAGCTGGAAAAATATTTAATCTTTTTATTTCGAGGAAAACTATTTCAAAATGCTTTTAAAAATAATGCTTTAAAATTTATTTTGTTAATGTGCTTATTAAATATTTCACTGTGTTCATTTACGAGATCTTATACAAATTGTTAATATTATGAATTTTTTCAAGGTTAGCAAATATTTTGATATTTAAATATAATGTTGGCTGGTTAACTCTGAATTTGAGGAGAGCTCAGACAGATTCCGGAATTCCTGAGCAAACATTATTCAATTGGAGACTTCTTTTTCGAGGCATAGAAATTATTTAAAAATTTGCTTTTATTTCGTAATGATTTTCCAAGGTTATGAAACATGTTCTAATTTTTTTTGAGTGCACTTGCCGCTCATCTCACTGACCTATATGCAGACAGCAAACCCAATGTGGATCTTATGGGTTTGCTTCCTTGATCTCCATTCCTTTTTTGACATTTAATTGCGCACTCATTCATTTCCATTCATTTGGTAACTCATCTTCCAGTTGCCACTCCTCTCCACTCCTGCCTCCTCCCTATCCGACTCAGTTTCTGTTTTTGGCATTTGCAACTCATGTTAAGCATAAATAAAACAAATGCGCTTATTTTAAACATATGCCCAAATTGACTCTGAATCTGAATCTGACTCGGATTCTGACTCGGAGTTGGTTTCCTTTGTTTTTGTTGTTTTTGCTTGACTTGGCCTGTTGGCAGCGGGTCTTACCAAGTTGGGTTGCGCATTGCGTTTAACAGTCAATGATGAAGACATCTTCCCGTTTTTTGTGCAGCTTTTTGTTGCATCTGTGGTTTTTTATGATGTTCTCTTGGCAAATGAAAAGCAATTTATGCCTTTTTTGCGTGTCCATCTTAAACCAAACAGTTAATGTTTAAGTTGGCTTTTAAATTGTATTAAGAATTTACTTATTTTATTTGCTTAAAAACAGTTAAATAGTTTATGTTAATTGTCAGTATTTTAGATTTGAAATTCATTGATTTAATTGGGATAGATTAGATTGGATAAAAGTAGCAATTATAAAAGCGATAAATATAGATATATTCAAAGTCGTAAAAAAACAGTTTTACAACAGACAATTTATTTTTTTAAAAATATATTTTTAACTGTTCATTGCTATGTTAACTATGCAAACTAAAAAGTTGTTCATATATTAAAAATATACACCCTCCATATTTAAATATATATATATAAAAAAAAGATAGATTATATTATAACTGCAGCATTTTAATACCATGACAACACTATCTAAAATTTCGCTGCTGCTCAGTTCTAAAATTGATTGAGTTCATAAAATTTCTATTAAAGCCAATTTGACAAGAGACCATTTAGAGACTCATCCTTGCATCCTTACCAGCCACTGTTGCTGCAAGGACACAACAACAAAATACATTAAAAACTTTTTATTGTGTCAAATTTCGCGCAGCAAGCAATGAAAAATTTAACACGCCATAAATCACAAATCTCAAAAAAAAAAGCGGAAAACGGGCAACAGATTTGACGCAAGCAATTGTTGCAGCTTACAAGCGTGGGGGCTGGGAAAGGGGTGCAAGGGGAAACAGCAACTGGCTGGCTGCCAAGTGCGCTTGTGGCAACCCCTTGGCAGTGTCCTTGCGATGCCTTGGTATGCAACTTGTGCCCCTTTTGGCTTATCTGCTTGGTAACATGCGTTGCTTCAGGGGTTGGCAGTGGGTGGATGGCGGGGGGGTCAGAGTCTATGGTGTGCCCTGGTGGCCGATGACGAGGCAAAAATCGACGTCGCGTCGTCTCCTGGCTGTCTGACAAGGTTTCAAGGTCTGTTGTTGTTTATTTGCTGTTGTTGTTGTTGTTGTTGGGCTGCGTGTGAAATTTAAAACCGTGATAACACCTCAGCCGTCACGCCCACGCCGCCCCCCCGCGCTCCCACAATTTGTGGACAAGCACGTGCAGGCACGTTGCCAATGTACTGTTAATGTTTTCTTTTTTCTGTTATTTTTTTTGTTGTTGTTTTTTTTTTTTTGCTTGCTGGTTTAATTTTGCAGCTTTGGCATTTTGTTGACAAAATTGATTTGTTCAATTTTTCCAACGATTTAACTTGGGGCATGACTTGGTTGCCATTAGTTCCGGTACATTTATTTTAAAGGTTGTTCAAAACTGCAGAAAGAACAAGAAGAGAGAGCGAGCAGAGAGAGAGAGAGAAAGATAGAGCGAGAGAGAGAGACAGAGAGACAGCATTTAAGATTGGGTTTTCATTGCTTTGGAATTTTTACACGTTTTCTCGCAGCGAGCGAAAAACTTTTCTTGTCCGCCTGGAATTTAATCAATTTTCGATATATTTTATTGATTCGCGTTAAAAGTAAATTTAATTTTCACTTGTCTAGCTTAAACAACAAGTTTAATGTGTTTTTTTCTCTTATCTTTTCTTTCCCATTACAGGACGAAGTGAGTACAACCTGGCAAATATTGACTGCAAAGTGGCTTAAATGGTCAACAAAATACTTTAAAAACTGCGCTGCAAATTAAGTATTCGATGTGGGGAGAAGTTCAGTTCAGAGATGTGATGAGATTATTTAGGGTTATGTGGGAAATCTGCTTTGGAATATGTATTTAAAGATGAGTGAATGAGATGCGATATGTGGGTTTATATACATATGATTAGGATTATTTATATATTTATATATTTTATATATTTTATATATTTAGCGAACAAGTATTTATTGTGGGAGGAATCTGTTTGGATGAGTTATGTGCTGAGAAGTAAAGAATTGTGATATGCATATAATTTCTTTATAAATGAAGATTGCCAATGAGAAATAAGTCTTATTTTAAATGAAGATTTGCAATGTGAAATAAGTCATATTCAAAATAAAGATTTACATTTAGAAAGAAATCATATTCCAAATGAATTTTTGGCAATGAGAAAGAAGTTAAATACTAAATAACGATTTGCAATGAGCAAGAAGTCATATTTTAAATGAAGATTTGCATTGAAAAATAAGCCATATTCTAAATAAAGATTTGCATTTAGAAAGAAGTCATTTTCAGAAGAAAAAGTCATCTTTAACCAGAAATCATTACCTGGATGGGTCATCAGTATCTTTCATATAGTTAGGATTTAAGGATTTAAGCTAAATAAAAATGGGTTTTTTTCAAAGATTTCAATTATTCTGTAACAGGCAGTTGTAAAAATCTCTGAGCCAATATATATATTAAATTTAATTTTTTTGCTTGTAGTCCTATAAAAGTCAGAGATTTAAAATATTTAAATACAAAAATAAGTACGAAGCTCAGCTCAGTAAGGTCAACTAAAATATATATATAAATATTATATACAAATATAAATTCCTTTCAAGTGGCAAATATATGCGCATCCTTAGCCAACTATATGTCCTTTTGAGCTGGATATTTGTGAGTAATCTTTAAACGGCCTTATGATGAATGAGTGTTAAAATTACAAAATATTTGTGGAGCCCAAAAGACATTCAGAGAACCGCAAGGGAAACAACTTGCGGCCAGTTTAGTGGCACGTTGCCATGGGTTGCAAGCAATGGCCATTAGTAAACCTCATAATTGCTTCATTTCCGTTTCAGTGGCAACTATTTCTTGGAAATGAGTCCAACTTTGGCCAACTAACCCCTTTTTGTGGCCAGCTTTGGCTATTTGCATAGCAATTCAATATGAACAGCAGAATCCACACACAACTTTTCAGCCACCCCCCAAACATTGCGTAAATTGTGGGCGTGGCAGAGGAGGATTCCTTTTGCGAGACGTTGATTCTCTGCGCTTGTCTGCGGCGCAGCTGTTAATTAAATGGAAGACAACTCAAGTCGAGAGAAAAGCGAAGACAGCTTTTTCTGTGTGAGGACGGTTTTTCCAGGGGTGTGGGGAAGGGAGTGGGAGTGTGCTTTTGCTGTACGGAAAATTAGCCACAGTCAAAAGTCATTGCGTTGATTACTTTTCGAAAATGACGCGCACAAAATTTCGAAAACTTTAATTGTTTTGGCCAAGCCGGAGCCAAGCTTGGAGTGAGGGGGGTTGCCAGGAGTGGGGCGGGGTTGTCAGGGGTTGCCCGGGGTTGTGTCTGTGGCGCATTTAAATGTGAATTAATTGCTGGCCATAAGCATTGCATATATGAGCAGCAGGATTTATGTGTGCGCGATGAGTTGGCAGCCAGTTCAGTGCAGGAGTGCAGGAGTCCAGGAGTTGCTGGCGTCCCGGAGTCAGTGCAGGCAGGGTCCAGTCATGTTGTTGCTATTAACGGCGCCGTGTGGAATTTTTATGACCGTTTTGCTGCCCTCCTTCTCTCTATCCGGCAGGTCCGCGTACGCGCAAACCCAAGAAGTCAGCGGCAACGAGTGCGGCGGGCGGCAGCAGCGGCGACAAGTCCGATCCGGATGGCAACTCCGGCTGTGGCGGCAGTGCTAACAATGTGTCCGAGGATAAACGACCACGCACCGCCTTTAGCGGCGCACAGCTGGCCAGACTGAAGGTGAGTTCATCCAAACAATAAAAAAAATCAATTTTGAAATTCTGAAATTTAAATTAGATTCGACTTTTTTAATATTTATAAAAAAACCGCTTTATTTTTGGGTGGTTTTCATATATTACAATAAATATTTAGTTTGTTACGAATTGAAAAAAAATAATTTAGAAAATAAACTATTAAAAAAATGGTATTTTAAAATCATTTAAATTTTACTAAAAATATTAAAAAACGAAGCGTTTCTAATTTTAAATTATAATTAAGAAAATCATTTCTAGAATCAGTTAAAAAATATATTTTTAGGGCGGTTTTTAAGTCGAGTAATATTTACAAAGTCTCTGACTAATTCTCATTCTTTTCTCTCTCTCTCTATTCTATTCTCAGCATGAGTTTAATGAGAATCGTTATTTGACGGAGAAGCGCCGCCAGCAGCTGAGCGGCGAGTTGGGTCTAAATGAGGCACAGATCAAGATCTGGTTCCAGAACAAGCGGGCCAAGCTGAAAAAGTCGAGTGGCACCAAGAATCCGCTCGCCCTCCAGCTGATGGCGCAGGGACTCTACAATCACTCGACGGTGCCGCTGACCCGCGAGGAGGAGGAAATGCAGGAGTTGCAGGAGGCGGCAGCAGCGGCGGCGGCGGCGGCGTCGTCTTCATCATCAGCGGAACCATCATAGGGCAATAGTATATGTACACAATACACACATAATTATTATTAACAATAATTTAATATTTATAGCGTATCGTGTAAGTTTAGTGCTTAAAGTTGCCTAACAATTAAGTTGTAAAATATTCTAGTCCCCCTCTCGGAGCACGCGACGCGAATTTGCCAAGTTTTATCAGCTGCTGCGGCTCTGCGTGTTTTTGTACAATAAATTAACAAAAAAAAAATAAGAGAGAAAAAAATCGAAGAATAAGAAGAGAGAAAAAATATAAACAAAAGCTAAAAGAAACGTTCACAAATAAAATAAATAAATTAATAAACATTTAAATTATACAAATGTCGCTGTTTTGATTTGCTTAATTCTAGTTTTGCATATTATTCGAGATAGGTGGTCCCCAGTCTGGGCAGATCTCTTATTGATCATTATGATGATGATGATGATCTGTTGAGCTAATGATCATTATTTAGCTCGTTATCTGCTAATGCCGGCTAATGGGCCGTGGGCGTTGGCATTAATTACTCAATTAATGATGATCGAGATTGAGTTGGAGTCGGAGTTGGAGCTGGGCGATTTAGGTGGGGATCGACAATTGCTGGTATTACAATCGCATTAAATTCATTATGCAAATTATGGCTTGAAAGCAATCTTGGGCCATAATCACGCCTAATAGTTTGCTGCCCATGCCTGAAAACGGCCAGAAAACGTTAACGTTTTTCTGTCTAATTTAGCCATTAAATTTGCATACGGCTACGTCAAAGAAAATAATACAAAAACAAAATAAACAGCAAAATGAGCCGGCAAATAAAGCCGGTAAATTTTTGTCTGTATGCGTGTGTGTGTGTGTGTGTTTGCAGGTGTGTGCTGGCAATGCCAACGGCACAAATTGACACCTTGGCGACGGCGGACGCTTTTTTATATATTTATTTCTTATTTTTTTGCTTGAAGTGCAGCGCCAGAAAAAAGCCACGCGTAGGTGTAAAAAGTGTCTGTCATGCTGAGGAGGAGCCATGAAAGGAGAGGAGGGGAGGGGAGTGAAGACAGTTCAAGAAGTGCCAAAAATAATATATATATAAACTTTATGCGAATTAATAATGATGATAATGATGATAAATAAATCCGATCAGTCTGGAATATTATGATGTGATGGGTCCCACGAATATGGAAATGAAAAATTTAATTACTTATTTAACAAATGCGAATTCAAAATCTGCTTAAAGCTGCTTTGTGTAAAAATGTAAAATTAAACTTAATATGGAAATATTAAAAGACAGTTTTATTACAGAAATTACAATAAAAAAACATATAAAAAATAAGAGATTTGTTTTAAAAATCGATTCGTTATTATGGAAAATTTGGCAGCATTCACAAGTGTATTTTTATAAGTAGCTACATACATAAATGTATATACATATATATATATATATATATATATATATATATATATATATATATATACTTACATACACATACGTACACTCATATTTGTGTAAATATTCTATATAGATTTTGCTATTGCTAAAATCATTTCCAAATAGAAATGCCAAACAATTATTAGTAATTATTTGGAGAGAGATTTTTAAGTAAAATTTAAACCCAGTTTTTTTTTTGCATAGGCATCTTTTTTTAGTAGAAGTTATTGTTTCATGTCGATTCGATAATTGAAAGTAATTTGATTGTTTCGACAAGCTGCAAAATTAAATGCAAAAATCACATAAATATTTTGTTATTTAGTTGTTGCTTCTGCTTGTTGCAGAACTCCAATTTAGGTGCCCCCAAAGGCAACTGCTGGGAGCAGCTTTTCATATTAATTTTGTGGCACATAATTTGAAGCAATTACGGGAATAAATAGATTATTTGTTAGTCTACGTAAAAACTGTAAGCAAGATCAGCGAATTCTCTCATTTGTATATTGAGTTTTTTTTTATATTATTTGCATTTAATAATTTTTTTTTTTTTTATGCCAATTCCAGCTGCGTGTTTTGCAAATATTTGGCAGTCGAAGAACAGCAATAACAGTAACAATAACAATAAAAGCAACAGTTTCGATTGCCACAAAAACATCTTAATTTTGTGGGTTGATTTACAGTTTGGTTTTGGGTTTCAATACTGGTGACATTTTTGGTCTTTTTTGGTGACAAAACCGGCAACAAAACTTGAAGGCAAATTCGCTGCTTGACTCACAAAGTGCAGTTTATTTGCATGGCAAGGGGCAAGTGGGTTAGGGGAATGAGAATGGGAATCAGAACGAGGAATCGGGATCAAGTTTTGTGTGTTTTTTTTTTTTTTGAGTGTGGGTGTTGTTTGGCTAAGTGCATTTTTATGGCACGCGCTCGTCGTGCAGATGACTTCATAAAAAGTCAATTTAAGTTTAGTAATATTTTGTTGAATTTATAGTTAAGTATTTTGTTAAAGCATAATTTTTTATTGCTCTCGCCTTGAGCACAGAACAGCAACTCTAGATGCGGAGGAGGAGGAGAAGGAGGAGGATGAGATGCTGGGGGGATGCGGGGGCATAGGGGTTCTGGGTATGGATGTGCAACTCTAAGAATGAGTCATGGCGCGAGTAAATTACGTTATAAATTCAATAAATGTGACCATAAAAAGCCCATTCAAAATACCTTGCGCTCCACGTACATTAATCCCGCAAAAAAAAAAGAAAGGGCCACAGTCCGAGAAGTGCCCACATCCCAAAAAGCTGTGAGCTGTGAGCTGTAGCTGATGCGGATGCCGATGCTGAGACTGAGACTGAGCCACATTACAACGCCTCGAGAGCTGCCGCAAAATGCTGCTGGCCCCCAATGATTAATGTTCGGCAGTCGGTTGGCAGCCGCAGCAACAGCATCAGCATCAGCCTTGGCTCCAGCTCCAGTCCCAGTCCCATTCCAAGTCTCAGTCGCACTCTCAGTCTCAGTATCCGTTTGCCGCCTTCCCGGAATGTGAGCCCAAGTAACCCGAAAAAAGACAATACGCATAAATCTATGGGGTTGACACTTAGTACCGCTTTCGGCCCGACCACAGTCACACACACAGAGCGCTACAGCTGTAGTCTCAGCCAACATACACTGAGAGAAAATCAATAAGAGTATCTATTTCAGCCCTTTTCTAGCAACAATGGGTTAAATTTAAAACAAAGAAATGTTTATATAAAAATCTCAGGTACGAAAGCCAGCATACACTGAGAAAAAATTTAAATGAGTTTCTATTTCAGCAATTTTCTAGCAACAATTCGTAAAATTTAACTCAGGAAATATTCATATAAAAATTTTAGCTAAGATAGCCAGCATACACTGAGAGAAAATTAATAATAGTATTTATTTTAGGGTTTTTTTTTAGAAACAATTTGTAAAATTTAAATAAAGAAATATTCATATAAAATTTGAGCTAAGAAAACCAGCATACACTGAGCGAAAATTAACAAGAATATCTATTTCAGCAATTTTTTAGCAACAATTCTTATAATTTAAATAAAAAAATATGCATATACAATATAAAATTATTTTTAAATATTTATTGAAAAGTTTTCCTTCTAACTTGGAAATCAAATTAGAAGTTAAAATTATACTAAATCAGCTGGAAGATGGAAATTATATTTTTAAACTAAAAACTTTAATGTTTTGCACTGGTTTTATATGCAAAAATTATGATAATTAATTTTTTCTACTTGAGTCAATAATTTTTTACTTTATTTAATATTCAATTTCTATAAAAATATAAATTAAAAAAGCGTAAATTAAGTTCAATTTTTTTAGCTTTGAACAACACTTTTTGGCTCAGTGCAGCGGCAGATTTTAAATGAATTTGTTAGCGACGCAAAGGATCTGTAAATATCTTCTGCTGCTCTTCGACTATGCCGGAGCTTCACTTGCCGCACGATGCTCGTCTGTTGGATGAGTTGTGGCAAGGCGCGAGGTGTCATAAAATTGGCAACAAATTGTTTTTCACGCCGTTTTAAATACGCATTTTTCGATACTTGGCCATAATGAGCGCGGCAACTCAGACTCCTTGTTGATGCTGCTGCTGCTGCTATTGTTGTTGTTGTTGCAACAACGTTGGACTTTGACGAACTGCAGCGTTCCCTTTGGGCCAGCCTGTAACACGCTAATAAATTTGCGGCTAAAGAGATAAGCTTATAAATTTTAACTGTAATTATGCGACACAAGATTTATGTAGCTGTAGCAAAGTATTCTCTGTGTCTCGCTCTCTCTCTCTCTCTCTCTCTCTCTCTCTCTCTCTCTCTCTCTCTCTCTCTCTCTCTCTCTCTGTCGCAGTTTCCGCCGCCTGGATTATTAATGAAACACAGAGTTACAACGAAATGCGCTCAACTGCCGGCTTTACAAACGATGTGCTCCTCCAGCATCCCCCTCCGTATCCCCATCCTTATCTGTATCTGTATGCGTATCTGTATCTGTGTTTGGGTCTTTACACTTTGAACAAAGATTTATACACCATTCTAATTTGTGGGGGGCACTTTTAATGAGCTTAACTCAACATTTTTTTTGGTTTCTGCATGCAAATTCAAATATCTCTCTCCATCTCCATCTCTCTCTCTCTGAGTCTGTCTCTGTCTCTGCCGTTTTGCCCAATTGATCTTCATAGCGATATACGCATGTGGGTGTGGGTAAGATACTACGCCCTCTGCTTCCCCTTCGCTCATTGGCGACCTCCCACGTTGTTTTAGCGCTGCGCCAATCGCACTTTGGGATCTGCGACGTACATTGACATTGCCTGCGCCTCATTACGCCTGCGCAGAAAACAACAACAACAACAACAACAAAAACAACAACAACAACATAAACAACAACAACAACATCATCTTAAAAGTGTGAGCTGCCAGGCGTGGGAGCCAATTGCGTCTCAAGCGATAACTTGATAGACTAAATGAGTCTCATTTTAGCCAGATTATTGAGCCATATGCATATAGATAAAGAACTGCAGCCATCAACTCTGAGTTGTTCCTTTGTTGCAATCTTTATGGAATCAGGTATATCCACTTTTGAGAAGAGCCTTCATATAACCATTTGCAGAATTTGCACATTTGTTCAACTTGCAACAAGTTGACTGAAATTGACAGTTTTGTCATCTGGTTTTTAGTTTCAGCTTTCAGCAGCAATTTATGGAGCAGTTCAATTTTATTGATTTTAAAATCTGATTTTAAATAGTTATATATATTTAACGGAGGTATATTTCTAGTAAAGGTACAGGGGTCTATTAGCATTTAGCAACAATTTGATGATTAGATATGCCAGTTTGTTTTTGCCATATTGGATTATTAAAAATGGATATAAAAATACTATGAAAATAAGCAATGGAATTCAAATAAATATATATATATATATAAATTTATATATATATTTAAAGCCAGACCAAATTCAACTGACAATATATCCGTCTAGTTGCTGCTGTTAAATTAAAAATATTTAAAAGATTTTATTGAGGTATCCAAATTTTAAAATAAATAAATAAATTTAATAGATTAATATGAGAAATGCATAACTAAATTAAATAAATAAATTTAATAGATAAAAATTAAAAATGAATAATTAAATTAAATTTTGAATCGAAAGCGTTAAACTAAAAATAGATAATAAATGCAGCTTTTATTATTTTAATTTTTGTTTATTACTTTAAGCCAATCTAACAAAAAAACCTGCTTTTTCCCATTAATTATACTTAAGATATTTTTTTTTGAGAATGCTTTCAGTTCTGCTGCTGTTGGCTTTTGGGTGGGGCTAATTATGCAATAGAAATTATTTATTGTTATTAGTGACATATAAAAATGTGAAAATTGAATTTCATTAACATTATCATGGGCAACTCCATACAAGAGAAAAAAAAATATCTCAACTAACGAGTCAGCGGAGTCAACGGGTAAATGACTACACGACTTGGTTAACACTGCCGTTTGCCATTGGCCCGGAAGTATCTTGTTAACATGCAAAACAAGCCATTTACCTGCCGCTCTCGACTACACTCTACTGCACAGTTGGGGAAAGTGTGGAAGGAGGGGTGTATTAGCTGTGTGACACTGTGTTTATGAACTTGCCAAAACGTGAATAAAAAACTTGGCCAAGTTCGTTACGATAATAGTTATGATTATGTGAAAACTTGGCCAAGAATAAATAACGACTCTTTGAATGTTTCACTGACTATTTGGTTTTTCAATTCAATTAGAGCAAAAAGGAATGCTTTTAAGAGTAGCAGGGTAAGGGTAAAGGGGGGGGGGGGAGTGGATAAGGGGTTAAGCTAGTAATGGCAGCCAAAGCCGCATCATAAAATCTAACGATGTGGGCCCAACCCTTGAATTGCATTTTCATGCCACATTTGCAGCAATTTTAATTGTATCAATGCGCCCAACCAACCAACCCCTCCCCTCCCCTCCCCCAACCACACCCCTTCTTCCTTCTTGCTGAGCAACCCTTTTTTGTTATGCGTGCCTCTTCGCTTAACGCGATTGGACACGCATGTCCAAGTGCTGGTTGCAAGGACTTGGCCTGGACTTGGTGGCAATAAACACGTAACGCAAAACCCAAACAACATTTAAAGTGTTATAAAAGTGTCACCAGGACAACAACGAGGACACAGATGTCCTCGACTGTTAGACTGTTTGATATTGGCTTTTTGATCAAACTGCAAACATCTGTGGCAGAGACAAGCCCAGCAGCAGCAGCAGCAGCAGCAAAACATCAATTGGACACACACTTCAGACGTCCCTGGTGACAACTGTGGCACTGTCAAAACAGAAATTGATTGCGTCTGGGATTGGGAATGGGACTCGACAAAGGGTGTGTGTAGGTGTGTGTGTGTGGGTGTGTGTGGGTGTGTGCACACACCAACCAATCAAAACATTACTTGTATAAATTATGAACAATGCGAAATGCAAAAGAGTGTCGCAAAAAGGCCGCACAATGCATGTGCCACAAGCAGTGGCAAGGTCGCCACAGGCAGTCGCACGTAGACGATTCCCAGAAACACAGCAATCACTCAACCAGTCAGTCAGTCAGTCAGTCAATCAGTCAGTCAGTCAGTCAGTTCGTTGAATCGATCGCTTTGAATATAATTAAATAATGAGAATGAGCTCTAAATGAGCACAGCGAGGGTTGCCCCGGAACCTTAAACCCTAACCCCAATCGCATCCTTAATACCCCGTCCCCCGCCCCCCCCTGCCGTGGCAAATGAATATGCACAGTAGCCGACCGCTTTCGTGGAGGTCCAATTAATCGCGGACGAGTCGCGTTGCGAGTCGGACATACAAATTGAGGCTCATAAATAAATAGTGTGTTTGTTGTTGTTGTTGTTGTTGTTGTTGCTGCTGTTGAAAGGAGGAAATGTCACCAAAAATTATGAAGGTTCAGTTTCAGAAATGCATTTGCAGCAGCAGCAGCAGCGGCAGTGGCAGCAACCGAATCCACATTAATTATGCTAAGGGCGTTCGCATTAGAGCCACGGTAAAAGACAAAGGGAGAGAGGTAGAAGGGGAAACAGGCGAAGAAGGTGAACAGGGGGAAGAAGGTGAAAGAAGGGGAAGGAGGGCAGAAGGGGAAACGTCCAAGGCACGATCCTCAGGGTTCGTTCGTATCTCGGGTGCAAGTGCAAAGACCCACCAAAGAGTGACAGTTGCAGTTGCAAGTTGGACAAAGGTTCATTGTTGTTGTTGCTGCTGTTGCTGTTGTTGCTGTTGTTGTTGCTGCTGTTCCTGTTGTTGCTGCTGTTGATTTTGTGGCCAATCTTAAGTCGTTCGGCGCATGCGCGCCTGCATATTAAGAGGCGATCATTGCGGCCAGAGCTGAACATCATGTTCATGCGCATGCGTGTCCTGTGAACAGCGTAATACACTCAAAAAAATATGAAGGTATAAAAGAAGCTAGTCAAATTTATGTTGTAGAGACAGAGCAAAAAAAGATATATATTTTCTCTAAACCTAAAGTGGCATATAATCAACAATCCTAAGATTAACGTATTTGTTTCCACAATTAAGAACATTTTTTAATTATTTGGGTCAAACTCTTTTTTTTAGTAACTTTGACTTTAAAAAAGAAAGCAAATATTTAAAAGAAAACGCAGAGTAATAAAAGATATTTTTATTTTTTATATTATAAATTTTATTGTATATATACAATTAATATTTCAATATATTTCGAATACCGTCTGGATTCGTCATCTGTGAGAAATTGTCATCGTTCGTAAGGTTAGCTGTGGAGTATTTTTCAAGTATATTTGAATTAAATAAATAAATAAAATTATAAAAAATAATTAAATTAAGAAAAAGTCATGAAAACAATAAATAATACAGACATATGATACATATATATATTTGGTCAGCTGTGGAGTGTGTTTAAAACATATCTAAACTAAATAAAGTAGAAGTAATCCAAGCAATAAATGATAAAGATATATTTTCCATACAATCAAAATAATTTTAAAAAAATAAATAATACATTTTTCACAAAGTAATTTTAAAGTTTTTAATAATAGTTCCATGAATGTATTTGACAAAGTTGAAAAATCTGAGATGTTAACTATAAATAATAAAATTCCTCTACTACGACTAATTTATTTTGCGCAGTGTATGGTATGCACAATTTCGCTCAGTCTGTCTGTCCCAGGCTGCCAGTTATGATGAGTGACATTTGATCTTGTTTTGTGTCAAATTAAGAGGCTGCAGATGGCTGCAGATTCTTCTTGTCCCATCTTCGATCCTCCAGCGTCGATCGACGGTGTCGATGATCGTGCGACTTTTCTTTTTCGTTCTGTATTTTTGGAGACACCAACAACCTGGCATATTTTATATTTTATATATACTTTTTACGTGTGTGTATTTTTTTCTTCCCTTTCTCATTTTGTGGCGCACACTTAAGCCGTTGAGTGCTTGATTCCTGGTACTTTGGAGGCGCTTCATCGAGGGCCACACACACACACACTCGCACACAAGCGTGTGTTCATAGGGAGTGCATTGCAGGATCAGTGGATCGGGTCCACCTTGTGCGTTGTCATGTTTTGGCACTTGAGTGCCACAAAGCGTGGGCCACTCCTTTTGTGCTTGGGTTAATCAAAGCTGGCAGTTTTCTTCCTCTCCCTCTCCATCTACCGTTTCGCCTTAAGTGTTGATTTCGCTTTGGTCATTGATGCTGTGATGGCTCAATTGTGTGGACCACACCACAAGTTGCCCCGAAAAAAAATATATACACAGCGATATGTGGAGCAAACCACTGCTCGGTGGCACAGTCTGGCTCAGTCTGTTTAGGGCTTAAGGGTTTGCATATGGCACAGATCACAGATCAGGGATCACTTGGAACCTGGACCACCGGGAATTTTGATACAGGCACCTGATACATTTTCACAAATTTTGCATCCGAACGTGATGCGGCAGCATGTGGCATGCATTGTTGATTTGTTGCATTGATTTGACTGATTATTTGATTTCTTTGGTAAATAAATAATATTCTTTTACTTATGTGAAGTATTTTAATTTATCAGCCATTATTAATAAGAATTTTTTACTATTTTAACTAATAAATATACGTTTTCAGCAGATCAATAAATATTTGAAAATAAGTTTGAGGAGTCGAATGAAACTTTAATTTGCTATATTTGAAATATAATACAAATTTTCAATTTACTTATTTTTATTAAAGATTATAACAAAGCAAAGCTAATTGAATCTTAACTACATCTATATAAATTCTTCTACGATTTCAAATTGATCTATTTGACTTCATTGCATGTTTGTTGCATCTGCAAGACTGTTGCAACATTACTCAAGTGATCTTAATCAATGAAAGTGATTTGTTGTCACACATTTGTCACTGTACAAAACACTCATCAAATTTGATTTTCTTTTTTTTTTTGGGCAGGGCCATCTCACAGATGGTTAATTGATAAGTAACCAAAACAAAATTGTGACTCACTTCAACTGCAACTGCCACATCAACTGCAACTGCAACTCCTCCATCAAAGTCAAAGTTGAGTCCATCAACACTTTTGCCTGCTCGCTGCGATTAATTAGGAACGGGTATCGGGATTGATGCATTGCTGTCCACTGCATTCCCTCATTGGATTCATTGACTCATTGACTCATTGACTCATTGCCTTATTGACGCATTGACTCAATCTACGATCAACGTTTGATGATTGGCATCGCTGACAGTTGACTCGAAATGTTTTTTTTTTTTGTGATTTCAGTTTTCTGGAGTTGTGTCAATTGTCTAAGTGCATTCGTTTGTCGTCGAGGGGCTACAACGAATTTAATTGCCGATCCGAGAGCGCTGATTAATATGTTTCGTGAATGCATAAATCGTGTGGAAACATTTCTGTATAACCCGAATCCCATTAACAATGCGAGAAAGCGTATAAATAAGGGGCATACAAATGACATGGATCTGCTGGGGCAACCAAGTCGATTTAGACATTTTAGTCTGCCCATCTTAAAGACTATATCAGCTTTGGCCTATAACTTCTCGTACTCACCAAGCAGTTTAGGTTTCTGAAGGGTAACTGCCAGTCGAGCTAACTCGACTGCTGCAATCGAACTTGTTTTCATAATTGTGCTAGACTCAAACTTGACTTTTAATTATGCGCAAAGGGAGAGAGAGACAGAAAATCAACATATATGAAGTATATATATTTTAATTTATATATATAATGTGTTGTATTATGTATAAAGCACACAATTCTTTTCTTTTTAGTTTAATTAAGCCATAATTTATCGCCAACAGCACGCGGACACGCAGCACAGCAAAAAAAAAAAACATATATAATAAAAGGGCCACACTCGACGCATTCTGATCCGGTCTGGGCATGGGTATGGGTCTGGGCCTGTTCCTACTCGTCTCTTGGTCTTGGCCCTGTTCGGGCTATCGGCATCAATTTAGGTTTCTGGCCCTGTCGACAGACTGACACCTGCGCGTGTAAATTAGCCAAGTTGCCTTGGCCTGCCCTTCTTCCCTCTTTCCCTACGCGCGACACTTTCAGCCAAGCAAATTTTGCCTATTGACTATTTTTTACAGGCAGCCAACGATTGTTGGTCTGCTCTTGGCTTGGTTCTGGCTCGGTGGTCTAATTAGAAATCATCTTGTCAATTAGCCAGATGGCAAGAAACAGCCAACAGCGAGTGCATTGGGTAACTAATCGATCTCCTAAATAGGGTTTCAGCAGCATATTTCCAGATATCCCTAAAAATATATTTAGTCCATAATAAAAACATAAAATATAAATAAATTTCGATTAAGGTCTTTTATATTTTTTATTTGTATTTGTATATTTAAGCATAGCATAGTATAAGCATAATAATAAAGCACCATACATATATATATATATATATATATATAGTCCAATAATATACACATAAAATATAAATAAATTTATATTAAAGTATTTTGTCTTTTTTATTTGTGTTTGATGTTAACTTTAGTTTTCACATATTTTTAAGCATTCGCAAAAGTAGCATAAAATAGATATATATATATATATATGTTATTATATATATGTTATTATATATATATATGTTATTATATATATATATATAATAATAATTACAGATAAATTTAGATTAAAGTCTTTTATTTTTTTTATTTTTATATTTTGATGTCAACTTTAGTTTTCACACATTTTTAAGCATTCGCAAAAGTAGCACAATATATATATATATATAGTCCAATAATACACACATAAAATATAAATAAATTTAAATTTAATTCTTTTATTTTTTTATTTGTATATTTTAATGTCAACTCTTCAAGTCTTCACATATTTTTAAGCAATCAAAAAAGTAGCACAAAATATTCATTATTAATTTATTATATAATTTATGCTAGAATTACAGAGTATTTGCTAGTCGAGCACTCTCTACTCTATATTTTTTCCTTTTTTTGTTTGTTTTGTTGTGTTTGTATTTTGTGTTCAGTGATCGATGCGAAAACACGGCTTGAGCGAAAATTGAGCTGGCTACCGTTTTGCTGTCGATTCAAATTTTTCAATTTGAGCAACACCACAATGCGATGTGTGTTGTGTCGTCCCATGTCCAGTTGTGGCAGTGGTTGGTTGCACATGTTGTGCCGGCCAGCGATCGATTGTCGAAGGTGTCCCCAGAGAAGTTCGATGCGCAGGTGAAGCGTTGCTTGACTCGCTGTGCCACCACGAGTCGTGTGCGTCTTCTTGGTGCGTCTCTTGTTGCATGGAATTCTCGATTTACGTGGAATTTCGACGCTTAACTAATGATGCTTATCAGGCACAACTAACTGCATATAGCTACTGTATATCTGTATCCGTATCTGTATCTCCATCTGCTGCAAAGTATCTGTGGCTGATCACTTTTTGAATTTTCGTGGAACATTAAATTAATTTTCGTAAGCAAAGCATTCCAAAAAAAAACTTAATTAGCTAGAGTTTTATGAAAAATTGCAGTCATTATTGTTTGTTGTTGTTGTTGTTGCTCTTCTTCTTCTTTTATGTTGTTAGCTGTTGTTGGCATCAAATTGAGTTTTCCAATTCCCAACTGGACATTGGCCGCTGCTCATCAAGGTAGCGTGTAAAAGGTTTTTCCGCATCTTGCAAAATGGCCCAAACGAAACCTTTGGCCCAGCAACGACAACGACAACAACAACACCAACAACAAGAAACAGGCAACAAACATCAGCGATCATAAAGAGTCTCAGTTGCAGGCTCCAGCTTCGTACATGCCACAGTTGGAGGCACAAAGAGCTCACAGAGTCCACAGACACGGCATCTGGACCACCCAAGTTGCGTTTGGCTTAAAACCATTGGCGAGTGGCAGTCGGCAACAGCAACAAACACAACAACAACAACAACAACAGCAGCAGCAACAACGATTGCAGCAGCAGCAACAGCAACAGCAGCCGTAGCGGCTATTAAGCTTGCCCCAAGTTGAGGCACTCGATGATTACTTGAAATTCAATTGCAGTCCATTAGGAGTGATTAATATGTATGCGATTCAAAAGCGCAGAGCGGCATTGCAAGATTCCCGATTGCGAATCCGAATGCGAAGAGATCCGAGGAGTCGTCTCCAAAGAGAGCAGCTGTGCTATGTAGCCCAAAGTCGAAAATGTGTTGCACTTAAAATTATTGACACTTTACCAAGCATCGCATCCAATTCTAATTCATTGCTCTGTCTACGTGATCCCAGCTACTTTGACAACTCTTCTCAGCTTCCACACTTGACAAAAATAAATTCTGTAAATAAAATAACAAAAAAATGTATATTATTTTTTTCTGTAATTAATTCCTAAGTTTGAGTTAAATCCTTTTTTTCTACAATTAGAAACTAAGTTTCTGTTAAGTGAAATTACAAAAATTTTTATATTATTTTTTTTATAATTAGTTTCTAAGTTTCTTTTAAATCCGTATTTTTTCTACAATTAGAAAATAAGATTCTGTTACGTGAAAAAGGCTTGCTTTTAATTAGGAGTGCCAAAAAAATATCTTTATAATTTTAATTTATACAAAAAAATTACTTATAAATGTAAATTTAATTTATTCGAAATTAATATATACATTTTCTTAATTTTTAGGAATTTTTGTACTACATTTAGAAATTAGATTAGGTACTGTTAAAAATATTACGACTTTTAGAGATATTTCCACTTAACACATAACATACACAGAAATTAGAATAAACTCACAAATTATCCTTTGAAATTAAACCACTTTTTCATATATTCAGGTTCCTTCAATTTTGATTGCTTTTATTTTTTTTTAGAGTGCATCGCTTTTAGCTGCCATTTCACAGTTTCTCTCTTTGGTTCGCTCTTAGCTTAAGAGCCGTGCTAAAAGAAGACATTGCCACATTGAAGACCACACACGAAGCCATCTTGCATCCACCAGGCTCCAACGTCCACCGTTCAGAGCAGCGCCACAGGCAACCACAACAACTACAACAATAACAACAACAACAGCAACAACAACAACAACATTCACAGTAGTTTTGCGGCTCGTTACGTCCCAGTCACAGTCACAGTTACCCTCCCAGTCACCGTCCCCATTTCAGTCCCCGTTGCGGGTTCCTGTCCTCGATTGATCTTCATTTTTGTGGTCGTCGTTGGTGCGGCGCCAAATTGCAGAAAAGTAAGTAAAACAGCGTTTAGCATTTGTAGCTGTTATTATGTTCTTTGGTCAGTTAAAAGCCAAGAGAAACTCACAGAGGACTCAGCGAAATCAAGAGAATCTAAGAGAATTTGCACATGCAACTTAGCTGGTTGCAAGTCGCATCCAGCTGCAGTTTTTTTTTGCGATAAAGTCTCTGTGGGATTTTTAACTGTTTAGCTGTAGCTAAAAGGCCAACTAATTATAAAGTGCTGTTAATTGAAAGACAGGCTAATTAAGATCAAAAACTAATCAGAAAACTACAACTGTTGTTTTTACTGCAATCAAAAATAGAGAAATTAAGAGCTATGCAGAATAGCGAAGAAAATCATTGGTAAAGTTTTAGATTTATAAGCTGACTCTTATAAAAATTCCTGTTTTTTAATTTAATTACTGATTTATGTAGTTGGCAGACCAAAAGCTAAACTAATCTTAAAATTGTATCAGCTGTTTTTATAATAAACTTTCGAAAAGAGTAGAAAATTACAGCAGAAATTATCTAAAATATCAACACAATTTTTAAACTAAATAAAAGAGTTTCACATTTAAATTAAATATTTTTTTGGATAACAAACAACCAACAAAAAATTATTGCTATTAAAAAATCAAATCAGTTTTGAAGAAGTTCTGTTAGCTTCCAGTCTAAGAAGGTTTAGCTAACTTCACCTGTTACAACCTGTAATCAATGCTTAATATTGATGTCGTAAAATTAATTGGACTTAATTTTGGAAAGTGATATTTATCGTACTAGGATTAATTACACTCAAAGTTTCGCGAATGTGAATGGCGTGCCATAAAAATCACATCAATCGCATCTGCTGCAGAAACTAGTTGCTATAAAACTGCAATTACCCGCATACACATACTCACACACACACACACACACACACACACACACACACACATACACACACATAAAACATTTACCCCAACCATCCTGCGAGGCACTTCAATTTATTGTAGTTTCAGTCTCTAAAAAAGTAGAGAAAAAAAGTAAGCAAAAAGCGCATTAAATCTCGCTGGCGAAATCTCACTTGAAATTTGTATGCCACGCCCCCTACTCCCCCCACCCCCTGCCGTATATGTTGCTGGTGCTTCTTCTTCTTCTTCTGCTATTTTTTTTTCTAGTACTATGTAGTAGGGTAATTTTTCTCGCGCGATAATAAAACGGATAAAAAAAAGAGGACGCAATGCAAAAGCTCAATTTGTACCTCAATTAAGGCGTCGTCGCCGCTGCCATGGCACAGTGGCGCAAAAGCTGTTTGCCCCAAGCTGAAACTGCTGCTTGTGGCGCATTTCCGTTTCCGCCAAGCGAACAAGAAGTTGAAAGAAGAAGCAGCCCCAAAAGCCCACCCATCATTGAGTTATGGCCCCGGTTCGTGCTCGGAGCAGCTGCACGAACCCAGATAAAAACTGTTTGCCTCGCTCCGTGCCGCATGCCACATACCCCGTGCCCCGCTCCTCGTCCCTCTTCTTTTTGGCTTGTGCTGCGCTCCTGAATGGAGAGATAACCGAAACAGTGGCGCACAATTTTCAACACATTTCGCCAGGATGCGAACAATATCCTTTTTTCGCTGCGTTCGCACAAGCTCTGCGCCTGCCCCTCCTCACCCTCCTCCTTCCCGTCCATCGTCCTTTTTATTGCGCCAATGTTCAGGCTGCATTTTTTTTGCTGTTGTTTTCGCCTGCTTTTTCTATTTTTTTTCTCGCCTTCCTTTTTTGTTTGCTTTATTGAGCTTTCAGCACTTTCGCTGCTGCAAACTGGCAACAAGGAGCAAGCAGCAACGGAACATGGAACCTGGGTCAAGGGACAGGTAAGGGGAACGAGTGAAAAGTGCAGAATCAAATAATTTACTTTCCAATTCGCGCTGAGATCACGTTTTTAATTTGAAATTTTACAACTTGCGCGCACAATGTTTATTTTTCCAAAAAAGGCAGACCGAGTATGTGCTGGGGTGGGGCAAGGGGGAAGGGTAATGGGGGACTAGGGGTCTGTTGCCAACTGGGTGGCAAACAGATTCCAATTGCGATTCTGAAACCATGTGCTTTTGGGTTTGGTGTTGCAGGGTTGGTGCGCAACGCTTTTGGAATCAGCGCCACATTTGTTTGTGGCCCGCACATTTAACAATTAACCCTTATGTGTGTGTGTGTGTGGTGTGTGTGTTGTGTGTGTGCTTGCTTTGCATATAAACAATTTGTTTTGACACTCGCGTATTTTTTGCACACGTCTGCACAGCAAAACAAAAAGTATTAATTAAATATTTAGCAAAAACTTTTGGCAGCAAGAAAAATAAAAGCAATAAAAACTTTGCAACATTTGCTGTGCACCGAATATTAAATGTACTCATAAGAAAATCTAGTTAAAAAATATAAATAAATTTCTATTTTTATTTAAATGTATTTTATTAAATAGAAACTTGACTTTTATATATTATGAAAATTCTTTTTTTGTTTAAACTCAAATTATTACAACTTTATTTAATATAATATTTAGCCAACAATTATTGCTCAAAAGAACTGTAAAAACTTTTTAAGAAATGCAGTCTATTCAATTTCAAATAATAATATTATTAATATGATACTCTTATTGTTAATGTTGTTACCAAAAATGTATATATATGTATTTACCAGATATTGGAACCTATACTTCTAAATCAATTCCCTGACTTGCGTCAACTTAAATTTGATTATTTATTGGGTTAAGCTTTCAATGCTCATAGCTATAAGAATGTCATTTAAAGTATTAATTTTTCTTCTAAGACTCAAATTTGAAGAATGCTGTTTAGAGACAGGCTTTCTCCCATTTTTCGCCTCTTGGCCAGTTGCACATTTTAGCTGTTATGCCGGTTGCAGTGTAAATGGGAAACAATACAAAACTAATTTGTTTCATTGCGCAAATATTTTCATTTAATTTGAGTGCGCGAAATGTTTGTCTTTGGTTTGGTCAGTTTGCTCGGTCAACTGGCTGACTTTTTGGCCAGCTTCATTCTGGCTTTAGTCTCCATCTCTCTTCGCACATGGAATACCATTAATTAAACTAAATTTGGCTGTTGCCCACCCACCAAGCACAATGGAAACGTGCGATTTTGATATATGATCGAAATATATGTAAAAAACAAGAAAAAGTGAGACAGTCAGAGTGGTGGAGACGGAGGAGCTAGAGGGGGGACAAGATCGTTAGCGTTGCAACAAACCAATTTGTGTGTGTATTTTTTTTTTTGGTGACTTTTGCATTATGCGAAAATTTTATCGCATGATAAATGACAAATTTCCGCTTCACTTTGCCCGGCGGCATGCAACATGCAACAAGGAGCAGAAGAGAAACTTATTGTTTGTCATATTCAAATGGCAACAAAAATATTGTCATTATCGGGAGGCGACTCTGTCTGCTGCCTTGGCATTGTTTTGGCATCATTTGTCTTGCAATTGGAGTTGTTTGCCATCTGCTCCTGGGGGGCAGCCACACAGTCAGACAACCAGACAGACGACAGACAGACAGTCTCCCCACTCACACACTTAGCCATGGCTAATGCATTCCGGCCTTAGTCAGTCAATAACCTTAGCCAAATGTGTGCGCAAGATTTTGCTGTGTGGCATGTGCGATATGCTCCTCTATTGAAATGAGATCCTTAAGGAGTTCAAAGTATGCGTAATTAATTTTATTTATTTATCGTAAGTTTATTAAAAGCATATGCTCAAAATATACATGCTCATATATATATAAATAAATATATTTTTATATATTTAATTCTAGCATGCTTACTAAGCACTTAAATCATATTAAAAATACTCAGAAATAAATTTCGCCTCTGTTAAAATACAATTTGCTTTCGTCTGTCTTAACTGGTACTAATGAAATTTGTACACATTATCAATACCAAGTTGTACTTTTCATAATTGTTTTATAACATAAACAATACTAGTAGTAAAAAGCATTTATTTCACTATGATTTGTTTTGTAATCAATCACTTCCACAAAGCAGTTAACAAGCTTATTTATTTCACTTGACGGATACTTGAACCGCAGTTCAAATAGATAATTGTTTTTGGCTTGTTAATTTCTGGTTTCCAGTTACAGCAAAAAGAAAAAGACTCCAATGTCATTTGCATAAAATGCAATTGACTGTCCAGTCTATTAATTATATATATTTAATGTTTGTTTTTTTTTATTAAGTACAAAATAATGTTAATAATGTCATCATAAGGAGACCCACCTCAACGAATGTACGAGGCCCACCCGTTAAATGGGAAATACATATTCAATTTTTATTGCCTCGTTTGGTTAGACTGGTCATTTGATGTTTTATTTATTCATTATATATTTATGAGTGTTTTGCGGCGACTCCAAATGAAAATTCAATTCATTCACTTGTTAAACATAATTCCCGCCGCTGCCTGCTATATCCGCCTTTCCACAGAGGCGCCACACTTGCCCCCCCACAGCTGGACATTACATATATATTATGTGAATATGAATATATATATTTATGCCCTTTCTTACAATGTGTTTAGTGGCAAACGTTTTGATAGCTCGTAAAGTAGATGTCTACATGAACGGAATAACTAAACGAAGAAATTAGATATTTGAACACTTTCACATCAAAAGAAAAGGCAACCAAAAAAAGAATACATTGACAGGTTTATATTATATATATACAAAAAAAAAAAAAAAATGTAAAAATAGTTATCTATTCGGAAAGAATTCAAAACGAAAAGATTAAGGTTTTTAGTTATTTTTGAAATGATAACAAACATATTTTTTTAGGAACTGTGCTCAGTCAGAGCCAGAAAATATTTGTTTACGCAAATCAATTTAAGTGCGCTCTGGCATCGATTTTTGGTATATATATCTAAGACGGCCGAGGCGCCTTTGTTGACCAACTCAATTAGCGGGGCATTGAGAGCAGTTAGCGCCGCATTAACAAAAGAAAAAAAACTGACAAAACGCAGAGAAAATTTCATAAAATGCATTTGTTGGCTTTGGACGAGGTGCAAATTGGCAGGCAAACAAAGGCGCAAGCAGTTTTGACCAATTAGCGTACCCTGCCTCCCCCTACCCTCTGCCTCGTTTGGCTTAACAAAAGACAATCAATTACAAATTACTTGTACATATTATTTAGTTACAAAAACTCACAAGTTAACAAGCTAAATATTTAAGGAGCGCTAAGCGCCGCTAAATGCGATATGGATTTGGTTTTTGGATTTAGGCGAAGATGAAGTTGATGATGATGAAGATGAAGTGGAAGAAGTGAGATCTTGGAGTCTCTCTGTACTCAAAGGCGTTGAGTCAACAGAATTGACGTTTCGAGTTGACGGCAATGATGATGTGAATGTGTATGTGAATGTGAATGTGTGTGAATATTTGTGAATATATGTTGGCGTTGACTTCTGCTGAAAATGTAGCCAAGTGTGGCTGCTGGAAATGCACGCCTGGCATTTGGAATGTTTGTTTAGGCTCTGAGACCAGCTCAACCAACCATCCAACCAACCAACCAACCAAACCAACCAGACGACCAACCAAGCGCCAGAGCGGGACAGGTTGAGAGATGCTCACTTGAGAGATATTCACAGCAATCTGAGAGCTCAAGCTCACAAAACTCAGCGCCTGTCTGTTGGCCATAATTGAGTGCACTTTCCATGGAACTCTGGCAACGATTATGAAATGCCAGCTCCCAGACTCTAGCTGCAACAGTGCAACAGTGCAACAGCAGCTATAAACTATTAACGCACAAATGGCGCACATCATACATTAAAAAGTTTTTAGATTTCTGGCTTCTGAATGATAGGTTGGGCAAGGGGCGGCAAAGGGGCGATGTTGCTGTTGCTGTTGCTGGTGGGAGGTGGTGGTGCATTTTATTATCGCATCGTAAATCAATTGATAAAGCGAAGCGGAAACAAGTGGCATCTCCAATTGCCCATTACGGGCAAATAAATCTAGAAGACGCCGCAAAAACTTGTTCGACATTTGTTAGATGCACAAAAATGCATATAATTTGTATTAGTGATGCACTCAAAAAAAAAAAAAAAAACACTTTGTAGTTTGGCTACATAACAAGCCAGTTGCCAATTTAAATATTGTTTTTAGTTAGCCAAAACTTGCAACTGATAAACAGTCGAAATAGTTAAGGAAATAAAATAAATTAGTCAATTAATAAATTGAAAAATTATTGGAAACACGTAAATAAAATTCAATTAATTATGTGAAACAATTTGAATTATACTTATCAATCGGAAAGTCAATATATATATATATATAAGTAAAATAATAATAATAATAAAATAATTAAGAAGTACTTGATGTTATTTTTAAGGTCTATAAAAATTAAATCAAGTCAATAAATATTATTATTTTACTTTATAATTTGTAATTAGTTTGCGATAAATAAAAGTGTGAAGAGATAGCAAATATATTTTTTTATTATATATATATTAAAGAATATGTTAAAATTAATAAGGATTGAATATTGATTTTAGAAGATACAAATTTAAGCAATACTTTTAGAAATTAGAATACCTTTTATACTATATAATTGGTTTATTATTTCTTAAGTAAGAAGAATCATATGGAAAATTTTACAAGAACAGTTAATTTGCTGTACAAGAAGTAAACAATAAAGAATCAAAATTAGATATTTGTAGATGCAATTGCAATCCAATTTCTTTGCGTGTAGTCGACAGACAAGTTGACTTTGTGCGGCCAGCAATTAATACGACAAACTGTAAAATGCCGCATCGGAGTTGTAGGCAACCAAAAACGCAATTAGCGAAGGGGCTGCCTGCCACGTGGCGATATCAAAGGGGAAGTTTTGCCACCGCCAGATTTCTTTCGCTGCGCATAAATCACACATGTGAAGCAGCACCGATTGAGAGGGGGAGTTGGGGGGAGCAAGCAGCGCCCACACAGCAAGTCAGCGCCACAAAAAAAGGGGGAAGGCTGACGGTTGACTTATGTGGCAGACACAAGTGCCACACAAATGGGTGTATAGTTTATTTGGTGGATTTTTAATAGCTCCTCCTCGATCCTCAACATCAACATTGTATGCGCTATTGAAATGCCTTCAAGTGAAATTTACTGTGTCAGTTGGCAATTTCAGCTAATTAGATGTGATGAAAGTGTTTGCTTTGACTATCTATGAAATGAAATGAACTCAAATGAAATGAAATTAAATCAAATGACGAGTGGCAATTTCAGTTTCAGTTTGCAGTTGCGGTTTCGATACGGTTTCGGTTTCAGTTCCAGTTCTCGACGACCAGTTCGACAACCAGTTCATTTGCGACTTGCAATTGCAATTGAAATTGAAATTGGCTAATTGGTTCATTACGCGCACAAATGGATTTGCGCCTCTATAATACGCCTGATTACGCTACGAGTAGGGGGTGCATTGGGGGGTGGTTAGGGGGTATGTCTGCTCACACATAATCGTATTTCTTTCATTTGGCCACAATTAGCGTTGGCATTAATTCATTTAATGTGCTCGGATCTCGGCCAAGATTTCACATCAGCCTCAGCATATCAACGCTTGCCAGTAAATGTCAGTCGCCAAACTGCGCGCCCCTCAACCGCTTGCCACCTCCCCCTTTATTCTCCTACTACTGCCACATTTTTCTATGCCTAGGCATTTTAGAAACTGTTTTTTTTTTTTGCATTTATTTTCAGCAAATTAACGCGCACCACAAAAATCTGTGCTAATAAATCATTTGATGTTGCTGCCGCTAGTTTTCATTTGATGGCAACCGAGAGTTGTCTTCGTGCCACACAATATTTGTTTATGTGAAGATATGTTTTTAATTAAATGGCTGCACATCAAATCGTATCGAATGCTGTTGCCGTCACTCATCCCTCACACATCCACAGCAAACCCGCCTCATCACATCCATTCCCATTGTGCCACCTAAGCCATGTGTACTGTGATTGTGCAATTAGCGAATCAGCAGCAAATCCACCCTCCCTCCCCACAAAAACCCAACCCAATCTGTTCCCAGTCTCACCCTCGACTGGTGGCAATTTTACATGATTTAAAGTTGCGACGGCGACGGCGACGTTGGCCTTTGATGTGAATCCAAAGCCAAATCTGAATCTGAATCCGATGCGTATGCGAATGTGGACATGTCATTGAGTGGAGGCGACGGCGCCTGTCTGTTGTTGGAGCAACATAGCCTATTAACCTATAACATAGCCTGAATGTTCATATGAAAATCTGAGAAATGAGACAGCATTTAAAAACGAGTATTAATTATCTCCTCATTAAAGTTACTAAAGAGTTTCTGATAACCGCCAACAAATCTGATATTAATACGGGAATAAACCAAACTCTAATTTGTCAGTTTACTGCAATATGTTTTGAAAAATTCGTGAATCCGGGTTCGATTCCATAAAGCTCAAACGATTGTTGGGTTTACGGCTATTTTTAAAATCTTGTTAACCTATTTGTAAAATAATTTTTTTGTAGCAAAAGCCATAAAATACAAGCTTATAAATATAGTTTTAAATTTTTAATGTGTTTTTGTTATAAAATTTTACGATTTAGTCTCGTAAAAACAGTATGTAAATATTGTAAATTTGTATCGTGAACATTTTGAAAATGTATAATGAAATTAGGCAAATTGATGGAAATATTTTCAATTCCAAAATACGTATATATATATATATATATATATATATATATATATATGTCTGTCTGTAAGAACTCATTGATTTTGTAGAACTTTGATGATTCCTGTTACCAAAAAAAAACGTCAATTCTGCAAATATTCCAATCAATCAGTTAACTTTCTATATAGTGCTAATCTTTTCTTTAAATTGCATCAAGAGCAGCATTTTCTATATAGACATGATATCTCCTAGTCAAATCAGAACATTATTACATGATTTTTTTCGATTTAATCCTATTTCCTTTAAAGGCCCATTTTTAAAAATAAAAATTCAGATTCATTTGTTTTTTAAAGTTGAACCAAATTCGTTAAAAAAATTATTCAACTCGTATTATTGATATAATTTTTTGTTTTTGCAATCTGTCAATCTTTAGCCACTTATCAAAAACCATAAATTAAAAGAACGCATTAAATAAATTTTTGAAATATTTTTTTTATTTAATTCACTTTTTTTCTTTTTAAGTTTTCTTCTTGTTGTTTTTTTGTTTTAGCACAGGGATGTCAATAAATTGTTTTTTGTTTTATTTAAGTGCATTTAAATCTGTATTCATATTTCATTTTTTTTTAAAGTTTTTTCAGCGATAACATTTTCGTTTTAGCAGCTTAGAAACTAGAAATACTTCTTTTTAGTGAGTGTGTTTTTTTTTATAAATTTTTTTTCTAAACTAGAAATTAAGCTAAAGAACTTTTAAATTACTTATAACATGTTAAGCATTAATATTGAATTATACATAAATATTTGTTTGTTTTTCTCTAGAAATAGTTATAGAAGGATAGATAGGATTAAAAATTTCTTTTCTTGTTGAACTTTAGAGTGCAAAGCATTTCAAAAGCAGCTCCATAAGAGGGATAATAATAATACTTTTTATGTGGATTAAATAAATACTCTCCTCAGCAAGAACTCAGAATAGAACGTTGAAGCTTATCAAATACAATACGATACGATACAATATAGATATAGATATAGATATAGATATATATATAGATAGTTGTATATTACAATTATATCACATGAACACTTTTGTACATCGCACAAAAAACCTTACAAAATCCATTTCCTTACATATTGCACACACTTGGAACCAGCCGGGAGTGGGATTGGGAGTTGGAGTTGGATAGATGTCGGAGAGATGAGAGGGGAAGATGGAGCCATCTTACGGTATCTGTCCGTTCATGCGCATCTCGAGCTCCTCCTCCTCTTTGGTCAGCGGCACCGTCGTATGATTGTAGAGTCCCTGGGCCATCAGTTGGAGGGCGAGGGGATTTTTCGATCCAGTCGACTTCTTGATTTTGGCTCGCTTATTCTGGAACCAAATCTTGATCTGTGCCTCATTCAAACCCAGCTCTCCGCTCAGCTGCTGGCGGCGTCTTTCGGTGAGGTAGCGATTCTCATTGAATTCGCGCTGTAAAACGAGACAAAGAGAAAGAGAAAGAGAGAGGTGAGATTGTGCGGATTGGATGCGCAATAAATGAGGCAACTAGGTAGGGTCTGACCAGGTCTGCACAAAAACAGTACCAAGTTATGGAGATAGGCACAGGGCTGAGGCAAATCAATTATTTGCGGTTTAGTTGAAAGGCGACGACTGTGTGGCACTCTGTGGCACTGTGTGGCAGGCTGTGTGTGTGTGTGTTGTGAAATATGAGCATGTCTAATTGGTTTAGTCGAGGACACTGTGGACGACTGGGCGACTCAGTGCGGTTACCAGGTCGCCAGGATGCTGTCACAGCGGGACAACCGTCGTAAAGTGTGTAAATATTTTGGCTATAAATATGACACAACACAACTAACGAATTTTGGCTAGCTAGATTGGTGTGTGTGTGTGTGTTTTGGCTACATTAAGCAAATAATATGCCCTAGTTTTAATTTTTAGTTTTTGTTTGATGGAATTTTTAAATTTAACAGATATATATCGAAATGTTTGCTCTCTGAAAAAACATATAAAATATTTTAAACTGTCTTGAAAAATATTAGATATTTAATTTCTAATTATAACTGTTTTTCAGTGTTGTATAAATTATATACAAAAATATATAACATATTTGTACAACAGAAATTAGCAATAAACTTTCCAAAAAAAAAAAACAACATTTTCTATTTTAATAATTTTCAGCCTGATTTTAGAAATTTTCTTTCTTAATAATATTGAATTCTAGATTCTATTTCCCTACTGTAAATGATATTGGGTGTGGTTGGGCTTGAGGATTGCTTGGGATTGTGATGCTTACCTTGAGGCGTGCCAACTGTTCGCTGGAGAAGGCGGTGCGTGGACGCTTCTCGTCATTGGTCTTGTCCTTTGGTTGTTTGGGGCGACGGTAGCGGGGTCCTGCAAGAAGACAAGGAAAAAAACCAAATAGAAAGTTAGCATATTTGAGTATAATTCCACATACTTATGTCAGCATATAATTAATGATATTAATGGTTTAATTAGCATATATACTCGTGGAATGTGTGTGTGTGTAGATGTTGCCTCGTTTGCTTTCTCAGCGAACGTTGTGGCATGCAACGTGTTCAATTTGTCAGCTGTCAAACTGGCGTCTAACTAACAAACGACAGGCAGACATGGAGAAGGCAGTTTCCGGAGCGTAGAACAGGGCGGGCAGGGGCGAGAAGAAGAAATGAGCAACCGTCGCTGGCCATTTTGCGAGGCAGACTTTAATTAATATGATGAGCGTTTTGGTCGAAGTGCCAAAGTTGAACAGGCTAAAAAACAGGCAAAGCTGCTCAGCTCAAAAGCCAAGATTGAAAATGACTCAATAAACGCCGAGCTGCCAACTAAATAACTAGCTGTGATATTTAGCTAATTGGCAATAGAGAAAAAAAAGGTTTCTCTCTCTCTCTCTTTCTATTGGCCATTTAATTGCCAGTTAGACGTTTGTTAAATGCTGTTAATTGAAAATTTTAGACTTGGTTTTTTTTCTCTATCTTATTTTTTTGTGTTTTGGTTTGGTTTTGGTTTTAACACTTAGTAAATTATAATTTAATTGCTCGATTGCTTAGATAATTTATTTAATCTCGCTGCGAGTAATCGACGGCTTTCAACGCCTTGTTGTAAGTTGTTAGTTGTTGTTGTTGTTGTTGTTGTTGTTGTCTGTCGACTGTTTCTATATACGATTCCATCGACACCAAATTAAAAACCCATTTCGAGTCATAAAAAAGCACTTAACTTGTCAATTAACGCATCGCAGCAATAACACATACACACACACACACACGCACACACACACACATGCGGGAAGAGAAAAATGATTTTTCTTTTTTTCCTTTTCCTCGACGGCTTCCAAGTCTTCTGTATTTCTGTTTAGCTGCCTTTAATGGACACTCTCGCAACGGGGCTCGTCAATCGTCAGCGCATTTGAGTGTCTTGCAACAAAATCAGTAATTCGTGCCCTGTGACCTGTGACCTTCGAGCCAATACATGTTGTCACATAAAGTGTCAGCAGCAGCAGCAGCTCTGCGTGCGGCCTAGCCTACTTCCCTCCCTCCCTTCCTGCCTCCTCCATCCAGCAGAAGAAGAAAGTAAAAAGAACGCTCTGCCGACAATTGACAATTGAGAATCGAGAATTGAGAATTGAGCCTTTTGGATTGGGTCTCGAACAGTGTAATTGTTGCAACGTCCTTCGGCATTTTATGACGCACAACAAAGCGATGTGGCACGCATATGAAAGGCTGCCGCTCGCTTTGGGGGTGGTCCCTTCCTCTTCCTCTCCCCCTCTCTCTATCTCTCTCTCTCTACACAAACTACAAATATCATTATGACGGCAATTTGAGTGTGATTTTTTTTTAACTAGTTCGCCTGACAAAGTTAACAAATGGCAATTGAATTATTGATGCATAATCTTTCCATAGTTATATTATATTATTATATGAATAATATATATAATCGATATAATATCTAACTGCTTGATTGTAGTTAATCTATTTGAAATAAATGATTTATAGTCTTTAGTAGCTAAGGCCAGAATTTAAGAATTTTTAGATTAACAAAATTTATAATTTATATTTTGTTTAATTGCTAAACGATTTCTTCTGGTTTTCTTTGTAATTTTTTTCTTCTAATTTCATATATAAAAAAATATCTATATCATTTGAACATTTACATTACATTTGAATATTTATGACTACCTTCAGCAAATGCATCTTAACCCATAAGAAACAGTTGCAACCAATTTGAAAATATTTATCAAACTTATAAATACATTTTGGGTATACACACCTGAGCTGGGACGATCGCTGTAGCGGGTGCAGTAGACCCACGCTGGCCACATCTCATTCTTGCCGCCGTCGGTGGTTGTTGAGCCCGTCTCGGAGCGTGTGTCATCCGAGGATTCCATGCCCGAGTCTCGGCTAACCGCGGAGGGTGGTGGAATGGGCTGGGGACTGTTAGCGGCATTGGCGCCACTTCCATTGGCCAAGCGACTGCTAGGCGAGGAGTTTAGCGAGCTGCCCGAGGAGGAGGCGCCACTGCTGCTGCTGCTGCTGGCTGCTGTGGAGGAGGAACTGCTGCTGCTGCTGATGGTGGAGGCATTCGAGGCGGGCGGTGGACTGGCCAAAAGACAGGCGCTGCTGCTGCTTGAGGATCCGGCTCCAACTGGCGTCGTCGACGTTGACTGTCCAATCTGGGAGACCGTCTTGCACAACGAACCCAACGCTGACTTCTCCATGCCACTCGATTCCAGCTTGGCCGTCGGTGGCAACACCGCATTGGGATTATTGTTGGCGGCATTGCGTCGCAGGCGACTCTGGACGAGCTCCTCGTGGATGCGCGGATAGGCTGCGGGATTGAAGCAGTTGAGCAGATTGGCTCGCTCCAGCATCATGGCTGCTGTGGCCGCTGCGGCGGCTGCCTGCTGCTGCTGTCGACTGAACTCTAGCAAGTCCACACGCGTGAAGGCGGAGGGCGTGGCAGCTGCAGCACGACTCGCCTCAAAGGGGCGAAAGATGAAGGATGCTGCTGCTGCTGCCGCCGCCGCCGACGAGGAGGATGTGGATGACGAGGGGGAGGTTGAAGTGGATTCGCCTTGTTTGCATTGCTTGGCAGCATCGCCGAAGCGATCGCTGAGTATGTTGGAAATGGAGAAGGCCAGCGATGGCTTCGATTGCTTCGACTGCTGGTGAGCTGGCGGAGGCGGCGGTAGCCGTGTAGAAACAGAAGCCGTGTCATCCACATCAATGTCATCGTCCTCCTCCTCATCGTCTTCGGTGGCCATCGTGTTCGCGGTCTGATTGTGGAAACTATCTCCCATTATGGAATCGTTCTCCTCCTCCTTGATGGTCAGCGTGGAGGCGGGCGTGGAGCAGGCGCCCGTCGACTGGGCACCCGGCGAACCGCCCGCACTCAATCTCTGCTGCAGTGCAGCCGCGTGAAGAGCAGCCGCATCAAAGTTGGCCGTCGGATGATGAAAGACGCCGGCAGCCAATTGCTGCTGATGCAGTTGTTGTAACTGTTGCAGCTGATGCAGATGTTGCAACTGTTGTTGCTGATAAATCGAGGCAGCTGTGGCCACAGTGCCCGGCTGCAGGCTCATATCTAAAGCTGAGATTGCGATTGGTAACGAGTGAATCACTTGATGTGGATGCTGCTGCTGCGAATGCTGCTGTGGTGTTTGTGGTTGACAACCTGGTGGACTGGGCGCTGTTTGTGGACTGCAGCGATCCTCAAGTGCCATTTGTTGTTATCACTTTTTATATGTATAAAACAGTTTGCAATTTGCAATTTCAATTTGTTCTTTGGAATTATTCACACTTCACTCGAAAAATGCACTTTGCGTTTTGTTTGATTTGATTTGCGTTCGTTTTTCGTTCTCGTCTTTTTTTTTTGCTTTGCTACTTGCTGTTGCTGTTATTCCGACAACTGCGACGCGCACGTCTGTTCCATGCGAGCTCAACGACTAAATTAACTAATCACAGTTGGCCGTCGCTGCGACGAAGCCAGCAGAAGCAGCCAAAGCGAACGATTGAACTGTCAGCGACAGAGCGAGATAGACGACGACTGTCCTGTGTCTGCCTGTGTGCGTGTGTGGTTGTTGTTTGTGAGTTCGTGTCCGAGCATGCGAGCGAGCGAACGAACGAACGAACGAGCGAGCGAGCAAGAGCGAGAGAGAGCGAAAAGTGTCTCTCAATGTTTTCTATGAGGTGACAGTGACGAAGACGTTGCTCAGAATTCGAATAACTGTTGAACTGATCGATTGGCAGAGCTGCTCAGTCTCTCTCTCTCTCGCTGTCTCCGTGTGTGTTGGTTTTGTTGTGACACTCGACATTGTCACCTGTAATCTGACAGCGAGACAATGTTTTCCAGTCAGCGCACATTGCAAGAGCGAAGAGCCAACTGCGAACCGGTTTGCAGCAATTGAGTATTGAGCATGAGGTTTTTTGCTTGCTCGCTTGCTCAATTTTGATTGCTAGCCTGCTCACTCCGCCTTCGACATCGACGACAACGACAACGACGACGAGACACGAGAGCTTGGCTTGGAGCTCGCGCTCGCTCGCTTGTTAGAGCTCGATATGACTTTATTATTGGGAGCTGTCATGCGGTTGACAACTGTGTCGCTGTCTGCGTCTGCGTCTGCTTCTGCGTCGCTGTTCTCTCGCTGGGCTGATTGGGGCGTTGCCAGGCTGTATATATATGTATAGCTGGCTCGCTCGCACACACATGCGCATGCGAAGGAAAATGGCTGCGTTTTGTTGGTTTTGCTAGTTGATTTATCAAAATGCGCTATCTCTGTCTCTGCCGAAACGGTTGAGTGATGCTTACCCACACCGCCCCCTTCCCAATAACACCAACACTATTCATATATAAGCATTTAGTTGTGTTGATTGTTGTTTTTGGCCGCAACGTTTCAATCTGTGTGTGTTTGTGTGTGTATGTGTTGTCTGCAACAACTTTATCGACACCCAGCAGCAGAAAATGATCGACAACCGGCCGATGTTGAGAGAGCGAAAGACAAACCACAATTTAAATACAACATCAAAATTAGATATTTATCTATATCGATGTATTAATTTATTATTAATTTCTTTTGAAATCACAATTGTAAGTCAATTCGATTGATTTTTAATTGATTTTTAATTTGTTTTAATACACTATCAAAATCATTTTAAATACACATTTATTTTTATTTTTTTTGCTGACAGCGAAGCGTTGCCCATTAGCGTTTCCATCTCAAAACGTAGATGCAAAATAAATAAATAAATTACCTATCGATTTGGCATTGGTCCACAACAATAACGACAACAACAATGCTACACAAATGTGAAACATGTGCTGGCCAAATATTACATTTATGGCCCCTAAAATATGGCATTTAAATCAAAACTCATACAAAAAAATAAATAAATTAAGCATGCAGAAGATAAAAATTATTCAAATCGCTAATGAATTTCATTATTATTGGTGTTTTAGTGCCAATATTTGGGCAATAAATGGTGTGGGGAATTTGTGATTTATTCTGTGATTAGTTGAATATCAAATTCCATTTCGAGCTCGAATTGAATGCTTTCCTGTTTGCCCTCTTAGAAATGCCACAAACGACATAATCAAAACAAAAAAAAAATACAAACGCCCCAAAAAAACAAGAACAACTTTATTCATATCAAGACTGAAATTATATATTATTAGAATTGGTTGAACCTGTTTCTTTTGTCAATTGAACGATTGATGTTATTTTTATGCGCATTTAAATTTAAATTGAATACATTTTTAAACAATTTTCGTAGACGTTTATTTTACTATTGTCAAATTAATTAAAAAGCGATAAGTGATAGGCACATTAACCGTTTCGGAAATAACCGGTACGAATAACTCGTACACTTCCAGTCCAGTTTCGGCAGTCAGCCATTACGCGCGCTCCCACTGGAATATCGAAAACATACACACACATATATCCAAATTCGAACTCGACGCACACACAGCTAGCTGACTCGCTCTCGCACACGAACTGTGTGTGCGCTCTCTTCTTAGCAATGGCTGCTGCTGCTGCTGCTGCTGCTTGCCGTCGGCTCTCAGCTGGGCAATGCAAGCAGCTGTTGATTTTTCCCTTTGCAGTCCGTTCACCCCACCACCACCCCTCCAACAATCACCTTTCTATTTCGGTTACGCTTTTATATTGCGGTGATATTCAATTATTACTGTTGTCATGTTTGTTTTGTGCACATCGGGTTGGCCGCAAAGGGTTAAGCAGCCGCCGACAGTTGCGTAAAAACGCGTTAATTAAAGTTTTTAACTTGTTTTTGATTACACATGTACTTGTTTTTTTTTTGTTTTTTACTCTTTTCATCATTTTTTTTTGCTTTGTTAATGATGCTTAGAAAGAGAAACGAGCTTAGGGAGTTGTCAGCTGCTAATGAGCTTGCCATATGCCCCTCCCCCTTCCTTTTTCTATATTTTCTCATTTGGCTACTGTTTTTTTTTTCTTGCCTAATGATTTGGTATCTGTCATAAATTGTTGGCTCTAGGCAAAAATTCAAAGAAAGCCCTTTAAATAAAAAGCGAGTGCAATTTACAAACGGCAAATGATCTGCACTCGGCTTACGGGTATGTTAATCTTAATTGCGGCTACAACTCAATTTGGCCAACAACACTTTCAGCCAACCAAAATCACGTTTGTAATTACTGCCTGCATTTCTCATTTCATATATCCAATTGTTGTGCGACTTCCCAACCAACAAAATAAGAAAAAATATATTTATAAAACACATGTCCGACACTACACCCTTTGGCGGTCAGCGATGCTAAATGGCTTCTCTGTTAGTGTGTGTGTGTGTGCGTGAGTTGGTAATTTAATATTCATATTTTAGCCACATCAAGAAACGCGTAAATCTATTCAGTGGGCCTGTGCTGAGTGCCAGCGGATGGCGGCAAGAATTATTAATGATGTACAGCATCAACAATCGGACCCCATAACACGCGCACATGCACACACACACACACACATAAATACGTACAGACACGCATTAACATATACACTAAAGTACTTAAAGTCTGCTGATATAGTTTAAGCAATGGTAATAACTGATTTTATAATTGCTCTCATACGAAATAAAAATATTTAGATATTTTTCCGTTTCATAGTAAGATTTTTATCGCAATAAATGCTGTCATTACTCTGTGTCGCCAGCAAACCATTATAATAAAAATAATAATTGTATGCGGTTAAAGTACTAAATTTAATTAAACTATTATAGTTAAATATAATTATAGCAATATCAATTATTTAAAAATTGACTTAAAGAGATGTACAAGGATATAGAGTTTATCGACAGATATATTTAAAAAAAAAAGCTTTCAATAATTGGGCATCAAATAAAATTTACATCTGCAAAGTAAGAAATTATTGAAATATTATATTTTATTTTATTTCAGAAAGTAACTATTAAATAGTATAGTTTATACTTTTCAGGTCATTATAATTTAAACTCCAGCAAAATAATGTGACTATTAAACAGTCTAGTTTATACTTTAAAATTCATAAAATCTCAAACATTGGAATAGGCTTTGAATATCATTTTAAATTTTCCTCAGAATATATTTACTAATGTTGTTGCTGTTGTTGTTGTTGTCGCCTTTGGAGATTTTATTGCGTTTAGGGTTAAATGTTAATGAACTTGTTGATTATAAATTTGACTACTTTATTTGCCAACAAATAGATGCAAAGAGGAGCTTTGAAACGGGTTTTCTCGATTCGCCAGAAATTGTCAGTAGTTTATGAACAAATGGACCCCTCCAGAGATTTGGTCTCGGCTATTAAAAAGCATTCTCAACTTGGATCTTTAACAAGTTTTCAACATTTCTGAATCCAATTTTTATGTGCGACCAATATGAAAAGTTATAAAAAATATATGTATATATATTTATATAACCGTAGCAAGCAAATAAACCGAGAGCAATATATTCTTTATGACTTCATCACTTTGGGGCAGACACGAATTTGAATGCGTTGGCCAGTTTATCAATTTGGCCAACGGCAAAAAAAATAAAATGGGAAAAAAAACAACAACGCAACGTGTTTTCAATCAATTAACAGATATTTAATATGCGTTTGCTGTTGCTGTTTTTTTTTTAGTATTTTTTTATTTCTTTTTTGTTCAGTTTCCGTTGCAGTTGTTATTGTTTTTGTTGTTGTTTGTTGCTGTTAAACAAAATCGAGCTGCTGCTTTAAATTGCGGTTGTAACTCACCAAAATTGCTTTTCTCAGCTAATTTGTCAATTTTGCCTACGCGTGTCTTTTGTGAGCATCGTTTTTTTTGTTTTTGTAGCTGGCTCGTTAAAGTCGTTAATTGGAAGCTAATTCCGAAGATTTGCTTAATATCTTACTTTAATATTTAAACAATTTGCTTAATTTGCACTTTCGCTTCCTGTTTTGTGTTATGTTTGTTGCTGTTCGCTGAAATTAAAAGTTAACTTTTTCGAATTGTGAAAGCGTAAGTTAAAATTATACATAATTAAACTAAATAATATTGGAAAGATAATAATTTTAAAGTCACATAATAATAGATAGGAAAATTGGTGTTATTAAATTTATTTAGACGAGTAATTATGTCATATCACTAATTAATTTGTTTGTGTGTTTATTTAATTGTTAAATCTAAAATAGTTTAAATAGAAAATGTAAATAAATTGTCGAACTAACAAGTTCGTGTTTTAAGTCTTTCGTTTATTACATACATTTTAAAGTAATATTTATAACGGTTAAATACAGAATTAAAATTAATTACAAATCCATGGCTATATATCAAGTCTGTTTTTTCTAAAGATTTACTGATTTATTTGTAAATTAAATATCAATTTATATAAAGAGAATAAAAAAAAATACACAAAATAAATTGGCAACACATGTCGAACTAACGAGTTCGTGTCCTAAGTCTTTCGCTAAGCAGACCAAAATAATTTTCCAGGAAATTGTTGGTCAAAGCTGATTCTGCAGCAGATTGCATAAGCCAAATACCCGACAACGACGGCTACAACAAGGTCTTAACACACTTTTGTTTGGTCTAATCCAATAAAAACTTAAGCCGATTGTTTTCATGTTTTTATTGTGTGTGTTTGCAAACAGGCCGAGTAGATTTAAAGGATAACTGGCCAAATCTGTAAATCTGTAAATTCGATTAAACCGCAAAGCATGAAAGCAAGCCGAATGCATTCGAAGGCGACCAGGCCAAGGACTCGCACAGCAAGTGCAGCGATTTGGCAGCAATTTGCAACAGCGCCACGGGTTGTCCTCGCACAATGGGACGCACCTCTGCACCTCTGCACAAGGTCCTGCTCTGTTCCTGTTCCTTTATTTTTTGTAAATAATTGTGTGGTTTTGAGCGCAGTCACAGAAGCTGCAAATCAGTCGAGCAACAGCAGCAGCTGTAAATGACTCTAGTCTTTAGACTCGTCCTTGACTTGGACGTGGCACAGTTGCTGTTAGCTGCTAATGATGCTCTATGGCATAAAAACATATACTAATTTCATGTTGCAGTCGTCGTGTATCAATTCAAGGCCAAGTCATTTGGAGGACTGGTCACACGACCAGCAGCAAAAAGGCAGCCGCTTGGGTGGCAAACGCAATTGTCCTTGGCCAAAAGGAATCGACCTTCAAGTCAAGTCAAAATCCATCCACTTGCTGAGCTGCCGGCTGCCGGCTGAACTTCAAACGTAATTCTTTATTATTATTTCTTACTGCGTAGCAGCCATTTTCTCATTTTCAAAGCTGAAAAAATAAAACTAATTTATGAAGCGAGGGAAACAAATAACCCAAAAAAACAGAACTAAGAACAACGTTAAGGGGCAACCAAATTGAAATCATTTATCATGACACCCAGGCTCATATCGAGTTAACATTGAGTACTTTCCTCCAGCTACGGGAGTCGCCCTAATGATGCCACAGTTTCTAGTTTGGGGTCGACCAAGCTGGAAAGCGAGAGAAATCCAATAACATTTTAATAACAAAGCGCGCCCCATAAACAAGCGTATTTCCATGGAATGAATCCCAATCCACACGTTCAACCAAATGAATCCCAAAAAAAAAATAAATAACCACAGAAATTGTATCTATATCTATTCAAGCATAGTTCCACAATAAATAATTAGCTACAGCTATGCGCCTGATTGAGGATTTGTATTGGAGGATTGCGGAGGCTGCGGAGCAGGCAAACACGCCCTCAAAAAAGGCCGCAAAAGAAGACACATAAAGATAGATACATAGACACATTCACAAGATGACGTTTGATACTGGACCCCATCAGAGATTCCTTCTCTATCTCTCACTCTCTCTTTGTCTCTCCTCTAAGCCATAACTGAGCTCTACATGGTTTCTCACTTATGTACATAAGAAGAGATCAAATTAGTTGTGTGTGTATGAGAGTGTGTATATGTGTGTGTGTAGATCGGTCTGCGATTGTGTAGTCTGATTAGGGTAATCAATTTTTCATTTTAACCAATGCGCTGGCATTGGCCATAAATTAAACAGAGACCCTCTCTCCCATTGGTGATTGGATGCTCCGCCAGCCAGTGACAATTAGTATCTTTGATTTGTAGCACAGTGTCACACTAGCTGGACATTTTTATGGTGTGGGTCGGAATATGGGTATGGCACACACATTATCAATTGTTAGTATTCATGCTATCAAATAAAGTAAGATAAATGAATGAGATTATGAATATATTAAGCTAAAAGTATAAAATTATAATATAAATATGTATTGGAATGTAAATGAATGTATAGCTAAATATTTTTACTTTTCTAAATTTATTTTTATTTATTAAATTAGTTTATTCTCACGTGACCGGCTTGATTAGCAGTTTTAATCAAGTGCTTAACCCATGTTAAAGCCAGAAAAAAGATTGCTCTGATTAAGCACGCAATAATAACAAATTAAATCAAGAGTAATTTGAAAATTGCGTGTCATAATTGTATAACAAGCAGATAATGTGAAAAATTACTTCTATTTCTATATTATAACAATTATATGCTAATTTTTAATGAGGTGCTTTAATCATAGTGTTGTGTTTGATGTAAACACATAAGCGGATGTGTTAAATTGTGTATATGTATATTGAATTAAAAGAGCAGCAAATTATTTATGATTTATCTAGAAACGAATAACATTTTATATTTAACAACTTTTTACAACATAATAACTAATTCAGTTAGTTACTTTCTATATATCAACTGACTTGAAATGTCATTCAATTGATTTACATTTCTACTTTTACTTTTTTTGAGGTTGTCTCACAGTTTTGGTATTTAAGTTGTCAGTTCTATGATATTTAAATAACGTTTTGGTTGATTATAAGCTTACTTTTTTAGTCATTCCCAATTCTATACGCTGAAAAAAGTCCCATTTAGCTCAGGCATAGAATTCCAGTTGATATCAACTGTGAAAAGCATTTGAAATCTACTTTTCAAACTTGATTATAGAATGTGGAATGTGCACACACACACACACACACACACACACTCATACATAGAGACAAACTCAAATAACCGTTAGCAACAATCAGGTGAGCAATCTGAAAACAGTGTAAATTATATACGCGCAAAATTGTGCGGTTAGAGAAAAAGTTTCAAATCCATAAATTAGCACCTCATTCCACATAATTGGCTGCTCCGCTGTTGATTGAGGCGTATGATGGTGGCAGAGAGAGGGTTGGCCGGAGGGGAGGAACAAGTGCTAAGTGCAGTGCAAATATTTAACAGCAGCCACGCAGCTTTTCCGCCTAACTAAAGTTTATTTTTTTTATTCATTTATCCAATCGAGCGAGACCAACAACTGAGTCCACTACTTACACACATACACACACAGACAGATACACACACAGCCACACACCTGACACTTCTCCAGTTAGAGTTCCCAGTGGAAGTCCATGTCCAAGTCAGTGTCTTGGTCAATTCAATCAGCCAGACGCAGCACGCTGATTAGCAGCTATACCCGGGACAGACGAGCCGTCAAATAGCTCATGGCTCTTAGCACTTGGCACTTGGCACTTGGCTCTTGGCAGTTCGCAGTTGCCAGTTGCCAGTTGCCAGTTGGCACTTGCTTCTTGGCTAAGCACGTACTAAATGGATAAATGGCTATCGCCAACTTGGCGCACTTTACTCAATCAGACGGCAACTATATCGAGTGTCCCCTGTTTGCCCCCTGTTCCTCTCTCCCTCTCTCTCTCTGTCTCTAAATCCTCAGTCACTCAGTCAATTGGCTGAAAATTAACGCATTTCGCGCTTTCATCGTTAATCGATACTCTGTATTATTATCATTTGAGAGGGTATGTTCAGTAAACTTAACAGATTTTGACTTGGCCAATATTAGAAACATCTTTAAATGGTTATTTTTATTTACTTAAGAATAAAAGCCACAAATTTTTGATTATAACTGAATGTAATTAAAATATTCCTTGAACTTCATTTTTAATAAAATTTTATATAACTGAATAAAATTACAATATTAATTAAACTCCATTTTTAATAAAAACTCTTAATAACTGAATATAATTAAAATATTAGTTAAACTCAATTTTTTATTAAAACTCTAAATATAAATGTATGCCAATAAATATAAATATATATATAAATAAATATAAATACTCAATCGCTTTTTTATATATATATTGCTAAACAAATAAAAAATATGACGATTTAAATCTACTTAACTTGAAACCCAGGTTAGTATCTCAGCAGCTGTCACATAATTGTTGATAGTTTTAATATAAATATAAATAAATAAAAATTGTCAATCCCTTTTTTTTTTTAATATTTTGCTATTCCTACTTAATTTAAAACCCAGGGTATCTCACAAGTCGGTTAGTGTCTAAGCAGCTGTCACATAATTGTTGGTAGTTTTAATTTAAATATAAATAAATAAAAAATCTCAATCCCTTTTTTTTTTTTAATATTTTGCTATTCCTACTTAACTTAAAACCCAGGGTATCTCGCAAGTCGATTAGTGTCTAAGCAGCTGTCCAATAATTGTTGATTGTTTTAAGCTCAACAAATGGCAGCTAACAAGGCGACTCACTAAGTAGCCACACAGCTAAGCGGCTAAGTAGCTAATCCAATTCGAACCCGTTTCCACTTAATCATTCGATCGAGCGAAAGCCAGCAAAATATTGTTATTAACAATGATGATCGCCAGGCGGATCATAATAATAACATAGACAAAGTTAAGGCTATAACTGAAGCTAGACCTGAAGCTGTAGCTGCTTTGAGGCATTTCTATGATAATGGCTGGGCCAAAAAAAAAAAAAAACCATATAAAAAAAAGATAGAAAAAAAGACAAAGTGGAAAAAAAAAACAGAAGAACGCACTTTGTAAAGCGCTGATAGGCAAAAGAAGCTGCTGGGGATGTGGCTGTGGATGTGCCTGTTTAGGCTGCTGTCTCTAATCTTAAATTATGAGGGAATCATAGACGCAAAGAGTTCTTTTTTTTTTCTCTGTTGCCCTTTTTGGTGGTGACCGATCCGATAAGCGGCCGGCGGACAAACGACAATGCAACAAGGACATTAGTGTCACATTTAACATGACCGCAGACGACCCTCAAAAGGCGATCCCCTAAGTTGCCCCTTAGATGCCTTTGAGTGTTGCTGCTGAGGTTGCATCGGTTGCATTTTGGGAGCACATTGATGCATTCGGTGCAACCAACAGCTTATCACCGGCAGAGATGAGTGGGTAAAAAACCGCAGCAGTCATTTTTCATGTGTGTTGTTTTGTTGTGACAACAAATGGAGGAGCCTCAGATCAGTTCGACTCCCGCTGCTCTGTGTGTCATTGACTGTTATTTAAATGCGCTCTAATCAGGTGTTTGAAAGGGTGTGTGTGCGCCTGTGTGTGTGTGGTCCTTGTACTTGGCAATTAAAAGCAAACCAAAAGCCGCTTAAAGACAAGCTGATGAGGATGGGCACATCGCAGCTGGGCAGCTGGTTCCGTGCGTGTGCATTTAATCGCCGCTGAGGTGCCAAAAGTATCTCTGGCATGCGTAGAATGCAATGCAATAGCAACAACAACAGCAACAAACATACAACAAACAAACAACAACAGCAACAACAACAGCAGCAGCAGCGATCGGCAACAGTTGCCGATTTCGTTGAAATTCAGAATCGTGAGAGAGTTTCCGTCGTCGTCGTTGCGACTCATTTAAATCTCGTTTGTGGCAGGCTTGGCCCTGACTCCTGCCAACGACTCTTGGGCTCCAGCACCAGCATCGTGTGTGGTCCAACTTCAACCACAGCAACAACAACAACAACAACAACAACCAGCAACAGCAGCAGCAACAGTCGCAACAGCAGCAATAAAGCGGCCCAATCAACATTAGCATCTACATAAATACTCGAACATCGGACGCAAAGCTCCATTGTCTCCGTTTTGGCACACACACACACGCACACACACACAGACACACACACAATTCGCACTTATCAGCAACTGATAACAAAACCCGTCAACAGCAGCAACTCCACTTGCAGCCAAGCACTCGACGACGCCTGCCAATTAGCCCCAAGTACTCACAATCGCACTCACACTCAGACTCATACTCACACACACACTCATACTCACACTCACACTCATACTCACTCTGCACTCGTAATCGTATTCAAACTTAGAGCTCGAGTTGCAAATGTGCCCACTACACTCGGAAAATTAAATGAATTACAACTGCAAGTAATTTAAAATTCCTTAAAATTAATTGCAGTAATATTCACAATTTGTAAATAATTTTTTTTATTATTTATTCATAATTCACTAAAATGCAATACAAAATATGAACAAAAATACTTATATTTTGATGGACAATATATAAAATTAAAAAGTTACATTTTGCATTTAGTTTTATTTTGGTTTTCAAATATTTTAAGCCAATTGATTAATTTAATTTTAGATTCCTAACTTCACTTTCCCAGTTTTCTAGAAATCAAATAAAAATGAATTACAAAAAAACTACTATAATTTTGCTAGATTTTTGCCATGTAACATTTTCTAAGTTAGACAATATATAAAATTTAAGGGCAACATTTTGCATTTAGTTTTATTTTCTGCTCAATAATTTTTAGCCAATTGATTAACTTAATTTTAGTTTCCTGATTAGTTTCAAATTCTTCTTGCTTCTTCTACTTCTACTTCTTCGAAACTTCTCTCTTCAATAAATTAAATAAAAAAAACCAACTCTTTAGATAAATATTTGTATATTCAAAGAAGTAATAATTTTTGGGTGTGTAGTAAAATGTAACAGTATCTGTATCTAATGGCAAGTGCCAAGTGCCAAGTGGCTGCTAATTGGCATCTATGCGCCGGCAAATGGGCAAGGAGACAAGGAGGCGAAGGAGGTGAAGAGCTCGCGTATCGCAAGCGCGGGGCGCTGACAGAGTATGTCTGAATAGGTCTGACTGTCTGACAGTCTAAATGTTGGACTGTTTGACTGCCTGATTGCCTTGAGAGTATGTCCATGTGTGTGTGTGTATATATCCGACAGCGTGTGGCAATCTGAAGTTGAAACCGAAACCGAAAACCGAAACCATTTTGAACGTCAACACGCGCGATAAGCAACTAAATTATTAACACGAATCCCAAAGCGACGACTGCAATATTGAAAATGCCGCCATCAGCCATCAGCCAACAGCCACATCCACATCCACATCCACGTCGACGACTGCCAAGCCAAGAGTCGAGTGGTTCCCGACGGCTCCCGTTGTTAATTCTGTTGAATTTTCTGCACCCATGTTTGCAGCTCCTCCAGCAACGACTCCGATATCAATTCGAATCGCATTGACTCATAAACTATATCGCTGACGCTGATATGGCGGCAAAAGCACCTGAATTTTATTTCGTATGAAATCGTTCAAAAATTCAATTTCAAAAAGTTGATTTTTGTTGTACTGCTGCTGCTAGTGTTGTGGCAGCTGGCGCTGTTTACTAATTTATTAGTGAGGAAATATCAAATTTATAACACTGCCACGCTGCCAATCAACAGTGCCACCCAGCCGCACACTTCAACCTGCCTGCCACCTTGCAGCTGGTAAGCAATATGCGCTGACCTTGTTGTTGCCTATGAAAACTTAATTTGCCATTGGTAAAAAGCGTGACTACCAATTGAGTTATGTCTAAAAAGAGAATAGAGACAGAGGAGCAGAGAAGCAGAAGGGGCAGTTGGCTGGGTGGCATCGAGGGGTAGATAATGATGGGCGTCGCAGAGATGTGCACTTGTCAATTTTATGAGTAGTAAATTTAATGAATACAACAAATAAATTCAGTTAATGAATTGCAAAATCATAAAATATAAAAAATATATTTACAAAAAATATATATAATAAAATAATGATTTCGACTGCAGCATTTGTAAGACAAAGAGTTGAATTTGAATTTGAATTGAGAGTATGGAAGTTCAAAGTATCTAATATTATTTAAGTTTTTTACATATATAAAACTAAGATAATAGATAGACTTTACAGCATTTAAAGACATAATAAAGTTCATTATTATATTATTATTTTATTATTTATTGGGGGATTTTGTGCACTGCGACCTAATAGATCTCTTGTGCCCCTTTCTGAGCTTACAGCTCCTCCATCAATCCCAGTTCCTGAACGAATGTCAGAATCTTTGATGGGTCGATGGCTACTATGTCTTTGACATTTATAACATGCATCCCTAGGATGATGCATCTTTTTTTTTTATTACATTATTATAATATATATTTTATCTTAAATTAATATCTTCTTAGCTAATTTTCGATCAATTAAAAAATATTATTATGTTATTAATAGTAGACTTTACGATTCTGATTACAGCTTATAAAGACTTAATGAAATTCATTATAATCAATCTAAATTTGATAAATTTTTAATTGGATTTAGATTGATTTTTTTTCATTTTATTAAAGTTATTTAAAAAAAACTTTGCATTGGCAAAGTTTGCTTGTCAAACTGGAAACTGCTCAGCAATATTCCATGCAATTAATTGTTAAGATGTAAGTCTTTACACTCTACAAGCAGCATAATCCGTCAGTTGGCCAACTCCGACCAGTTTGGTGTAGATCGGTGGCAGAAACACACAATTAAACGATCAAGCAGCGGGGCAACAAAGGGGCAGCTGAGGCAGCTTTGGTAGCAACCAGTCCAACGGTCAGCAGCATCGGAGTCGATGATGTATTATCACGTTTGTCAAAAGCATCGTGTCAAAATATTCGCTACCAGGCAACCACCAGGCAGCTGGGCTCTCGGTCGCCCACGCAATATCCATACATATATATATATATATATGAGATCGGGTGTGCATAATAAAATTATAAGCGGGATTAGTGTCGTGCTCACAAAGCCGCTGCCAACGAATTGAGACAAACAATGACAGACCAGAGAGTGTATCAGTGTATCAGAGTGGCCCCAGTGGCTTCCAGGAAGACTTGACGCGACTCAAGACTCGAGACTGAAGAATTGAACAGTGGATTTTTAGCTTCTACTGTGACTGATTGATTTGTGTGTCATGTTATTCATGTTTATTATTGTATTATTGTGTGACTGTTGTGACTGTTGGCCTTTTCAAGGTGAGCATGGGAGCAATTCTGTGTGTGCTGCGTCTGTCTAGCACAGCTCCCCTGGGAAGGCGACTGTTTTCTTTGATTTTTACTTGCCTCATAAATCCATAAATTGCTCTAACGGGGCCTTCAAATTGATAGAGAGACCAATAAACATTTGTTAATTGTTGACAACAATCGTTCAGAGGCAACAGTTAAAACGGCAAATCAAAGTCAAGGTCATCTATAAATCTGTTAGCACGTCCTTGTCCACGTCCTTGAACGGACGAACGCGTGCCGAGTCGTGTGCCCGTCTCATTGTCCTGCTTAGATCTACGCGTGGCAATCCATTCTACGGCTACTTAAGTTGAGCTAACTGCGGACACAATCCTCGAGGTTAGAACTCCGACCTTGGCTTTTTCCGCTTTCCATTTGGCATTGATCCTAACTGCTGTCTCAAATGGGACACACAAGAAATAAGACTTAAGATATTATTTATAGGGTATCTATGTGACAGGCTTGTCGGCACTTAATTCGCCACATTCCATGGCCAGTTCTCGCAGTCCTTATATAGTAGATTGGGTGAAGGTAGTCCGACTTCATTAACGGTGATTTGTAATGGGTGTTCCAAGACAGCAACAGTTGCAGCAGCAGCAGTTGCAGCAGCATCGATAAAAATCGTATTAAGCTCAATAAATGCGTTTGCCACACTCAGCCAAGCAACTTCAACACCGAGTCTGTGGCAAGCTGTGGCAGTCCCCAGTCCCAAGTTGGAGGCTGGGCATTATTAATTTGCAATTGTACCGGTATTGAAGCCATAGATCTTGCATTATATTGGCCTGTCTGTGTGTCATATGCGTTCATAAGAAGCGCTTACAAATTGCCTTAGCCAATTATCGCCAAAGTTGATAACGGACACATGGACATATGGGCAAAAGATCAGCGCACAGCAGGCAGGCGGATCAGGAGCAACTGCATCCAACATTCACCGAGCAGAGTTATGGCCAAGACGATCAGCCTGCTAATTGCTTTTAACGGTTGCTCCGCTGATCGAACGAGTCGAGTCGTCTGCGCGAGAACAGCCATGCCAATTATCCAGATGCATTTAGCCTGATTGCCACAAGGCGGCCCCAACCTGTTGCCATTTTTAGTTACCAAGCCAGAGAAAGCGTTTCATTTGTAAGCAGCTAAAAAACTCATCAAAATTATTTTCATTATACAATTTAAACAATTTTTTGAAATTATTTCTTATATGTATTTTTGTAGAGGTTATTATAATTTTGTCCTGAAGTTTAAATTTCATTAAAATCGACGTTCCCGAACCCATATAGTATTTAAATTCTTGATTAACGCCAAAAATCGGTCTTATTGCTGTATATTATATTATATATTATTTAATATGTTATATCGATCGATCGAAAAATAAGTACTTGAATAACACAATATTTTGCTTGGAAAACTTTCTTTGTTTTTATTAATATATTTTTATTTTCATTTATATTAAATTATAAAGACTACAATATCCCAAAACATCCCTCGAAAAATTATATTTTGTATGAAAAATTTGAGCTCAACAAATTACCCAATCCAATCTTTTCAGTGGTGTTATTTTGCTTCTAATATTTTAAATTATCAACATTGGACTACTATATCATAAGGCGTAGGTAGGAACAATCCATCAGTTCTTTAATTTTATAGTAAACAATGATACCCATTTTATAGAACTTTTTAATATTTTTGTTTACTATATTGCGACAAATAAATAATTATTTTCATGCTTTTTAAACACAAAACGTGTATCTAAACATAAATCAAAATTTTAATCTAGAACTCAAACCATTCTCTTAATTATATTATTGAAATTCATTTCAGCTTGAAAGCATTCCTATAATACCTGTATTACTTCGTATAAAACTAATTCCCTTGCCACAATATAAATAGTCACAGGCAAATAGACAAATATTCTGTAAATACAATTTATAAAGAAATCAATATAGCCTCCTATAAAAGTAATTGTATTGCAACTGAGTCAGATAGAGATCACCCAATATGGATGTAAGGATATTTCCACTGATTGTCTCCCACAGCTAGAATTCGTTGTTGTTGTTGCTGTTGTTGTTGTTGTTGTGGTGGCAGCATGCGGAGGGAAAATGCTAAACGATTCAGTTAGCCAAGTTGAGTGCTTCTGACTAATAAATTCGTAACAAATCAATGACCCGACTGCTACAAGAATCGAATCGGAGTCGGATGGATGCGGACAAATTGACAATGGGCCCGTGCAACCAATAAAAAACTACAAGCATTTCTACTTTAGCACCCAGGGCAACTGCTCCAAAGCGGTCTAGAATCTTGTACTTGATGTCCGGTGCACTGGTGCATTCTTCACGCATCTCAAAATATGCCCGTCCAGGCAGAAGGTCCACTCAAAGTCGAAAAATATTCAACAAAAAAAAAAGAGAAAAATGTGAAAAAAAAGAGAAAAATTGTATTGGAGTCGATGGTCGTTTCGCGTTCCCACAAGTTCAACTCTAATTGTGACTTTATTTGCGCATTTATTGCGGCAGCGAATACAGCAAAAGATATAGATACAAATACGCAAACCAATACATGTGCAACAGCAGTCTCAGTCTCCGTCGCAGCAGCAGCAACAGCAGCAGCGCCCTTTGGAGCATCGCTGAGCTGAACGTCCACTTGGGTGGTCTCGAACAACTTTGCGGCGCATCTTCAAAGCCGACTCCAGCTCGGTATCCAACTTGAACATGCACCATGAGCGAACCAAACGAACAAGAACCAACCTGAGGCAGCAACAGCAACAGCCGCAGCAGCAGCCGCAGCAGCAGCAGAATCGACTACAAGTTGAGCCTCGACTTTGATTCTGCTGCTTTGGCTGCTTGCATGCAACACAGTCTGAGCATGGGGCACGGATACTGTTTTTAGAGACACCCAAACTGAATTCTAAATGATCGTTGAAAATTCTGCGGAACAGTGTTTCGTTGGAATTTGCAAATGAGTTGTGTGTGTGTAACTGTGTGTGTGTGTATGTGTGTGTGTGTATGTGTGTGTGTGTGTATGTGTATGCCGTGTGCAAAAATTCTTATATACAAGGAGCACAAGGCTCAGTTTCTGGTTTATTTTATTTTTTTCTTTTTTGGATTTTCTTAGAGTTGTCTTTGATTCGAGTGCAAATAATAAATTTGCAGCTTTTGTCGGTGGAGACATCCCGGAGACGTTGTAATCCGAAGTCGACTGACTGCAACTGCCTCCAAACTCTGTCGGCACTGACCCATTTAGTGGTCGAGTTTTGCAGTCTTGAGTCATAGATTGTTCCCGGAGAGACTTTGCGTCTCTTAGGCTCCCTCCCAGCCAGATCTGAGGACCCGAATTCGCAGCTGCGCCTAACAAATGCAAAGCTTGTTTTATTTTATTGGAATTAATCATCGTTGTTTTTGTTGTTGTTGTTGTTGTTGTTGCGCTGGTTGCAGCCCGGAAAAATCTTGTAATAGTTTTCATGTTTGATTGATGAAGTCGATTTTCGGATTTTTATACGATTTTATTTTTTTTGCTGCCCAACCCGTTGACCATAAATCAAATTGGTAAACTGGCGAAACAGCCGCGAAACTTTCGCTGACAACCTGAGCGAATTGACCCGCAGTGTTGACACACAATTTTTTGCCACAGTGTTGCCCCCATTGCTGACTGGCTGGCACCTCAACCAGCCTCTTACCCCACCACCTCAGCTTCTCAACCGATGTCGCGCTGCAAATCAGCATTTAAAGTTAATTAAGGTCCTGCCTGACTGCCTGCCTGACTGTTCAGCAAAAAAAAAAAATAAATAAATATCTTTAACAGTGATTTCAACTCAAGTTTGGACTTGCAACTCTGAGAGGCAGCTTGCGGCTGCAGTTGGACCCCATTTTGGTAATGGCAGCTGAGCCTGTTCCCATTCCCAATACCATTTGATTTTGCATGTTGATTGCCCCACAAATTAATGGCTAGTCGCGTTGACTTTTCTGGACCTTTGTGGCTTTCATTTTACGTATTTATTGCACTGCAAATTCGTCTTTAGATTTATTTGTTGACCAAACAATTTGACCCCGGGCCTCTGCTGTCTAATTGCAAGCAAGCCAAATGGCTTGAAAATGCCATTTTACTGACTATAAAAAATAATTTGGCTAGCTGGATTTTATGTGCGTGGAAGTGCGATTGATAGCAATAATTTATTATTTATTAGTTAGTTGATAGATTTTAAATGTTATTTAATTAGAGAAAAGTAATCATTATTAAATAATATGAAAATAACAAAATTATTTATGCATTATAACAATTATAATTATTACTATTAAGCACAATAATATACACAAAAGTAATCATTTGTGAATAATATAAAAATATCAATATCTTACTTATGAATTATTACAATTAAAATTATTATTATTAAGCACAATAAAAATGTAATATACACAAAAGTAATCATTTGTGAATAATATGAAAATTTCAATTTCTTACTCATACATAATTATCATTAAAATTTTTATTAGTAAGCACTATAAATATTTAAAAAACACTCTTCAGAAATTGACTATTCCTATTATATAAAATTAAATACTTCTCATATTCAATGTAATTATGTGATGATAAACAGAAATAAACTTCAATAAAAAAATCGTGATTATTATGTTAACTCTTCGCCGTTAACAACAGTTAAGAAAAAACTCAATTTAATAATAGGCAAATTTGTAAAAGAAATAATTATTTGATATCTAATTTGATAGATTCTCGCAGCAGGGTGCTAAACGGGAACAGTTAATAATAGTTGAGACTTAAATAAATTAACACAGCTCAAATGGAACTCTAATCTAGCTATAATAAATATAAATAATGCAAATAAAACACCTGCTTAACAAATTGAATTATTTTATTGTCAACTCTTCAACAGGAGATATTTTTATTTAATGTTAAAATAAAGTTAAAAGTGATTTGGAATGTGCTTTGGCAAATGAGGAAAGGGGAAAATTCTTTGCGACCCTCAAAGTGTTGCCTCTTTTAATTAGCCATTAAGGCCTTGCACTCTCTCTCTTTGCGCATAACTCAAAGCACTTGTTGGCCAAGTTAGCAGCGGAGCGTAACTAATATTCAGCTACTGCATGACGGCACGTAGCTCTACAAAAAGCCATAAACAAAGCCACTGACAATGGCCAAACTGAAAAAGAAGAAGCCGACGACGACGATGCCGCAATTGAATAGTTATAAATAACTGCCAAGTCCTGTCTTTATCACTGATAAATGAGCTATAGTTTTTGAGACTGGTGGATGAGTTCTCATTTCTCCAGTGAAATTATTTATCTTTTGTGGAGTATAGCAAAGCCAGATTCAGTCTGCCTATTGCCGGGATAACTTTCATAATGTCTTTGCCAGACTTATTTCTTTTTTTTTGGCTTAAAAAACAACTACACAAGTTTTTAAAAATAGTTAAAATAAATGCAAGCCTAATTTTAAATATATAAATCAACATTTTCTATAACAAATTGTTTAGGCAACAAAATTAGAAGTAAATCAAAAGACCTGCAATTACGGCAAATATTCTCAAGTCATAAATATGTATTTAATCATATACTGTAACTGATAGTTTGTGGCGCCACCAGCAGCAGACACAAGAACAACAGCGACAACAGCAACAAAGACAACAATAAAGAAAACAATTACAAACAAAACTGACATTTTACACCTTTTCATTATCTCATTTTAAAGTGGCAAACAAATCGACAGACAGCAGCGGCAGCAGACGAACAAATAAACTGCAACAACAACAACAACAAAGAAACAACAATAAACTAAATCAACAACAACAAGAAGAAGAAGAAGAAGAAGAACAATGCAAACATAACAAATAACGTACACTGCACAAATAACTAGGTGCAATGTGTTATTTGTTTTATCGCTTAAATTGCGGGAATCGCAGCCAAACAAGCGGCTAAAAAGCGCTTAACGTTGCCTACCCCCCCCCCCCCCCCCCTTGACCATTTACTCCTACTACAAAAAACACCCACAATCACAAGCCACCATGTTGTTGATGCATATTGCCCCTCCCCCTATACCGAACCCATTTTATCTGCCCGCTTCCCGCTGGCAATTTGTGTGCAGCGAGGCGCAAACTTCAGCTTCCCCGCCAGCGGGCAGAGTGCCGACCAGAAGAAGAAGAAGAAGTAGAAGCAGCAGAAGTCTTAAAGACTAACTAAACTAAGTAGTTGGAGCTGGCTGCTTGGTGCATAATTAGCTTTGGCATTGGAGCAGCTTCTTAATCGTGATCCATTTCCTACACTTGGCTGAAAATGAAAACGTTGCACATAATTTATGGCCACGACTTGCATACTAAATGCAAACGTGGCATCTGCTCAAATGTCTTTACAAACACTGTGTGTGTGTGTGTGTGTGTGTGAGGGAGAGGGGGCACATATAGAGGAAGAGAGAGAGAGTAAGAGGAAATTAAAAAATTAACTCGACTACTGTGAAATTAGCAGGCCATAGAGGGCTGGCTGTTGGCCACTTTGGGGGCGGCGAGGGGAAGCAGCGAGGCGTGACAAAGCTAACATTGCGGCAAAAGGTGGCATAAATTAAACAACTACAAACAGCCAAGTATCATTTAACAGGAAATTGCGACGTTTTGAAACGAATGCCAAACATTAAGTCATAATTGTGTAGCGGCTTCAACAGTCTCATCAACTATTGCTGTCGCTGCCGAGTATCTGTCAGATACTTTTCGAAGTTCGAAGGGGTAACAAGAGACAGCGACAAATTCGAAGTTCGAAACCAGTTTGAGAATGAGGAGAAAAAAGTCTACACACTCCATGCTCCACACTCCACACACATCCACACACAGGCGCATCTTGAACTCCTGCAACAGCTGCTTAAACACACACACACACAGAGACACACGCACAAAGATACAAATGTATCTTTAAGTGTAGAGGGAGATGGCATAAAGTGGAGTCTGCTTTTGGTGGTTGTGCCACGAACTAAACGAAGAGGCGGAGTCAAGCACACACACACACACACACACACATGCAGCTGTGCCTGTGTATGCTGAAGACGTTCCAAGGATTACATCCCCCATATGCGCCTCGTAGTTCGTTTTGATGGAATTATCAACGTTTTTATTTATGGCGCTCTTTGGCAACGGCCCACAAGCCCTGCACGTTCCCAATTTAATTAGTCTTGCGCTGAACGCAACGAATCAGCAAAAAAGAGCAGAAACAGCTATAAAAAAAATAAGTAATATTACAGAAAAAACAATAAGAAACTCATAAACATCATGTGCGAAGTGCGCAGAACGTTCTTCTTTCGGTTTTTATTTTTATTTTTTTCCTTACAAAACTGCAGTCGAGCCCAATGCCAATTAAGCGATCTTGCACACGAGCAACGAGCATCGAGCAACACCAACTGAAAACAGCCAACAACACAAGCTGGCCAAAACACCACACAACATAACACAGGCGACCAGGCCAAACAGCCAACCAACTGTCCAGACCTGGCCAAGGCATCTCACTTCTTCTCCAATTTCCGTTGTGCCTCGTAGCGTTTTTAGGCAGCAACAGACGGCCAACAAATTGCGCACAACTTCATCATAATCAACGGCTCAACGAACACACACAGCCAGCCAACAATGGCCAAAGATCGGCCAGAGAGTCTGCTACACTAACAGATACCCTAGAGTTTTAATAGGCTTTTTTAGCAGCTCTTACACTTATAACAATTGGAGGAATGAAATAACTATATTAAACATTTTATTTATTATTAGCTGGTTGGAAAATTAATAATTGCTATGGTCTTAAACTATATGCCAAATGTTTAAATAAATTCGATTTTAATATATAAAAATAGTTTTTTTTATTGGATTTTTGTTTTGTGTAAAGAGCAGCTTTGGGTTTATAGCTCTTCTATATTTTTATCTTAAATGTTTAAATAGATTGGATTTTAATTTATATAAATATAATTTTGTTATTTCGGCTTTTATGATATTTATTTCAAGCTGCTTTTAAAGAGGAACATTAGGTTAATAGCTATTCTACTTTTGTATGCCAAATACTTAAATAAATTCGATTTTTATGTATACACATATTTTTTTTGATTGCGTTTTGCTCTTTTATTTTTTTATCTCAAATGTTTAAATAGATTCGATTTTAATTTATATAGTTTTTTGTATATTCCAGTTTTACGAAATTTGTTTGAACCTAGTTTATAGTTCTTCTATATTTGTATGCCTAATATTTAAATGAATTCAATTTTAATATATAAAAATATGTTTTTTATTCGGTTTTTGTTTTCACAATATCTGTCTCAATCTGCTGTTGTTAAAGAAGGGGATTTCGAGAATATTTTGATATATTTTTTTAATATTTCTGCATAATTAATTAATATTATTAATCGTTGCTATTAGGCAACTCCATTCTATATATAATATTTGTACAATATTGAGTAGGGAAGCACTCAATCCCAATTGTTAGGGTATGTCGGGCAAGTGCAACATTTCGTTTGCTGCAAACTGGATGGCTGCCACAGAGCAGAGCAGACGCTTTGCGAAAAACTAAGGTTAAACGTTGGCTAAATTATTTTACGTGTCTGAGCCGAAGGCCCACAGAGTTGCAGCATAACTCAGTATCGGCCAGGGATCGGGCGGAAAATGATGTGAAAATTGTGCCATAACTTTTGACTGCTGCTGCTGCTTTTGCTTTTGCTGTTGCTGTTGCAGTTGCAGCAGTTGATGATGCGGATGCTGAATGCTGCTAAGAGGCTTGCCCGTCCTGTTGCATGCGGCATGTTGCATGGCTGTGTGGCGTTGCTGTTGCTTTTTGCAGTTTTTTTTTTATTATTTGTTTTAGAAATCACAGCTGCAAATCATAAATTGCATTTTACGATATTGATTGGCCAAATGATCATCCTGCTGCTGTTGTTGTTGTTGTTGTTACTGTTGTGGGCGTGTTTGTTATTTGGCATTTTGTTGCTTTCGCAACTTGGGCAAACGTTCATTGCCATTTTTAGACTGTGCAAACAGTGTTTTTTGTGTTGTGTTGTTGTTTGTATTTTTTTTATTATTATTTTTTGTATTGATAGGGCTTTGGGCAAGAAATCAGGCAACTCGGCATTATTTGCTTAGCCGGAAATTATTATTATTTGCGGAGAGATTTAATATCATTGACTTATGGGCGGGCATTTCAAATATGATTGCCAGCCATTAAAATAGAAATGTTTTTCGCGCTGCGGAGAGAGAGTTTCTTCAATTGAAAAGTGAAGTGACTGCAATTGGATATAAATAAATCTGAGATAAGACAAAATATATAGTCTCTGATGTCGCTTAAGTAATAAATATTATAATTAAACAAAACAATCTTTAAAGTGAGGAGTATGAGCAAAATGTTTAAAAAAATATATCTTAGTGCTTGTAAGGTTTTAAATATTTATGTGAAGTGATGCCATTTAAGTATATATAAAGCTAAGATAAGAGAAAATATATAGTATCTGAAGTCGTTTAAATATCAAACATTTTAGTAAAACATACAAATCTTTAAAGTGAGGAGTATGAGCAAAATATGAAAAAAATACATATTATTATTTTTAAAGTGAGAAGTATGACAAAAATTTGATAAACAAAAATTATTATTACTATTATTATTATTATTGCATATTACTCAGAAATCAAGACTGAGATACTAAACAAATCCATCAATTTATATAATTTAAAATATATCTTGAATATAATTTAATTTCTAATATACATGTACTTTTACTTAATGAAATCTTTTATCTATTTTTATTTAATGTTTTTTTTGTTGGTCTTACTTTTTATTCAGTTTTAATCGTTGGAAATTAAGCATATTAAAATAATCTGGAGCTCGACACGAAAAGATTTATTACACACAATGAATATTTTCAGTAACTGAGTCACGTTCCATTTATATAGCTGATCGCATACAAAAAAAAAAAATGATCTTGGTTTTCAGGGCCTTTGTTAAGTTGGAGCAGCTGCGAAAGTGGATATGGATGTGGATGAGGTGCTCTTTAAGAACCCATTAATGGGAAAGCAATTAAATGAAGAAGGGGGCAACAACTGTATGAAGACATAAATTGGCAAATTGAAAAGCCTGTCCGTGATGATGATGTGGCCTGATCAGTGGATAGGCATTTAAATATTAAAACTCATTTCGACACTCTATGCAATTTAGCTGGTTCTGCGACCTGCAATTACACCATTAAATTAATGAGCAAGTGTGAGCAAGCCAAGATGTATCGTTATGCATCCATTTAACCACTTGACGTGGACAGCCAAAGACCGGGCCACTTGACCAGACTAAATGAAAAACGCGTTTACAGTTGACACGCCCACTTCTGGCTGCCACCCAGCTAATTGCATATGTGGATGCAAGCCGAGGCTTGATATTGGCGGCATGAAAATTGCAAATTAAACAAGCAAGAATACTCTAGTCGAGAGCACCCGACTAGCAGCTACTCTGAAACCATCAAAATTATACATTAACTGTTGGGTAATTGGGTAAATATAATTAAAAGCAGATCTTGATAAAGCATACATATTATATATCAATTTAGATGACTAATTGGAAAGATATAAATTTAAAATGCGGAATTTGAAGTCTGACTAAATAAAATGTCTACTTTTGCACTATAAACTGTACAATTTCACATTTCTAAATAAACTTTACAATATTTTGTAGATTATTAAATTCTAAGAAAAATACTATATATATGTGTGCCCAATTTTCTGTAGGGCTTTTAACTGAACACTCATTGCAATAATAAACTTGGCCAGATGAAGCGAGTGCTTAAATTATTTTGACTGCATTTATATAAACATTAAATTGGGTGCTTAAATAAATTATTTAATAAGCACTGTTGTTAATGTTGTTTTATTTTATACAATACATATATATTTATATATATTTATATATATATATATAAATATATATTTAAATGTGAAGAGTAATTGGTTGAGTGAGTGAGTCTTCATTTTGCAATTTCTCGTATTTAATCATTGCAATTTGGGCAAGTTGGCAAGGGACAAGATGCCTACGGAAAAGGAGGAGCAAAGGAGTGGAGGTGCTGGGGGAGCGGAGGTGCTGTGGTGCTATCAAAGTGAGCCTTTGATTTTATAATAACAATGCTGGTGCCGCCATAGCTGTTACATGGCCAACGGCCATGAGGCAAGTTAACAGCCGGCATCTATACATACATATATATAATATATAATTCTTCAGTTTATGACTTTGCTTTGCCCAGAGCCCTGATAATAATTCTGGCCCTGCTCCTTCTTCCTGTGTTTTTCCGCTCGCACAATCTTTCATTTGATCGAACAATCATTTTGCGCTTACTTGCAGTGCAATTTAGTATGTGTGTGTGTTTGTGTGTGTGTGTGTGTGTGCTTGCCTCCACTCAATCACGTCCCCTCTCCTTGCACCTGGCACGGCAAGCAACTTCCCCGCCCCTGCGTGGCCCCTGTGGCATGCTGCATTGTAATAAACATAATGGCGCGCACGATTTATGTTTTAATTTTGCATTTAAGCGGCAAGCAGCCGGCAAGCCAAGTTGAAGCTGCAAGTATGGCAGCCACATCCGACAACAACCGATTCTCCAACACCAACACCGAACAGCGACTCCAAGCCTGATGCGCATGGCTCTGGTCTTAACTTCAGTTTGATTGGCGCTGATAACCATGCAATTGATGCTCTTTTTCTGGATGTGGTTGTTGTTGGTGTTGTGGTTGTTGTTGCTGTTTTTTTTATTCTTGGCCACACTCTGTGGCTGCTTTTGGAAATTATGTTTGTAGTCGCTACAAATCGATTAAGTGATCCTCATCAGCTGCATCAACGCTTCAAGCGATGCATTGCCAGTTTGGGGGCCAGGTGCGAGGAGCAGTTCGACGACGTTGCATATCAAGGATCACATTTAGATGTGTTCCATTCACACTGATAAAATGGTGATGGCTGCAGATAAAGACTCACTTCATATTTTGATATTTGTGGAAAGTTTAATTTTTTATTTATTATTTATTTGGGGATTTTTTGCACTGCGACTTAATCTTAATAAAATTAAATTTTTTCCTTGTTTTTCACATTCAAACTCTACATTTATTAATAATTATTTTTTTTTTATTCAAAGTTAATTTTATAAATCAATAATTCAATTGTAACTTAAGCACAAATTAATAAATCTATTTATATATTTATTTTTGGACAAAGAGTTGACTTTAATTCAATTGAATATTTGCCTTTTAAGCAGTTAACAATTAAGCCAATTACAAAAATAACCAGATTACCAATTCGACATTCAACTGCAGCTAAAATGAGTTGGCTGTGTTTTTGCACACCAAGTTGGCCATATTAGTGCATTGTTTAATATGAAACCGCATACCACATTGGCAATTGAAAGGTTATTTAGAGCCACTCGAATTGGTAACCTTTTGAGAGGAAAACAAACAAAAAAAAATACAAAGCAGCTCAGCAATTTAGCATCTGGTTAATGGGAGAATAGGCGCGACATTCCCCCGCACCAAATGCAGCTGACAATTGCAATTGGCAATTGTACGTTGGCAATTTAGAGAGAGAGAGAGAGAGAGAGAGATCCCAGTTGCCAGTTGCCAATTGCCAATTGCCAATTGCAATTCCAATTGGCTTGGCATGGCCAAAAGACGTTCGCCAAATTGTCAGCGTGCAACAATCTACACCATTAAACAAACGATGCCAACGCAAAGAGACTACCATAAAAGGAGACCAGTTGAAAGCTGGCAATCTAATTAGTGTTCACCATTTGGCCGGGCCAACAACAATAAAGCCTTTTTAATTACAAAACTAAAAAAAAAGCGCCGCAATTAGAGTAACTAAAAATGCGCTCAACTTTTTCGAGGCTGCAAGAGGATCGTGAGAATTGCTGAGGCAACAGTCTGCCCCAACTAGCCAAGATGAGATGGCCAAGTCCGTCTGCCTGTTGGCTTGTATATGGCATATATCCGCAGTAAGGGTATGCAATCTTTGTTGTGGCTAAGATAGCCTTTCTTTCTTTTTTTTCATTTTGGCCTTTGTTTTTGTTGGCTTACTAAATATTTGGTTAACCGCAGTAGACGCCGCATGTCGCAAAACCGCAGCGCGTTTAATTTGATGAGCTGAAAGCAGAAAAAAAAAACTAAAAACAAAACAGATATGTTTATAAGCAGAACACCTTGCTTGAGCTGCGACGGCGCAGCAAATCGTTAGCAGGATGAGCCAGGACACACTGGGACAAACGCTCTCTGTGTCGAGCTGGTCATGCAGCTCGAATCGCAACTGGCCAACACATGGCAGCCGGGCACAGCAGGACTTGGCACAACAATGCAATTGACTTCTTGTTGGCGCAACAATGATTAGTTTCGGTCAAAGTCAAAGGAAGGAACGGAGTCGGAGTCGGAGTCGGTAGGGGTAGGTAGAGGGAAGGCCTCTAAGGATACGAGGCACTCGACGACAAGGCTTCACTTCATGCCTGCCGTCTGTCCACTATTTTGATCGGTTGCCGCTGCTTGTGTGTGGGCCCTAAAAACAGGAGTTGCCCAAGGATTCAAATAGGAAACGGTTCGGTTCGGTTCGGTTCGGTAGATATGCGTTTAGAGAAGGTCTCTCCTCAGGTATGGCTCGGCCTGCGGTCGATTTGGCTGTCAAAACAAAACACGATTTATGCTTTGTATTGAGAGCAGTCCGGGGATAACAAGATGTTTGCCGACGCCCACAAAAGGAGCGCACGCTGCTTGGAGGCATCCCTTCGGAGCGTCCTCGTCGCCTCCGTTGATGTTGATGTATGGTCTCTGATCGTGCATTAGATGCCATCGCTGCGTATTTAATGACCCGGGCAATTAATCTACTACTTGCATTTTATTTATTCCTATTTCGTATTTGTATTTGTAGGAGTTGCCGTTGTTTCTCCATTTTGGAGGATTACTATTGCAGTTTCCACGAGAGCTGTTTGGTGAGTTCACATTCTGGCCTAGACAAAAGGAATTTAAATGTCTCTTTTTAGGCTTTGGTAGAGATATCAGTAATAATATTACTTTATATTGTTTAGAACTTAATTATTATACTAACACCTCAAAAAAAATTTATTGACTTTAAATTTGATTTCAAAAAGCAATTTAAAAAGATAATAGTAACAATTAAAGTCTGAATATATAATTAATAAATATCTCTAAATGATTTCAATATTGTATATTTATTTTAATTATTTTATTTATTTTATTTATTTTATTTATTTTATTTATTTTATTATTATTTATTTATTTTATTTATTTTATTATTATTTATTTATTTATTTTATTTAATTTATTTATTTTATTTATTTTATTTATTTTATTTATTTTATTTATTTTATTTATTTTATTTATTTTATTTATATTATTTATTTTATTTATTTTATTTATTTTATTCCCTACATTTTGTAAAAGTCTTCTCATGATTCTTCTATATAATATTTCACTTATGAAACGCTTTCCATTTTTCTTGTCTCTTTTCGAAAGTGGAAAATCGATGACTACTTTTTTTTGGTATTATTTTTTACGACATTTCAGACTGTACAAGCGACCCTCGCACGTGTTTTATGGACAGCAAAATTAATGCAACAAAGCGTCGTTATCAGGTTCTTTGGGTCTCTGAAACGGGAGGCAGATCTTGTATGTAAGTGGCATACACTGTAAATCTCTTTAAATGAGCATTTAAGCGCTGACACAGACACCGATCTCGATACAAAAGTTGCACTGCGACGAGGATGAGAATGAGGATGAGGATGAGGACGAAGTCTTGGATTGCAGGCCGAGTTTGGGTTTGGGTTTCTGTTTCTGTTTCGGTTTCAGTTTATATATGTGTGACTGTAATTCAATGCTCAATGCGTTGATAGCATCGAGCTGCCAACCCTTTCTGCTCGGATCGGCTTTGCTCGCAGTCCCAGCGAGTCACAAAGAGCCACTGTCACAGCTACACTCAGAAAAAAGTAACTATTCCAATTATAGAGAGTAAATATTATTCGTTTTATTAGAAACAATTTAAAATTGGTTATATCGAAAAATATTTATTATAACTATTACCTATTTACTCTTTGCAATTGTAAAACACTTTCGAAAATGTATAAATTTAAAAACCTCACTTTAATTCAATAATTTATAATAATTAATTATTTATAATAAAAATTTAATGTAATTTATTTTTGTTTTGGAAGTTGTATACATGCAGATCTAAGATAAACTAGATTAAATTTGATTAATAGATTGTAACAAAGATTTATCAGACCAAGCTTAAAAAAAATAAGGTATTTCATCAAATATAATTTTTAATAGATTTTAGCATATTCAATCAATATTTGCTGTAAAATCTATAAAGTTCTTTGGTTAACAAACAAACTGATAAGTATTTCTCTAAGTGTAGCCAGCCGCCGATCACTGATCGCTGATCCGGCACATTGTCTGCTGGCTGCCGTTGCTGTCCTCAATTTCTTGTCTTCCACAGTGGCTGATATTTATTGTATTGTTGGTTGCATTTGTCGCTGACTTCGTTGTTGCTGTTGCTCCTCCTGCTCCGGCTCCTACTCCTGATCTTGCTCCTGCTCCTACTCCGACTGCTGCTGCTGTTGAAGTTGTTGTTTGTTGGTTGTTTGTTTGCTGCTGATTGTTGTCGTCGTCATCGTCGATCGATTGATCGGCAGCATTTGGGTGCAAGCTGCAAGCTGCTAGTCGTTTTGTCGCCTTAACACTTGGCCAACAAATGCCATGTTGCTTGCCCCCTCATGTTTGTTGGCTTGCAATGTTAACAAGCCCAAAATAGCTAAAAGAGCAGCTTGGCAGCCTGGCCAAATGATCACCCACTGACTCTGACTGGCAATTACAAGTCATATATCATGTGACATGGACAACACATGTGTGTGTGTGTGTGTGTGTGCAAGGATCATAGATCTAAGATGCCGCCACTTGTTGCAAGGACCACCCAAATGTACGTATTGTGGTAATCACCCACAAAACTGGGCATTATGTCGGTCAGTTAACAGCATAAAAAGTCAATAAAAAAAAGATCCCTTTGACATTTTCGGGCGCGTTTGACCAAATGCCGACATAATTGTTGTGACAGCCAAGCACACAACACACACACATACACATACAACAGTACGCAGGACATTGCAAGAAGCAAAAGGACACACAATAGCCCTAAGTAGATTATATATACACAGACTGACAATAGCAAAATTAATGGGCACCAGCTTCCCTCTGCTTGCCTCAGCCTCAGCCTCTGCCTCATCTTGTTCCTCTTCTTCTTCTGCCCCTCTGTCGTAATAAATGGTCACTTACAGCAGCTCAGCCAATGGGCAATCAGCGCTATGAAAAACTACTCGCTACCTGAGAGATGGAGAGGGGGAAAGTGTTTTTCCTTGCTGTCGGCGCGCCTGAATTGCATCAAAGGCAGCCACAGATGCCTCAGAAAACACAACAACAACAATAACAACAACAAGAAGAAGACACAAAGACACCAAATATCCCACAGCCTAAAACGTTAAGTCATCTTTGGCCAATCTATCGATCTTTGCCTTGGATCGCTTACAGGAAGTCTTGCTGTGTGCATAAATATTTTGACACTAAGTTGCCTCCAAATCGGCATTTGTCTCTGGAAAAAAACTTTTTTCAAAGCAGAAATTTATTTTGCTCAGTTATTTTTTTGTTGGGATTTTCTTTCATTTGCTACATTTAAGCCATTTATTGCATTCGCCACACTTGCCGCATTTCCTTTGATATTTGACTTTCTTCTTCTTCTTCTTCGTGTTGTTGTTGTTGCTGTTGTTGTTGTTAATGTGGTTTCTGTTTGTTATTGTTGTTGGCGCGCCCACTAAGCATCTTATAATGTTAAAATTAAGTTATGCTAAGCAACACTAAATGTAACTACTAGTAAGTCTGGTAGCCCTTGGAACAATCGATATAATATCGAGGTATCGTGAGCGCAATCGATGAGGAGTAATCGCGCCACGATCAGAAGAGTTGAGTTGTGAACGTCTTTCAATAAAGGAATCCACGGGATTAACTTCAACAGGTTATGGGCCCAGAGGATTAAAAAAAAAAGATCCAGAGGTTAAAGACCCAGAGATTAAGAAAGACTAAGTGATTGGTGTGTCCAATAAACAATAAGTTTGTGTGTCAAAATAAACAATTTTTGTGTGTCAAAAATTTACGCGGAAAAAATGGCGAATAACTTGTACTCAATAGACAAGCTGGATGAAAAAAACTATGATATTTGGTGTGTCCAAATGCGGAGTGTGCTTATTCATGCTGATGCATGGAGAATAGCAAGTGGTGTTGAAGTGAAGCCAGAAAGAGACAGCGGCAACTGGGAAAAGGCTGATCAGAAGGCTTTAGCGACAATTACATTGTCAGTGAAATCAACACAGATAAACTACATAAAAAACTGCAATACATCTGCAGAGGCTTGGCAAAAACTAAAAGAAATTCATGAGCCAAGGGGACCAGCAAGAAAAGTGTCTTTGTATAAAAAGTTATTAAATTTAAAACTCAAAGACGGTGAGAACATAATTACGTATATAAACGAGTTTGAAAGTGTAGTTGATAAACTAAAAGAAGTTAGTGTTTCGCTCGGTGACGAAATCGTGGTAATAATATTATTATCAAGCCTACCAAAGACCTACGAAAATTTCGTAATAGCAATGGAAATACGCGATGAACTGCCTAATTTCACCATAATGCGCAATAAACTTTTAGAAGAGGCAGAACGTAAAAATGAAACCAATGACGAAAACAGAGCACAGCAAGCATACATGATAAAACAAAAAGGGACTGGCAAAAAGGAACAAAAACGAAACAGTAATAACGGTAAATGCTATGTGTGCGGGAAGCGCGGTCACTTTGCAGCTGCATGTCGGGCAAGCAAATACAGTTATAATCAGCAAAGAGATGAACAGACGCCGAAACAAGATAAGAAAACTCAAAACGAACATTCGAATATGTGTGTGTCACAGAGTAGTGGTCTCTTCGCGTCTGATAAAAATGTGCGTCGCGACGTATGGTGTGTCGATAGTGGCGCCACATTTCATATGTGTAACAATCGTACGGCTTTCATAGAGTATACAGAAACTCAACAAAGCGTGCTAGTGGCGGGCAATGAAACAATAAAAGCACTTGGAATCGGGATCGTGCGTGTTAAAACTAAATATTCGGTATTTAAATTAAAAGACGTTTTATATGTACCGAACTTACAAACGAACTTTTTCTCAGTCAGCAAAGGTGCTGAGAACGGTCTTCAAATAAACTTTAATAACAAAGGAGCCAGTATTAAAAGAAAAGTGGATAACGAAATGGTGATTTTTGCTCATAAAGAAAACGGATTGTACTTATTCCAAAATTTTTTGGAATCAATTTATATAAACAAAAACAATATTGAAATAGAGGAGCAAGTACAAGCACATACGCCGCAGACCGACTACGAGGATCCTGAGGATGTCGAAAACGCTAGTTCTTCACAGACTAGTAGTGAAGATGATGCAGTCCCAATATATGGTCCAGGGCGACCACGTATCGTGCGAACAGGCGCACCAGGTAGACCGACAAAACAGAAAAATCGACTTAATGTAATGCAGCCAATAGAAGAGGGTGAAGTTCCAGACAACCGTTAAGAAGGCTCTATGTAGCCCTCAAGGGGGCGAATGGAAGAAGGCGATGCAGCTTGAGTACGACTCGCTGATTGCTAATAGCACATGGTCATTAGTTGACCTACCTCCTGGAAAGAAAGCTATCGGATGTAAATGGGTATACAGCTTAAAACGGGACTCTGATGGCAACATAGATCGATTCAAGGCGAGGTTAGTTGCAAAGGGATGCAGCCAACAGTACGGCGTTACCTATGAAGAAACATACTCTCCAGTTGTACGTTACGCAACAATACGTATGGTATTCGCACTTGCAGCAGAATTCCAACTACACATGCATCAAATGGACGTATGCACAGCATATTTAAATGGTGAACTAAATGATGAAGTATATATGAAGCAACCTGAGGAATTTCACAGTAAAAAATATCCAAACCGAGTTGCTAAGCTTCAAAAGGCTATTTACGGTTTGAAACAGTCTGGACGCGAATGGAACGCGAAATTGGATGACGCTTTAAGAAATTATGGATTTGTTCCATGTAGTAGCGAGCCATGTTTATATATATTGCGCATATTGAAGGCAACATAAACATTGTTGCAGTTTATGTCGATGACATTTTAATAGCAAGCAAGAGCAAGAGGGACTTGTTTGCAATCAAGCAATACATAAGTAAACAGTTTAAGTCAGTCGATATGGGTAAAGTTAAGGAGTTTTTGGGCTTCGAGATAGAGCGATCTGAAGATACTGGCGATGTGTTTGTGTGTCAAACAAAGTATATCAATACATTACTGCATCAATACAACATGCAAAACTGTAGGTCAGTGGCAACACCGTTGGATGCAGGATATCAAATTCAATCTAAAGACGACTCTAAACTGGTGGATGCAACAAAATATCAGGCACTTATTGGCAGCCTGATGTACTTGGCAATATCAACACGGCCGGACATACTTCATTCAGTATGTAAGTTATCGCAGAAAAATAAAAACCCGACGAGTGAGAATGATGCTGGCGCTAAACACATATTGCGATACTTATTTGGAACAAAGGATCTTAAATTGCACTACACGAAAACTGGCAAACAGATAGAGGGATTTACCGACGCAGATTGGGGCGCGGTAATATAATTGATCGCAGATCTTTCACAGGATTTATGTTTTTCCTGGCTGGAACGGCTTTTTCATGGGAGTCACACAAGCAACACACGGTGGCCTTAAGCAGTACAGAGGCGGAATATATGGCGTTGGCTTCAGCAGCAAAAGAAGCGGTGTATTTAAGACGACTAATAAAAGAAATTGGTTGTTTTAATACTGATCAACCATTGTGTGTCAATGGCGATAATCTTAGCGCACAACAATTGGCTAAAAATCATATGTATCATGCACGGAGTAAACATATAGATATAAGATATCATTTTGTAAGAGAACTAGTAGAAAATAATGAAATTGTTATGAAATATGTCGATACAACAAATATGATAGCAGATATTTGCACTAAAAATCTAAATAAGCAAAAACACAAAAAATTGTTAGGCATGATAGGACTAAAAAGTATTGTGTGTCAATAACTTTATAATGAAATTTCTATTAAAGAACATTTGTGTTGAGAAGAGGTGTTAAAATTAAGTTATGCTAAGCAACACTAAATGTAACTACTAGTAAGGTCTGGTAGCCCTTGGAACAATCGATATAATATCGAGGTATCGTGAGCGCAATCGATGAGGAGTAATCGCGCCACGATCAGAAGAGTTGAGTTGTGAACGTCTTTCAATAAAGGAATCCACGGGATTAACTTCAACATATAATGGCCACTGAAGCGGAACTGCCCCAATGAAATCAGCCAGTTTGAGAAAAAAAATATCATTAGAAATGATTATAAATAATATTTATGCCAATTGCAGTTTTTAGGATTGCTAACCGAAGAGAAAAATAAAAATAAACCGAAAGTCATAAATAAATATTCAGTAAAATGCTCTTAAATAATTATACTTATATAATAAGTATAATTGCAAAAGAATTACAAATGTCATCATTATTTCAGTTTTAAATAAATATACAGATACATAATTAATTCAGTTTTAATTTAATATTAAGAAAAACTGCAAACGCAAATTCTATTAAATATAATTTAAATCATATGGATTTTAATTTGATTGTGACAAAGATCACATAAAAATTGATTTCATGGTTTGAAAGAGGCTTAGAAAGAGGTTTAGAAAGAGGCTTTAATTTTGTCAATGATGCTGATCGAGAACTAATAAAAAACTAAAAGGAAATAAAAGAAATAAACTAAAAAGAAATTATAAAAATTAAATTACAAATAAAACAATCGTTATTAATAAAATATATTTTTTCTTTACTTTCTGTCTATTGGCTAATAATGTTTTAATTTTTGTAATAACTCCTTTGGCATTATTAGCTTAGCTGCTTGGCCATAATCTCACTGCTTAATATACTACAAAAAGCCAAATAAAATTGCAGATGGCTAAAAAATAAAATAAACAAAGGTATACAAAATATATAAATGATATTCCGCAAAATGTTTCTTTGCCTGTTTCCCAGACTGTATATCATTTTTTTTATTTGCAGAATATATATATATTTATATATATATATATTTGTGGAGCCCACATTCTGAGCTCGTCCTGCTGCTGTCTGTTGCTGTGTTACTCTGTCGTCTGTCCAAATCGAAGAGACAGCGACGAGATAATTTTGCAATGCTTATGGCCGCCAATTTGCGGAAGATCGCCGTACAAGGAGCGCACGCAAGCTATCCGACAGCAACAGCAGAAGCAGCAGCAGTTCTTTTCGGGTTGCTGCATCTTGGATGCATGCCCCAAAACACACACACACACACACACACACATGCAGACACAGACACGATTGGGCTTGCAACACGTGTGTGTTGATTGGTTCATAAGAAACGGGCAGCAAACAAAAAACTACAGAGAGAAATCATTTAAAACAGCCAAACGGCGATCGTGCTTAAATATGCCAAAAAAAAAAGAAAAAATAAACAACAAAAAAAAAAAGTAAGAAGAAATACACAAGACGAGAACAGCAGGCAGGCAGGCAGGCAGGCAGGCAAAACGAGGAGCTTCAACGACTACGACGACGAAGTGCAGCCATGCCACCGATAGCTACAACTATATAAAGAGCCCAAAAGGCAGCCAGGCACAGGCACAGGCACAGACAACATGGACATGGGGGAAGACACAGACGGACGGACAGGCGGTTGCGGGAGGGAGGGGGTGCAGCAGCGAGTGAAGCCGTGAGGCAGACAGGATCAATATAACAACATCGTCGTTTCAGGGGCCTTGTACATAATTTTGCATTTTTTTATAGGGCTCCGTTTGGAAAGGCAGCGAAACAAAATGTCGGTTACGGCCAAAAACCATTAAAGGCAACAGGCAAACGGGCAACAGAGCGACGACTGAGCGGCAGCAGGTTGGGCAAAAGGTAGCCAGGAACCATGGTTGGAGCAGCAGCAGCATCCTCAAGAATCGGGAGAACAAAATTAAGAAGCGTCGCGGATCTGCAGTTTTTTATTTTGCTTACATTTTTTTTGGATTTATTTTTTTTCGTTTTTTTGTTCTTATTTTGATCTTGTTATTTGCGACGGTCTGCGCTGCTGCTTTAGTAATTATTATATATGTATGTATGTATGTATGTATATAGAGTTGTGTCCACCATGATGAAGATCATTTCAGGTTCTGTGTGCATGTGTGTGTGTGTGTGTGTGTCTTGTGCATTTGTATGCTGTTGCAAGTTACTCGACTCGCATGTCATGTCCGCGCGCTGAGGCTGTCAACAGCCCCGGGATAAAATGATCAACATTGATCGCATAATGATCAAGCCAGCAACAACAACAACAACTAACAACAACAGCAACATTTTTAAATGCTTTTCAGCTACAGATTTTTTTTGTTTTTGTTATTGTTTAGATACAGATACTGCGACGCGACTTCGGCACAGATTCAATCAACGCGAGCTGCTCCGCTCTGCGCGATCGATCGTCTGGCAGAGATCAGCGAGACGGGAACTGAGGCTCTGCGTAGATTGATGATTGAGTGCGTGCCCCCCAAACTGGAACTGGAAGACGACTACAGGTTGGGGGGAGGTTGGGGGATTGGTGTTGTCTCTGTTGCTTTCTTGGGCCCAGCTAAGTAAGCTATTATGCGTGTTGGTTTGGCTTGGCTTGAGTTGGCTTTTTGCTTTTTGCTTTTGGCTTTTTGCCGGCGTTGCTATGATTTTGATCGCCACTTTTGTAGGTCCCGCATAATTTACTTAATTATATTTAATTGAATTTTAAAGCTACTGGTTAAAAGCAATCGATGGCGTTGTTGTTGTTGTTGTTGTTGTTATACTTATTTCTTAATTGTGTATGTGGGTTATTCAACTTTCCCAGGCCCCAGAGAGAGAGTGAGAGTGTGTGCGAGGGAGCTAGCTATATGTGTACGTGTCAAGCAGCCAAACTGACAAATTTGCGTTCTATCTTTTTTTTTTTTTTAATTCCTTGGTGTGTGCTCACAGGATAACAGGATGACACTCGAACCATGTCCAATCTGAATCTGCGCAGTCGTTTATTACGGCAATAAACGATGCAACCAAAAGTCAAACAATAATCCTGCCGAACCCCTTTCACCAAAAAGGGCCCCCTTATTGCCTCTTGCCTATTGCCTCTTGCCTTTTGTAGAGCAACGAGGCGGCTGCTTTCCCAGGACGCGTGACATAAATCAAAGGTCCACACAGAGCACAGAGCCGAGCCTCAAAAGGGATTTGTTCAGCCAAATCCTTTGAGAATTGATTTGTGCACGCTAATAAGCCAAAAACAGAAAACTAAATTATGCCCAGCACACCCAAACATACACAAACAATAGACAATATACAACAGACAGACGGACGGAGAGACAGACGGACGGACAGACAGACAGACGGACAGACAGACAGACTGGGAGTTATTTCGCTCATTTCCGGTTGTGTGTGTGTGTTGTGTGTTGTGTGGTTTTTATTCCAAGCAAATGACATAATCATAATGAGAGAACTGTGCTTCCAAAAGGGGCGCATATGAATTTCAATTTTCAACCACCCCGCTTAAGGGTGGCAATTAAAATGTTTGCTTTCGAAACAAAATGGCGGCAGCCATATAAAACAACCATGAACCATGTCTTCCCCCTATGTTGCACAAAACAAACTTGCAACTGTTGCAAGTATGTGCTGTGCGGGCGACGATAAGTGGCCATGACGAAGGCCACAGCGAGTGCCACATAAGCTTCACATAGGGGTGCCAATCCGGATAGACTTGTTCTGGCCACTCAATTTTATGTGGGTTAAAAATCGATTCAGTTTAAAATGAAGAGTATGAAATATATTAATAAATGTTCATTTTAAAAAAAGAGTTTGCTGATTGCAATAAAAATAATTGCATATATTTTATATTTTTTATTTTATGCCTATTATGAAATATGCCTCAAAAAGTTGACTACGCCACAATTACACTGAAATAAATCGCTGTTAAACTCGATATGATTATTATCCTGGCGATTTGTGGCTGTACTTCCTGTTTTGGGCTATAAATAAATGTTTGTCTAATGATAGCCTAAATGGCAATAACGAATCTACTCAAAAGACGCCCAACAACCTTTCATTTTCTATCTGCTCTTCGATTCATTTGATGCTCGCCGCGCCCATATGGAATTCCAAAAGGCTGCCATTACCCCCCATCTGGTTGTTGTTGTTGTTGTTGTTGCCTTCGACTCTGGCCAACTGGCGGCGAACATTAACGTCCAATAAATTGTTGTCAAATGTCGCGCACCCCGTTGATTTTAATGTGGCTTAAATAGGATAATAAAACTAACCGCAGCGAAGAAAAAGAGTGAAGACGGAAAACAGGCTAAGACTGTATAGGCCACAATTTATTGTTCGCTTGTATATAAAATAGTGCGTTTTATATACCCACACACAAACGCACACACACACACAGGCACACACACACACACACACACACACACACGCACACACAGCCCAGCAGACAGGTTGCTCGCTGTCTGAAAAACCAATAACTTTTCCACTGAATAGTAATTTCACGGGCAGCTCAGCCAAGCGGATCAGTGCGGAGAGGAGCGGAGAGGAGCAGGGCACCAACAGGTGCTTATCGTGGCTGCATCGTGACATTTTATTGGCTGCCTCCAGCGGCTATGATGCTTATCAATTGACCCAATGGCTACAGATGCCTGCAGTTGGAATGGGAGCCAAGGGGCGACACTGCAGCTGACATTGGGCCTGGGCCCTAACTAATGCAAATGGTTGTGGTGAAGCCATATGGAAGCGGAGATGCACATAAAGAGCCACAACAACAACAACAACAACAACAACAACAAACATCGTTTATGACTGACACTCGCACTGACAGTTCGTAAAACAGAAAAGAGAGACGACTCCGGGTTAAGGAAGAAGTTCTGTGGAAATTTACATGTTTGCTGGGTTTTTTTTTATTATTTCGTGGTTTTAATTAATTTTGTTGAATTTCACGAGCAAAGCGCACGCGTCGCTGCCAGTCAAAACAGTTCACAATAAAGCGAGAAAATAACACCACAAAATGGGTTGAAAAAAAAAGGCCCCAAATTAATTTGCCCAATTTGTTGCCATACCCAAATCAGCGGCCCCGCTGGGAGTTCATCAATTAGCCATGGCTGTTGGAGTTCCTCTTGTTTTGTGGCAAGTTTGGAGAGTGTCGGTGAGAATGAATTCCGCCGCCTTCGCACAACTCATTCACTCATTCACATTCATATTCACATTCGCATTCACATTCGCATTCACATTCGCATTCATTGTCTCAATTTTAGTGTCGCGGTGCTCAATCACAGACCACCCTGAAAAGGCAATCGGGTCCCCTTATTTGAGGGATGACTGTGGTGTTCATTTACGCGTGGGTTAAGCAACCACAAAAAAAAAAAAATTAATTAAAGCTTTTTAATGATGCCGACTGACGGACATCCACCAAGAAGACGCCAGTGATGCATTCTGGCAGGCTTAATGATTGCTTTTCGCACCTTTTTGATGTTGCCACAAGTGGCGGTCGTTTTTATATATTCCTCGCATTTATTAAGTAAATATTTTGACTCATGCTAATTGCTAAGCAGCGATGTCAAAACTAAATGAAGCCGATGATATGCCAAAACATGACACTCAAGATGAGATCTGAGCAGGGAAGGCGAATGTTTGTTGAGGGCAGACAAGTTAACGATATATAAAAAAATAATATATATATATATATATGTAATAATATATATATAATATCATAATAAGGGTTGACAACTGGTTAAAACTGCTGCTTTGGTAAGCATGCCAAATATTTGTTTAGAATTTTATTGCTCGAATTTTATTGATTCGGTTAGCTAAATCAGCTAATCTTAGCTTATTCAATAAAAGAAATACGACAGAAAAATTACAAAATATATTTGTAAATTAAAGAAAAAACTTTTAGTCCTCAAATAAGATACAAGTATTTTAGTGCTTATATCAAAAATAGGACTTTCTTGCATTAGCTAATTCAATATAATCTTGGTTTATTCAATAAAAATAAATTCCACAGAAAAAATACAGGATTCATTTTCATATATTTATTTATAAATAAAGAAAAAAAATTTACTTCTCAAATAAAATAAAAGTATTTTTCCTTGCTTTATTTCATATATCTGAAATATTCGTTCAGCTTTTCATAGAATTTATGAATCTGAGATTGCTTCTTATAACTGCCCCAATGGCAACAGCTGCACAAACTAAGGCAACAAACAACTACAACAGGAAACATTAGAAGGAGAATGTCAACTTGGCATTATCCATTAGGAAGGAAGAAGACCAATCCCAGAGAGGCAATAGTTGCCACAAATGATACAACAAACAGCACGCGCACAAAGTTTTTATATGAAAGCAAATTAATTTTTTTTTTTTGGCCCAAAAAGAAAAAGCAATAGAAAAACTACAATATGACAAAAAGAGCCGGACAATGGCAGATGGCAGGGGAAAAGGGAAAGGGAAAGAGGATGGGGGAAGGGGAAGACAGCGCCTGGTGGCCAAAAGTCAACAGCAATAAAATCGCAGCCGCAGCAGCCACAACACGAGCTGACAATGGACAGGAGCTGAACAGGAGGATGAGGAGAGCAGAGGAGGAGGAGGCAGCATTTGCGCGTCACGTTAACAACAAACTAAGGCAATAAAACCGAAATCAGGATAATGGCACAGCCGTCGCCGAGGCAGCCAAACTCGATGTCAGCAAATTATATAAATCCCCCGGGCCAGCAGATGTGCACAGACACCAACGAGAGCATGTGACAAAAGCAGTCAATGTGTTAGACAGAGAGAGAGCGCAATAGAGAGAGTGAGAGAGAAGAGAGCGAGAACATGAGGCAGAGGCTTGTCATTAGGACTAACATTGTGGCCAGCGAAGCGAGCAACAAACTGTATTTTATGGCTATCAAATCAATTACATAATGAACAAGCCAAGCACCAAGCGAATAATTCTACACTCAACAAAAAAATTGACCATGCTTTTAGTAATATATAGTGCTATAGTAATATAATATATAAATTTAAAATTAGTAAAAAAATATTGTTCTTTTCAGTTTTACTTATTTTAATTTATTTATTTATTTTATTTTAATATTTAATTTCCTTTAATTAAAGCAAATGCAAATAATTCCTCAAAGCACTGCTAAAATATTAATGAATATTAAATTTATTTTCAACATATTCATAAATTCATTTAAATCTATATTTTTACTGTTCACTTTTAAATATAAAAATAACAAATTCTGTACTTTCCCCTATTTCTTCGAGTGTATATAAATAGATTAAGGAAAAGGCAAAAGACCAAGAGCCGATTTGTCCTTAAGTTTAGTTGACAAACAAAAAAAAAAATTGGCCAGCATTTACGGTAAAGGACAATGCCAAAAAAAAATAAAATGCACATGATGCCGGCTCGAGACAATGGCCAAGATGCAGTATGTTTTGGCCCATTTCTGACTTCTGTGCGGTTAGGCGCATAAAAACAAAAATGCATCCTGCTGCAAAAAAAATGACAATTGAGCACAATGCCCGTGCCCAGGGGCAGTAGCTGTATATGCAGGAAGCAACGCAGCAGGACACGTGGTTTTATTTGCAAAACACACACAGCACACAGCACAACACACACACACACTCACACACACACAAACTCACAAAGAAGAAGAAAAAACGTCCACAAAGCAAACAAATTTCATTAAGCAAAAACTGCCATCAGTGACACTTGCCAGTCGAAAGGACGAAAGGACTTCCAGGAATCGCAATTCCCCCGCCTGTCTTTAATATAAACAAGCAACTCCTTCCCCCAACCCCCCGCTCATATCCCAACTATTGTGGCCAACTGTAAGACGACGGCAAATTGAGTTTTTCTACGCAAAATATATTCGAGCAAGTCGCGCCCTGCTTTGGGGCCAAAAGTGTTGCGTGACTCAAATGTTTTCATCATTTCCGCTAATAATAATTTGCCATATAATATGGCACTCAGCCATAAAATTATGCCACAATAACAACGGCTATGAGTAATGCCCTGTCCTGCCAAAGGATTTCCAGTCTGCAGACCCACCCACCCTCCACCGCCCACCCTCTACAACTGAAGGCATGTGTCACAATTCCATTGGAAGAGAGGGGTGTGCGACGTGCGGGTTATACATGAAAAACTAAAATGTCAAGAATTTTGACAGCCAACTGATTGTTGGCCAATAATCTCCACATTTGTTGGCGTAATGGCTCGAAATAAACTAACCAATTTAGTTGTACACAAATTTGTGACGACAAAATGGAAAGGAAAGACGAAAAAACAATTTTCAAAAATAGTAAAATTAATATGTAAAAATTAATAATAAAAATAAAACAATCAAAATAAAGTTAGTTTGTTAAACAATAACTATTAAAAAAAAAACAATTATAGTCCAAGAAATAAAAATTATATCTATTTAATACCTAGAAAATTTCAGATTAGTAAAATATATATATAAAGAAATAATTCACAATTATCAATTAACTTATTACTGATTTTTTGCACTGCTTTTGATAATTTCTTTTAAATAACTGAGAACTCTGTAAAATCCACAAAAACTCCCATTTTAATAGCTATAATTTGGAGTAAAAGCTGTGACCGCTGAATTTCTGTTGCATTTACGATGTTTTCAACACAAACCAATCAATTTAATGGCCCAGTTTATAAATATAAAAGCCGAAAAGACAAATATATATTAAAATGCCTGCTGGAAATATAAACAATCTTAAGATATATGAGCCCCAATCAACCATTAACATGTTCACTAATTTTACGATCGATTTCATAAACGTTTTTCAGATTTTGTACTTTTTGAATTCGAAGACGATCATAAAATATATATATAAAAATATATATATGGATATATATATGAGCGTGTGGAGGGGCTTGTGAAGATTATAAAATTTTATGCACAATTTGAAACAGTTAACAGCAAATTCTGAAAAGCTCATTTTAATACAAAAGCCGCAACGAAGACAAAAAAAAAAAACTTGTCAACAATATTTTACGAGCGCGAACAGATTTTTTTTGTTGGTCAAAATGAACGCAAAAGAAAAGGCTGTAAAATCGAAAATCGTTAAATCGGCAACAACAACAATAACAAATCAACGAGAATGACGACGGCACCAGCTGCGCCTTTTTGTGAGGCAGGAACGAATGGAGGAGTCGCCACCAAAAACCAAAAATCGACGACAGCCATATTAAAAAGTCGATGGTGATAGGGTCGGGAACGGAGGCAAAATGGAGTTGCCTCTGGGGCATTTCTCTCTCATTCCCCTCTCTCACAACCTCTCTCACTCTCACTCCCTCTTCCTCTCGATATCTCTGTTGGCCAGATGGAAAACCATAATCATAAATAATATTACAATATGTATTATATGACCGAGTCAGTTGGTCGCCGAGTCAGTTTGTCGATCGCATAAACGCTAAAACGCGCATATATTTAAGTATCAAAATGGGACTCGCATTTAATTTATGATGTTTCCCCGCATTTTTGATTGTCCGCAATACACACAATACACACACACACAACACACACAAACACAACACAACGTCGAACATTTTGTAAATGATCGATGATTGATTTGTTGTTGTGCGCCTGTCTGCCTGCCATTGAATTATTTAAAAACAACAACAAATTACAACTTTGCATTAATGTGCAGCCCAAAACGGTAAAAGGTAAAAAATAAAAAAAAAAACACAAAAAAATAAATAAACGGCAGCTGCAATTAAGTCGAAGCAGCCAGTTGGCCCAATGGTGCTGCCAACACAGATCTTTTAATATAGCTTCTCTGGCCATATGCGCAGCGCAGCCAACTCCTAATTTTTGTTCATTTGTATCGCAACGGATCGCATCGTATAGAGACGTCCAAGCCAAAGGCAACACCAAAAACGAAACATGAACAGGCCATAAAAAGAGGCCAACAAAGTTTACTTATGAATATGTAAGCGAGTCGGGGCGTGGAGTTTCTAAATAGGTACAGACCAAACAGTCCAAACAGTCCAAGCGGACACCAGCCTCAACATGGAATCCAACTCCGACTCCAGCTACAGTAGACTTCAACTTCCACATAAGGCAGCAGGCAATAATCCTCGCACAATGGGCCAAATAATTGCATTGAACTCTCTTAACTGTTTTCAATTAAAGTCAACAATTTGCATAAATAAAACTCATTTATTTCGTTATTATATTTAAAGCAAATACTTTATTTAATGCAGATAATGTTAAATAAATTTAGCTGGTTTTCCTTGAATTTTTGGTACTACTAAAATTAATAAATAATAATAATACTTTATATCTGACAGTTTTGATCATAATAAATCTGCTAAAACAAAGGCTAAAAACTCAATGACTAAAATAAATTGGCTAATATTATTTTTTGTTGCTCAAAAAAGCATTTTAAATTGGTGTTATTTTTTTATATTTTTTTTAATATAAGTAAAAACTATTCCAAGGTTTTTTGCAAAATCAAAAGTGAACATTTAAAACTCGTTAAACTTAAAAATTTATGCTTTAATCGATACTAAAAATTTATTTAGCTATTTTGCAAGGTAGATTTGCAATTGGGATTTATTTGCGCATTCATTATCATTTTATATATAATATTTATTTAATTTATATTAGCATTTTGCTCCACTGTTCATGATTGCCTTCTGGGTTGCTTTCATCTTGAACTCCATCTCGAATTTCCTTAGCAGCACTCCATTAACCAAATGTAGAAGTCCCACTTCCAAGCCGCTGTCTGATAACTAAAGTGGAAGTTGGAGCTCCAATAAAAAAACCAGCATAATTTGCAGACTCTCTTTCCGTCTGTCTGTCGGTCTGTCTGTCGGTCTGTCGGTTTGGAAGTCCATTTGGATTCGTGGGTATTGATAAATGCTATCGCTGAATATTTTGGCAAATGTGCGGCGCCCCCATATCAGATGCCGAATCGAGCGATATATATTTTATTTTATAAATGATGTGCTGCATCCTGGCACCAAACAAATTACAACATGTTGGACCGTCATGCTGTGTAGCACAAACACACACACACACAAACACACACACTCGCAGAGACAGACAATTGGAAAACACATTAAGGCAATCAAACAACCAAAAATTGAATTTGATAATGTTGCTGCTGTACGGGAAGGGGGAGAAGGAGATGCAGTGAGGGAAAACTAAAACCCATGTTCCCTAATGCCAGTGGTCATAAATTTTCCAATGTTGCCAGTTGTTGTTGTTGTTGTTATTATTGTTGTTGCTGTTTGTTGCTGATGATGATGATGATGCTGCTGCTGCTGCTGATGTTGCGGGCCATATGAAACCCTAAAAACCAATCGCCACATACATGCACCTATATATATATATATATATATATATATATATATATATATTTACTTCTTTACGTATCATCATCAGCAGCCAGTCAGAGGGAGAGATTACATGCAACGCGCCATCGACATTTGAAGCAGAGAGATGAAGCAGCAAAATTCCGAAAATGGACGAACAACACGCAATCCATCCACACAATCCTCACACTCTCTATAAGTCCGTCTTTTGTCTATGTGTGTTTGTGTGTTACTGTGTGTGTGCTTGGAGGGCGTTGCAATATGTTTGGCTGTGTTTGTGGCAGCTGCGCCCAAGTGCTAATAATCTCATAGTTCTGCGCAAGCAATCAATAGATACAACCGTACACATATGTACACTTAGAGAAAAACGCTGTTCATTTCAACTCAACTCAATTTCAAGCCAATACATTGAAAGTTGGAATATAAACAACAAACTACGAAATACTCATAATAAGTATTTAAATAAATTAGAAGAAAATTATGAAGCGTTTCCGTTATGAAATTAAATTTTTAATTTTAGCTAATTCCTAAAATATCTGAGGAACAATTTTGAAAAATTTAAGCCAGGCAGCTTTGTAAAAATTTAAATAAATTTGAATTTGAATTTAGCTTGAATCAATAAGAATATTAACATTTCTGCGATTTCAAAATAAGTTTTAGAAAAATGATGTTGACTGCAAAGTTTCCTAATTTTTTTCTAACTGTATTTAGAGATGCAGGGAAAAGGCGCTGTCTGGGAAAATTGAAAAGCGCATTTATTGCATTATCCGTTTGCTATAATTCTGGCGATGCTGCTGCTGCGGCTTGTAATCTGCGCATTAATCTGTAATCTGTTGCCACAAAAAGAGACGCGTTCAATTTTTCAGTTTTTTACTTCTATGTATTTTTTTTTTTTTTTTGTTGCGTGCCATTTGCCTGGCGGGTTTTACTTCCTCTTCCACCAAAATTTTAAATTCAAAACGCTGCTCATCGTTGTCAGCATTTTTGTTTTGGGTTTTGCTTTTTACTCAAACTTCATTTCAATTTGGAACTCGAGCTGCTGTCACTTTTCAGGGGGGGTGCTGCTTGGGGGCGTTGTTGATTTTTGGCTTTATCTTTTAATATGCACAAAATGGCGTGTCAAATGTTTACAATTTTTCAATAAATTCTCTAAAGCGTTTTTGCGTCAAGCACAAAAAAAAATAAAAATAAGAAAAAAAAAGCTAAACGAACTCGTTGCCCACTCAAAAGTTTCTTTGCCCAAAGCTACTGTCAAAATTTCAATTTTCAAACGATTCATAATCTTGGGCACGAGTCAAATGCAAATTTAACAGATGCCACCTCGGGGCACAAACACTGCCTCAATTAGCAGTGAAAAACCTTTCAAAATTTATTGCGGCTCTCAGACTCAGATTGGGACTCAGACGTTGCTTGAAGAGTTTATAAAATTGTTTAGAATTTTGTATAATTATAGTTTGAAAATGCTAGAAAATAAAACATGTGTGTCATGTGAATATATATATACTAAATACTAATCACATCAGACCAGAGATAGGAAAACTTTTCATCAGAGTTTGCCGCCTCGCCTTCAAACCAAACCCAAGAAGTGTCTGGCTGTCATCCGCATTAAACAGCTGCTGCTTCCCAACGGGGATACACATCGTCTTCATTCCTCCGTATGTGTGTGCAAGTACAAGAAGTATTCATAAGCAATTAGTTGCCCCACTTACTCAGTCAGGCAGCTGCTGCTGCTGCTGTTGCTGCTGCTTTCACCGACACATCATTTCACAGTATTTCCGCACTTCCAAGAAGAACAGGCTGAGTCGAGCTGTAACTAGAGCTCATTAATAGCAATAAATGCGTAACAACAACAATTGCCATTCCATTCACACAACCCACAACAACAACAACAACAACAACCAGATCACAAACCAATGACAAATCCCAACCACAAACCACTTACGTGTCGACGTCAGTTGTTACATGGACTTAGCCCTCGATTCTGGTATCTGAGATGTGGGATGTGGGATGTGAGATGTACATGTGTGGTTGTGTGGTTGTGGTTGAGAATTGCCATTTGACGACGGCTGTCATGAGGCAACCCCTCGACTAAGCCGCTTTGGCATCATCGGACTCATCCCCTCGTTAGCACAGCGTGTAAATCAGCCAAGTAGTTCTCACATTTTTACACACGCACGCAATTTTCCAACAACCAAACATCCCGTTAAGCAGTGTAAATGTTACGCCTTTCCACCCGCCACGCCTCTTTACACACTTGCCACACACACAGATGCTGTGGCGCCATTTTGTGCTGAGTGGATTTACGAGGATGTGGAAATACATGTGTGTACATATACATAGAAGATGTAAGTGGATCAGGCAACGCTGTGGCAACATTTGTGGTTAAGTATCAGTTACTCGTCCATTGACAGCCCCTGCCCCTGCCCCTGCCCCTGCCCCTGCCACCTTGTTTCGCATGATAAATGCCTTTTAATAATAAAAAAGAAATGTTTTTATAACGCAACATTTGCCAGCTCATCGTCCCTCATCCCCAACCCACTTGTTTAGGATGTTACCCACATATGTGCACATATATGATTATATTTAAGCCTGTTTATATTTCAGCTTTTACAAAATTGCTATGTCATTTACATGTATGCAACTATTCCACAATTTTAAAGAAACTTTTTTCAATTTAAAAAAAAAATCTGGCAAAAGAAAATTAATTTTAATTGTTTAAAAATTTAAAACAAATTTAAAATTGTTAAATCGAAAGTAAATTTTGAATTTCAATTTCAATACTTAAAAATTAGTATCACCTTTTGATTACTAACAAAAATCATGTATAAATATAATTGCAATATTATTAACAATTAATAAAAATAATAAATTAAAAAAATAAATTAATTTTTGACACTGTGACAAATTTGGAAACGTTTCAATATGGATTTATTTGGCATAGAATTTAAAATCCAAATGATATTTCCAAGACTAAATTCAGTCTTAATCTAAAAACCAATAAATGAACAAAAATACATTGTTACTGCAAATGGGTTTAGTTTTGGCCAAGTTATGGCAGTTGAAGGCTTTAAGTATACGTTAGTTTATTTTTGGGGCAGGTAAAATTCTTGATTGCTTTTTGCTCGAACTGAAAATTGCTCCATTTCATGGTTTTTTGTTGCTTGTCCAAAATACTTGCGTAAATATCTTTATTGCCAGGCATTTCCAGCTAAGAAAAAAGGGTAACACACACAGAAAAAAAAGCAAACGAAGGCATATTCAATAAATGACCAAGTTCCTTGGTAGCTGCTCGTTTCGGCCATGCTGAATTCCAGGCATCATTAAGCAAAAGCAACACTCGGATACATAAGGGTCCGATCCGTGCCGCTGCTCCCTGCCCCCGGCCCCTTACTCTTTTGGCCTGCCCGCTAACCGTAACGCAATTGAGACCCAACTGGTCGATGGATGCAGCGAACTGGTCAAAATCGAGACTTGGGTTCGCGATCGGTTTCAGCGTTGGGGCTTTGGGGGTTGGAAGAGTCAACGATGTCGTGGCTGCAGCTTTCTACCTGCCACGCATTTATTAAACACGATCGGGGCATCCACACACAAACACACACACACACATACACACACAGAAGAGGCAACAACACGTTTGGCTACAACTTAACTTGATTGGAGCTGGGTCTCCCAGACCAGAGGCTTGAGACTGGGGACTGCACTTAGGTGTTTTACCTGAAACTTGGGACTGGGACTGGGACTGGAATTGCGACTTGGATGCAGACTCGAGATTGGCATTGAGGGGGCTCCGAGGTCTACGCGTGCAGCAGGCAAACGCGAAAACGTTAATTAAGATTATGAAGTCATAAGAGTTGCACATGTGTGTGTGTGTGTGTGTGTTGTTGTTGTGTGTGTGTGTGTGAATCCTTAGTCAGGGTTCTCTTGTTGTGTGCAACCTTGGACCGGTTTCCGTTGCTGTCGCTGCTGAGCCGCTGGCCAACCAAGCTGCACGATCTTCACGCGAGTTGATTTTTAAGTCAACAACTTGATTTTCCAGCAATAACAAGATTAAATTATTTAATTTTTTGCCTTATTTAGCCGAGGAGGGGTGAAACAAAGAAACAGAGAGAGGGGGGAGACAGGGAGAGAGGACTGATTGCCGCTAACTGGTAACTTGGCTAGGCCGCTCTTTGATTTGCTGAAAGCGACTGAGACTTCCTAATGGCGTATTATAATTACGTAGCTGCCACACATTGGGGCAGCTAGCGGGGAGTGTGGAGTGGGGGGTGGTGCACTCCTGTCGCGGCTTAAGTGGCTTTTAATGCTAATGTATCGGACAGTTTCTATGTCTTTGCATTTATGGCCTCGCACATGGACTCCGGCCTTTTGGCCATGTTAATGAAGTGCAGGCCAGCCAAAGAGCCTTTGGCAATATCAAGCTTCAGGCAGGGTCCGCTTCTCATCATCAGATGAGATTCTTGTTTGCCTTTTACGACCGTATAGCATTTTAATTATGATAAAGTTGTAAAATTGCCCCGATTGATGGTCAATCTTTATGCCACATCGTGGCAACATTCACTCTGAGTGGACAGCAAAAACGAGAACACACAAAACCAGAAATTGATTCAAATTTAATTAGCTAATAAATTCATAATTCAAATGACACGCAAGCCAGTTGTTAATTAGGCCAGTATAAATAAAAGTTAACTTATATATATATATATATATATATATTCTTTGAAGTTCGAGCTTCAAGTGGAACCGACAGAGAAATTATTCCTCATTTCAAATAAGTGTTAAACATTAAATTTATTGATTTAGTTCATATTTTTCACTGGTTAAAAAAAGGTTTCTTTTTAAATTTATATTTTTACCTGTTTTTCCAACTCTTTGTAAATGAAAACAATCGAATCAAGTTCACTTTTTTTCAAAAACAATTAGAAATTCTGTGAATACAAAAAGTTTCCAAAATAAACAATTCCTTCACTGGTCTAAAATTTTCTAACATTATAAAATTCTCAATTGTTTTTATATTAGTTTAATTATTTGGTTAATTTGATAGCATTGGAAATATCCTCATTAGAAAACAACCCCTACCTCCCTCCCTCCCTCTCTCCCTCCCTTCCTTCTAACGGTCAACTGCAAATGGCGCCCGCTAAACGTTGCCATGCGCTTCGGTGGCAAGTTTTTCCCGGGGTGTTGCGGCCATGTTCGGGGCAAGTTTTAATTGCCTCAGAGAAGGGCAACGAGGCAAGCAGGCAATGTGGCAATGCGACAGCAGGTAGCAATAATAATAGGCGCCAGGGTGCGGAGACACATTAACGAGACCCGATTTCCACAATTCCCCTTGACCAGCCTAATGAAAATATAACTATGGCTCACATCCTTTCCCTGTTCCGCCACCACACAATCCCTTGGCCAATTATGAATTATGCAGCGCCAGGCGAATACTAATAGCAGCCGTCTCTTTCCCACATTGCGTGAGCCAGTGTCCAGTGCCCGGCGGCGGGCCAAGTTTGTTGTATCATTCAATTTGGTGTTGCTCCTACTCCAAGCTCGCGGAGCCAAAGCGTCGCCCACTTGCTGGGAACCCAAACTGGCCAACATGGCCCCCCCGCTGGTGGGCGTTTGTACAGCGGGGCGTGTGCATTTTCCTTCCAGCCGCAAAGTCTCAAAGTTTAAATTTTCAACTTAACCTTTGAGCTTTCCATTTGTGGCATGTGGGCAGCACTCCACTCTACACGCCCCCCCACACAGACCCACGCCCCCTGCTGCAGCCTTGATGGGCTTGGCTCGCATATTGCAAAACCTTTATTTGATTTTAATTTTCTAATTGAGTGGAAAACTTAGCAGCTGTTGAAATAATGACGCAGAGTTTTTGGTTTGTTTTCAACTTTCTGCAATTATCGAATTGGGTTCAGCTGAACTTGAATTTAAAGCCACTCCAAGGGCAAAGATTTAAATAACAATGAGATATACTTAAAGATCTGTAAAACTGAATTTTAGGGGAATTGAATGGAAAGCAATACAAGAACAAATAGCTTACATAAGTGGTTCAATCGATTACGTCCTTGAAAATCGATAAGTATGTCGATATCGATATTTATAACTAATTTATATTTATATCTATATCTATATATTTATCTATCTATATCTGTATCTATATCTATATCTATATCTATATTTATATCTATATATATATCTATATCTATTTCTATATCTATATCTATATCTACATTTATATATATTTATATATATACTCTACATATATATTTATATCTATATCTATAAATATATATCTAAATCTTTATCTATATCTATATATATATCAATATCTACATCTACATCTACATCTATATCTATATCTATATCTATATATATATCTACATGTATATCTATATCTATGTCTATATGTATAGCTGTATCTATATCTATGTCTATATATAAATTAACTTATGTTTTTTAAATGTGCTCAGAGTAAAAATCGAAAGTTTTAATGAAACCCTCAACTTACAATTACATTTCAATTATAGATTTACCAATTCTAAAATGCTCAAAGCTACTCCCAAAAATAAATCTAATTATTATTCCAATATAGACGCATAAAAATGCAGGCACTCAGCTATATTTAGTGTTTCTGATAAATGCATTGTAATTAATAGATAAGTTGTAGTTAGTTGGACCAGTAAACAATTTGAGATATGCAAACTAACCGAAAACTAAGCATACAAAACACCCCTCATAGCAGGCACTATTGTAAGTAGTAAAAGCTGGCCGAAAAAAAAAACCCATCATAATTATCATAACATATATTTAAGCTAATAACTGAATTAATTAAAATCTCATTTTGAGGAAATAAAAATGAGGAATGGGTTGGAGAATGGAAATACAAATGGTGAGTGGGAGTACCACGAAAAAGGGAGCAAACGTAATAAACTGAAAATTTTTGGGTGAGCTGGCTAATTAATTCTAGCCTTGGTATATCAAATACGACAAAAAAAAAAAACACAACACAGCCAACACTTGGCCATTTGCCGGTAAACCCATAATTAAAAGTCCGAAAGCAGCGCACACAAAAACACAACTTTTACGACACTTGATTAGGGTCAACAATTTTGTGTTCCGAGCGGGATGGGGGGTGGTAGGTGCCGCAGCTGAAATGAGCAAACACAATATGCAACAGCAACAACAAACAGGTGCCTCTCCCTCCCTCTTCCTCCCACGGGATCCCCTAATTAATTCAATCTGTGCAGTTACACGCTTATCAAAATGCCAGCAACCCTCAATCCAAAGCCCAAACCCAAACGACTAACCAATCCAAGAGCTGAGCGGGCGGAAGTGTCGAGGGTGTTGTTTTTGTCATGATTTTTAATTAACTTGAAATGAACCCACAGCCAGAGCCTGGAAGGGGTGGTGAAGTGGACAGCGGTTGGCTGCCAGGGGTCTCAGATCTCGGGTCTCCTGGTTGCTGTGCATAATTTGATTACGGCTTATCGCCATCACCGGATCTTGTTTAGCTCGTTACGTGCAAGCCGTGACATTTTCACGCAATTGTTGTGTTTGTGTTGTGCCCCTTGTTGGGTTGGATGTGCGGTGGGGAGCGGGGGGAGTGGATTGGAGTCACTCTTTGGGCCAGCCCCGTTTTCGCCAAGTTTATTTACACTCGCTGGCGTCAGATAATAAATTGCCACAGCCGGAGCAGCACATACACACAGCCCGGACACACCCACGCACTTTGCGGCAAATGAACAACAAACAGCCACAAGGATAATAAAACGATTTCCGCAACGTGCCATAAAATCCCTCGAGCAATTCAATTCAATCTAGTATGCCGTGGAGCATGCCACAGCACCAACCTCCCCCCCCCTGCCACACCCAGTCCCAGTCAGTCTGGGCGGATTGCACACTGGTCAAAATAGTTGCCTCTTTCAAAAGCTGTTCCATAAGTAGCTGTTAAGCAAATCGGCTTTAAGCGCATGAATTATAAATTAGATGTAAAATAAAAAACATTTTTTAAAAACATTAAAAAAGATTTAATTTTATTTATTTTTCAAAGAAAAAAAAATTATTTCATTTTTACAAAATTTATTTAGCAAACTTAGTAAATACTTTGAAATTAAATAATTTCAGATTGTTATTTTATGCAGCTTATCTAAATTATATAAAAAAGAAACACCTTTTTTAAGAGTGCAGCTTTTGTGGCTCTACAAAAAATGGCAATCTCCTTGCCCCACCATTTACCATTTGATCTTTGCAGCGTCAATTTGTAGTAAAAACACGCGCGTTTTTATTATTCCATCAGGCCGAGGGCAGCTCGAGAAAAAAGGCAGCAAGAAGAGAAGGAAGACGAAGAGGCAAAGGCAAGACGAAGTGGAACGGCAACAACAATATGCAGGGGGTTGAAAATTAAAGGACCTGGAACAGACACTCCCTTGTGAGCCATCAGCAAATTAGAAACGTTTAGAGAGGCAACCCTAAGGGTTGCTGTTGCCACTCTGCTGCTGCCTCTGCTGCTGCTGCCTCTGCTGCTGCTGCCTCTGCTGCCTCTGCTGTTGCTGGCCAAAACGTTAGACACGATGTGATGATGATGACGGCAACGCGATGGCGCAGGATAATAGCCAAGGGCTGTTTACCCCTAACCCCAGATATACCTATGTGTCTGTGTGTGTGTGTGCGTGTGTTGGTGAATTTTAAGGGTCTTCCGTCCAAAACTAGTGGCCATATTGGCAGGGCAAAACGCGTAAAGCGTAAAAAGTGAAAAGCGCTTTATTGAATTAAATTTTAATTGAAAGACATGCGCCGGAATATATTTAAGCCAAAAGTTGGTTTTTAGCTGGGCTGGGAAAGAGAAAGCAAGAAGATTAGCTGTGTATTTTTGATGATTTAACTAAATATATATTTATATATATATATATATGTATATATAGTAAGTAGTAAATAATCAATTGTTTTCTCTTGCTTAAATTTACTCATCAACTTAACAACTAAAATAATAATCACAATTTGTGGAATGTTTACATAATTCTAGTTTAAAATCAATTTAAAGGATTTTATGCATTGTAGACTAAAAAGCAACTTGTCCAAAATGGATATCTGTAGCAGCAGTCAATGCAAGATTTTTAAGATCGAGGAGGAGTCTTCAACTCACATCCTAACAAAATGCATCGCCCTTACCAGGAGAAGATGCAGCATCCTAGGAATGCATGTTATGAATGTCAAAGACATAGTAGCCCTCGACCCATCAAAGATCCTGACATTCGTTCAGGAACTGGGGTTGATGGAGGAGCTATAAGCTCAGAAAGGAACACAATAGATCTGCACAAAACCCCCAATAAATAATGCATTAATTCTTAAAAAGCAAATTTTTTCTATCTGAGATATATTTTATTTAAAAGAAAAAATTATAAATTATTTTGAAAACCAAACTTGTCGCCAGACTTTATTTATTTCAAAAGTATTTCCAGTGCTGAAATAAAAATCTTGTTCTAAATGAGAAACGGCAGAAATGGCAGCCAAGTGCAGTTAGACTGCATTTAATCAGGTATTTATGAGTGTTGTTGTTGTCATAGTTGTGGCTATTTTAGTTGTTGCTGTTGTTGTTGCTGGAAACAACAACTGTTTAGTGACCATATAGGGAGGCAGTTATGAGCAGCAGCAGCAGCAGCAGCAACAGTCACCGATCTCGATTGTAATTATGAATGATTATGCGAATGCGCTTGATGATCATGTTGAGAGAGCCAGGAGAACGGAAACAGTCAATGTCGAGGGGGAGGTAGTGGAGGGGGAGAGTGAATGTAAGCTTGGGGAGTGGTTCGAAACCGGATCGAAGCGAGTCGGCCTCGTTGATTAGCTGTCAGTATTGACAGCCGCTGACCGCCGTCGATTGACGACAATTATTTTATTGTCCGATGACAAAAATATAAACGGCAATTGCAGAAATGCCAACAACTTGTTGCCGCTCCGCGATTTGAGCCGAACAACCATGTTTGGGCCAGCGTTTAACAAGTGGTAACATATTTTAGCCATAATATGCTGCTGCAACTCATTTTGTTGTTGTTGTTAGTTTTTTTTTATGAACCGGCCACCCAAAGCGCCAATTGTCACAACAATTGAGCCGCCTTTGCAAGAGACTTGGCACAAAAGACAAGTCAAAGATCTATGGCACAATCAATTGGGCCAGAATATATATAGGTGTGTGCGTGTGTGTGTGTCTAAATATTTACAGGACAACAATCAGTGTTTGGCCAACAGCACGTTGCGGTCACTTCAAAAGATACGCAACAACACACAGGAGAAGTCACAGTTACAGATACAGATACAGATACAGATACTTTGTCAACTCACAAATTGCTGGTGCATTTGGCTCATCCTTTTGTTATCCTGCCGAGCCTTATTTATGGGGTGCAAGCGCACTGCTCACTTCTAAGTCGCCGCCGGCAACGCTCGGGCCACCCGCACGTAGCAGCAACATCGGCAGCACCGTGAGAATATCTCCTTCCCAGAATTTGATGAACATCGCCTCTAAGCACGGCGCTTGGACAGCTCGAACGTGATCAGCAGCACTTGGTGCGGATTGGAATTGGGCCTGCAAACCCGGCTGAGTGAGGGAGATTGAGATTGAGCACAGACACAACACACATTTATGGCGCTTGGCGCATGGCGTCCATGGCTGGAAAACTTTGGCACTTAAATGGAGTTGAGTGCTTCATTTATGATTTCTGCTATTCCCATAAATGGTACTTTCAATCTCCGTGATCTGCTTGATCTGCGCGCGGCAATTTTATTAATGTTTAACCCTATCAAGTTAGACGAATGGCCCATTATCAGCGTCTCTTGATGATGCCACACTCATGACGGGGGGAAGGACGTGCCGGGCTGAGGGCAATTTCCTTTGGTCAAAATCCCATTGGGCAAACTGTTAAGCATCTCGTGCCAGAAGGCTATCAAAATTATTACACCAAACTTGTGGAAAAAGCTACGCCGCCCCGCGCCACCCTCTCCTTTTCACAACCACAATTTTTCAACAGACATAACAGCAACGCCCCTTAAAAGCCAACTTATGGCTTAAAACAACAATAACAATAAATGAGTACAGTAAACTTGAAGAACTGCAAACTAAACTCAACTGAAAGATACCTGATAAATATTAAAATAAATGCAATCTGAGATATTAAATAATCTAAAGCAAAGTTTATTTATTAATTATAGATTAAATATTATTATTATTAAATTATTATTATTATTATTATTATTAATTATTAATCTAAGATATTTAATAATTTAAAGGAATCTAAAGTTTATTTATTAATAATAGATTAATTATTTATATTATTAAACAGAATTATTATTAATTATTAATCTTATAAGATTAATAAAATTAATAATTATATAAATTAATAAAATTATAAGATATTTAATTATCTAAAGCAAAGTTTATTTATTAAGAATAGATTAATTATTATTATTATTATTATTAATTATCATTATTATTAATTATTAATTAATATTATTATTAATTATTATTATTATCTGCTTTTGTGCTTAGTTTTCAACAATTAGAAGATTATCAAAAATAGATGGTAATTTTTCAAGTTCCTCCAAATATTTATAATATCAAAATTTAGACAAAGAAGAAATGTTTATTACATTTCTCAATAAATTAAAATGATTATCAGATCAGCTCCCATTTCAAAATTAACTACAAATTTCATCTACTCTAAAATTTGCAAAACTTCATTGCCTGCTAAAAAAAAAAATAAGTAAGGGGTATACAAATTAAAACCTTTGCCAAAAAATCCAAAAACAACACCCAACATCGTCACGCGCTGGCGATTCGAGGAAACGTGAAGTTCAGATTGGGATTGGTTGGGGTTGGCAGTTAAAAAGCTGAGACTCAGTCTCAGTCTGAGTTGGAGATGGAGACGGAGTAGGAGTCGGAGTCGGAGACTGCATGACAGGAGGCTGGCAGGAGGTGCAGGACATGCCCCCTATAATAATAATAACACAGCACTTGTGTATTATGGCCAAAAGTAAAGGCTGCTGATGCGATGATCATGATTATAATGGAATCCAAAACTGGCCACAAAACCTAATAAAGCAACAAATTTTCATTTCTTAATAACAGCTCAGCTCAGCTGTCTTTATTGTTGTTGTTGTTATTGTTTTGTGTGGAATCTCAACTTATTAACCTTATGAAAAATGGAAAAATCAACAAGTGGCCCAAACACTGTTGCAATTAGCCTGATTGGTTTATGTTGCCACAAAATTGTGCGGAAATTGCTGCACAGTTTGACCGAAAACGTGATCCCAATTTAAGTACTTAAATGTTACAACCATATTGTGGGCATGAACTAACCTTAATTGACCCCCCCTCAAAAGTCATATTTTCCAATTAATCAAATTAATTAGTTTTTGGCTAATCCATTTATTACTCAAGAAGAGGCTACAAATTGGGATTAAAAGACTTTTTTGCTGCAAGCCAATTTAATATAATTTTAAAGAAAGTTAAATTTAATTTCTACTAATTGTTTAATTACTAAAACAATATTTAAAAGGTATTTATTTCTTAGCTGGAAGCAACTTTTTAACTTAATTACAAATTTAATTCAAGAAAAAAAATGATTGCTTCAGCAGATTAATTTGCTTTGTTTAAAAGGCTAAGAAAAACTGCAGCTAAATTGACTTGCCCATATGGCTAATGAAAATTTCAGCCCCGCTCGCCAAATGTCCAATTATGTGTGTGGCCATAATTCCACGAATAGAGCTGGAGTCCAAGCAACATGCCGCATGCAGCATGCCGCATGCAGCATCCTCGAGTAATCCACTGGCAAAAGTAAGTTATTTCCTGGCGCTGCGTTTGTGCCCTGTGCAATTCAGCCCTCTCCTCTCCCCCTCCCCCTGCCCATGTTAACCCTTTTGCGCGCCATTTCAAATCGCTGCCGGTCAACAGCAGGCATGGAACATGGAGCATTCAAACGTGAATGGGCGGCAACGAGCCAATCTTGAACGCGACTCCAACTCCAGCTCCGACTGCGAATGCAGGCCCTAAATATGAGTATATAAAGGAGTAGTAGTAGTAGTAGTAGTAGTGGGGCAACATGGCCATTTTAGATATTGCAGACGACTGCAGTCTAAGCAGCAAGTTCGAGTCTGGGCCTTAAATGGGCCTCGGCTCTTTGGCTGGCTAAGTAAGTTATAAATAATAACTGGCATGTTGTAAATCAAAATTATCAGTTTGCAAAACTGGCTTTGCGTAGCAATTGTTCGAATTGTTCTTGGTGGTTATGGTTTCTCGGCTGTCTGGGCCAAAATGGCTGGCCGGGGTTGGCCAGCGAATTCAAATTATGGCCAGCTGGACGGCAAATGCCAGACGCTGTCTGGCCTGATTGCACCTCTAGATGCGACTGTAATTATGAGGCACTGTTCAGCAGACAACAACGCCTCGCGGTCTGGGGGAGGGGAAGCGGAGTGCGGCGTGCAGCACTGGCTAGTACTCCGGCAAAGCGTTTAGCTGAGCTTTGGGCCTGATGCGTTTCTTATTGCATTTTAAATGATCCACGGGCCAATGGCTCGCACTCTTCCTCCTCCTCCTCCTCCTCCTCATCCTTCTCATTTCCCCAAGGCCACTCATTATCCCTGTATTTCCCTACAATTATCCTTTTGATTTGGGTTGCTATATTTTTGGCCAGAATTCTCTCACAAATCTTTGACCTGGCTATGAGCTCATGAGCCATGAGCCATGACTCAAAGGCAGCCTCGTTATTCGCTTATTGGCTTATTCTGCTGCTTTTGCTGTTGCTGTTGTTGTTAGCCATGTTTCGCATGCAATTGAGCCATGTTCGATTAATCTCTTTGATTTATGCTCACGTGCGCCGCCATCCAAGCAGGCACCCCTCAAGTAAAGGAAAAAAAAAATGCATTAACAAATGTCGCCTGTCTGCGCCTTGCCCCTAACACCCCCTCCCGCTGCCTAGACACTGCTGCATGTGTTATGCGACTTTAATTGGCGTTTAATGTGTGTGTGTGAGAGAGAGAGAGCGATAGAAACAAGACGCCTGACTGTGCAGCGGCCTCGACACCAACTGGGTGAGCCTCTGATCTTTTCCAATCACATTCAGACACGAATCGGGTAGCTTAGCTGAACTGGAACTATATAAATATATACAAATCGTATTCCAATTAATAATCAAAATTCAAATTCAGCTCAAGGTCAAAAATATTATTATTATATGCATCGATTGCTATTGATAACTTTATATATAATTATCCCCCACTAAAAACTGATTTACGAACCAATAAAATATGAATCATTATAAACAAAATCAACTGGCTAAAAATGAAACCAGTACAAATTTATTATAATTTATTTTTAATTAAAACTTTTATATGCCCCTTCGAAAAATATGAATTATTTAAATGACTTAAAAATTTGTATATATACACAAAATAAGCAGATAACAAAATAAATATTTTAATTGGATTTTATTATAGTTTTTATATTTATTATAATTATTATTTGCTGCTTTCCAGTGGAGCACAAAGTATTTCACTATTAACTAAAACTTTATTATAATTATTTTATAATTATTAGCTGAAAATACCCTTTTCTTTCTCTTAAATACAGGATATAAATAGTTAACAAAACTAATAACAACATGGTCCAAACTAAAGCCTGAAGCTGTAACCAAAAGCTGCCCTGCTCGACCCGCTTTTGCTTTTTGGGCAGAGCATATGAAATTTCAACACCAACGCCAACGAAGCCAGCGACTCCTTCCTTTGGTTGAACTGTGCCCAACTATCAACTAGCACTCCTCTGTCCTCTGTCCACAATCCACAATCCTCCCTCCTTCGACATCGTCGTCGTCGTCATTGACTTGAACAAATGTTGGGCCATCCGAACTCGCTTCTTCGACTTGCCGTATTATATATATTTTTTTTTTAGGTTTTTTATTGTATTTTTTTTTTTGCTTATGAAATTATGAAGCCATAAATATGAAATTCAGCACATTTATTAGCGTTGTCAAATGTCGTGGCCCAAGTTGTTATGGTTGTTAGTATTTGGATTGTTGTTGTTGCTTTTGTTGTAACCATTAGTGTTGCATATATATATATTTTTTTTTTTTGTATTTTGTATTTTGCTCTGGCTAATGGCCCCACTGAGCCAGCCAGCCAGCCAACCAACATTGTGCCTGGGGTTAGTCACTCTCCACTTTGGAGCTTTGCGTCTATTTCTTGAGCCGAGGAAGAGTCGACAGCGTTTTGGGCAGTCGGCGTTCAACTTGCTTCATACAGCTCCAAGTTTAGCTTGTTTTTGGCTTGTATCTACAGCAGTTTATTGTTTGATTTTTTTTCACTATCTTCCTCTCTCTCCCTCTCTATTTCTCTCTCTCTATAAACCTCTCGTTTTGTGTTTTGTTTTTTACGTTGACATCAAATTGATTGTGTGTAATTTGTGGGTTGTGAAAACATATTGAAGGTTGTCGTATTTGTAGTATTTGTGGCAGACATCGAAGAGAGCTTACCTGAAAACACACATCTCATACTTATAACTAATACTATTAATTTATCGATTGTATAATGTAATTGTTTTTTTACATGTCATTGGAAAGTGACTTTTGTACTTTAAAAAATATATTATACATTTTACAAAGTTGCTTTCAATTTAAGCTATGCCCGAAAGCTGTTGCAATACATTAGACACATGGAAAAAAATACATTTTTAAGATCAATAATTGATAATAAATAATCAAATAATATTTTATATATATTCGCCCAAAAGCTTCATTTGTAAAAACTATGATGTAGATTTTATAAATCAAAATGAATTTAAGTATTTTTCAGAACTCACATAAAAATAATAAACCATGGTAACCATATTTAATTTTGTAAAACTTCACTTTAGTAGAAATTTATAAATATTTATACATTCTTATTTTTTTCACTAATTGTAGCTTTCATTTTTTTAATGAGCAACAAAATGAAAAACTCACACGCATTTTGAACGGATATCAGAGCAATATCCAATAAATTTGAGCCCACTCTTTATGCAATAATTAAGTACAAATGTGGCTAATTATTAGAATGTCCACTGCCCGCATTCCATGACCAATTCCAATTCCAATTCCAATCCAATCCAGCGACTCCCTCCATAAGTAGCTCGACTAAGTCAGTCAGTCAGTCAGTCAGTCAGTTAAGCGTGCAGTTCTTTATGGCCAATTAAAGCAAAAGTCCGAGCCACACATAAATTGAAAATGATAAAAACAATATTGAGACTAATATTTGTTAATGAACCAAAATCGAGACAATCAGAAAGAGACAAAGGCGGAGACTGAGACTGAGACTGAGACAAAGACAGACCCGCACAATGGGGAACTCAGCTGAGAACTGGCAACTGCACTCAAAAAAAAAAAAATCAAATCAAAACCAGACAATTGATTTTCTATAATTATTTTATATATATAATATACATTTTCAGCAATAGTTAAAAAATATTTTTTTTATAAAATGGCGTTTCCAACAGTTATCAAATATTTTTTGATAAATTCCAAACAGTTGTAAAAAGCAAACATTTTTTGTCTCTTTTTTTTTGTTTTGAAATTATTTCCTGTGCTTATAAATTAATAAAATAAACTTTTTTACACTTTCTAAATTATAGAAAATTCACTTTACTAACTGCCTACAATCAACAAAATTCTATTGATTTTTTACATTGCGTCATCATATTTTTTTCGAGTGTAAAACATGACTCTGGCAACAGATTGAATTCCGAGAGCAAAGTCGAGTTGCAGGCGTTCAGCAATTGATTGAAATCAAAGTGTAAATTGCAATTACCGCCGAACCAATGCCAATGTCCGTTGTCAATCAACGTAAAGCAACAACAACAGCAACAACAACAGCAACAACAGCAACAACAATAACAACATTTATAACAACAGCAGCAACATTAAAATGGCTGCATTTAATTGTCTCATGCGTATCTATGAGATACATCGATTGCAACTGCAACACTGTTGTTGTTAATAATGGCGATCAATGTTTGCTGTTGCATGTTGCTTGTTGCTTGTTAATAACTTGGCTGCGCTTTGACAGTGACTGTGGCAAGTTTGCAATGCGTCGGTTGCGGTTCATTAGGCTCATTAAAAAAAACACACAACCACAATTGGAGCTGTGAGCATCATTAAAACTAAATTGAGCCAAACTGTTGGCCAATGAAGTTGTAGCCATTAGTGCAAACAGGCAACATTAAATCAGTCTTAGAATCGGACAATCGCAGGCAGGCAGCGAACCAAGCCAATTAACGCAATTGTGCGAAATGTGGGCACGTAACTGAAATTGCATTGAAATCAGTTCAAAACCAACAGCCTTAAACCCCTGCCCCTACCCCCCTCCTTAGCTGGTTTTCAAGCTGCATCATTAAATGCAATTAAAGACTTGCGAATTACAATTGAGTGCAATACCAATGGCATTGTGAACGTGTGTGTGTGAGTGTGTTTGTGTGTGTGTGTGTGTGTGTGTGTGTTATGTGGCAATGCACAATTTGATTTTAGCTGCATTTATTAATTGTATTTAACTTTAGCTTTAGCTTTACGGAATTGCATGCTCAACACTTTCGACGCACAATTGCAATGCGAACACTTTTTGTATTTATTTATTTGTTGGCTGCCAACTTACGTAGTGGCCAATTGTTAGAGCCAAACAATGGCATTTCATTCGGTTTTAGCTACCAATTTCCCACTCAAGTCTCTCAGCCATTTAACATAGCTCCGAGTGCGGAAATCACCAGTTAACGGAATGCCACCATTCGAAAGTTTGTATTATTTAGTTGGTTTTTTGTTTTGGCCTTTTTTTTGTTTAACTCAGCTGCTATTAATCCTATAAGATTATTGAAGTATTAGTGAGTTTTTCTATACATAAATTATAATAAATATGCTTAGTTAACAATGTAGAAATTAATACTTGAAAATAATTAACGAAATGAGAATCTTCTGTATAACTTCAAGAAATAATGTTTAAAGTCTGGCAAATAGATTTCAAGGAATTTGTTTTGTTTTGAGGTATATTTTTGAGGTATAATTTTAACTGCAAAGATATGAATTATTGTAATTAAATTTGACTGCAAAATAAAATATTATATACAGTATAAGCCATATTTAATGCAGACTTAAAATAATCCTATCCAAACTGGGTATTTATAGTAACAATTAGTGTGGTTTCCTCAACTTCTAACCTAACAGAATGGTTCGCATTATTGAGGAAAAAATCCCGCATCCTAGGGAATATTGTTATGAGTGTCAAAGTCATAGAAGCCCACAACCCAACAAAGATTCTGAAATGTGTGCAAAAACTGTGGTTCACGGAGGAGCTATAAGCCCACAAGGGGCACAATAGATCTAATATATCGAATATCAAAAAAGGCGCAGTGCAGAACCCCCAATTTATATATAAACCATATTGAAAAGAAAACTAAAAAATGCTATATGTAGAATTGAGAATATTGTTTATTGATATTTTCGTGCTTTACTGATAGTTATAGTAAACTTTCCTTATTTTGGTATATGATTAATTAAAGGAGTAATTAGTAAAACAAATGTATCTAAATATAGCTTAATAATTCTGGGCTTACTTTAATTGCTAACACAAATTAACATTCTCGAAGCTATAAATGAGTGTTATTATTCTGGAACAGGTAATTACTAATTACTAATTACTAATTAGTTTTGATATCGATTCAATTATGCATTGATTGCTGCAGAGGCATGTGGCATGTTGCACAGGGGGCAACTGTGATTCTTTCAAAATCATTAGCAGAAATAATCCTGGCTGCCAAAGCTCGGCAAATTGGACGGCAATTACGGGATTTCCTGCCAAAACAGCTGCAAGCATCAAAGGTAATAATGACCAGCCCAATAATCATAATTACAATTAAGGCAATTCAGTTAACACGAATAACTGGCAACAACTGTGCGCAAACAAAACGAGTAATTCAAAATTCTTTGGCAAAAGGCTTCTAATAATTTCCATTAGTGGCTCGCCTAAGTGCTCTACACCTGTCTATATATGTGTGTATATGTGTGTGTGTGTGTGTATTTATAATATGCCATATATCATCATTATCAGGCTAAAAACATTCCAATACGCGATGGCTGATGACTTTGCACATGTGATGCAGCTCAAAGCAGTAACACGACATGGCCCAATGAATGGCATGCTATGTCAAGTTACCAAGTAACCATTTTGAACACAACTGCACTGAGAAAAATTATATAATATAATAATAATATAATATAGTTGCAATATAATCAGTCTAACAAGAATTTTGAATATTTTTTAAATCATAGAATAAGAAATTCAGAATACGAAATTCATTCAAACATTTTTGTTGACCAATAAAACTGATTTCAAATTAGTTGCTTACTGATAATATTTATAAATGTGACTTAAATTAGCTTAACAAATTGCAATTTTAATATTTTTTAAAAGCTGTAAATCCGCTAAATTTAAATTAAAATTTACTTGTTATTTGCTGTGCGTGTTTTCTGTGAGTGTAGCCGCAGACGCACTGTGCTGGTCATGGGATTAGTAACAAACGAATCAACCTCAATATGTCGACAACTTTGTACAAACGGGGGAACTGCGGCTGCGGCTGCCATTTTACACGCAGCCAGCGCTAATGACCAAAGCACCAACAAACAACAACAACAACAAGAGCAACAACAGCAAAACGGGCCAAAGCAAAGAGCAGCAAAATCCCACGAAAAGGGCTAAGTCAAGTTGGTGTTTGGCTGTTGTTGTTGTTGTTGTTGCTTTTGTTGTTGTTACTTTTGTTGTTGTTGTTGTTGCTTTTGTTGTTGGCCAACCAGCCACGCAAAAGGTGGCAATTAAAATCGAATGAGCGCCGAAGCATCCATGTTGAGCACTAATGGGTGCTCCCCGCTTCAACTGCTAACCCGACACGTACCCCTCCCTGAACCCTTCCTCCTCCCACTGCCCCACTCACTGCTCCCAGACTCTCTGCACGGAGTTTAATCGGTCCAACTTCGAGTCGGAGTCGAAGTTGTCGTCGTCGTCGGAGTCCGAATTGCGTCTGCCCGTCTCCGCCTCCACCTCCGCCTCGGAAAATGTGTAGAATTGTTTTAATGGCCGACAATATGGCCGACGTGGTTGGGAAGACTAATGCACTGCGATTAGCTGACGGCGGCGGAGTCGAGCAGCTTCGTCAGAAATCGAGCATTAAATTTTTTAATTAAAAATTATTCGCCGCCATTTCCCCATTTGGAAACTACTCTTCACACATATTGCTCAACATAAATCAAGTGTCCGCCGCTGCAATTTCTTTAGAATCACCCAAGAGACAATTACACTTTACACTTTAAATCGGGTAACTTGAAACTCCACATCTGCTGCCCAAAAACTGAAAACTAAAAACTGAAAACTTGAAAAGAATTGAGCCGCCAAGCAGAGAGATCTGTGTGAGATTTGATTTGATCTGAGCCAGAGCAAATAGTGCGAGCGGAAGTCATGATTAGCTGCCCCATTATAAACACACACACACAGAAACAAACACAAGTCTTCTACTTAACCCAAAAGTCGCTTGCCACTTATATATAATAATGTGCCACAACTTGCTTCTCTGCCTGCCTGTTCCGCCAGTTGCATCCTCAGCGAGTTCCCACTGAGAAAAAGGCTTTACTCGAGCAAAAACTCGCTGGAATTCCTCATGTTTATTCCACAATAAAATTCGTAAAAATTTAATCTTGAATATTTTAAGAAAAGTTTTAATTATTTTGAATTTCAAAAGCAATCGTTAATGTTGCGAATAAATAATAATTAAATGCGAAAATATGTCTTAATTTCTTATTCAATAATTAACATAATAATTTAAATTAGGTGCGACTTAAGAGCTTGATTACCCAAAACTGCCTAATAAATAAGTTAAAATAACTTAACTGAACTAAATAAAAAATAATAAATAATCATATTAATGATTTCAAGAAATATCTAGTCAAGTTTCAAGTAGGTGTTTTAAATTTGTTGTTTAACTTTTATAAAATGTCGAGTTTTATTGTTTGTTCCTTGCTTTAGTAAAATGCAGTTCTTAAAAATCATTTAAAGATCTTCTGCTATATTTAAAAAAAAAAAACTGTATTTTTCTATACAAGATTTTTTCTATATTTAAATAAAAAACTATATTTTGCTTTTCAAGATTTCAGCTTTATTTAAGTTACAAAACTCTATTTTACTTTACAAGTTTTCTGCTATATTTAATTTAAAAAAAACTCTATTTTACTTTACAAGATCTTCTGCTATATTTAATTAAAAAAAAAAACTCTATTTTACATATCTGGGTGCGGCTTAGGGGCAGAGACACGCCTGATGTTTTCATTTGCCAAGCGGCAACAGCAACCCAAACCAAAAGTGGCTGTTTTCCACATGTAGCAAATTCTAAAAAAAAGCGAAAGAAAAAAAAAACAAAGTTATGCAAATTGTGGCAAGCACAACAACTGCCAACAGGCTGCAACTGCAGTTGCAACACTGGCAACACAGCCAAGTTTATGGAGTGCTCCTCCTTTAGCTAGCCTTGTGTCCATGTGTCACCAGTCACCAAGTCACCAAGTCACCAATATATGATGTTGTTGCTCTGCCCGACAACAGCAACGACGATCAAGACGCGACGATAATAGAGAGAGTGTGCAACAGCAACAACAACAACAACAAACAACAACAGCAACAACATTTAAGCTTCTACAAGCAAAAACCCATGTCGGACTCAGGTTCAGAGCCAGAAGGATTGTAGACACTGTTTGGTGTCTGCTGTGTGCACATCGAGAACAGATGGCATCATTTTCATCATCAGATCCGTGACTACTGCTGCTGTTGCTGCAGTTGCTGTTGCTTCTGTTGCAACTACACGCACGGCCTTGCAACATTGCGCTGCGTAACTAGAAGCTCAGCTCAATAGTTGCGATCTGCAATTCCAAATGAAAGTGGATCTCTTAACTTATTTATCTTAATCCCCCCCGTAAAAGGAGACATCTCCAACTCCGCAGATAATTTACATATTCAAGATTCGCATCGCAGTTATTAGAATATGCCTAATCCTCCGGCTGTGGTAATAAAAAATTATACGATTTTTATAGTTCAAATAATTTGATGGGTTTTTTTTTCTCAGCTCAATGCGATTTCTCGTTTAATAAGCTTTCTTGCATATTGATTAAGCCATTTTTAACGAGTGTATTTATAAGAAAAGAAAAAAAAACAATAAAATTCGTTACAAAACAAGTTTTTGAAATATCTTCATCTGATTGCTGGTTTAAATAATACCTTAATTGGACCGTAAAAAATTAAATATTTAAATAAATAAGCACAAATTTAAATTGATTTTTGCTTCAAATTAGAAGCAACCAAATTGCGTATTTAATAATAATTAATTTTCTTAAAACATGATCAGAATATTAATACAACCAACCAAAAAAAACATTTAAGCCAAGTTTCTTTGTATCTCTTAGCAACTTAATCATTTGTATTCCGATCATTCGTTGTCCGAAGACTCCTCTAATTGGAGCTGAACTCTTCCAGGAACGCTGAAAATATTGGCCACATTGTTTCTTTTATTCGGGTTATTTTGTGAAGACAGCCATTGAGCTGTCATTAATTTATGAATATTCATGAGTGCCTGGAATATTCATGACTAATCGAGGCATTTACGCATCCATTGTATGTTTTTTTTTTTTGTATTTTTTATATTATTTTTAATGGCATTTTGTGTCTTAATTAATGTCCCAATCACAATCACAAAAGCCAACTTCCCAAATGGCTGCAACTAAGTATTTTCAAAACTCCATTTTGGGCACGACCAGCACATATATATATATATACTTATGCATATATGTATAAGACAGCCTCAGGGCTCATGCTCCGTTCCCAGTACCCTTCCTCTGCCCCCGTCCATGCAGCTGTCGCTTGCCCAGTTGGAGACAACTCCATGAAACTCGTTTCGTTGCACAGCACTAAATTAGTTTGCTGCAGCCTCCACCTCCGCCAATGTTCTCCTCCGCCTCCTCCTCCACCTCCGTCACAACGACTGCAGTTCCACAAAAGATTTTTCAATACATTTTTCGTTCTTAATTTCCAATGGAGGCAATTTTATTGCCCGCCATCCCATCCCATCCCATCCCATCCCAGGTAGCGTGCGAGTCCAAAAACGAAAACTTTCAAGTCGCCATCGACAGACGAGGATTCTGAATCTTTTCTGTTTGTTGTTGTTGTTGTTGTGCGGGGCCCAGTTAATTTGGTCATCTTGCATGATGTTTTGATAATGCGGCTGCTGCTGCTGCTGCTGCTGCAGCTGCAACTGCCTCATCTTGTCGTGGCTCTTGCAATCGCCGTCGTCGTCGCCTTAATACCCTTTGCTGCAGCTTGTTGCAGATGGGATATGCTTTTCTGAGTCAGAGGAGGCAAGTCTACAAAATGCAACAGTTGCTCCTAAGAAAATCGCTAAAAAAAGAGCAAAATTATGTTTTCAATATTTAGGCAAACAATTGCGCAACATTTTCGAAATATTTCCATAAGAAATATCTTTTGATTTACTTATTTTAAAATCAACCAAAATATTTGGCAAACCTTAAAATACTAAATAAATAAAATAAATAAATAAATAAACAAAATAAATAAAATAAATGAAATCAATAAAATAAATAACATAAATAAACTAAATAAAATATATAAAATAAATAATATAAATTATATAAATAATATAAATAATATAAATAATATAAATAAAATAAATAAATAAATCTTAATGTTGCTATTTTTTGTTGAACTAGTACACAAAAATAATATTTATTAAAATTTACATATAATTAAAATATTTCATATTATTATTGTGGTTCAAAATAAACTTTTTGCTTAGTTGGTAGACGGTATTTTGAAGTTGAACAATGCAGCTAAAAAGCTTATGTCGCCTCTGGTTGTTGTTGTTGTTCTTCTTCTTGTTGTTGTTGTTTTTGGAGAACAGCAACAATAACAATAATAATGCAGACGCTGCACGAAATGCTTGTCGCCCCGAATAATTACATAAATCAGTGAATTTTAAAGCGTTTCGAATTTCAAGTTTTCAAATCTGTCAATAACCAACGTAGATCTCCATTTCCAACTCCATTTGTATGCCTCCTAAAATGCGCTTATTTATATATATATATATATAGACAAATATACATACATATATATGTATATATATATATATATATATATATATACCTAACGATACGTTTGCGTGTGCAGGTTCTCGGCTTTTTAACGCTGATTATTCCGGATTTGTGTGCCAGGTCATTAAAAAAGGGCACAGTATTAACACCTTAAGAGAGACCGCTGTTCCCACACAACACACAAAATTGGACGAGTCCCACACTAACATTTTGTTTTTAATGTTTGGCCAATTTCACAGTAAAAATCGCACCTACATAAAAATTGCTGCCAATCTGTCATCGTTGCCCCAACAACGAGATTTATTAGCCAAAAACTTAAGCCAAGTTGATTGATTTTTTCGTTTGCCAATTTCTCAGATATGTATTTAGTTTTTTTTCTTTGTTGTACCGTTTCCTTGCGGTACAACATGAAACAGGCAGCTTGGCACATGCCACATTTTACAAGCGATGCAACTGTGTGATTATTGGCCAGGTCAACCAGCCAATTGACCAGTTGCAAGAGCTGACATGGCTGATATGGCCAATGAACAGGGCCAAAAGACAGTTGTGGTAAGTTTTTGATGCGCTTTAAAGCACCAGCAACATGCAAATCTGTAATTGCAGTGTACTCAATTTTGATTACATTCATTCAATTATATATATATCGTCCAACTTATATCCGACATATCTGCTACGGTAAATGACGTTGGCAATATTCAAGCAATGATGCAGACAAGGGTTGATCTTGTGGTCTCTGCGTCCCTTTCGGATTGGGGGACTCTCCCAGATAATTGCTTGGCATTGGTTAACTTTAATTTAATCTCTCTTTTTTTTAAGTTTTTATACTTATCAGTTGAGGAAGGCAGTAAGAAATTGCAGTTCCAAATTATATTTCAAAATTTCAAATGGACAAACGCTTTTGCTATTTAAAATCTCATCTTTAGGTATCAGAATAAACTTTACTTTTATATTTACAGCTTTTCCAAAAATTTAAAAATTCTTTAACAATTCTCTCCTATAAATTATATAATATCATAAAGCCATAAACCATATTCTTGCGACATTCTCAACTTTTAAGCCTGCTGCCTGCCTGAAAGTTATTCAAAATAAAAAGCATACTTTCAGGATGAAAATTAATTGCCCTGCTGAAATGCAGCTTGACAAAGTGAACGATTGCATTGCATACTTTCAGGCTTAACAGAAAAATCTATTGTGGGTAATTTACAAAAATTACCCCAACTCGGCCAAATAATTACCGATTTCCAAGGGAAATGGTACTTTAGAATCGCAAGGATTAAATCTGTCGAACTGCATCAAAGAGAATTCGCCTGCTGAAATCTAACCAAATGGACAGGTTCGTCAACCTGGAAATACCTAAAAGCCAAATTAAAGCCCTGCAATAAAAAAATGTTTAATAAAAGACAGATTAATTTAATTTATTTACTTGTATTTGTTTCCATGAGTGCACAAATGTCGAAAGTACTTTTTTTATGATTTGACCTTCAGTTTACAGAATTTTTATTTATCGTAATTTGTTTTGTATTTTTTTTTTTGTGGGTTTTTTTGTTATTCAATTTCAATGTTTTTATGTTTTTATGTTTTTTTGCTCACAATCATATGTTTAATATTCCGTCATTAAATATGTTGTATATGTAAGATATCATTATTAATTAATTATTAGTTAAATACGCTTTAAAAATAAATGTATTTCTGTTTATGTATCACCAAAAGAACAACAACACACATGCGAATTAGTTATTGTTTTTGTTACTGTTTCTGTTTATGTTTTTTACTGCCGACAGCTTCAAGTTGATTTCCTGGGCATCGAAAAGGAGGCGAAAGCGCTAAAAACTTCGAATTAACTTGAAGGATATTTGTTGGTTTTGTGATAAGCGCTACATAAATTCTACTATAGATACAGGTTAAAGACGACTTTCGATATAGTTTCGTATTTGAATGAGAATTGATGAAGTAAGCCCAACTAGCATATGTATGTGTGTAAGTGTGTGATTATGTGTGTCAGTGTGCGAGTGTGTATGTGATATAAGGGCTCCAAAGTGTTGTTCTTCAGTTATGTACAAAAGTGTATTTGGATTCGAGTCTGAAGCATTCTATTTACAGAAGCAAACGTCAACTTTGCTGCAGTATTCAACTATTGCATTGCGGCTAACACACATTTTATATAAATACATAATATATAAATATATATATATATATATTATATTTATATATATGTATCAGTTATAATGGCATAACATATAGGTATAAATATGTACTGTGTTACTATTACGGGGTACTTTATACAAATCTATTTTTATTTATTATTATTAATGTCCTTTTAACCAATTCTGCGTTTCTGTTGCTTTTGTAGGTAGTTCGATTGTTGAGGTTCTCTGTCTATGTCGGCTTTTAATGGAGGCATCATCTTTTTTTTTATATATATATCTGTTTTCCACACAATCTAAATACAAGCAATTTGAACAAAGTAGCAATCGTCATCGGATTTGAGTTCAAAGTTCAGTTTAATTTGTTGTATTTAAATGCGTTTGATGAACTTGGCTTTATTTTTCAAATTGTGTTTGCGATTTGTGATTTTGTGTATTTTTTGTCTGTCAATTATTGTGCTGCACTGCAAATGATTTTTGTTTTTTAAATTTATTCAAAAATTGTCATTATGTAAATATTTTGTATTTTGGTGTGTACTTTAATATCATGTGATTAACAACACTCTCGTTTTTTTTTTTTTTTTGTATAATTATGTGTGTATACGGTGAAATTTAATTTTGCGCTTGGTGTTTCGATTATGTTGTAAGTTATGTAAATATTAATTCATTTATGTAGTTTTTCTTATTCTTTTTTTTGCATTTTATTTCTGTATTTACAGCTAAAAAATTGTGCAATTTGCAGTTTCCTAATATGCCACATTTTTGTTTTTTTCTCTTTTTTGTTTTTCTATTTTTATTCATTTCTAAGCTAAGCTGTAAAATTGCCTTAAATTTCTCCGATTGTTATTTTATCCATAAGTATTTAGTTAGATGTGTGTGTGTGTGTGTGTGTTGGTATGTGTATGTGTGTTTGTGTGTGTGTGCTTCCTTTAATACTGTATCTCTATTCGCTTTTATATCTCAACATTTTCTGTTTGATCTGCACTTGAAAAATGTTGTTTTTTTCTTCTTGAAATGTACAAATAATTAAATTGAATTAATTTAAATCCAAATTATTAATTCATTTACATAATCATTTTTGCCGTCTAACTTTTTGTTGAGTATGTTTTAGGTAAATTTTAGTTTGTTTTTTTTAGGGTAATACATATAAATACAATCCATGCTTGCGTACAGCTGCAAACAGCTAATTATATATAGTACTATATATATATATGTATATATATATAAGTACAGATACAGATTAAAACTTAAATGAGCGCTTCGTGATTTCTAACAAATCAAGTACATAAAGTAAATCGATTTAGAGTTAAGATATATAGTTACGCATTACAGTTACAGTTTATATAAAGTAAATTACTAAATTACTATTTAAAATACCTATTAAAAAAATATATATTTATATACGTGCGTGTGTGTGTGTGTGGTGTGTGTATATTTGTGTGGTGTGTATGTATAAATGTAAATCGAAATAATATATATAAGCAAAAGCAAAAGCAGCTTTGTGCACAAAATACTGTTCAAATTGTTGCATTGTTTTTCTAGACACACGCTTAGACTCTCTTCTCTTTCTCTTCTCTTCTCTTTCCCTATCTTCTCTTCTGAATTTTGCAATTTAGTCGAGCTTCTCATTTTTTTAGTTGTTGTCTAATTAGTTAGTTAGTTGCTGCCACTGCTTGCAGAAGAACCAATATAAAACAAAATTAAACAATTATTTCTCTCTCTCTTGGCCGAATACAAGATCTCAAAACTAGGACGTTGAATACTCTTCTAAATATATATATATATATCTATATATATTATGTGTTGTGTGTAGCTGTGTGTGTGTGTGTGTGTATAAATATAATAATGCGTAATAATACAAACTACAGCTACGTTCTTCTTAATGCTTAGAATTCTTCTGCCTCTGCACACTCTCTTTCCACCTCTCTCTCTTTAACATATATATGATACTATATACAATAATCTATAGCTATAGCTGCTGCCTGTTGTCTACTACCAAAATTGTGCTGCTGCTGCTGCTGTTGCGCTTGTCACTGGCGGCATTGTCGTTGTTGTTGCTGTTGTTGTTGTTGCTGTTGTTGTACTTCCAATTGTTATTTCCTCAGTTGCTGCTGTTGCTGCTGTAGGTGGTTGGATATATCAGGAATGCTTGTCGGTGAGTTCCGTCCAACGCGACTCGAAGAACTTGCGCATGCCATGCCCCGCTTTGCCCACAGGCGAATCATCCTCGTTGAACATCTCACAGTTGTCAAAGATCTGACGCACATCCACGCAAAAGTCCTCGCGACTTTTGTAGCTGCAACAAAACGTTAAGGTAAAGATTCCATTTTGCAAAGCAAATCATCACATTTACTCACCTCAAATCATGCAGTTTCTTTTTGATTGTGGACAAATCCATTGGCGTCTTGATGATCTTGCGATATGTGGGAAACTGTTTGGTGTTCACCGGCAACAGAAATGGCCACGAATCCTCATGAAGCTAACACATAAGAAACCATTTTACATAAGTAACTATTCGCAATTTGTATATTTTTGTGTTGCAAGTTTACCTCCATTTCGCCGAGCAGCGTCTTGCAGACGTTGAGCTCCTTGATGAGCTTCTTGGTGGCATGCTTCTCCTTCTTCTCCTGCTTCAGCTTCTCCTTGGCCTCTTGTATGGCATGTATATTGATGGGTGGCGGCGACATCTGCGTAACACCCGCCGGCGGCGTTGGTGTGCATGTCCTTGGCGATGGTATTGCCATCAGCTGTGCCTGCTGCTGCTGCTGTTGCTGCGGTGGCGATTGGCAGGCAACATTGAGCAGCGCTGTTGGCGAGGCCTGCATCAGCACAGGCTGCATGGGCGCTGGTAGCACCACTGGCAACGTTCCTGTTGCTGTGGGTGGCAGTGGTGGTGCTGATGTTGGTGTTGAGACTGGCGTCGGTGTTGCAGCCAGCGTTGGCGTCGGTGTCCTTGTCGGTGTCACTGCACGTGGCGATGACATCGCTGCCACAAACTGCATCGTCTGCGTCGGCTGTGTGGGCAGCACACCAAAGTTGCCACCGCTGCCGCTGCCACTGCTGCAGGGCGGTGCATAATTTGTGGCAAACGCTGCACCATCCTCCAGGTGCACAGCACCAGCAACGCTGCTGTTGCCGCTGCCCAGATGCGAGCCGAAGCGACTGCCATCGATGGAGTTGTTGTGGTGCTGATCATCGTACGTGGCCGAGGCAATCGAATGCGCCGGACTGCAAAATTGTCAACATTTTTAATTACGCATTATATGAATATTATTGAATATATAACTAAAAATCAAATTAGAAATCTGAGAAGAATTCCAAACTCACCTAAGCGGCGCTGGCAGAGATGTCATCGACTCATCGTGCGACGAATTCAGCGACTGCTGCGAGCTGTGCAACAATATTTGTTGCTGCTGCTGGTGTTGGAGTTGCTGCTGCTGGTGTGGATCGATGGGGCACAATTGTTCGAGACTGCCACCAGCTGTGGCCATCATCAGTTGATGCTTATCGTTGCCTCGTCGCTTGGCAGCAGTGCTCGTTTCGCGATCCCGTCGCGATTTGCTGGTGCTGCCTCCACCGCCACCGCCTGCACCACCACCAGCTGCTCCACCACCTCCACTGCTGCCGCCACCGCCGCCGCTGCTGCTGCTGGCCGCGCTGCGCTTCTTTGGTGGCGGTGCACGGGTAATGCAACCGTGGCAATACCACTTGCCGCGCGGCACCTTCAACAGCGGCGGAATGTAGCAGTCGGCGTGATAGGCACGCGGACATAGATCACAGTAGATCATCTTGCCAACCGGCGAGGGACGATGCCCGCCACAAACGATGCACTTGCGCTCATTGGTCGCCTTGTTGACGCACTCATAGCAGTACCTGTAAGGAGTCACAAGAAGCAATCAATTAGTTGCCACATAAATATTTGCAGAGGAACCCAGAGCAAGGAGGTAGGAAGGGGTCTGGGACGGGGGCACAGTGCGTGGCAAGAAAACCAAAAAATAAAAACGAAAACACAATTTTAAAACGCGACGAGAAATGTGTGCTGGTCGGTGAGTGAGACATGGAGACAGGTGAGGTGATGATGAAAGGGAATATAGGAAACATGGGGCATGATTGATTTAAATGAAATTATTATGAATTTTACTCACCAATCGCCATCGGGTATGTTGTCCATTTTGGGCTTGAAGCAGTAGGTGTGATAGCCCTTGTCGCAGCCATCGCAGAGGAGCAGCTTGTCCTCGTTCTCGCCGGACGTGCAAAACTGGCAGTTCTGTAAGGAGTTTGAATATTTGCAAGAGTTTGTAGTAGTGCCGGAACGTCGTCCATGTCTTTTGCGTTTGCCGTTCGCATTCGTTTTGCCCTCACTGTCGCCGTCCGTGTCCGAGTTGCAGTCCGAGTTCGTTGTCGTGTTCATGTTGGAGTTGCAACCGTTTTGCGCCAATGCTTTCAAATTGATTTTAATGGTCATTGAAGCTTTTGCTAGTTGCGACTCTTTCGTATTTTCCTTTTGCTTCTGCTTCGATTTGGTTGGCGTTGATTTACTGTTCGACTGTTTCTTTTCTTTGTCCTTTTTGGACGACTGTTTTTGTTTTGTGTCTTGTGGTGTTTGCTGCTGTTTCTTCTTTGGGGTTGATTGTTTTTTGGCATTGCTCTTCCTCTTGCTAGACTTGCTGTTCTTTGCGGGCGTTGCATACTTTTGTACGTAGTTCGAGTTTGAGTTTGAGTTCGAGTTGAAGTTTGAGTTGCGTTGCGTTGCGTTACGTTCGAAGTCACAGTTTGGTGGGGAGGAGAGGTTGCGTTCGTTGTAGCGGGTAAAACGGGTAAACGGATAACGGTAGCGGGTAAGGCAACAAAAGCATTCGATTTGTGAAAACAAATGGCGTGTTTATGTTTTTTTTGTATGTGTAAGTGTGAATGGTTTTGGATTTTGTGTGTGTGGTGTATGTATGTGCGTGTGTATGTAGGTGTGTATGTAGGTGTGTGTATGTTGGTGTGTATGTAGGTGTGTATGTAGTGAGTGTATGTATGAGTGTATGTGTGAGTATGAAAGCGTTAATTTCGTTTTGATTTTTTTTGGAACAAGAGAAACACCATTGAACACCACAAACAACAAACAAGTCGAAACATTCAGCGAAAAGTGTTAAGAAAGAAAAAAAGAACAAACAATAAAAACATCGAATTAATTTCAAGGCAGTCAATAATTTTCTCGTTTAATAAGATGGATGCAAATAGGAAATAGAATTCCATCTACAGCAAACCATTTAATAAACGCATGCAACTAAAAAATATATAAAATCTCTAAATATATTTTAAATTATGTACAAAAAAGAAACACTACTTGGGGAAAATGCAAGAAGTTGTGAATGATCTTTGCAACTTATTCAAATTAATGTATATACATCAATAGCATATAACAAATGATTGATCTTACATCAGGTATGAAAAGTGAGAAGCAAACCAAAAACTTCAAGAAGTAAACTTTCTAAATGAGTTTTTCATCTGAATTGCAGGAAAATATCAGGACCCTTATAAATATCGAAGTTTAATAAAACTTATTAAAATGCGATTCATGTAAACGAGTTAATTTGAAATTTTCCCATTTATAAACTATAAAAACTAACAAACTTTTAAATCTATATTAGGCTTTGTATAATATGAAAATACGTTTTCTTTAAGAAAATTTGCATTTATTAAAAGAACTTAATACAATCTATTCATCATTTGTGGGGATATATCATATATCAAGTGGAGTAAAGCTATTATTGTCTCTTTTGTGGCTATCGGAAATCGATTTGTATTAATATTCGTAAAAGAGGCAGTTATCGATAAAATCAAACAAACTTGAACTGTTCTTCAAAGTTTGAAGTATCTAGTTGTTCTACTATATGAGAACTGCTTGTTAATACAGACGGACAGCATCTTTGTAGTTCAGCTTACGCAAGTTGTACTGTATTTTTGCATAAGCTAGTTTAGCATATCTCAATTAATTATCTATTCAAACTGTTTGCTTTCTTCCTTTAAGAAACACTAATAAGAAATTAGGCATTCGATTAAAAAGAATGGTTAGTGCACATGTATGTATATGTGTGTGTAACTGTGTGTGTAAGAGTATATGTGCATGTGTGTGTTAAGTTTGGGTTTGTGAAAGTATTTGGATGAGTATGAGTGGGTATATTAAATTGCGTGTTGAATAAAGGCCAAAAACAAAATGAATATGGTGAATAAAAGGTTTCCCAAACGCAATTCCAAATGCTAAACATTTTTTCTGCATTTTCTTTGTGTTTAATTATTGAGTAGATTGATTTATTACCGTAATAGTAAAAGTGTGGGCGGGGTAAAAGTGTAAGTGTAGGTAAGGGTGCCAAAGCTAAGAGATAAGCAAAAGCAGAAAACGAAACGAAAAACAAAAGAAAGAGTAAAAAGTAAAAGAAAACTTACCGCCTTCATTATGCTCTTGTCCCAGGCTACACACGACTCGAGCACGTAGAGAGCCATTGCCAGCTGAGCGGTGGTGTGGGAGCGAGAGACCGCATCTCTCCATTGGACGAGGCCCTTGGGTATATTCTCCACTTTCTCATCCTTGTCGCTGTCGCCGCAGTTGCTCGACGGCGATGCAGCACCCGAACAGGGCTCAACACTTCCACCGACGCCAACGCCACTCGCTGCCGCTGCTGCCGCCGCTGCTGCTGTTTCGCAGGCTGCGCTGTTTGGCGCTGCTGCTGCGGCGGCTGCAGCTGCTGCTGCTGCCAGCGCCATGGTGCGCTCATTGAAAACGGATGCGTTAAGGTTGCCACTGTTGTTGAGGTTGCCAGACTGCTGTTGTTGCTGCTGCTGCGTCTGATGTTGCTGTTGAGCCATCAGTTGCTGCTGCTGCTGTTGCTGCTGCTGCTGCTGCATTTGCAACAGATAAGCTGCGGCCGAGGCAGAGTTCTGCGTCTGCGTCGACGTCTGCTGATTCTGGGCAATGACAGCGAGATGAGCATCGCCCGTTTGGGAGCCGAGCGGCGGCTTAAGATAGCGTCGCTCAATGTTGGCCTCCAAATCGATGATGCGCTCCCGGATCATGGGTATAATGCTGACAAAGTCTGCCTCCGTCAGCTGCTCCAGCTCGGCGAGATTCACTTCGTTCTCGCTGCGCGTCGGCAGCTGCCAGTTCTTCAACTGCATGGAGGCACTAGCTATCTTGTCCTCCAACGATTCCAATTGCTCCAACAGTGCCAGCTCCACCCGCCTGGCCACATTCGGATTCCAATCGGCTGGCCTGTCGGGCAGCATATATTCGCCCAGTTCGGCTTGGCTGGTGTCGCTACTGTTCGCTGCCTTCAGCTGATAGTTAACGCCCAGCGGCTGTTCGAGTCCCAGGAAACGCATCAGATTCTCCTGCAGTTCGCGTTCCCGCAAGCCGGAGGGATTCAGCGTCTTCAGCAGTTGTCGCAACTTCTGCTCGTCGTTCAGTTGCCACCAGCCGTAGCGCTGACGTCGCGGCACATAGACACCATGCACCTTCTCCGGAAATCCGGCCTGTTTCACCTGCTCCAACAGTCGATGCTCATCGGGCGTCATCGAGAGCGGCAATGGTATATCAATGGGTATGTAGGTCTGCACCGAACTCAGCGACATGTTGGCTATATTGTGGTAGTAGGCCTGCGACAGTGCCTCATCCAGACGCAGCTCAATCTTGGGCTTTATCTCTGTAATCTCACCACCTGTTGCTACTACTGCTGTTGCAACAACGGTGTCGCCACTCCCCCCGCCCGTGTCCGGTGCGGCATCAGTGCGCAAACGAAAAAACGCTTCCGGTTCGGTTTTGGAAAGCTGCTTCGGCTGCTGCTGCTGCTCCTCATCAGTTGGCTGGCAACGATGAGGAGAACCCAGACCGTTTTTTGACACTGTTGTTTCTGTTGTGATCTTTGCTGCTGCTGCTGCTTTGGCGGCTGCTGTCAACTTGGCCAACTCGTACTCATCGAGCTTCGCCTGCATCTGCTTCTCATCGACGCCGGACAGCGAGAAGATGCACTCCTGACTGAACTTTGTGGGATCCACCTTGCACTCCTCCATGGGTATGCTGTAGTACTGCATGTTGTTGATCAGATCCCAGGGATGACCCTGCAGCTGCAGCTGGGCACTGCAGTGCTGGTAGCTGGCATAGCTGTGCTGCAGTTCCATTGCCACACAGCCACCTTCCTCCGCCGGCAGCTCGCTGATCAGCGGCACCTCGCGCTTCACTATCGAAAACCATTTCGGTGTGGTATCTTCGCTGGGATGCGTTGCCGACACAAGGATACAGTCATCCTCCTTCTTCAAATCCTCCTGGCTAACCACTAAACCCACTGTCGACTCCAGCTTATCACAGTTGCCGTTGCTTCCAATGCTGTTGTTGTTCTCATTATTATTATTATTATTATTGTTGTTATTATTGTTGTTGTTGTTGTTGTTGCTGAGCGTGGGAATCATCAGGCCGGGTATGGTGGGTATCTTGATCTCGGCCTCAAAGTCCGTTTTCGTGGAGATGACTGTGGGCGGTGGGCCCATCAGTTCCATTTCCGATTTGACCTTAATCTCGGGCCTTGCCACTATTGGTGGCTCTGTAGGTGGCAACACGATCTCATCATCATCATCGTCATCGCCCAGATCGACAATTTCGGGCTCCACTTTGTTAATCTCCGTCACATCATCATCGTCATCCTCATCCTCAACTGGATTGACCGCTTGATGATTCGTCGGCTCTTGCTTGGTGGCTTCCACTGACTCGGCATCATCCACATCCATGGGCTCCACGGCAACTGCCCCTCCATCTGCGCTTGGTGGGGGATTCGCAGCGTTTGGCTCTTCCGCTGAAGCTTCCTTGTCGTCCATCTTCTCGTCATTGTTCAACTTGTCATGCTTCTCATCGTCCATGGACTCGAGTGCCTCGTGGTAGTCACAAATGTCATTCTGTGCCGACTCCAGGGCCTCAATGAAAATGCCACCCGCCTTGGGCAGCTTCCAGTAGCGTCGCCAGAAGCGGTCCTGTCCAAAGCAGGCGGCCCTCAACTGATTTGTGCTCTTCTCCAGCGCCTCCTTGCAGTTGAGCGAGGCGCGCACAATCTTGTCCAGCTTCTTTTGCAGCTCGTCGGCACTCAGGCGGTTATCCTCGTCCTCCTCCACATTGGTGATCTCCGAGTCCAGATCGGAGAGGTCATCCTCAATGATGCTCACATCATGGCTCTGCGTGTGTCCATCCTCATTGATGGAGTTCCGTGCGCTGCTCTTCTTAGCCTGTGGCAGCAATGACGTCATACTTCCATCCGTTGCTGTTGCTGCTGGTGTTGTGGTTGTTGTTGTTGGAGCTGGTGCGGTGATTGCTCCAACTGCTACTCCTGTTGCAGTTGCAGCAGCTACTCCAACAATGCCTGCTCCATTTAGCACTGGACACTCGTCCATTTTGGTGGGACTCACTTCGGAGTTGGGAGCAGCTAAAGATTCAGTGTTGCCACTGTTGCTGTTGCTGCTGTTGGTGGTGGTCAACACCGGAGCATCTGCATCTACTTCCATGGGCTGCGTTGCCTGCTCCGTGTCAGTAGCTGTTCCTCCCGCTGTTGCTTGTGCTTCCGTCAATTGTTGCTCCGGATTGGCGCCGCTGTGCTCATCGAGAGTTTTCTCGTCGCTGCTGTTCAAGTCAACAGTGCAGATGCCATCCGTTGGTGGAGCTGTTCCATCAGTTGTCGCCTCATTAGAGGCGGCATTTGCCAGCTGTTTGTTGGCCTCCGCCTCGGCGGCTTCGGCCTCGGCCAGCTTGGCAAGGCGTTCCCGCTCCCGCTCCGCGTCGAGCTTCTGTTGGGCGAAAAGCGCCTGCATGGTCGCCTCCCGTTCCGCCTGTGCTTTCTCGTAGGCCTCGATGCGCGCCTTGCGCTGATGGAGCGCCTTGTATTTGCGCACCTTCATGTCCGTCATGTACTTCTCCTTGCGCATCTGGGCGCATGTCTCTAAGCTGCCGTCGATCTGTCGGAGCACTGCCTTGTTCATCAGCAGATCGTTGCAGAGATGGGCCAACATCTGTGCCTTCCTAGTCGGATTCAGCGCAACAAAGGGCAGATCCTTCAGGGCATGCGATAGCTTCCACGTATCGTTCTCGTGCAGCAGCTTGTAGTACTCGTGATTCTTGGCCGAATGTGTCGCCGTGTCGGCATCCACCTGATGATGATCGGGCACGCGACGCTCTCGCTCCCTGTCCACGGTGATGCCGTGCATCTGACGGATCTCGCCGGTGGCGGTGGCATACAGATAGATGCGTAGTATTTCCGATACATTCGAATTGGTGATGTCCGCGTTGCGCAGAGATTGGCCCAGAAGCGTGGTGTGGCGTCCCGGATTGGGCACACCCGGATCCTCGATGGCACAGACCAACAGATGCGTCATCACCGACAGCAGCTCCTCCTCGGCGTCCGCATTGCTGTCGCTGATGAGGGCGTCGTGGAGATTCTGCAGCGATGGCAGCGACTCCATGTCAAAGCCGAGCGTCTCACCAAAATTATGGAGGAACTCAAAGACCATGAGGAGATCGGCCATTGCCTGGCCGGGTAGACGATTGCCCGCAATGCGCTCCAGTTCCGGCACCGACAGCTCCTGCGGCAACTCCGAATCCTCGTTCGGTTTGCGTATCAATTGCAGAATCTCTGCATCTCGCTTACGCTCCGCCATGCGACGCTCTCGCAGTATCAGGCGATCCAATACCAACTGGTGCTTCTTCTTCTCACGCTCCTCGAACTTGCGACGCAACTCCAGCATCCGGATGAGGTTCATGTGCTGGCGACGACGTTCCCGTTCCTATTTTAACGTGGACAGCACAGAGTTGTGATTAGTGGGATATGGACAAGGATTACTTAAAGGATGACGTGAAAACTTACCATTTCAGCAGCCAGCAGCAGCTCCTTTTGCTTCTGCAGTTCCTGTTGAATGCGAGAAAGATAATCGTATCAGAAATAAATAATCAGAAACAGAAAGTGGACTTTTGGGCGTGCTTGGGGATTGTAGGGTTGGAAACTAACCGAAGCGCAAATAGAAAGTGCCAGAAAGTAAAAACTAATTCAAGAGTTTTAGATAGATACATATTGTTGTTGTTGTATTATCTACAAACTGTAAGGAGTCCTCAAAAAAGGAATTAATAAAAATAAAAATTAATTTTGCTAACAAGTCGAAATTCTAAAAAACTAAGAAAGTAGTTAAATAAAAGTTCAACAAATCTTCTAATATTGCAAATTTAAAAAAGATGTTTGACTTGTAGAAAAATATAACGAATTAAATAATAAGTTAAATTATCTTTACAATCAAGCAAAACACATTATATTCTCTATGTATACTCTCCTAAAACTGCAATCGGAACTCAAAGTGGAATTATAAACTAATCATAAACCAAATCTTTTAACTATTTACATAAAATAGCCAAGAAAAAAACGTAATAAAATACTACGTAGAAAAAAAGTAGAAGCACAGCGAGAAAGAGGGGTTGATCAGGCGGAGGGGCGGGTTAGAGAATATGAATCTTGTTGTACCTGTTCTTTAGCTAGAATTGCTTCCTGACGTCGCTTCTCTTTCTCCTAGTTAAAAAATATAACACAGAGAAAATGCCAATTTGAAAGTGAGACACAAAACTAAGATGCAACTGAGAAAAGAGCTTGAATTGAATGCCAACTGACCTGCTGCTTCTTGAGCAACTCCTCCTGCTTGAGACGATCCAGCTCCTCCTGACGCTTCTTGCGCTCCTGCAAAATGGGATGGATTTTAATTAAGCCACAGTTAATAAATTTCCATTTATCTCACCTCGATGGCCTGTTGATTTTTGAGTTCCTTCTCCTTGCGCTGCTGCTCAAGTTTTGCGTTCTTTTCCTGGCGCGCCTTCTCCTTGTTGCGGGCCAGCTCCTCCTTTTGCTGCTTCTTGGCATCGCGCATCGCCTGCTGCTGCTTGGCAATCTCGATGCGCTGCTCCACGTTTAACGTTTGGCGCGTGAACACTTTCAGATCCTCCAGCCGCTTGGCCACATCCTCGTCCGTCATCCGTATGTACTCGCCATCGTTGGCATAAGGCGGCGGCGCTGGCTGCAAAAATGATCCAACAATCGCACGTGCCGAGAAACTAAAATTCTCACGCGTCAAACTTGACGGCTGCTGCTCCAACAACTGTGCACAGAAATATAATTAAAAATAATTTAAAAAACTTTAGTTAATTGTTTTTCAAGTTGCGGAAAATTGTTAAGTGTTGTTTTGGGCGCGTTTGATTACTAATTGATTGAAAAGAAGAAAACTAATTGAATATTTAACAAAAATAACCCATAATAACTAATTAATAATTAATTAATTTATAACTTTAAATTTCTGTTTTGTTTTCTTTTAAAATATACAATTTTAAATGCATAAACAATGTTTATATAAAATTTTATATATAAAGCCAATATCAAAGAGTATATTGACTATAAGCAAACAAAATCAATGTGAATAAGAATTATTATGATTAATTTTAGCAATTAATTTGATCTTTGATCTTTTGTTAAATAAGAAGAAACTTGATCACTTTTTAGTTTTTTTGTTGCTTTGTCATCGTTAACAAATAAATATCAAATATTACCCAAAGCTTAAACAAAGAAATCTAAATCACATAAGATAAAAAACAATTAATGGTAAATAAAGTGAATTCTTAGGATAAGTTTCGTTTGTGTTGAGCGTGTTGAATGTCTCAGAGCGAGCAGATCTCAAAAATGCTTAAATGATCCCTACAAACTCACAGCAAACACTTGGCCAATTGTCTTCAGGGGCAGAGTGCTGCCCGGCGCATAATAGGTGACCTCGCCACGTATCTGGCCCTGTTTGGTTAAGCCCCTGATGACCGTGTCACGCTTCCAGCCGAGCTCCAGTGGCACCCGCAACTCGGCCACATTCAAGATGTTGGCATCCTCGCTCTCCGACTCCGAGAGGCCACTCTCGGCAGCCACACTCTCCGAGTCCGTTGACGTTTCCATATGGGCATTCGCCTCACTGAGCGCCAGTCGTATCTTCTCCTGTAAGTGATAAAGTTGTTTTTGAAACATTGGCAAAGTTGACAAAAAATCACTATATCCTCTTACGATATCGGCGCCTTGTTGCAGCAGCTGCTGTGTGGCAAGCATCGGCTTCAGGCCAACGGCGCGAGACTGCGCCAGTAGCGAGGCAACCGTATTCTTCTTGGGTTTGGAGACACCTCGACCCAAATTCCGCGGTCGGCCCTCCTTGTACGCTGCCGATGACGACCCGGAACCGGAACCGGAACCCGACCCCGAATTTGATGTGCCGCCCGAGCCGATGCCGGGCATGCCACCAATACTTAGACCGGGTGAGGGTGAAGCACCGCCAGCACCGCTACCACTGCCCGAAATGGAGCCACCAGGCATGCCGCCATTGCCACCCAAGGCGGCCGTAATGGAACTCAAGCTCTGCAGACTGTTGACGCCATTGCCGCCACTCTGCTGTGCCTGATAATCAACGGCCAGGCCACCCAGCGCCGAACCAGCTGCCGATGAGGCGGCTGCGGCGGAAGAGGCGACTCCAGATCCAGTTGCATTGAGATTGCTGCCATTGTTGTTGCTGCTGCTTTTATCAGAGGGTTTCATTGATAGATTTAGTGGCGCATCAAAATCATCGATGGTTATGGGATTAGAGGCAGAGCCAATGGCACCGCTGGCCGGCATTCCACTCGACTTCAAGCTTAGATTGACGCCGGATGCGAGTGATGGATCTGTGGTCAGGTCATGCAACTCTTTGGCGCCGCAACCCTTGCTGGACAGATTGTAGGCTCCATTCGAGGTGATTGTGGGAGGCAACTTGATCACCTCCACCCGATCACTGGACTGCTGCTGGGCATTCTGACCACCACTGCTGTGACTGCTGCTGTGACTCTGGCTGGCGCTGCTCGTCACCATCGATGCCGCTGATGTTGCGGCGGCTGCTGCCTGTGCTGCCTTCGACACTTGGGTCAACTGATCCATGGTGGTCATGCCCAGACCCATGCCCGACATGCCTGCCGCGCCCAGCATGCCGTGCAGATGTTGTTGCTGTTGTGCTGCGGCCGCCATTGCGGCGTATTCCATTTCGAGACGGGCACGCTTTGCCGGACTGAGCCCTGGATATGAAAGCAGAGAGGAAATTGCATTTGTTGTTTGCATTTCTAAATCCTTCTGCTGTTGTTGTTGTTGTGTAAGGTGTTGTTGTTGCTGTTGTTCTGCTTGGTGTTGTTGTTGTTTCTGTGTGGCTTGTTGTTGTTGTTCTGTTTCAGAAATGGTCTTCTTGCGACAACGTGAAGTACTACCAGGTATCTTGGGTCCCACGATGGAGGACGTATACTTGATAATCTCCGTATCCGGCGGCAGACGCACACCTAACAGCGACGGATGCTCATTGCTGTCAAGAAATACAATATTATTGTGATCATAACGATTTCATCATCCATTTGCCACTTACCTGCTCATCATAGCCGCATTGCTCATGTAATCCTTGCCACTATTCTTAGATCCATTGCCACTGCCACCAGCCATCGTTGTAATGGGCAATTGTTGTTGCTGTTGTTGCTGCTGTTGCTGGGAAGGATGTGCGGATGAGGTGACCGTTGCACTGGGTGAGACCCCCGTACTGGCCGCAAATGCATTCATTGCCGCCTGCATGCTCTGCTGTGGCGTCATTCCCAGTGCACCAAATTGTGACAGCGAGTTGAGCGCATTCAACGAGGGATTATTCTTGTCACGATCCCGATCCCGATCGCGATCCTTGCTCGAGCCGCTTCCCGAGATGCTGGCATGCGGGGACATTGACATTCCTGGATGCATGCCAGCCAACGAACTGGAACCGGAGCTGACATTAGTCGATGACTTGCTGCTGGACATGATGCCAGCACCACTGTTGTTGCCACCTCCACTGCTGCTATTACCAGCCCCCGCACCCAGACTCATAGCCAGATTGGACAGGCCGTGAGCGTGAACACCACTGCCAGCAGCACTCGACTTTTTGCTCGAGGAACTGTTGGAGCCACCGCCGCCGCCGCCCAGACCCGACATGCCACCCACTCCTGAGCCGGAGGCCGCTGCTGCAACAGCCTGCATGGCCAACAGCTCCTTGTGTAGCGTGACCGGATCGTAGGCGGATCCCGGATTGCTGGCAATACTGCTAATGCTCCCCCCGCCGCTGCTCGTCATCGTCGATGGTTTCCCATATGCGCTTGCCGTGCTCTGCAAAAGGAAGCAACGAATTGGAGGAGTATTAAAATTAAGAGCACTGACTGGATTTAGAAATTCTTGTTAAACCATGTCTGAGGGACACAAAGTTGGCGTATCGGCCAAGTCTCACCTTGTAGCCACCATGGCTGGAGTTGCTGGTTGAAATGGAGGCACTGCTCACCGATTGGGACATGCTGCTGGTGCCTGGCAGTCCAAAGCCATGCATGCTGGCCAACGCTGCGGCGGGGTTATTGGCTGCTGCTGCGGCTGCTGCTGCTGCCGCTGCATTCAGGCTGTTAGCCAGATTCTGTTGCTGTTGTTGCTGCTGCTGTTGCTGCTGTTGTTGCTGTTGTTGCTGCTGCTGTGCGGCCCTTTTCTCCTTACGCGATTTGTTCGATTTGCTGCTGGAGCTGTTGCTGTTGCCGCCGCCACCGCCACCTCCACTGCCGGCTCCAACGCCAACCATGCCCGCAGCACCACCTCCTCCGCTAGTGGAGCCAGTTCCGCCGGCGCCCATTGCCATAGCGGCGGGGCCAAAGGCGGCAGCCAGATCGGGATGTGGAAACGGTGAAAGGCCCGATGCCTGCAGTCGACTAAAATAGTCCTGAGCAGCCAGTTGGGCCATGGACCACCAGCCTGCAAGAGCACAACGAAAGATTAGTTTATCTATATATAAAACTTTCTGAAACATTAAGTTTAAGAAGTAATATTAATCTGCTACAAACTGTGGCTCATTTAGTTATTATTATAGACATTTCAGGAAAGTCTTTCTTAACAAAAACAAAATCAAAATAAGCTGCACTAATATTTGCCAAAAATTTTATATATAAATGTAATAATCAGATTAACTTCCAAAATTTAAAGTACAGGTTTAAAAGAAAACAAACTAATTAAATTTAATTGAAGAAGCAATTATCTAAACATCAACAAAGTACAAATCAGTTAAAAATTTAAATAATTATCATTTTTGTTTAATATTTAGATATTTAAATACGCTAAAGCATTTTCTTGTCAATATTTATTTAAAATTAAGTGTAAAATTTAATAAAACTAAGTAAACAAAATTTCTAAATTTGCTGTTATTATAAAAACAATATATATATTTAATACTAAAAAGGGCTACACTGAACTTTACAGTTTCAATAAAAAAAAGCGCATATATATATAAAAATATATATAAATTGTGCTTATCTATTTATCGCAATGGGAGCCAAAAGAGCTGGTTTTAAAGCCAAGCCGACAAAGCGTTAAGAGAACTGCAAGCGATTTTGTTGCTCTAGGAGAGATTTCTTCAAATGAATCGCGCTTGATTTTAGACGAGACATTTGCTGTTGCACTCCACACAAATAATACACACTTTACTTTTTTTCACATTGAAAACTCTTTGTTTCCTCTCTTTAAAATAAAAAAAGATTCGAATCCGCCTCTTTTCCTGTTGCACGCATTATTTTCTAAAAGAAGCGGTAACATTTTGGCTCAAAACGCCAGCTCAGCTGCTGCGCAGCATGCGTCGCAGTCGTCTCTTTTTTTTGCAAGTTTTTGTTTAATTTAACGTATGCTAATCAGTGTTGACATTTCGGCTGTTTATAGGCTAGTTATTGTCTATAAGCTCAACATACTAAATAGGGCTTTTTTTAGGCGCTCAGCAACTATCCTTTTAACGTTGTATCAAGCGAAAGAGTGGGGAAAAAGAGGGAGAGTGGATTTGTCGATGCCGACATTTTACTCACTTGCTGGATGCAAACCCGCTAAACTGGCAGCCTGCGAGGCCGCAACGGCCATTGTGTTCTGATGATGATGGGCGCCGGCCGCTGCTGCTGCTGCCGCTGCCATCGATGAGTAACGGTCATTGGCAGCGGCAGCTGCTGCACCCGCAGCATTTGGCAGCAGACCCAGGCCGGCAGCAGCGGCAGCATTGAACTGTGAATTAAACAGCGGATTCGATGCAGCTGCTGCTGCAGCCCCAGTCGGATCACGGCCCCAATACGCTAAGAAGAGAGAGAAAATATAAAATATTAGGTATTAATATTTGCATTATTTTACCTATTTTTTATACTTACCAAAAATTGAGGCTGCATCTAGCAGTCCGGTTGGATCGTGTTGTCCGCCGCCAGCACCGCCACCGCCACTGCTGGAGCCACCGCCGCCCTTTCCAACACCATGATTGTTTGAGTTTTTGCCATCGTTGCCGCTGCCATCGCCGGCATTTTTGTTCATGTTAAAGTAAAAAGTTTGCAGTTGTTTCTTCTACTTATTTTTGTATTTCTCTTATTGCTGTGTTTGCGCTTATTGTCTATAATTAGATAAACAAAATTTTTTTGAAATAAGTAGATAATTTGTATTAACATATTGTAAAAATTGCAGTTATAAAAGCGAGTGCTCTCATTTTTAGCTTCCTTTGCTTTCATCAATGCTGGCAATGCTGTGCGAATGTTGTGCTCTAAGAGGAATGCAGAGAAACATGAAAATCACAACAAAACTAAAAAAAAAAAACTACTACTACTACACCCGCCATACTAATAATAAAAAAAAAACAGAAGTGGTCGTTTGTTGTTGTAATAATTATTGTGTGCGTGAGAGCAACGCGAAAACAAGAGAGCGATTACGAGAGCACAGAGCCGACGACACTCTCTTGCTCACCACTACACCTGCATTTATAAGGGGCAAAAAGGAACAGTAACAGAAACACAGCGAATTGACAGCGTCTCATCAAGAGAAAAGATGCGGCGAAAATAAATGTTTTTTTTGTGGAAATTGCGTTAAATGATGGCAAACAAATTTAAAGTCTTCAAATTATTGTACTTTTTTACTCATTAACCACAAATAACTACAAATTAACCGTAGAAGCGAAACACACACAGGCCCTTCTATTGCCGCTGCGGCGAACGATGCATACACAAAGCGAAAAAGAAAATGCCATTTAATTTGCAGCAGCATTAAAACTGTGAGTGAATGTTGTTATTGTTTTATTTTTGTCTATAGTGCATTTTTTCGGATTTGTTTCTCTTGATCGATTTCATTCATAAAATGTTTGCATTCGAAGAGTCATTATTGCATTTGCATTTTACACATTATGCATACTATTAAAACGCCGACAGACCCCGCTGCCGACGACGACGTCACCGTCCGTGCTGCCGACGCTGCTGACTAAGTGCCGGCTGAGACTCAGACATACTGTCGGCCTTTTATTTTTATTATTTGAACAAGCAACTGCTTACTTGAAAAACGGCACTTTGCATGCAGATGGCTCGTTTGCTGATACATTTCACATATTTTTCACTAAATTTTATACATCAAAATTCGACGAACGAAATTATTTACGGCCAAGCGGTAGGGAAAAGCAAACCAAATATCTGTGGGTTAACGCGACGACTGACAGAGACTGAGATGGACACTGAGACCGATACTGATATATAGAGAGAGAGAGAGCGAGAAGTGCGCAAACACAGTAAATGCGCTCGGCTTGCTACAAGTGGAATTGAAACATGAGAGCCGCTTTGGCCAGCTCGCAACACACAACACGACTGTGTTTAGAAGGCAATGAATGGACCGACGCTGACGTTAACGTCGCAGTCGACGGGCTTCCACAGTGGTTGATAATTAAACAGTTTTTGTGTGTTTCTTTTAGTTTTGGATTGTGTTGCGAAAAAGAAAATTCATAATATTATGAATTAATCAATGTAATGAGCAAACGTTTAGCAGCAGCATATACAGTGCCAGCCAGCATAATAATAATAAAGGTGGCGCCCATTTTTGCTCTTCTCTCTTGCCTTTTAATAACAGTTATTGCGCTTTCTTGCTGCGGTTGCTATCTGTTTGTCTGTCACGCATCAGATCAGTCGACAGATGTGCGTTGACTTGAATGTCTGTGTGAGTGTGTTTCATGGAGAGAGGGGGGTTGCTTTTATTTGAATCGGTTGCGGTTAATGCTGCTCGCATAGTGTGCACAAAAATTATAACAGCAGCTTTACAAGAAGAACAAGTAAATCGCTGCTGCGTTGCTCTTGTTGTTGGTGTCTTTTTCTTATGCTGCTTCGCTTAAGGTTTTTATGGCGACGTCAACCACACAGTTGGACCTCTGTTCGGGTCAAAGCGTCGTTAACGTCGAACGTCAACGCCAGCAGCAAAAGGCTGTTTGCGTGATGTGAGCATGTGTGAGTGCGCGCCTGTGTATGTGTGCGTTGGAGGGTGTGAGCTGAGCTGAGCGCGCGCCAACAACAACAATAGAAATAACAGCTAGCTGGCGTTGGCAATATGATTCGAGCATTTATCGTTGACGAAAACGTAGCGACGTCAACTGCGACGTCAACGCGCTGCCAATGAAAAGGTGCGCAGAGCGTGCGTATGTGAACAGAGAAGAGGGAAGAGTGGGAGAGGCGGGAACAAAACGACTGCTGCTGTTGATATTTTTTCTTTACTTATTTTTTTTTGCTCTAACTTGACGTGTAGATATATATATGTATACATATATTTTTTTTTTTTTGCACATAGCGAATGACTGACGCCGACTGCTGCTGCTGACTCGATGCTGCCCAACTCACACATACTCTTACCATACATCTTCTTCTACACAACAGAGAGACTGTCTTTGACCAACTTGCCCTATACCCCCCCCCCCCACCACCCTCCAACGATCCACGAACACAAACCACCATCCACCAAAAACCGAACCCATCTTTATTTTCAATATTTGTAACTGACAGAGTATAACAAATGTGAAATTCGTTGTATTGTGTGCTCGCCGCCGCCCATCGTCGCCGCTGGCGTCACTACCCGTCAATACACGCACAACCCCCCACACAACCCCTTCCTAAACTTGCTGAAATTTCTTGTTGGTTTTTTTTGCTTTTTTGTGCTCTTGATTATCTCTAAGCTCAATTGGCAGTTGGATTGTCAGCATGTTTTTTTTTGTCCGTATGTGTGTATGTATTTTTTGTTGTGTATCTTTGGCAAATGCCGCCGCTTTTGTGTTATACATACAACAACAAATAAAAGCAACGACAACAGTGACAATAATCATTATTTGTTGGTGGGTTTTATAAGAACGTCAAAAGCTATTCACAAAGCTTTTAGCTATTGCAATATTTGTCAAAGTGTACCAATTAAAACTTATATTTTATTCGTTAATGCTGTTGGTGTTGTTGACAGCATGCAAATAAATCTCGATTTAATTAATTAAGCAGTTTTTTTGCATGTGTCATAGTAAAGAGAACGGTAAATGATATCGAGTGCAATGTATGCAATGAGCTTTGAGTGCATATATAACAGTAGCTGTGTGTGTGTATGTGTGTGAGTTGCTTTGATTTATATTCACAGTTCTCTCTCTCTCTCACTATCTCTATATTCCCTTTGACGCGATTCAATTCCAGCCGTGGCGCTTTCTTGTTACATGTACACGCATACATACATAAATATTTATTTATGTTCACTTGTTTGCGGCATTCGTTGATCATCTTTGGACTCGACGTACACGACGCACACACACACACACACAACACACATAAACACATACACACACACAAACACGCATACACATGCATTTGTAATTTTGCTGGCATTCTTGGGGATTTAGATTTAGGTACACGTTGCTGTTCTTGCCTGGCTCTCTCCCTCTGCCGTGACTCTTCCTCCACCTATGCCTGTTATGCGTCGCGTCGCTGCCGTCGTCATTTGATTGTTGGCGGCTTTTTAACGCTCCGACAATTTCCAGTTCACTTTGACTTTGCCTTTTTTTCTGTTGTATTTGTTGTTCTTCTCATTACTCAAGTTGACTCTTGTTGAGTGCGGGAAGAGATGGAGGCGGAGTGGTGAAGTTATAGGAAAGGAGGGTAGAGGAGTGGAGTGAGTGCGAGCTGCTCATACAAACGTATGTAACTCTTCTTCTTCTTCTTGGTTCGCTTGACTCTGCTTGCTTGTTTGGTCTTCTGCATCTTCTTCTTCGTGTTCGTTGGTGCGAGGTTATTGACTTAAGCAAACAACAGACAGGGACAGCGATAGCGCGAGCGAGTTGCGTCGTCGACGTCGACGTCGCGATCATCATTTCTTTGCTCGTCTTTGGTGGACTTCTTCTGTTTTATGCCCCACTTCTGCCTCAACGACGACCGTCTTTTGTGCATCATTCTGCAACTGCAACTGCGAAGGCGACTGTGCAGCAACAAGTACAGAATAGCAACAACAAATGCAGAAACATCAAACAACTTTGCCCTCTTTCAATTTTATGTTTGTATGTGTCCACTTGGGTGTATGTGTTTATGTGAGCCCCATCCGCCTTTTTCTCCCTCAATCACACTAACGAACTCACTTCCATTCTCCTATTTATGGACAGCATTTTTGACCATTGTGCACATTAGCAGCAAGCGCAAAAGTCAATCAAATAATAAAACAAAAGTTTGTTTATTAGTTTAATACGTCATTTTCAGGTGTGTGAATATTATTCAGACATGTTTATTTTCAAAAGCAAACGAATTCAATTTATATTTGGCAAATATGTCGACAAAGAAAATATAAATGGCAAGCAAAACAAAAGCAATTTCTATATTTATAGAGAAAGAGAGATAGAAATACTGTTACATTGCAGGTGTGACAATAAATATATGTTATTTTAAATGAAGATTAATAGGTGCTCAATAAATTGTAGAGCATTTGGAGAGAACATATTATAATAACGTTTAACTAATTGATTGATTACTATTATACTTGTGTACAAGTATGCAGGAGCTTGCCTCGATTTTATGTGTTTACTACGAACATTTTTGCGGTAAACGTTCACTTAAATTTTGGTTCACACATTAACAGACAACAACAAAAACTTCATTGTTATCCCTTAACTTAAAAAAGCTTTTCTGTCTGAGCAATTAATAAGTAATTTCCATTGTCTTAAACTTAAGCATTACCAAGAACTATTAATATTTACTGGTTTACATATTATATGAAAAAATATTATCAAATACAGTAACAAGTTTAATAGAAAATTTAGGTTCAAATTTTCCTTTTTTGATTTGAAGTGAATCGCTGTTGAAGCGTTAAAGTAGAAGAGAGTTAAAGAAACTTTAAAAAAACAATAATGTATGTGCGAAATATTTTATATGTATGTCTTAAGTAACAGGGATTTGTAAATATTTGTTTTTTATATTGCTCTTTTCTATTTTTCTGTTTTGTTGTATAAGTCAGCCAGCTAATTCAGTTGTGGTTCTCGATGCTGCACAAAAAGTGCGATAAACGAGGAACAGCAAGAGAACGACAGGAAGGAAGAACATGAGAAGTGGAATTAAATGAAATGGATTTTAGTGCAGCTCAAAAGCTCGGAGACGTTGTTGCTATTGTTGTTGTTGTTTCTGTTGTTGTTGCTGACTCTTCGTCGTCCACTTGTATTATTTTTTTTTTTTTTTGTGTGCTGAACACATTACTATCAAGGATATCGGTAACCAGCACCAGCTACGAGGTGGTGGTTCGTGTTGGTTGCGGGGGCAGAATGGCTGTTTTTGGTCTGTTGGCTGCGCGCGTTCAAGGAAATTGTATAAAAAAAAAAGGAAAAGGAAAAAAGAACACACACATACACATAAAATGTAAACTCTGAACCGAAACGAGGCAGTGCCGATGCCGAGAGGCAGAGGGCCGGGGCAGAACAATGGGTTTGGGTCAGAGACAGAGTCGAGGGTCCCAGCCAAAGCCCTGGGCTGTCGCACGGTTTGGCGTGCGGCTTTGCCAAGGCGCGCAAGGAGCAAGGCGAGCAAGGAGCCAGGACCCACACAGAGGAAGCGAAGCTCGCGCGCAAGGACACACATTGCGTGGGCGGCAGAACACACAACACAAGAGTTTGATGGGGAAGAGGGAGGAGGAGGATGAGGCAGTGTAGGAAGAGTTGCCTGTAAAACGAACCCAAACCGAACGAAAGGCAGCGCAGCGCAAAACTAAAATTGAAACTGGCAACGCCGAAAGGGGAAAAGGCGAGCGAACATTGAGCACACAGAACACAAATGCAAACTGTGTATGTGTGAGTGTGTAAATGTGACAGTGACAGCAGCAAACGACGCTGGCAGAGCGCGCTAGTAGTAATAACAATAACAACAACAACAAACAAATGAATTTATGCGGACAACAGCAGGAGAAGCAGCAGCAGCAGCAGCTTGCAGTTGTAGTTGGGTATTTATGTAACGGTAAAATAGTTGTAGCTATTGTATTTGTTGTTGTTGCTGCTGCTGGCAGAAGGCGGAATGCAATGGGAGAGGGAGAAAGAGTTGCAGATGAAGGTGGAATGCATGGAAAATGGCAGGCTCAAAGCGAAACGTGCTGAACGGGGACGACCCATAAATTAGAGTGACAGAAAGAGAGATAGTTAGAGAAAGAGAGAGTGTGAGCAAGCGAGTGAGAGAGCACAAGGAGTACAAGGAACAGCAGAAACCGAAACGAGAGAAAGCCAAATGCAGCAACAGCAGTAGCAGCAGTAGCAACAGCAGCAGCAGTAGCAGCAGTGTGAGCAGCGTAGGCAGGAGCGCAATGCGGGTGTAAAACATTGACGTATTTGCCATTTGGAACAGGAGCAAAAGGCTCTATGGTGTCTCACTGTGTGTGTGTGTCGCCTACTGCAGTTGCCCACTCACTCAAACTAGAAACTCACAAACGAGCTTCGGGGATATAAAAACAACAACAACAAGCAAGAGTAGAGACACAACGCGTAGTGCAAGTAGCACAGCAGCAGCATCTGTTCCAGCCCTGACAGCAGTTGGAGCAAGCACACAAACACAATACACACAATCAGAGAAGAGAATGAACGAAGGGGGGGGGGGGGGGGATTTGCGACATAAAGGTGAGGGTGCACAGTTCGCGGGGTTATGGGTTTATAAGGAGAGGGATGAGTTGCTGTATTTTACAGCATGTGTGCATATATGTGTGTAGGTGTGTATGTGTGGGTGTGTGTGTTGTTCGACTCTTTGTGGCTGCACTGAATGCACCCAAATGTTACTGCCACACATACACCACCCTGCTCCCCTCCCCCACTCACTGTCATTGTTGTTAACATTTCAGCCAATGCAATATGCGAGTGGTAAACAAGGGTGGCTGGCAAGGGACACACTATTGGACATGTTGCATTATAAATGTACATAAATACACACACAGCTACACATTTATATGTATGCACATGTGTGGTAATCCACACACTCATACACACACCCACACACATCAGACCGCATCGCATCTCTAATCGCCCATAAACAAAACTTGGTAGGCGCTGTAAGCCCAAGGATGATTCCAGAGCTGCATGATTAGAGCATCATATTTGTCATTCAAATTCGAAGAGTTCCTGCAATGTGTCAAGAAGTAGCAGGCCCTTTAAATATACACCACAAATTGCTTGTCAACTATTATAAAAACCAAAAAAAGATATTCTTTCTTTTTTTTTTTAATTTTTTGTTGTTTGTTATATGTGTTTATTGTTTATATGTTATATGTTTTTATTCTGTTAAACTTTTTGGTATTTATTTAATTTAATTCTATTATTTTTAATAACTTAATTATTATGTATGTTTTTTAATGGTTTAATGAGCTGTTAAATGTCTCTTTTCAATGAGCAGAACTAATCAACCCTCTCTGTGAGAGTATAGTGTTATATATATACATAATGATTATCTTTACACCGATGTAGGAGTGAGATAAATTCCATATCTCCCCACCCACTCATCCCCACAAGTAACCCAACCCTTTCCATGTTTTGTCAAAAGCACGCAAAAAATGGTTTCAAATGCTGCGATTTGATTCCATTAGGCAACAAATACAATTAAAGTGCTTGTTGCTCATGTAATCTAATATAGACAAATTTAAGTGTATTTACATTTGTCTGACTGCATGCGTGCATGTGTGTGTGTGCGCGCGTGTACGCGCGTGTGTGTGCATGTGTATGATAGAGTAAGGGAGTTCAAAATAGACAGACAATTGGATCAGTACGAACATTTAATTAATGCTTAAATCGGATTATCCAACAAAGGGATAAAGGATCTTTATCATGCTTGCCGACAAAAGCTTTGCTTTAATTGCTACCAGCTGAGTGCTGTTTGACTCTTTGTATGTATGTCTGTCTGTTTGTCTATCTGTTTGTCTGCCTGTTTGTCTGTCTCTCTCTAACTCCAAAGAGAAAGAAATGTAGCAAAAGCTGAAAACTAACTTAGTGCTTGGAAATATTAACAATTTACAATGAATTAATAATTAAAACTGTTGTAAACATTAAATATGCCGTTTTTACAAGCTTTTAATACTTACAACAAAATGTGCCAATTTAAATGACAAATTATTAAAATACCCTTTTTGTTCTAGTTTATCATTTTCATTACCAGGAATTTGTAATTAATTAAAAGTGAAGAACAAATTCTATAATACCCTTTTTGTTCTAGCTTATCTTTTTCATTCCCAGAAGTTTTCCTTTTTAATGAATCAGCTAAAACAAATCGAAATATATTTTTGTATACATTTGTATGTAAATAATTCCCACATCCCATTTTTTTTTTGCAGTTTTTTACTTACCACAACATGGATTGATTGTCTCTTTAATCTGCTCTCCAATTGGAATGCTGATTCTTCATAGTGTTTCTTCTTCCATTTGTTGCTGTTGTTTTTGTTGTTGTTGTTTATACGTAATTTTCATAATTTAACGATTAAGTCTGTCGCTCTTCTTGTTATCTTTGTTGTTACTGTTGTTGTTTTTATGCTTTTGTTTGTTTTGCTGTGGTTCATTTGTGTGTTTTTCCTTTTTTGTTATTGCTCATTCATTAACTTTTGAGGGGTAATACTTTTGAAATTTGAATAATTATTTCATTTCCAATTTATTGCGGCTCTTTCTTGGCCTGAATAACATAAACACACTCACTCATACACTGAAAGGCACACACAGACACAGTGGGCAGATCAACACAGTATTTTTTTTTTGTTCTGGAATTATATTTATTGTTATAAATGATTGTTATTAAAATTTTTTGTGCGCGTTTTCTGTTGTTGCTTTTTATTTGAGAGGCTAAAATGAAGTAGAAAAAGAAGAAGAGAATGGTAAAACCCCTTGTATAAATATCAAATAGATTAATCATAACATGAATCTTAATTATACACTTTATTCACGTAAAAAGTAGGTACCTCGACAGAAGATTTCTCGGTCAGCTTAAACTATGATAATATAAATAAAGTTTGCAAAATTCTAAAGTAGCTTTAAAGAAATTTAGCTTAACTTTACAAATTTGTAAGCCTAATTTACTATTCAATTGTCAAGGCAGAGTATTCCGCAGTCGTCCATATTCGACTGCAATATTTCTCGTTGGTTTGCTCTCGACTCGCTAAAATTAAATCGACAACAACAACAATCATATCTATTGCGATTTTGTAGAATAAACATTTGTCATTTTATGTGTAAATATACAAATAAATCTATATGTTTCGCTTATTGTCTGGCAATTATTGCAAAGGCACGTTGGAATACACACACCCTTCGCCCTTCCCGCACCTAAACACTGATTCAACAAATGCAAACTCATCCAGTGGAAACTGATATTGCTGCTGCTGCTGCGGCTGGAAAAATGACAAATGCGCACTGCAATGGAAAGAAGGCATCGATCAAATGGCAAAATGCCATTCCACTTTTGGAATGAGAGCGGGAGATAAAGAGAGGCGAGAGAAATAAAAATAGGAGCACAGCAAACGTGCAAAAACAATAGATTCAAATTCAATGCAGATGCAATGAGAGTGTCTGTGTACATGTGTGTGTGTGTGCACTGCGAGGGTGATTGTCGAGAATCGGCTTGGAAATACAAATAAAAGGCGGCGGGGCAAACAAATAACTAAAATTAAAGAAAATAAAACATTCATCATGAATGCATCAAAAATGTTCGAGTTTAATTTGAAGGGATGATGACGACGACGATTATTATAATGATAATGCGGCGCGCTGTGTGCAATGAGAAAGAGAGAAAGAGGAAGAGTGTGAAGGTAAGGTCCAAGAAAAAAGACTACGAGCTGATAGCAACTGGAACTTCAACAACTACAGCACAGCAAACATGACGAATTCACACAAACAAACACACACACACAGAGCCAAGCACATGAAACGACGGCAATGGCCACAATAAAAACCATCGAAATAAATTCAACAATATGAAAAAGAAACACGATGCACAGGGAAACGCAAGGAGAGAAAGAGAGACACAAGCCATGGGTGAATGGTCTGGGGTAGAGGGGGGCGACAGGCCAAAGCAATCACGAGAAACGGGACGAAACCGCCACCAACGGCAACAGCAGCAGCAGCCGCAAAACTTGAACGACAAGCCGACAGACAACAGCGACAAACGCAGACGGTAACTTTTTACATACAAACAACGACGGCAGACAGACAAATGGACAGATGGGCGGACAAAACAAATGGACGGCGGCAGCAGCAAGCAGAAAATCCCAACTAAATATCGAAATCCCAAATCCGCAACAAAGTTATTTTAGAAACACAATACGAATGAGTGAATTGAACTGAACAGAGTAGAGTTGCGTTTTATAGGTATGAGTGGAATGGAATGAGTAACTCTGCTCTGCAAAACTTAACTGGCCGACTGGGCAAATTCGGTCAGTTAGATTTTCTTTTGTTCATTGATGCAAGAGAGATAGTGAGAAAGAAAGAGTGGGTGGGCTGCAGCGATATTCACGCACTTTTCTAATATTTCTTTTGCAAATTTGCTTTGTACAGTGGAGCAAACAAGCAGAGGAAGCGATCGTCGGTCGGCGTACGACATATATAAGCCAACAACAACAATGGCAGCAGTTTCTGCGGGTCGTGTCATGAACACATTTAGTAGCCACATACAAAATATATACATACACACATAGCCACACACACATGCACAAAGGCATACACAAACTGAACTGGGCAAGCAGCAGCAGCTACAATAACAAAAGCAAACAAGCAAGCAACAAACAAGGAGAAGAAGAAGCATAAGAACAACAACAATAACAACCACGACAGCGAGACATAAAATAAATGAGCGACGCTGCCGCGCAAACATGTCTCCAATGCTGTAGTTGCTGTTATTGTTGTTGCTGCTGTTATTCTTCTTGTTGTTGTTGCTGGTTGGTCTGCCATTGCCATGCCATTCGTTCGGCCATTCGTTGTTGTTCATTGCGCCGCTGCTTCAATTTCGTTTTTTTTTCTCAACGTTGTTTCCTTCGTCGTAATTATTGATACATGAAAAATACAAAAAAAAATTAAGAAACGCCGACGCTGCTGCGACGTCGCTAAAGTTGACGCAATAAATCTTATTGGAGTTGCAATCGCCATTTATGTACATATGTCTGTTTGTATGTGTTTGTGTAGCTAATTATTGCATTGGTCAGTAACTCGTTTAAGCACTTAATAAGTAGATGGCCGAAGAAGCATAACGTAAAACTTGATTAGCCCCGCTCATTTTCACACAGTTAAATTCGTTGCCGTTTAGGTTTTTTGTTTTTTTTTGCTCTTCATCTGTCACATTTGATACACATTTGTTGTTGTATATTATTCACCACTATTGGAATTTTACAGTTATTAATGGCAACTGTTAAGCAGCAAAGCAAAGTGACGTCGACGCTGACGGTGACTGCGACTGCGAATAGCGGCGACACTTTGCTTTGCTCGCGTTTTTATTGATTTGACAATTTGGTTTTGGCTTTGTGTGTATATAACGAACGTGCAGCGGCGGCTTTAGATAACTGCAAATCGTACATATGGATATGCATGTGTTTGTGTATGTGCACGTATTTGTATGTGCATGTGTATGTGAATGTAACAATAGCAAATAGCGAACAGCATCTAGCAGTTTTAAATCCTTTTTGCTAGTGACACAAGGCACAGTAATACGAGAGTGAGTGAGAGGGCATAGGGTTCACCACACACACACGCACAACTGAACTGCCAAAAGAAAATACGGTGGCCAGGGTGCACACACACACATGCACTGAGAGAGACGCAGACACACACACACACACACATGCAAGGCAGGCAGACAGAATTTGCTGTTTCTGTGCTCTGCTCCTCCTCTGCTTGGGCTCTGCTCGCTTGGTTGAATTCTTGCGCTGGCTTCGCTTTGGCTTTGGGCCCAAAACGATTTGGTTTTTGGGCATTTCTGTATCTGTATTTGTCGCACTTCCTGCATACATATTGTTGTTGTATTTATATTTTCTTCAATTTCTTTGCAAATAATAAATATTGATAAATACACATGAGATGGAATAATATTTCTACATTCGTTGTAGTTGCTGCTACTGCTTGCTCCTCTGCCTGTTAACTTTAGCTTTAACTTTTTTCTTCACACACACACACTTAAACATTCGCACATACATTTAATTTATTTGTGCGCGCCGCACAGCAAATTTTTTTGGTCGTAATTTTTCTTAGCCGCCCGCTTTTGTTTTTTGTTGTTTTTTTGTTGGATATTTGGTTTAGTTGTAGCTGCTGCGCTGTTGTGGCTTGCTTGCTTTTGCTTGCGCGACCGACGAGTTACCGAACTAAACTAACGAAACGACAAACGACACCAGCCAACAATCCAAGCCGAAGCGAAGCCAAGTGCGAAGCAGCAGCAGCAGTCGTAGCGACAGCGACGCCGGCAGCAGCAAGCGCGCTGATGGAGACAGCAACAACAATAACAACAACAACACATGCCATTGGCTTTTGTGGTGGGGTGGGGTGTGTGTGTGTATGTGAAGTATGGTATAAAGATTGAGAAGGAGTACAAGGAGGGAGGTGAATAAAATGACGATGACGACGACGGCGACGACGACGACTGCGACTGCGACGACAATTATATGAGAAAATTTATTCAACATTTAACGAACATGCTTGTTGTTGTTGTTTTTGCTGACTGCTGCTGCTGCCTTTTGAAATTGTGGGCGCAGCAGCGCAGCTAAGCGACAGGCAGACAGACAAAGGTGTCAGACAAACGCTGGCGGTTGTCAGGGGCCAAAGTGGAAAGAAAGCCCCGGCAAAAGCAGAAGCAAAAGCAAGCAGACCAACATTCATTCCAGCAGCAGAGTCATTTGTATTGTTTTCATTTCATTTCTGTTTTGTTAATACATTTTTTGGTTATGCTGCTGCTGCTGCTGCTGCTGCTGCGGTCGTCCATTGAAGTGCTGGTAATTAAAATTGCTACAATAACTAAATCAAAATGAGCGGAAAAGGGCGCACGAGAAGAGAGCAGCTGCGAGAGTAAATGAGTGTGAGAGTGAGTTCGTGTTTATATGTTTATGTGTGTGCATGTGAAAAAGGAACAAGTGATAACTTAAGCAAAACTGCAGCAAAAAAAGAAGAAAAAAAGCATACAACACGGCCAAAGGGAAGTGTGAGTGGTAGTGAGAAGCAAATTTTGTAAAATGTTGCGGCTTGTACTTGCACATGTGTGTTTATATGTGTGTGTGTGACTGTGTGTGATTGTGTGCGAGTGTGTGAGTGTGTCAGTGTGTGTGTTTGTGCGTGCGCGAGCGGTGTAACGTAATATGAATGAGGCTGGCTGGCTAAAGGTGTTCGCTCCAAACTGACAAGAGTCTGTCTGTCGTTCTGTCGTCTCGCAGTCTTCTTCCTGCTGCTGTTGCCGCCATGTTGTTTTTGTTGTTGTCGATGCCAAAAGTTTTTGCTTGTGCTGCTGGTGCGGAAGCAGCGATGCAAATTGTTGAATAATGTCAAGTAAAATTGCGCGCATTATAAATGGAAATGGGGAAAATGGATGTATTTGTGAAAGCAGAAGAAGACAAAACAAGACAAGACAAGACACAACGTGCACAAACCAAAAGAGGCGTGGCGTGACATGTGTGGGAGTGTTGAGAAAGGCATATTTATGTATGTGTGTATAATAAATTTACATACATACATGTATGCATATATCTGCATTTGGATGCCAATTGCAGGTGACGCAGTTGACGACAACTAACAATGATCTAGGCAAGATAGCATGCTAGCAGATTCTCTGTTATGTTTATAAAATATTACATATTTTGTATTAAAAATATTGAAACGAATAAGCTTTACTATAAATCTACTCGGCTGTTGCTGCTGATCAGGATTAAACATGTACTTTATGAGGTAGTCGCTGCTTTCATTCCTTTTGTCGGTTATATATTCTTACAAAACCTGATTATGCCATTGATACTCTTGCGCAATATGATTTTACCCATTTAGCATGTTGCAAAGAGGCAAACGCAAAAAACATTTTAAACGAATCGTTGCCAGTTTTGAATTTTAATCCGCGAGTAATTCATATTTCTAAAAATACTATTTTTATATATAGTTGATTCTAGACTGCAAAGCATTAGCATAATTCTTTTTATCCATATGCTTGTGGGTTAAATATCTTAGTATTTTTTGTTAAGTTCTTGCTAATATGCTCCGAATAAGGGTATTACTTACAACAGCAGCAATCACAACAAGAATGGGGCAAGAACAAGCACTTTTGTTGCAATCATTGGCATCCTTGTGTCAAGTTTACAACAACAACAACAACGACAAGCATGCACTTAAATCTAAATACAACAACAAATAGTGTGTTTGCGTTGCCACACCGAATACTACATACCCTAACAAACTGAAATCAAACTCTAAACTACTTTATTTAACCCCTAAAATGGTTCCAAGGGGTTAATGCAATTTTTAAGTGAAATCATAAAAAAAACAAGTCCATTCAACAATCAACCGTATTTAAATAATTGTAAGAAAATGTTTCAATTCATGCACTGCTTTAAAAAAAACAGAAAGGAGACCTAATATCTTGAAAACTTTGGAGGGTTATCAAGCGCAGAATGTTTGGTGGACCTGAAGGGAAACAATGGGAAGGACGACAACAACAGCGATGCAAACGCATAGTGCAATAAAAGTAAGATAGGGAAGGGAGCAAGAATAGTGAGGGGGATACGAGAGGAGCAAGCAGACAAAGGCAGTGGCTGATGTTGAACATAGTTGGTTGCCAGGCTCGTTTGTTGAGTTGGTAGAGCAGCGAAGCAGAGGGGGCAGCTGCATACACTGAGCGAATCTAAAATATAAACAAAAGTGATAAGCAGTAGTAAATTTTTATTTTGCTTAAGAACAAATTTTTCTCTTTATTATTATTAATTTCAATAATAAACTCCTCTTATTGAAATATATAAATAAAGATATTTTGAATTTGAATCGAAATATTTACTAAGCTTATCAAAGATAAACAAAACTTTTGGAATACTAAAATAAATCATATTTAATTCGAGTGTAGCAACAGGGCTCTGGCAGAAGATGTATAAGAAGAAGAGTGGGCAACGGCAACGAGTTGTTGCTGCAACAGCGTCAGCAGCAGCAACAACAACAATAACTACAACAACAACTATGTTGAATGAGCAAAAGGCGAGCGTGCCAACTACAACAACAAGGATTACAATTCAAACTTGCTCGTCAGCCAGAGTTGCCAGCATGCCCAACTGCCTGTTTGGCCTGCCTGCCTGCTTGCCTGCCTGGCTGGCTGCCATTGCCGCCAGGCAAGCATACTCAACTGACAAGCGAGTGAGACGGAAAATAAATAGTTAGAGCGAGAGGGCAGAGGGAGTATAGAGGAACGGCAGGGGGGGTCGTCCAGAGGAGTTGAATCGTGCGATGCCTTCTGTCGTGCCGTGCAGAAGGTGGCATTGCCAACAACAACAAAAACAAAAGCAACACAGGCTAAAGTTTTGCGCTTCCTCTCTGCTGCTGCTGCTTAGCTGCAGCTTCGGTCAGCAGCAGCAGCAGCGGCCGCAGAAGACGAGGTTGAATACTCATGCACACAAAAGAAAAAAATAAACTAAAAAAATAAAATAAAAAAAAAACTGTGTGCGGAAGAAAAAATTTTTATAGGTACGTGCGTGTCTCCCGTTTTGTGTAAGTGTGTGTGTCGTGTGCGTGTTTGTGTGTATGTATGAGTGAGCATGGGTCTTCGCCTGTCGACGTTTTTTTTCTTTGCGGCCGCCTGCAAAATAATGAAAAGGAACTGTGGGCATCTCCTCTGCTCCTCTCTCCACTCTTCTCCCTTTCGCTTCACTATACTCCTCTCCTATATGCTCTACTGCTGTTTGTTCTGCTTGTTGTTGTGACTGCGTCGCGTAAAATAAATGAGAGCGCCGCAGCGAGGCCAAAAAGCAGCAGCCAAAAGCAAAGCAGAGCAGAATAGTGCAAAGCCAACACATAAAACAAGCATAGCGAGCTTCAGAAGAGAGTGTTCGGTTAGAGAAATACCCTGTAAGTAGATTTATCCAATACACGTCCAGGGAACCACTGTAAACGGGTTTGCTCTGCACACAATCTTTATATATATATTTGTATATATTCTCTGCGATTTTCAATCAGTTTGATTGTTTTCTACTACTTCTATAATTTTAACTTACTTGTACAAAATGAGATAAATCAAGCTACCCCACATTTTTAATGTGTACAGGGTAAATCGAGCGAGGATTTTGCTTTTGTTAATTCTCATCAGAGTTGAGCAAATGAATGCAACTGTGGCTTAAGAATAGAGAGAAGTCGGCAGGGGGCAGACATTGCAAAGGGGACAATAAGAGAGTCAATTCGCTGTTCGGTGAATTTCATCAAAGTCCAACCAATTGGCAGCCATGTGGCAACCTGCAACCAACTAGCTGATTGCTACCAGCGTGGTCTGCGCTGCTGCAATGCGGCTCAGCTCAGAATTTATCCAGTGTGGCAAGCACATTACCCACATTAAATCTAAAACTGATTTTTTTATTCATAATCCAACTGCGATTGTCACATTTTGCCAGCCTTTTGCAACTGTGAATTTCTGTTGGATAAATTTATCACATTTCTGCGTTTGCAGAGAGGCGATTATGGCTTTAATGGATATATCTTTGGCTCTAAAAATTATATATATATTCTTAATCAGCAACACTAGCAGAAACGATATACGTTTGTATGTAATTTAGATTCTCAGTCTTAAGTTATCTTGATGAAATTTGGTGTAGATACGACTGTTTGTTGCAGGCAGTAGATATGTCGAACCTGGTTGGATTTAGATTTCTTGTATGAGTAACTTTCTTGTTAACCATATTATAAGATATCACTACTTAGTAGTTTATAAACATCAGATAGTTTTCATAGGAAATACCTGTTTATTGTTTATTTATAATGGAATTTAGAAGTTGTCAGATTGAGTCCAATAAACTAGGGTATTAATTATAGCCCAATATCACAATTTTTCAGCTAAATTGAATTTTTGTACGATAAAGTTTCTATATAAAGCGATGTATATATGATATTTGATATATATATATATATATATATATGTGTTTGGCTGTTTGAGGCCTCCGTCAAGTTCTTTAAGTAGCTTATTGTTTTTAGATTGACTTGGAAACAACGTTTTCAGCTGCACATGTCACATCCCATTTGGAGACGCATGAAGTCACTTTTACTGCATGCCCCCAACAATTATTCGTTTAACTGAAATAAGTACTTTAAATGTTTTTGTCGCTTGGTTTTTAATAGCTTAATCGGTATATAGAAATTGGTCGCTTAGCATACTCAAGTTGAACTTAATATATTATAAAGTGGGTGTTTGGTTTTTTCTGAATCATCCAACCCTGCCTCACACATTACCACATCCCCCACCTCCACCACAACCACCCCCTCAAATCTAAAGCAAGTAAGTCATGCAATTTACAACAATTTCCGCAAATAGATACAAAATGTTGAATGTCTTTATATATATATATACATGTATCTAATGCTAAAAGGGACAGAGAGGAGAGTGTTGAAGTGGCCGGAGAGGGGAGGGAAACGTTGGGTTATTTGCATTCACATATGGTGACAAGTGTACGCAGTTCGCTTGCTCAGCATCTGCGTGCTGTTGTGCGCTTAATTTCCAGAAGGGCCAAGGAAGAAAATGCACGCTGCTGCGCACCAGATACAAGTTGCAAGACGCAACTTGTAAGTTGCACACAGCTGCAGATACACACTGAGGCACTGAGCCAGCAGAAGAAGAAGGCCAAGATGGAGGTGTGGCAATGCTTGTGGCATGCAAACACAAGATACGACTGCAGCATATACCACTTATAGATACATGCAACACATTCGCGGCATATGGGACAAAGGGAGCAAGCGAGAAAGCAACATTAACTCGTTAAATTTGTTGGGATAACAGCCCCGTTATGGCAAAGCCACATCGCAGTCACAGTCACAATCACAGTGTGAGTCACAGTCACAGTCAGAATCCTTGTCACAGTTATTTTAGCCACTTGCGCCCTGTGGCAATAAAGAGGCAGCAGCAAAAGCTTGCTACACTACAAGAATTTCTTATTGCCATTTGGTAATTAGGTTCTTAAAAGCAATAAACTTTGTTTTTCATGCAAAACACATTTTTCACAGATTCTGTTCAACCCTTCAATTGGACAAATTAAAATGCTCTTGGTTTTGTGTTTGCTTTAGTAGAATGTATGGGAAATAAGTTCTAGCTAATAATTTACACAATTCTTAATTATATACATTGTTTTTTTCGCAGTGTAACACACACCCACCCTCGCACTTACACTTACACACACAAGCATCGGTTCACACTAGCACATTTGTCATGCCCATATAATGAAGTACATATAGTGTTAAGGCTTTGGGGTTGCTCTCCTCTCCACCCCTTTTTACTGCTCTCCTCTGCTCTATCATTTTTCCATTTTCGCTTACTCGCATGCCGCCTGGTGCCAGAGTCAAGCAATCGCGTGTCCAAGCAGCACCAACAACAACAGCAGCAAAAACACCAATTTCAACAACAAGCCGCAGCAAGCAAACGCGTCATCCGAGCAGAAACAGTTACAACCATAAGAACAAAAGCGAAGGGAATAACGTAAACAATTTTAGTTGCCTTTGTCGTCTTTTTACTTGCCCGAAAAGTGGGCATCAGCAGCAGCAATTGGGAACATGGCTAGAAAGTGAGCACATCTCAATATAAGATTGCTGCTAAATATTTTAGTCAAGTTCATAAATATTTCAAATATATTCCACATATCTATAAAATTCCAATACCTTCTGCACACAGAAAAAACAAAAAGGAATAGCAAGAGGAGAGAGAACAAGAGGCAGTCATCGAAACAACTGAAATCCAATTAAATCAAGCTAATTAAAAATGTTTTTGTAAGCCACAACAATACACACATAACAACAACAAGACAGAAAAGAAATCAACAACAACATTTCTGCTGCAGAGACCTAAAAACGAAAAATGTTCAAAATCAAATGAAATATTGTTTACCGTTAAAAGCGACGCCAGCGGAGGCGGCGGTCGTCGGACATGTTACAAATAAGCACCCAACGAAACAAATTGTGCCACGCACACACTCACAAAGTGATAGTCAGAGAGGGTTGGGTGAGGCGAATTACAATTTGGGGACTTGCAACAATTCGCACTCATCTTTCGCATTTGCACGGCATAAATTCAATTACAACCAATATTTTCAAAGCATTGCCAACAACAAATACAGCAACAGTCAGCAAGAAATTTAATTTTCTGTTATCCATCGATTCTATATGTCCCTCCACCTGCCTGCATGCCCGACCATTTGTGTCCCTCTTTTGTAGCTGTCTCTTTCTGTCGCACATTTAGTGTGTGATTTTTTGCACTTTTCGCTTGCAGTTCAAATGTGCCTTTGCATCTGTGTGTGTGAGTGCGCTCAAAACAAATAAAACGTGTGCGCTTGGTGCCATTACAATACACCTCCACCTCCACCACACCCAACTATTGCTGTTGCTCTTGCATCTACTTCTCAATTCGTACTCAAACCCAACATATCCAATTAGTGGGCAGCCCCAACTGACATCAGTCAGCGTTAGTTTCGATTCTCATTCTCATTGTCCCAACAACAGCAAAAACAACCGTCAGTGTTTGGTTTGGATTTTATAGCCTCTCGATCTGCTACTGTTAACTCTCGCTGTTGTTGTTGTCGCTGTGGCCGTCTGCATTCGGCATTTACTGTTGTTGTTGTTATTGTATGCCGAACTCTTCGCTTACGCTTATCTGCCATTAAACGACGCGTCATCGTCGTTGTTGCTGTCGCAGTCGCAGTCGCTATTGCTGTTTTCTGTTTGCTGCGCTTCACTTTGCTCTGCTTTGGCTTTTGGATTTTGCTTTAGCTTGGCACATTCGTCGTTTCGATTTCGGTCGCCACCCGATGCCCGTCGCAAATATTCCCGTTCCCATTTCGTACCCGCCGCGCATCTCACGACTTTTTGGAGCGCCCCAAGGTGCAACATTGGCAACGGGCCTGGCTAAACCAGACGCGCCGTAAAACAAATGCCAGCCACACACTCGCAGCGCATCGCATATAAGCTCTCTCACTCACACATACACACACATTATACATACGTACATAGATCTGGTGGCGTTTTGCCTCTGCTTGTGTCGCCACCTGCCGTTTTGGGGGCGCAACATTTGTCGCCATTTATTTACACGATTAGAAATCGATTTTATGCGTTTGGATAATATTTCAAATGTACAACCAATGGACATGTGTTATATATATCTATATGCATGTGTGTGTGTGGGTGTCTGTATGTGTGTAATGTGTAAGTGTGCGTGAGTCGTCATTAAAATGATTTATGTCAAGTTTATCAGCAAAAGAGGGTTGCGAAATCGATTTGTATATATATACATATATATGTGTGTGTGTGTGTATGTTAAGCCAAAACCAATGCAAACATTTCCAGCCAACTGAAACCAAGTTAAAACAAAATAAATTAAACAAACATACATAATCAACTATTATTAATTAGCATAGGCTGCATTAACGGCTAATTAGCGCAAGCAGCGAACCGTTAACTTGACAAGATAATGATATACAATATATTTACATATACATTTGCACTAACTAACTAATACTCAAGTACAATCGAAAAGCTTAAGACATAAACACAAATTAAGCTCCCACTATTGCTGTAATTTCCATTTGCTTTTCACACACACGCACAAGTAAAAGCTAATTGATTAACAACATTCGAGTTCAAAAAGCTTAGGTAAAGGTAAATAACTTAAATGTCCAACAATAACTAGCAAACAGTGAAGCGTACTCACTTCTCCAGCCAAAGAGAGACAGATTGCTAGAGAGCGAGTCAGCAAGACGCAGTGTGGGGGAACTGCGAGATTGGACCGTAAAAGAAACGAATAAAAAAAAAGGCAAACATAGCGCAAATAAAATAAAATCCAAATTCAATCCACTTGGTGGCGATGCTGCTGCTGCTGTCTGTCCGGCATAGGCCGAATTCTAGCAAGCATATAACACCAAAGAACCCCACACACGCACACACACCCACACCCACATTGCCAATTTAGCTACACAGGCACACACACAACTTGAATAACAACAGCAATTCGTGAGCAAATCTCAAATAAAAGCAAGCAGAGTCAATGACGCTTCGCTGCCGCAGTCGCAGCCGCAGTCAACGCTCGTCTGTGTTGATGGATTGTGCTACACATACATCCATATACATAGCTACGGGCCGAGAAAAATACAATCCAGTGGAATCGTTTGGCCGGTGACTCTTTTGGCTTGTCTTCTATTCCTTGTTGTTTGCTGCCGTCCCTTCCTCCCTCTCTTTTTCATTCTCTGACAATCAACGAGTGCATGTGTGTGTGTGAGTCGTGTGCCACTGCTCATGGCGTCCGACACCAAAAAAAAAAAGCAAAACAAAAAAATTACATACCCTGCGGAACGAAACGAAATGAAATGGCAGTCAGACCTTTTTTTTACTTGCTGCCGCTTGCTGACTGATGCTGTTCTTCTTTTTTCTTTGATATTTTATTTCGTACATTTTTTGTACTGTATTGTATGCAGAATTTGATGTGTGTATGTGTGTGTGTGTTTAGTTGGAATTGGCAGTCAACTAACTTCTTTGATTCCAACATCAACTTTAAAATTGTTTTAATTGCATTTCGTTCCAATCTGCTATGTGATTTCTTTCATTATTGTTGTGTGCTTTTAACTCACATCTCGTCAAATACTCCCTCCCCCAGCCAACCACATTAGGGGTTTGTAAAAATAGCGAACCGGTAAAATAAATGCGAATGCGAATACAAATTGTGCGTAACACCCCACATTTTGGGGTAAAATTTATCGAGCAATGCGGCCGTGTAGCCAGTTTTCTTCTAAATGCTTACCTGTGTCAAGTAAAACGCCGCTGCTGCTGCGACGTCAACAACGACTGCTGCTGCCGCCGCTGTTGCTGCTACTTATTGCTGGTCTTTTTTTGCTGCGCACATTCGTGTCGCGTTTTGCTTCTTACACACATAAAACTTGGCGATTGCGTAGCTTTTGGTTTGCCTGCATTTTTCAATTGATTTTCATCGCTTTTCCCTAATACTTTTTTTTGCAAGCAATTTTATACACAAAATTCACTTATTCTGCTTGTACCGCACACACACACACAAACATATATCCGAACACATATACACCGATACGGGGCAATAATTTTCGCCGTGGGCGTTTTTCTTCTTTGCTTCTTGACTTTTTCGAAAATTTGTATTCCCAGCCACACAACTGTCACAAAGTGCAGTCGCCCACAATGCTAAACATGCAAGTTTTCACTAAAACACAGACAAACACACTCATATACATAAATAGTTTGTATTTGAAAATGCTTACAATGCAAGAAAATGCCACTTTGCACACACACTTTTCACTCACGCTGGGCTAAATACGCGCGTGAACCGCACGACAACCGAAACGAAAATGAGCCCAAATGCTATGAAATGAAACGGAATTGAACGCTTTCGCACTTACGACGCCGGCAGCGCAGCGTGTGAATGCTCAAGAGAGCGCTGACTAAGCTCAGTTTGAGCGCAACTCGACTCACCTTAAACACGTTGAGCGCCAAACAAATAAAAAAAACACTCAGCTCAGCGAGCAATTTAGAACTTCTGAGTTTTCTTGGTAACTGAGCGTTATAATTGAGTGAAAACGGTTTTGGAGTTATTATTTTTATATTTTATATTATTTTTATTTCTGAAGTTTGAATATTAATTAGATCTTTATTTTAATTGTATACTGCATATTTAAATTTGAATACACTGCAGTAAAATATGTATCATATTTTTTGACTAAAATATTTGTACACTGGCAAAAAAATACAACAAATTTGAATTGAATTTTTTGTATTATTTTTATATCAATTTTACAGTTTTCAGTGACAAGAAATAAAGACTTAAAAGTTAAAGGTCAACGGATGCACCGCAAAGTAGCCTTTGCTCTTTGCCACCTGCGTGGAGAGGCGCAACAGATTGTTGTCATTGTTCACATAGTTGCCATTGAAGACATCTGTGGCAAGTCTGAGGACATCGTCGCGTCCTTGCGTGCATATCGCTGAGGCAGTCAACATCTCGTGATCCGCCAGTGGCAGGCCAATGCAATAGGATCGCGAGGCACGTGCCACACTCGCCCACATCGCATAAATGATGCTCGCAATGTTTGCGACACGTTGCAACTCAATTTGACGCTCCACAACGGCGTTGCCATGCCGCGTAAACATCAAATCCACAGCCATGTGGAGCCGGGCAATCGAGTGCTCGATGCACTGGGCAGCTGGCTCCAGTGTCGGATGCACATTCTCCGCCAGCAGCATGCCTGTCTGGGGATTCTCCATGTTCGACCTGCCCATGAATTTGCCAAAGATGTGGCCCGGATGGAAGAGCGGATTACGTGATTTCCTCACTCCTTCATTCATCCGTTGCTGCAAGCAGAATTTGATTACACACTTTACTTATTGTGCAATATCTGAAGTGGACTTACCCCGGCATGTTGCAGGCCCGTCAGTGCGATGAACATGCTCAGCGTGCTCAGCGACTCGGCCTGGGTGCACAGCTGGGCGGTGTCCCGTAGTGCCAACTCCGTCGGCTCGCCTTTGTGCAGACTGCGTGGTCCCAGCAGACTCAAGCTCTGTGTGGAAATTGCATGCAACTGTTGCAACGTGTAGTATTTGGTGATTGCACTCTCCAGCGTCACGTCCTGGCCGACGAACTCGTCCAGCAGCCCAGATGTCAGATAGAGCATGCTTTCCATCGCATAAATCGAGCACATTGCCTGCGACAGATTCGCACGGGTCAACTCCAAATCTCTGCAAGAAAATATTTTAGTTTCCATAATTTTTACATTTTATATTTGAGGCACTCACTTAATCTGGACGCCACATTGTGTGGTATCCACGCTGAATGTGGTGAGCTGTTGAAGCAGTTTCTTGGCCAGAGCAATGCCTGAGTGGGTTGTCCTCAGGCGGGAGGCGCGCACCAAATGCTCCGCATGTCTATTGCCATCGTGGGCTGAGCCAAGGATCTGATCCTTACGCAGCTGCACATTGTCAAAGTGCAGATGACGCATTGGTGCCTCGCGGCAACCAAATGTGGCATGCAACTCACCCAACTTGACGCCCGGCTGCTGTGAGTCGACTAAGAAGAAAGTGGAGCTTCTCCCAATATTGCCGGGCACATTTGTTTGCTGTGTCTGGGCGAGCACAAGGAAGAGCTGACGTGTGCCCACTGGAGCAGTCACCACGAAGGCCTTCGCCCCGCTCATAGTCCAGCTGCCTGTGGCAGTGTCATAGATGGCCTTGGTGCCAAAGAAATCATCCTCTGGCAAAGCATACTCTAAGATGGCATCGGTTGCAATCAGTTGGCCAGTGGCCAGCTGTGGCAGATAGCGTTGCTTTTGCTCCTCGCTGCCCAGTTCCCGCAGCATGTCGACAACAATGCGGTGCGATTGCAGGCCCAGTGCCAGGCTTGTGTGCGCCGCTTCCGGCTCGCTGGCCATCAGGCTCGCGCTCCAATTGTAACCCCTGCCATCGTACTCCAACGGCACATTCAATCCGTAGAGTCCCAGCTGGGCGAGGGTCTCCAATTGCGATTGTGACTGCGATTGCTCCTCGGAAAAGTAATTGTTGAGTGGCAACAGTGCGTGCTTCAACTGAGACATCTCCTCGCGTGCAATCACCTCCGGATATCCGAGCAGTTCCTTATCTGTGATGCCCAAGAAGAAGTTCTTCACCAGTGGTTCACGTGCCGGCAACTCGGACTGTGCCGCCTCCGCTGCCTGTTGCTGCTCATCGCGTTGATTGAGGCTGGTGCCACTGCTGTTGGCTGTGCTGCTCGCTGCACGCTTTAATAAAAAGATTCCGCGTTGGTTGTGACTCTGATTTAACAAGCGGGCAGCACGCGAAATTAAATTGTAGCGCATCGTGAATTAGGTAACAGTGTTTTCTTCGAATCTCTGCTGCCAACTGCTATTAACACAATCAGCTGTTAGGCGTGTGGTCACTCTAATTACTTTAACATTTACTTAAAATGTTATTAACAGCTCGTCAAATAAGAATTTATTTACTGCATGTTTTAGAAAAATACAAGCAGCACTGATTGCAGATTACTTCTAAATCTTAGAAATCTAAAATGTGTTGGATTCAAAGCATATTTCCTATTCAGCGCGTGACGGAGGACTTTCTGTTGCCAACTGCTAATAACAGCTGTTCTCTATGTGGTCACTCTAATAACTTTAGCATTCTTAATTCAAATAAGAATTAACTTAATAGATTTAATAGAAAATAGACTTTTCTAAAAACACAAGCAACATTAATGTCTAATTTTTCTGGATCTTAGAAATCTATAAAGTGTTGAATTAAGTTTCCTATTCAAAAAGCGAAACAGTTCACTGTCTGCTGTTAATCAGCTGTTAGCTGGATGGTCACTCTAAAATCTTTAACATTTATTCAAAAAACAGCGCGTAATTATTAGAATCAAAAGAATCTAAAAAATAAATATAATACCACGAAAAAAATCAAAAAACCTTAATTGTTAAAACTACAAACGAAATAAAAAAACCATTTTATTTTTATTTTTGGATTAAAAACACAAAAACCCTTTATTTTGAATCATTTTGTATATTGGTGTTATATAATTGCTATTGACTGGGCACATTAAGCTCTCTACTTAAAAACAGTTAAACAAATAAAGAAAGAATTTTGTTTTTTTTTTTTTGTTTAGTGTGTGATCTGTTTTGGTTTTTATTATTAATATTATTGTTATTATTAATGTATTTTGTTTGCAGTTTCGGTTTTCATTAGTTTGTTTCACTTGTTACGAGTGTGTGGAACTTATTTTTGTTTTGTTTCGTTTTTTATTCATTATTTTGTATACCAGCTAAATTTGAAAATTTGTTAATAGCGGTAGTTGAGTTATACAGTTAGTTATAGTCAGGTATCAATGGAAATAAGAGTTATAGTTATTAGAATTTAACACAGACATAATTATGTACACACTGAGGGGCATACACTCTACATACATACAAATATAAATATATATATAAATTTATTATTTGATGCATCTTTAGCATTTATTTATTGAAGTACAGTTGTGTGCTTGAATAAAATTATGTTTAATAACTTCGAAAGAAAAATATGAAGAAATTGAATATATATTTTTAATGTATTGCAAACATTTTCGAGCACTTATTGCATATGATGAGTGTTGAAAAACAAAACTAATTATTATGTAAATTGCATTTGTTGTTGTTTAAAAAGAAAAAAAAAACAAAACAAAATTGTTGAATTGTATTTAACTAAAGATCTACTAAATATATATTTGATAGAGAAATATCTCCATTCTGATACTAATTTTCGAAAGCAGCTCATATCGTATCACAGGCACGCTTTAAAAAAAACACTCAATACACAGAGAGAAAACCAAAAAAATTGTATGATTTCATTCATTAAGAATTATCAATTTTTAATTAGAAAAATTACACTTTTAGATCACACACTACTAACGCTACTAACAACAACGATCGATATGAGCTGCCCAAAACACACACACACATCACACACACTTTTACACACACTCAGCTATTTCATTATCTGCTCACAGCTTGCATTTTGTTGTCAAATATTTTCTGCTTAATTTCTTTGCATTTACAAAACTGCATTTTTACATAAATATTTATGTATATAGAAATTTGGATTTTAGTTGCGAGAGCATTCATTTTATTGCCAAATATAATTTTAAATTCAATTAAAATTTAGTAAACTTCAAAAATCTAAATCTAAAACTGAATTAAATAATAATTTTAATTATTAAACATAATATATAAAAAAAGAAAACAAATTTATAAAAAGCGTGAAATTTTTGTAATCGATTCTTGATTCTTTTAAACATTATTTCAAATGTTAATATTTTCAAAAAATTGATTTTTAAATCAGATTTAAATTCAGTTAATAAATATAATTTTGGGCACTCACTGCACTCATTGCTAGTATTCAGTTTTAGCATTCAAAAACACTCATTCGCACTCACACTCAAAATTCTAAACTCGTTTTGCATATTTATATGCGATTTGTTGCAACTGTGGCAAGTCTAGCTGCTGCTGCTGCTTTGTTTGGATTTTTGTTGGCCCCCATTTACAAAGATACAGTTAGGAAATTAGCGAGGGAGTAGAGAGGGAGCAGAGAGAGGAGAGAGAGAGGGAGAAAGATAGAGAGAGAGAAAGGGAGATTTTGTTCAACTTTAGATTTTTTTTGTTGTTCAAAACTGAAAACAAAATAAATTCAAATTCAAACTAGTTGGCTTAAAATGAGGGCTTAAACGGAAAAGGGGAATGGAGAGGGGGGCTAGTCATAACAAACAGAGATAGTTTTTTGATTTTAGTGTTACAATAACTAATAAAGCAGTTGTGTGTTGTTGTTGTTGTTGCTGTTGTGGTTGTTGTTGGAAATTTGTTTCGCTTCCCGATTGTTAAGATTTGCCACATTTTATCCATTTATAACAATTGATATCTGTGGCACTGCTGCCAATGTTGCCAGCGTGCATGCAACTGTTTCCACATGCGTCGCACAAAGCTGCCACCGTTGCCGAAGCCGCAGCCACAACAGCTAAGATTGTTGCTGCTGCTGATGTTGCTGCTGTTGCTGTTGTTGCTGTTGTTGTTGTTGCTGCTGCCACATGCCACGCCCATGGCATTTAGCAGCTACTAAATCTTGCCGGGACTCTCCTGTCGCGCACTGTAACGCGGCTCCGTTGGCATCAGCGTATCCGTCACCAGCTCATTGGGCGCCTCCACCAATCCCTTGGCATGTGCCGCCGCCGTATCGCAATCCGTTCGCCTCGAGATCAACAGCCGAATATCCGTGTGCAGCGACAAGCGACCCGATCGAGATGTCTGAAATCTGCAACAAAACCAGAAAAACAAAAAACATTCAGTTTCAATTAATTCGTGCAACATTTAAATGTAGGAAAATACTTTCCATAATTAACAATTTCTGCTTATAAAACTTGAATTTATAAAACTGAAATTAAGTCAACTTAATCAGTTTTAATCTAACATTAATTGCATTATTGGTACAAAAATAGAACTGATAAATAGTATATAGGAAAGCTATATTATCTAGATATATATATAAATATTAAATTATATTGTACTGATTTGTATAAGTTGTCTGATTTTCGTCATATTATTTTGACAGCTTTCTTTGTAACAATCTTAAATTCATTTATAAATTAGTAACTGCAATAAGTTAAGATAATATATATATTCCAAATCTACATGAATAGTTGACTTAAACAGCGAATCGAACTACTATATTATATAGCCATCATTTAGCTATTGTTTCCATAGTTTCTTAATCAGTTCTAATATGAAATTGATGCTTTTGTTAAACTAATTAAACTGACATAAAAGTTATTATTGAACCAGATCGGACTACTTCACATATAAAGCTAATATATATAGCTGATATATAGCTGATATAGCTGATATATATATATATAGAAAAAACATTATTTCTATTCCATTTGGAATACACTTCAAAACATAAAAAATCCATTAAAAGTTATGCGCTTTTTTTGCTCCCATTGAACTGACCTCAGGTGTATGGAGTAGCGCAGTCGCTTCATTTGCTCGGCACTGATAAAGTGTCCCAATTTGCTGGTGGTGCTCATTGACGTGGGACTGCCCGGTTCCCGTTCACGTTCCCGCTCCCGTTCTCGCTCCGGCTGCTGCATGATGAGGCCACTGTTGCAGGGCAGCTCCTCGGCAAGGATGCGCTGCCGTATGAAGGTGCGATGCAGATTGGGCATGTCGCGCATATCGTAGGGAATGACAAACATGCGCACCACAGTCCCCATCGGATTGAGCAGTGTCGCCTGCACCGTGCCCATCAGCGGCACAGAGTAACCCTTTCGTGGCAAACGAATCTCGCACTGCAAATCGACAAATGGACAAATCTTAGCAGTTGCAATTCGAGATGCGATAGGTGAGCTCTACTTACCAGGTAGGGTGTGCTCAGTGTCTCGCCGTGCAGCTCATAGAAATAGGAGGATGCCGAAATGGTGCGCTGTTTGGGACAAAAGACGCCCGAGGCGCCCAGCTGCAAACGGAAACCGGCTACTTCAATTTTGGGCAGCAGACGCTTCTGCAGCAGCGATTCCTCCAGATTGCCCAGCAGGGGTCGTCCACCAAACTGCGTGGCGAGACGCGCACGTGTCTTCAGTGGCGAACCCGCCGGACTGCACATGCCCGACTCGAGATCCTCGTCGGATAGCTGCTCATCGGAGCCAAGCGAGCTGCGATCCGAGCGATCGCTGAGATGACGCGAGCGACGCTTGTAGAATGCCGCCTGCTTGGCAAAGCGTGGCGACACCGACAAAGCATTGGGCAGCGTCGGTGCCGAATAGGATTTCTGCACATGCAGATTGGAACCGGATTGATGGCAGTCCGGTGGCGTCAATAGCGACTGCGATTGCGATTGTGTGTGTGCATAGCTCAGCGAGGGTTGCTCAAAACTAAACGCCAATCCGCTGTCAATGCTGATGGGTGCCGAAGCGGAGGAGGAGGAGGTGGAGGGACTGCTACCACTGCTGCCACTAATGCCACTGATGCCACTGCTGCTGCTGCAGAAGATCGTGTTCAGATTGACCTTGGGCAAACCCTTGCGCATCAGCGGCGACAGCAGCGGCGAGGGTGTCTCCCTGTCCAGCATAATCCCATTGCAATTTAAGCGCAGCTGACTTGGCGCCTTGGACAACTGTTGTCCAAGTTGTGGTTGTTGCTGCGGCTGCTGCAACTGCTGCTGATGGTTGTAATCCTGCTGCTTGAGCGGCACATGACTGATGGGCGTCTTGAACTGCACCACAATGCGCTCGTCATCCATCATGGCACAAGTGTCAACATCCGGTGGCGTCTGGCAGCGTTCCTGCCCCGCATTCAGTGTGCAACGATCGATGTTTGGCGTCAGCTTGGTCGAGGCGGTCTGCGAGAGAAAGCACAAAGAGATTAGGAATCAAGGACTAAAGAAATTGATGATTGATGTTTACCTGTTCCGCCTCCTGATCCATGCTGTTGTCATCGCCATTGTCTGTTGCACCGTTGCTGTGTCCATTTGTGCCATTTATGGACGCCACAATTGCTGGTGCAGTTGTGCCGCCAGCTGCTCCTCCACTCTTCCTGCCATTGGCAAAGTTGTGTTGCGTCTTTTGGCGTTTGCACATTTGACAGCCGCTTGGCGCCGCCGGCTTCGGCTGCTGATTTCCAGTTGCAGTTGGAGTTGGGATCTGCAGCAATGCACCAGTTTTGAGATCAGTATGAGCTGCTTTTGGATTGGGCTTTCGATTCTTTGGCGTGCGCTGTATGGCTTGGAGCAGCAGCTCCGCCTTGTTGCGCGGTGTGCCCACAATGAGATCGGAGCTGCTCAAACTGCAGCTGCTGCTGATGGATGTCTCTTCCATTTCGGAGGCACTCGTATCATCGCCATTCCCATTCTCAATCCCATCATCAGCATCATCGTCATCCGCTGTGCAATTGAGGCAGAGCAGCGTCTTCTCGCAGCCACATTTCTGGCAGCTGCTCAGCGAAGTTTGCGTGCCCGTCGAAATCATCGCAATGCGACGTGGCGGTGACATTAGCGTTGGGATTAGGACTGCTGCCGACGAGTGTGGCTGCTTGGCAACATCCTCGTCATTGCCCTCGTCCATGGCATCCATTTGCTCCTCGAGCGGATCATCGGAGGGTTTCCTTTCACGCTTCTTGTCGCGCCGCTGCATTCGCTTGCGATACTTTTGCAATTGTCGCTCCCGATGCCCGTCCAGCTCGTCCGCCTGCGCACCTGCCTCCGCCTCCGCATCCAGCTCCAGTTCCAGCTCCAATTCCAGCTGCTCCTCGCTCACCCTTCTCCTCGTCTCGTATTTATCACAGCTACTACTTGTTCCCGGCGGCGTTGTGCTCAACAGCGCAATGCGTGCTCCCAAACCGGTGGGCGTGGCCGCACACATACCCCCACCCCCTGTGGGCGTACTTGCAGCTGGCCGCAACTTGCTGGATGATGCTGCGGCTGCTGCTGTTGCTGCTCCTGGTGGTTGTGGTGCTGGTGGTCTTTGTCTAGGTGTTGGTGGCGTTATGTGGGGCAATCCACCATTAAAACGGGGCAGACTCTTCACGCAGACCGCAACGCTAAAGTTCTCCGCAATGTTGACGTGCGGAAAATTGTGCACCGTCGCCTTGGCGCTGAATCCTGCATCATTATGACTCCCATTCGTTGCATTGGTGGGATCGTATGGCCTAATCCTATAGAAGATGTTTAAACGTGGTCGTCGCGCTCCAGCAGCAGCAGAAGAACTCGTCGTCGTCGTTGTGCTGCTGTTGCTGCTGCCACTGTGTCCAGCCAAATCTCCAGCTGTGCTACTGTTGCCGCTGGCAAAGATCACACGCCCGCTGTCGTAGACAGAGGGATCGCATTTGCGCAACAGATCGCACCAAGCAATTATCTGGGAAAAGTAAAGCTGGCTCCGAATCGCGCTGCACAGCGATGGCAGCGTCATCGTCGGTGGTGGCACTCTGTAAATTCAAATGGTAAAAATAAATAAATAAATAATAGCATTAATTAAATATTAAAAATATCTATCAGATTTCTGGGGATATTTTAATGCAAAATGGGAAAACTTCTACTTCTTTGCGATAGATTCTAATTGGGATTTGTATCTTGTGTCTGGAGCAATGGCTTGCCCCAGCACCTGCAGGGATAGAATTTTCGAAACACTTCCTCTGCTTCTGCTCAGGAAAAGACTCGCTTTTTGGGAAAGTCACTTCATGTTCAACTAACCTAACTAAACTAGACTCCTAACCTTATATATGGTATCCATTCATATTATTGTTATAAATAAATATATATATAAATATATGGATTAATTATACATGGCTCCTTCTACATACATTTACATATATATATATATTTATATATATATATATACATACATATTGAGATTGATTATATTCTTTAAGTAAAAATATATATTTTTTATATATATTTAAATATAATTTCTTTCAACTTCCAAATATTCTGCATGGGTTTTATCTCTTAATCTTAACTTCAAAAACTCTTCTAAACAATTTTCGAACTACAGTTTTCATTTTAAATTTCAATGCAGTATCAATTTAAATTCCAAAATCATAATCTAAATGAACTTATTTTTTGGGTCACTATTCAATATGATTTTTAACTTAAATGAACTACAATTAATTATACAAAAATATGTGCAAAATGTTTTAGTTAAGCCATAATTTTAAACAGTTTTAAATTTGATTATTTAGGTTATAATTTTAAGATAAATTTAAAAATGCCTATAAAAATCTTGGATTGGATTACTTTTACTATAACCTATATGCAATAGAAACTACAATTACTATATTCCCAAGTGCCACAGTTATATCCAGAATACATGTCGATTTCTGCTTAAGCATATCCCAAATAATTTCAGTTATTCTGTAGATCGAACTTACTTCTCCTTGCCGCTGATAATCCACTGCTCGAGCAGAATCTTATGGCCAGCGGGGCCCAGGAACACCTCGATGCAGACGGGCTCCCTGCGCGCCAAGATTGCCTCCATTTTCATGCAATGGGCTCGCCAGCGGGAACACTAAAAATGATTTAATTGTCAAGGATTTGGAGGGGAAGATGCACTATTTGAATTACTCACGGTTATATTTACGTAAGACATATCACAGAAATGCTCCTCAGCGTCGGCAGACTCGCCCTTGGCAAGCCCCATCTTTCTGAGGAACTGATCACAGTGTGGCCCATGTTTGGGACGTGTGTTGCAACTGGAATTGGTTGTGGTGGCGGTTGCTGTTGCGGTTGCATTACCGTTACCAGTTCCAGTTGCAATATTGTTGCTGGCAGTGGCTGTTGATGTGGCTGCTCCCCCACCTACTCCTACTCCTCCACCATATACTCCTCCTCCCATTCCTACTGAGCATCCCTCCACTCCTCTGACGGCGCCGCCGCCGCCCATCGTTGTCCGACTGCTATTGTAATCCGACAGGCGACTTGCCGTCTGAGTGACTGTTGCTGCTGCTGCTGCTGCAATGTCCAGGCTGAGTGGTCTCATTTCGCTGCTGCTGCTGCTGTTGCCAGTGGTGGGTCCATTACTACCACCCCTCAAACAGGTGGTGGCCAGCGATTGCAGCGAGTGGAGTATATTATCCGAACTGGAGACAGAGCCGCCGGGTGAGCTGGCCGCACTCGAATTGGAACTGCTGGCAGCCGCCAATAGTTGTGCACCAGATGTTGATCCAGCTGCTACGCCGCCAGCTTCCATGCCAACTGTTGAGCCAGCTCCTACTCCTCCTCCTCCTCCTGCTCCTCCCCCTACTCCTGTTGCTGCTGCTGCTCCTGTTAGATGGTTATTAAACATGACGCGTCGCACAATCTCAAAGTCGCCGCGTTCCGTGTTCAGCTCATTGATGGCCAGCGAGACCAGTTCAGGCTCAACGGACATGCTTTGTGCCGCTGGCGATAATTGACGCAGCTGGCAGAGCTTCTGCGTCCAACGCTGATGTGTGGCACTTGTGCTACTGCTGCTGCTGCTGCTGCTGGTGCTGCCACCTTGTCTATAATCATATCCTTGACTGTGAAAATAGGCGTGGCCGTGGGCGGGTGCGTGTGCATAGGCGTGTCCGTAGGCAGAGCGTAGACTGGGGCTGGCCAGTGCATAGGGATTCGTTGTAATATTAATGGCTGCCCGCGATGTTGAGGGGCGTGGCGAATGGCGACCGCTGCTCGAACTTGTTGCCAATTGTTGCTGCTGCTGATGCAACTGAGGCTGCTGCTGCTGTGCGTGCAACTGCAACTGCAGCGGATACTCATCTTCGGCAATGGGTCTGCCCTCGAGTATTAGGGAGGCCAATCCCAGCACAATTGAATTGTAATTGCTCTGCTGCTGCGCTGCGGCTGCTGCTGTCGATGCTGCTGCTGCTGCTGCTGCGGCAGCGCTGCCAACGCCGCCACCAACAACAACAACAGCTGCTCCATTTTGGGGCAAGCCAGCGGCTGGCGGTGAGTTCGTAACGCTTGTGGGTATCATCTGGTGCTTCTTGCTTGTCGTGTCTCCCTCTTCCTCTCTCGTTGTCTCGCTCTCTCTCTCTCTCTTTAACTCTCTCTTACTCCCACCTCTCTTGTTTGCTTAGGAACAGGACCCTCCCCTTGGCTTCTACGTCGGCGACTGATCAACGTTCTCCTCGCTTTGATGTGTTTTCCGTCCTCACACGCACCTGCACCAGAAGTACACTGCAAAAAATAAGCAGAGTTTAATTATCATATTTAATTTTGTTTTTCTTTTGTTTTAGGTATTTAAAAATAAATTTTATTTTTATAATTTTAATTAAAGTTGCTTTTTTCTACTGCTGTAGTTTAAATATGAAATATTATTATATATAAATATATATTATATTTAAATTAGGCTTCAATGGTGGCTTTAGCTAAACAAAAACTCTTCAAATATTTCAATTTATTTTTGAATTGCTTTTTTTCTACTACTTTTCAAAGTTTCTTAAATCGCACGAATGGCATTGGCAAAATAACGCAGCTTGAATGCCAACAACTGCGGCTGCTGCTGCTGTGCTGCTGCTGCAGTTGCAAAACTAGGTCAGCTGAGGCACCCTGTATGTCAAATTGAATTATGCTTTGAAGGTCCCCAATGAATACATATTACCAACATAGAATTTACTTTGACACAGATCCTTTCTATGCTATGATGGCATTCCAAAATACATACATATATATATATGCGACACAGTAACACGGCCTCAGTGTGGCCCAAAAAATAAAACCAGGCAACCAGGTCGTTACTTAATCAGGCAGCTGTTGCCAAGTCAGAGAATAGAACAACACAGAAAAACGGAAAAAGAGAGAGAAAGAGGGAGGCCCAGCACAATGCATTTGGCTTTGCTCTTAGCAACACACATGTTGCAAAAGCTGTGACGTCATTTGACAGATTAAGCTTAGCGCGCGCCACATGCACTTTTTTTGTTGTTTTTTCGCAACAATTTGTAACGATTCCGAAGGTCAGCAGCAGCTACAAATCTATATATATATATATATATGTAGTGCAAAAGTTGCGCTTAGCAACATGCAAGTGCTAACAGCTGTTTACTGTTTGTGTTCAATTTTGTTTAAGCATGTGTTGCTCAACGCTAGCAACATGTTGCCGTAACCATAACAAATGTCAGAGAGCAGAGAAGAGCATTGCTCACCCTCTCTCTTTTTAAAGCTCTCTCAGACTGTGTCTCTCTCAATCAGGTTGCGAACATGTTTGGGTTTGCTTTTGCTTTTGAATTTTGCGTTTCTTCTTGACCTGCATACACAATATATAACTAGCGCGCGAGTCGAAGCCTATCTCTCTATGTGTGTGTGTACAAACGCAGCAGAGAGGAAGAGAGGTGATATGCTGATGTTGATTGCCTTTGTGTGTGTGAGAGTGCTGTTAGAAAACATATGATTCTTGTGTTGGCAATGTTTGCTCAGTGTACATTTGCTTGTGTTCGTTTGCTTGCGCATGTGTCTGTGCGTCTGTGTGTGAGCAGTTTTGTTTATGGTCGCTAACACGCACACAACTACACTTGGCCCACAATAGGCAAGCAAGCATTCATAAAAACACAGCACAACACAGCAACAACAACCACAACAACTTGTATGAAAATGAGGGCAAGCGAATGGAACGTAACAGACCAAACAACAATAACCGCAAAAACCGTCGCCCCCTCGCAGCAGCGGGGTTTAATAATATTTGATTACATTATCGCTATTTCGCTTTTATTTATTTATATTCTTTTTTATTTATTTATGTACGCATAATTTAATTTTTCTTTTACAGTAAAGCACAAAATGTTTTGTGTATTTTATTATTGAGTAGCAGGAAAAAGTCACTCATCTTGCAAACTGATATGACGCAGTTAAAATGCTCTAACAGAATCAACTCGTGGCGGAACCCAACAAAATAGAAACGTGGCAGTTTGATGTAAGGGAAACTGACCGAGTGCGGGAGCAAGCGAGACAGATGAGAAGCGCGTGTGTTCGGTGATGGATGTTAAATTACCGTTTTTATTTATTAATTCTTTTTTCCAATTTGACACACAAACGCAACATAATCAATTGCACTTTTTGTTTTCATTGTATGAACTAATTTAATTTCGCTTTGGTCGTCCGTCCTTGGCATGGTTTTGATTTCGCAATAATCGTTTCTCGTGTCTCCGATCTGATTGTGTGTTTGTATATATATATATATATATATATATATATATATATACAATATATATATATTTTAGCTGAGTGCGTTCTGCTTATTTATCATTGCATTATATTTCTTGAGGCGTATTTGCACAATTTGCATTTATTTAAATTTTCATATTGCATTTTTTCTTTGTGTGCCAGCCGAAATATCGGAAAATAAGAAAAGAAAAGGAAACAACTGTGAAAGATAAATGTTAAATATATAAATATACAACCAAATAGTATATATTTAGATTAGCAAACGGTAACGCTAGATGGCGCTGCATTCGTACAACAAAAAACCAGTTCACAAATTTTATATTCGAAAAGCAAACAAAAGTGTGTTGCAACGTTTGTAACAAAAAAACAAAAAAGAAAAACAACCAAAGTAAAAGAGAAAAATAAAAAAGATCCGATGCTGACGTTGTTGCCTTTCGCTTAGTTCGTTGCTCTGCTGCAGCGCTGCTTCCTTTTTGCTTTTAGCAGCCAATTTGATTATGAAATGGCGCCGATGGCAGGCGTGCAACGGGATCGCTGCTGACGTCTGTGTCTCCCTGTGTGGTGAGTTGGTGAATTGGCGAGTGAGTGGCGCAGTCAGTGGAAAGCAAAGCGAGCGCCAACAACAACGGATATGGAAAATATTTCAAGCATGTCATTTTGATTTGGTCTACAGTCGACCCATACCCGCCCCCAATCTCGCATCCCCTCAAATGCGTCACGATGAAGTCTTTAATAAAGCCAAATTAAGTATACATATATATGCACATGCTTATGAACGTGTATAACACAAATATTTAATTTTACCCACAGCAAGCTAGTAAATAAATGTGTCATATATTGCGGAAGTGTTGCAGCAGCAGCGACGCATTGCATCGTAATTAAGACACATATATATATACACATATATATATACACATATATATAAATATATGTACATATATATAAATAATTTATCGCATGTTGCATCACTCACACATACAATACAAATATCTATTGTATATCTAGCTCTTTTACTTGACTCATATTAAATACCAATGCCTGCAATTACCCATACACATACACACACACAAAGAAATATGTATGTATGTGTGTTAACTTGCAGATGACTTTGATTAGACAATAGAGCTTCTCAAAATCGCTGTTGACCTCGTTGTCGACCTTACCAAGTGCCCATATTACAAAAAAGTACCCCAACCAATGCACACATAAGCACTTCTATATTTATTATGAGTGTGTGTTTCCGTGTATGCGTGTGTATGGAGGGGGTTTATCGCAATCCTCTTTTTGCCGCCTTTTGGCTTTTCACAGCTGAGCGAACGAGCGAGCGCAATGTTTTTAAGGGCCGCACCTACGGATATGGGTTCGCTTTGATGTCAACTACATACATACATACACACACTCACACACACCCATATATATGACAAGTATATACCAAAGGCTAGACTAGAAGTAGAGAGCGAGAGGCCATGAGACGACAAAGCATTACACGACTGAAATCGTACAATTCTACACGTGTTTCACCAGAGCTCAAGGTTTTCGAATAAGCAAAACAAAATATTTACATATTTCAATAATCATACAATTTTAGAACTGCTAGGGGCATGCAACATCCCAAATATAATAAATAATATAGTAAGACCATAACATTTTGTGCACATATTTATGGTGGTTTCATTTTTTCATATAAAAAAAAATTGTTTCAAGTCTTACATTTCCTTAAAAGGAAATGAAAAATTAAACGCAAATTGTTAATTAATACTTAATTAAAATAGTCTCATGACTTGTTGCATTTACTTGAAAACCTAGAAATGATTAAAAGTAATTTGCTCTCGCTATAAAACAAAATAACGCAACACGTTCTTCTCACTTACCTTTCGTAACTTTATTAATATTCCATTATTTGCTGTTTGGTTGCTGCAATTAGAATGGGAAAATACATATTACTTAATTGCAGATTAGCAAGGCTTTATATATCTATGTTCATAGTATGGGGTAGGGGGAAGTGACATTGTTCAAATATCGCCATTATCTGTGCTCATTCAATAGGAAATAAATTTTTTTTTGATTGGCCAAGAACAATTCGTAGTGGTGCTACTGAGCTGGAGACACCCTGTTTCTTACACAATGCCAATAAACAAAGAGTTACACGCGGTGTATCGCTCTTTCGCTATCTCACTCTCTTACACAACTCTCAAATGGCGCACACAGCAGAGAGAAGAAGAACGAACTTCGCTCACATGTGCGCAGTAAATTGTTAAAAAGCAACAACAAATTGTAAACAAACGCAAGCAAGCAGCAGCAGCCGTCGCTTTTACTATAGCTCTTCCTTTTGTTTTTGCTATTGCTCTTCCTCTTCAGACTGGTAACGTGAGCACGTGAGAGTGTGGTTTGCGTGGAGAGAGTAGTGTCAATGGTGACAGGACAACAGAGACGCATTTTTTTTACTTACACAAGTGTGCGTGTGGCAGCATGTGCATTTGCAAGCAGTGCGTTTTATTTTTAACTAAACACAAATTCTGCTGCTTTGGCAAATTGAGAACGCAGAGTTGAAGAAACATGTCGAATAGGAGGCAAAAGCAAATGACCGCTCGTCGTCGACCGACCCAACAAACGAACCAGAAGAAGAAGAACAAGAAATATAAGTAGTAGCAGAAGAATAAGCATGCTTGCCTCCTGCGCATAGAGCAGCGTTTGGTATTACTTGGTTCGCTTTCTTATTATTTGTGTTAATTATGGAATACATGCGAAGTGTTTCAATTTATTTTATTTTTTTTTTGCTTACTGCTGCAACACACACAATACTCACACACAGCTTTGCTTTGCTCATTTACATTACCAACTGCGCACGTATAAAATTACATGGGACGCAGCCAGCAGCAAAAAATGCGATGCGACGCGTCACGACGCGACGCATTTTGTGTTTGTTCGTTTTTACAGTTTGACTTTTTCTTTTCCTTCTACACCCCCCACAACGCAATCAGCAAGGCAATAAATAAGGTACAAAATTGGTCCCAAATAGACGAAATCAAAGCAAAACAAAATAAGTTTTCAAGTGTGTGTGTGTGCGTGTGTATGTGAAATGTATATTCAAATGTGTGTACACATGCATAAGAATATACTTAGGTGTATTTGTGTATACATAAGATAACAACAGCTGTTTGCTGTCTGCTTTTGCTATTTTTTTGTTTTTATTTCGAGACACAATTTAGCTTGACCATTTTTGGGCATTGTATTAAATTAACTATGCATGTGTTTATGTATTTATTTTATTTAAAATAAGATAAGTAGAAGGAAGAAAGAAAAAGGTGAAAGCTATAATATTTCAAATTGAAAAACAAGTTACAAGATTAAAAACTTTGATCGAAAGAAAAGCTTTTGGTTTAACCTTGATTTTACAGCTTCTGCATCATATATATGCATGTAGGCGTGTGCGTCTATGTTAATGTCTGTGTGTGTGTTTAAGCGTGTGAAGCTAAAGCTAGTGTTGCGCAACGCAATGCGCTCTAATTGTTAAGTTCTTATCGTTTACACAAGGCCATTTTGGGTGGAACTGAGTGAGACAGACAGAGCGAGCGAGCAGCTGTTAACTTGAGCTCTAATTACCTCGTTCTTCACACCTGCGCACCACTTCCCCCTTCCTTTGACCGTTACAGCTGATTGGCAGCGCTGCCGACGCGACTGAAAAGTTGACAAGCTTGATAAATGATCCACGTTGCATATGCATGTGTGTGTGTGAGCAAGTCAACTTTACGACACAATTAGAAAATGTGTGTCAATTATATTACAACGAAAGAAAAAAGAAACGACTCAAAAGCAAATATTTTTCCTGACTTCACACATACATTAAGACTCACACACACGCACAAAGATACACAAAACTAATTTGAGGGAGTGGAGTAAAGCGAGCGAGCGATTGAGCGATATTTGAATTGGTTTTTGTTGTATTTGTTATACAAGCGCAACGCCAACGTTAAGGGGGCGTCGCATAGTCTCCCAGTGTGATTACATGTATGTCTGTGTGTGTATGTGTCGTGTGCTTGAGCGATCTGCAATTATTTAACTTTGACGCTGCCTGAAAAGCTTAACAGCGTATGTCGCTCATACATACACACATATATATATGTACATGTTTGTTTGAGTTTATGTGGGTGGGCAGAAGCTTATAAGCTTTCGTTGTTATACTGTTGTTGCTCTGGCATTATTACGTCACCAACACATGCGCAACGCACAGCTGAGTGGCCACAGCGACGTCAGACACACACACACGGAATACATACATATGTATAAAGTAAATACAAACCTTTATTCCACAAAATTTGTTCACTTTTGAAACACTTTGATTTTCTTGCTCAGTTTTTAATGATGATGCTGATGGTCCCTTGCATTACTATTATTTTCAACTGTTTTAGTTCTGTTATGCTCATTATTTTGAATTTTTAACTCTTCACTGTAGTTTTTTGTCGCCGCTGTTGCTGATGTCGCTGATGTTTGGTTGTTGTTGATGTTGTTATTTGCTTTGTTCTAGTTCTCAGCGGCTGACAACGGCAGCAGCTACCCAAATGTGAACGTAGCATTTGAATTTTCAACGGGTTTGCGTTGCGTTTTCAACGTGAATTGAATCGAATCGAGTTGAATTGAATTAAAGGAGGACGTTCGCTTCACAGACACACAATCACACACTGTCTTTTTCTCTCTCTTACTCTCTATTTCTTTCGCTTTTACTGTACGATTTGCTGCTGCTGCTGTTTACTCTACGCGACGAGAGCGCGAACCAAAACATAAAAGACGGAAAAAAAACAAACGTCAGCAGGCCCAATAACAACTACGAGAGTGACAAACTTTGCACTGGGGCGCAAAAAAAGATTTTGTATTGAGAAAACTTGTTCACTGTTTAGATTACTCTTTTTTTTTTTGGATATTTTGTTGGGAATTATTTATTTATTTATTTTTTGTTGGTCTCTTGCACTTTGCTGTGTGGCACAGCCAAGTTTTTGCTTGGGGAGCTTTTTATTTTGGCTTAGTGTTGTTGTCTCTCTCTGACTGTGTTGATTTTGAACCTGGGGACGATTTTGATGTTGTCGCTTGCGCTGTCGCTGCTTGAATGAACGTGAGCGCTGCCAGCAACTTTCTAAAACAGCTGAGCGAGCAAGCCTCAGCAGCAGCAGTAGCAGCGACAGCGGGCAGCGAAGCACATGCCAGATAAATACACACACATACACACACACGCTGACTGCTTGCTTTGTTGCTGCGCCTTGTTTATATACAGCCATGTATATACAACACGAATGTGGCTTATGTACTCTCTATGTGTGTTATGTATCGAAACTACGTCGTTCATTTATTTATGTACTCATTTATGTGGCTAGTTTGTTTTTTTTTCTGTTTTTTTTTTGGCATGCCAATAAATACGTAGAAGACGCGGATACACGTTTGCGCTAGCAACATATGTTGATAAGGCTGCTACGGCAACAATGTTGCTGCTGCGCATGTATACAAAAATCATATGGAATTTCCAAATGTTAGAGAACGCGCTCTCTTTCTTTCTTTCTCAAATTCGTAGAAGAAAAACAAGAAGCAGGGTAAAACATATGTGCGACACAAGTAAATAAGAATAAAGTAACTATATATGTGTGTGTGTGAGTATTAAAACAAATTGTTGTTGGTATTCGTGATAGCGATTTAATAACAAAAGCAAACCATGCAGACAACGCGACACACACACACTTACACAAACAAGCGCATACTACGAACCCGTTTCCATATGTTTGATGACTGCTCTGTTGCTGCGCTGCTTGCTGCGCTGTCGCTGTCAGGTCGCCAAGTGCTGAATTGTTGGCTTTTGCCTTATGTATATATGAAATATTCTATGTATGTGTGTGTACTTGTTGGCTCACTTGCTTTGCAAAGTAAATAAATAAGCATGACAGTAAAAATAGGAAAAAAAAACGCATGTGCCCCGACCACAACAACAACAGAAGCTGCAGCAAAAAGTAAGGTTCGATTTATGTTTGTTTGCTTTAAGATTGCCTTCTTGTTGCATTAACGTCTTATCAGTGGACACACGCACACATGTGCATATATGTAAATAATTATTGTATTTTTTTTTGCACTGATATGATTTGAGTTGATGGTAATGCGATTTCTGTTGTCCACAATGCCAGGCATACAAATAAAATCACTTGTCGTCGTCTTCGTCGGCGGCGACAAAAACAAACTTTAATGACCCATGAAGCCAAAGTTGGAGGACACCAAAAGGCAAACAGAAACAACAATGGATTCATCATCATCAACATCATCATCGTCGTCGACAACAAAGAGTCTGCAAAGAACCCGCACAACAAACAAAGAAAACGCTCAGCGCATTTACTTCTTCTTTATGTCTGGTTCTGGTCTGGGTCCGCTTTTCTTCTTCTTCCTCCTACTCCTCTTCTCTTCAGTCATCTGACCGTGTGTGTGTGTCCTCCTCTTCGCCTGTGCCAAAACAGGAAAGCAGCAAAGAAATTATTGAACCCTTGAAAATTGGGATTTCTCTGTTGCAAGGCAAATATTAAAACTCACAAATACACACACAGCTTATACACAGAAATAAGTTATAAGGAATCTATAAATTCTTAATATTAGCATATGTACAGTAAAATTTCGCTAAAGTGCATCACTGCAAGTTTCTTGGAAAACCACAATCAGAAATTTATTTTATGGAAATTAGAGCAAAGCACAAAAAACCACATATAAAATAGTACGATATGTATATGTATAACGGAATATGTACATGCAAACATAAATACAAAAATTAATGCTAATTATTTTCAGTAGAGCTTTTAGCATAGTTTTGCTATTTTCTGTAAATGTAAGTTGCTCCGCTGAATGTATATCATACAACATACTTACATATATACGTACGTACCTATAACATAACGTATTTATGCCTTGGTGCTTCTATATTATGACTTCATCTTAATTTCAATTTTAGTGCTTGCTATTCCGACGCACCTTTTTGGTCTGTGTTGCTTCTTTTACCGTTGAATGTTTTCTTGTTGTCTAAGTTTTTTTTTTTTAAATAATGCTCGCAGGTTAATTTTTTTTTTTTGGTGGAAACACGTTTTATTTGTACTAAGTACGTACATAACAACAACAACAACGGAGTCAGAGACAAACTATGGTTTCTCGAGATAAAACAGGCTTGTTATCTCTCTCCCCTCGTTCCTCTGTCACGATAAGCTGTCCGATGAACCTTTTTCGGTCTCTTTTCGAAGCAGAGAAATTATTTGTTTGATTCTTGAACCAAGGTCAGTCAATGAGACTTGAAATATTTTATATAAATATGAAGTTGCCTCTTCATTATGTAAATAAGTAAACAAGTACATACACACACACATATATAAATTAAATTGGTTTGATTTTCACTAACAATAATGGGTTCACACTGCATGTGAAAGTGTGTGTTTGTGTGTGGGGAGCCATGACACAAAAAAAATAAATAAAATTGTTGCTAGCGTGCATGTTATGCTCTTCATCTCTCTTGATTTCCACCTTCTCATACAAAAGCTTCACAGCTGCTGCTGCTGCTTTTTGAGTGAGTTAAGAGAGAAGAGGAGAAAAGAATAAGAAAAGGGCAAGCTCTGGCAGCCTATGTATGTGTACATTTGTATGTGCGCAATTGTTTTTTTTTTCGTTTATTTTTATTGTTTTGCGATCAGCTGTTCAGTTAATCAAACGGTTGAGAAATCCTAACAAAGAGTACATGTAGAAAAACCTGTTAACCATACTGTTTAAATGTTTATCAACACATTGTTATTAATTATACTTTGTCTATCAACTTTGTTAGATGTGTGTCATTGTTTGTGTATGTGTGGGTGTCTCTATTTACCATAACAGAAATTGGAAATTATAGAGCACGTTTCTGTAAATGTGAAATTGTAAAGAACGCAGTTGTTTAAATTGTGCGCTGTGTGTGTGTGTATATATATTCTGCTTGTATATAGGTTTGCGTGTGTTTGAGGAGGACTTCATTGAACTGACGCTTGGTATTGATAGTGCGCAAATATAGACGCTTAGCAGACGCGTGTTATTTAAGGGACGGCGTTATATACAAGTCTTATATACATACATACGGATGAGTCGTTGCCCCCTTCCATTACTCGTAATAAATGCGTAGCTGTAAGGCCCCAACTCAAATGCAACGAACAACAAGAGAAGTGGTCAAAGCCACAAAATATTTATATATTTGTGTGTATCGATAGAAAGTGAATACACACACACATGCAATTAAACACGTGTAGAAATATGTATTCACACACACATGTACAACTTATGGCAATGTGTCTAATTTCAAGGTTTTTCAATTGTTTGAGTTCATTAGATTTAATTATGCGGACATCATTACACAGAGACAAGAAAGCTTATATATATTATAAAGTCGTTATAAAAATTTAATTAAATTGCGCATTAATTGAAAACGTGAAGTGTGTAAAGCTAACAGTTTTTTGTTTAGGTTTAATTGAAATATAATTGTTGTTACACAGTATCATTTTTCCAACTATCACGCACCAAATATGACTGTAAATGTTTAGTCTGTAATATTTGAGTCATAATAAACAATGACGCACTTGAAAAAAATATACATAATAATAATTGTGGTGAGATAAGCATTAGTTATCGAAAAATTACAGAGTGGATTTCTCTTCTGGTCTTCAAAACACAAGGCACAATCATCTTCTCCTCTTCTTTATCTTCAAGCGATGACTTCATGAAGTTTATTTTTGTAAATAAATGGGAACAACAACAACATCAACAACAAATTGTTGTCTGCTAACTTGTTTAGAGAAATTGTGAAAAGAACGCAAAATTCATTAGAAAAAAATCAGATATGAAACAATGCACACGAATATCAATCAAAACGAAACCATCAAAGTTTGTTAGCTCCCCTTTGCCCCCATCCCCGGCCATCAGAATTGAATTGGCGAACGTAGAACGTAGCCAACAATAACGTCTATCAAATAAAAAAAAGAAACAACTAGATCCAGTGCCTTAACTGTTATTGAAGGGTGCCACGAGACATCTACATACCATACACTCTCTTACTCCCTCCCACTGGCCACCCAACCCATTACTGTTACGCTTTCTCACTCTCTCTTTCCGATAACTGTCAGCAGCACAAACACACACACACAGAGAAACTGGCGTCCATCAGCTGTCTACATTTTGGTGGGTTCAATGGGCTCTCTGGCAACGCTCAAATGTTACGCTCTTTCCTCATTTTCTTTATTTTATTATTTTTTTTTGCGCACACGTTGTTGTCCAAAGTCATTCAACCCAAAAACCAAATAACGTAAAATACAACGCAAAAGGAGGCGAAGCGACGGCTGTGCCGCCAGCAACGGGAACGGGAAGCAGTAGCAGTAGCAGCAGCAGCAGCAAGCAATAGCAATAATAACAGCAGCAGCAGCGGGGTCACTGTGCGCGCTGCTCTCACTCTCCTTCACTCCCTCTCACTCATCACCTCTGAAGCTTAACAAGAAATTACCCCAATGATACTTGTTGTTGTTGAAAATATTGCGTAGCGTGGGTCTCCAAAACGCAAAAGCAGGTGTTGTTATTGTTGTTGTTTTTGGTTGGTCAGTGTGTCCACACCCCACCAAAAAAGCTGCAATAAAAACTCAAAAGAACTCAGGATGTGCTCATTGAGATTCATTTAGAACTCTGCTCAAATCAACTCTAAAAGAAGAAATGTCTATGCTTGTGTGTGTGTGTGACAACAGTAAATAAATGTAATTAGTTCAATGCATGTGGGCAGCTAGCTGAACTTGCCCAACAGTCTGTGGAAGCAAACAAATAACCATAAAACACTCATTGTGTTTATATGCGCTTCTCATTTTAAATGTTTTTTATCAGTAAAAAAAAAACTAATTTACGACTATGAACTGTGCACAGAGCTTCACACCACCTCTGATTTTGAACTGCTCGAAATACTGGTCTGACTATCTATCAACATTTGATAAGTTTAGAACAGAGTGCAGTTTATTATGTTATCTTGTGGTCACTAGTCAGCGGAACCCACATAAAATAAACATAAACATGAGACTCTTATATTGATTAGGCAGGGTATTTGAATTATTTTTTTTTTCTTTATTTTTACGATAAGCAGCGACTATTTAGAGACCTTTATAATTCGAGTCAGTATTCGTTTGTTTTAATAACTGATGTGAATTACAAGCACTATTATTCTTGCTTGTCAATCAAGGCAATTTAATTTCAATATATTTAAAATATACATATAAATACACACACACACAACACATGTAAAAATTAACTGTCTAACGTCGGTTGAGCAAAATGTTCTTTGTTGTCTGCTTGCTGCTGGCGTCGTCGAAAAGGAAATAAAATGAAGCCCCAAAGCGCAAACGAATAAAATCAAGGATACTATATAGAGAGGGAGAGAGAAAAAAGAGGGATTAAGAGAACGCGTCAACAGTTTCTTTGTCCGAGCAGCGTAGCTGTTGGAAGAAACAAGTCTGCAGAGAGAGAACAAAATCAGCAACAGAAAAAAGGGAAAAACAAATCCAGCAAGGCATACGACAAGGATAGAAAGAGACTCACTCACAGCTGATTAGGAAGGAGTATGCTGTTGTGCAGGGCTGAAAGGGAAGGGGTCTGCTGCTGCTGATGCGACTGTCAACAAACACAAAATACAAAATTTTAATAAAACCCAGTCAGACATAAATTGAAAGCATTTACTTCTGCACACATATAGGAGAAGAGTAGCCCGTATAGAAAAGATGTATGTTTGTGTATACGAGTGTATACACAAATGAATACATACAAACACATATGTTAGAAGAACGTTCCTACATATACATGGGTGTATATATGTCGCGAGCAGAAACAAGTTTAAATCTCAATAACGCAATCTTCAAAGTTCGCTTGTGAAATTAAATTCCTAACTGCCATAAATTTTCGCATGTATGCATCGTGATGTTAGACAGTTCGCCGAAAGTTCAATGTATTTAAAATAACATTTTTTATCTGCTAATAACATCCTACATACAAGAATAAAAATAAATAAATATATGCATATTTTTATTGGCAATTTGCACAGCCAGGCGCAAGGCAAAGTGAAATGTGCAATTAAAATGGCCGACTTACCGTTTAACAAACGAATATAAAGAAGAGAAAAGAATTTGCAAGGTTGCTCGTTTCTCTCGTTATTTTTTCTGTTGGTTTTGAATGGCTTTGCCAAATCAATTTGTTGACTTAATTATAGACATTATTGCAGTTCATTTCTTTATGTTTGTTTCTATTTTTTGATAACGCGCTGCTGGCTGCCGAGTTGTCTTCCGATCCGTTGCTGCTCCTGTTTCCGATTGTGCTGATGCTTCTGATTTGCCTATACCTCCGCCTTACACACGCACACTGTCGCATTCGCACACGCACACAGATATATCGATGCTCAGCTGTGCTTTGTTGCTGCTTGCCCTTCAGCCGAGCATCCAACAGCCGACATTGGCAAATTTTCGCACATCGATTATTCGGCTTCGCTTCGACTTTGTATTACATATGATTGCTTTTGACTCAAATCAAATTACAGAATTATTACACACACATCCAAGATACAGGTGCAACAGACGATTTATGCATAATTTTCGTGCACTTGCTTAAAATGGACAGCAGGCGAGGCAAATAGCAAATAGGCGTCGTTTTTTCACTGCATTCTTTTTCTCGCATTTTGCTTTCCGCTTTCCTTGAACTTATTACGTACCAAAATACAGGTATGTATGTAAATGTAACTGTAATTGCGAACAGCACCGCAAGTTTATTGGCAAACAAAGCGGAAAACCGAACAAAAATATTTAAAAGAAAATAAGGAAAAACAATAGAACACGCGAATTGTTATGTTTCCTTTGCACTTGTCTCCCGTACTGGTGTTGCTCTCTTTCGTTTCGTTTTCGATTCGCGTTCACTTACTGCTGTACTGTATTGTTGTTGTCTTTATTTGGGAAAATTGATCGCTGCTGCAAATGCGAATGCCACAACAAAGTGCGCTACAATCAGCGCTGCAAGCCACGAAAACCAATTTCGCTGCAGCCACAACAACAACACTTTCACCGCCGTTTGGTGTGCATATAGCTGCTGTGCTTTGCATAATTACCTGCACACACACACACACACAATCTCAAGTATAACTAAAAATGTTGATTTGCTTAAATCTCCGCATAATTGTTTATTATTTCGATAAGCCTTCGTCTGCCGCAAACCCAATACATGTACAAACTGATAACATCGAGCGACGTACGCCGATTAATTGGGGTGGTTGAACGATAAACGATATATGCAACTAAACGGTGTTAAGCTTTTCACCCAAAATTACTTACGTTTGATTGGGTAACACTGAATCGCGCGCTAGATTTAAACATTAATTGTAAGCAATATGCTCAATATACTAATATTTAAACGCACGCATTTATTTATGTACAACGTTGGCTGATTCCCCGCATTTTATTAAGCAAATTAATATCTGTTTAATAAATTTAAGCTTTCTTTGTTTTCTTGTTTTCAAATTATAAACACATACAATTACTTAGTAATTATCTATTGATAGTTTAATTAAAAGCAATATTTCGGTATTTAAAACGCTATTATTAGTTTGAAACACAAGAACTACACAAATACTATAATATTTCATTTTTGTCCGCTGACAGAATTCATAAGATTTATTTCGATTTAGATTATTGACGAAAAATACAACTATTTTTCACATTTATTCAACAAGAATGTTTTGGGGGGGCATGAAACTCTTGAAATTTATAACGAAATAATACCCCATTGGATTGTTATTGTTCTGCTTTGTGATTTTCTGTATGTTTTGTTTTTCTTATTAAGCCATAGTTCCAGTATCTGCGCACAACAAAAGCAAATTGGAGAGGATTTAGAATTTAGAATTGTGCGCAAAACTTACATCCATTTTGTCATTTTTGTTTTTAGCGGCTTAACGTGGAATACATTTACAAAATAGACAATTATACATGTATATAGTTATAGAATTATATATATATATATAGATATTTGTTTTCATAATGTATATATAGATTTATTTATTTACCATGTGTGTGTGATTTTTGTTTTTTATATCATTTTATGTACTAAATATATATATATTTTGTATGAGAGAGTTGTGTTTTAGAAACGCTGATCCATCTGGTTTGTTTGTTTTTGTTTTGTTTGTTTGTGTGTAAAAAACTTGCTTGCACTTGAAGGGTTATTTTTATTTGTTTTTTTTTTTTTTGGTTGTTATCTTTATCATTTCGTGTTTGTGTTTGTGTTTGTCGCTTTGTTTAGGGTGTAATATACAGTTTGGATTTCGTTGACATAGTGTGCAACCACACAAATATGCATGTGTTGTTAGTATAACTATAAGTTAAATGTTCTAGGTTAAATATATGTGTGTGTATATATATATATATATATATATGCTTAATTATGATTTTTAGCTGACACTAAACAAATGACAACCAAAAAAAACCCGAATATAGCAACAGTTATTGGGGGAATAGCCTAAGTTTTTCACAGTGACTGAAAAGTGTGTCCGAGTGTGTGTGTGTTTGAGTGTGTATGTATGTGTGTAGGTGAGTGTGTGTTTTGGTGAACGCTTTGTGGTTCTATCGACATGTTTAGACTTTATTAAAATCTCAGTTATATATATATATATATATATATATATATACTATATGCAATTTGCTCTTATTTTAAAATCAGAAAAAAATCAGCATGCATGTTTCCAGTTTTCTCTGAGTGTTGTGTGTGTGTGTGTGTGTGTGTTTTATGTGTGTACAGTTATTATAGGGTACATTTAGAGAAGTTAAAGTGATGGATTGACAGCAGCAAGACAGAAAGCAAATCAGGAATTCAAAAACAATATCTAAAGCAAATGTCTAATAATACACATGATAAAAGCCTGTCCTAGTTAACATCCTTAGCATATCAAATAAAATAATCACAATAATTACAATGTTGAAGAGGAGTTTTAGAAACTCGCACAAACTAAAATACTAAACGATAGCTTGGGTTCATCATTCATCGTTCATCGTTCATCACTTAAGAACTACGAATTTCGTTATAATTTTGTTTCTTTCTTGTTGTTTTGCTCAAAATATATCGAGATATCAGAATCAGTTAGGTTTTGTTTTGTTTTGTGTGTGTATGTCTGAGAGTGTGTTGCATGTTGCGTGTTGCGTGTTACGTGTTGCGTGTCCTGAACATTATCAATTAGAGTTCATCCAGCACACCGAGTAAATACAGCAACGAGATGAGCATTAGACTCAAGAGCATGGCAATCAATGCGATTGCCGACACAGGCCAGCATCAGTCCGTGGCCGATTTGCGCATTATCCTACGGGCAAACCCGATGGCCGTATCTCAGAGAATCTCACAACAGCGACAATAGCGTGGTCGGTGTCCCGTTGTCACCGCTGGCGGTGTCACAGGCGCAAAGTACGCGTGCACCTTGATATTTGGTAGGTGATTCTAAGAAAAAGCAATAAAATGGAGAATTTAATATATATTGGGATTTGGATCAGAGAATTGGAGAATACCTTTAGTTTGCGTATGGCGGCGCGTGAGATGAGCTGGCAGTCAAAGAGCTCGATGCGTTGCAGATTGTGGCAGGACACTAAATGCTCCAGCGTGCGGTCCGTGATCAGCGGACAATTGTCCAGCTCCAGCACAGAGAGGCTCTCTGCCGCACAGCTGCCCGTGGTCAGATGCCGGATGCCATCGTCCGTTATCAGCTCGCAATGGGAAAGCGTCTGTCAAATGCAACTCAATTAAGTCAGTTATCATCAATTGATCAATGGTTAGGGGAAACTAACCAGTTTTTCGAGACTGGGACAACCGGTGGCGAGATGGGCCAACGTTAGATCCGTTATCTGGCTGCACTCCTCCAAATCCATGCGCTCCAGGTACTTACAGTTGCGTCCTAGCGCCTGGAATCCAATATCCGTAAAATTGCGACAGCCGGACACCTCCAGTGTATTCAGCTGCTGATTGTGCTGCGACAGCGCCATCAGCGAGAGATCAGTTAATTCCACACACTTGGACACGCAAAGCTTCTGCAGCTTAGGACAACTGGCAGCCAGCTGCCTAATCGACGAGTCGCTGATCGTCTAAATACATAAGTAGATAATAAAATATTTATAAATTAATGTATTTAGTAACAAGACTTTAGTTTGTCTAGTAAAGAATACGCTAAGAAATTTTATTAAACTTTAAATAATTTTTCTTTTTTAATTTAAATTTAATATTAAATTTTTATTGTAATTTAATTTAATCGATTTTTTATTTGTGTTAATTGCCTTTAATTGATATTAAATAAATAAATAAGAATCATACTTCGTAGTGATAATTTTTATATAAAAATAAGTAGAATATTTTAAGTCTTAATGGTTCTCGCATCTTTATAATCTATACCTATCTATATGGTAGATGAAATCAACTTAATGATTTACTATATATAATATACATATTGTCATTAATTAAACAGATATATCCTATATATATTATACACTCTTAAAATACAATTAAATCTTATTAATTACCTCACAGCTGTGTAGATTTAGCACCATTAGATCGGGACAGTATTTGGCCAGGCACATGATGGCATTGTCGTTAATCTGTTTACAACCTTTACTGCTGAACTTGCGCAGCTTAATGCAACCGCGAGCCAGTGCTTCGACGCCATTTTCGGATATCAGATGGCACCAGGAAGCATTTATCTCCAGCAGGTTCTGAAAACGCATGAGTTAATTAATACTGTTTCAGATGATGGTTTTTTATGGGATTTACCGGACAGCCATCGGATATATATTTGAGGCTATTGTCCGTTATGTTGGAGCACGAGTCCAAATTAATGGCCGTTAATTTGCTGCAGTATCTGCTTATATCCGTAACTGATATATCTGTGATCTTTTTGCACTCCGACAGATCCAAGTGCTCGATGTTGTGGCAGTGATTTGCTAGAGTTCTGTAAATATAATTTTATCGATCAAAAGTTTTTGATAATAATCACAATAACTTTATCTTGATAAATATTATTAATTTAAACTAGCTTCTTTTTTAAAGTAGACATTTAAATTTACACTCGCTTTGTTATACTTAATATATTTAATATATGTTGCTTACTTGATGGACTGATCTCCCACGGATTGGCAGCCACGAAGTGATAGGGATTTGAGGAAGCCGCCGCATCGTTGCGATATGTTCTCAATCACCGGACCCTGTGCAATATTAGTAATTAGATGATGATGAAGGACAATTGTTTAACTGTTGTTTGACGCACCTCAATATCACGTTGAAAATCGAACAAATTGATTTTCTGCCAGCTGGAACCGTCGAGGGCCAGAACATTCCAATATTTGCACACCTGCAATGTGTAAATCATTAATAAGATAACAAAAATAAAAATCGAAACGTAATCAACAACTTGCAACGCACCTGGGCACAGCGGCATAGTGAGACGACATCCAGGTAGGAGAAGACTCGCAGCAGTACCTCCTTTGGCAGTTGTTTGATTAGCTCATCGTCCAGATCCGTGGCGCCTAGGAATGTTTGCTGTGAAATGGACAGACATGTGGCATCAATTTAAATACAACAACAATAAAAATATACATATTGAGTGTGATTGTTTAATTGAAAATCTTGATGAGTTTGCTATACGAAAACAAAACAATTGACTCCCAATCTAATTGAGCCCCAAAAAAATTCTTCAAAATAAAAACCAAAAAATTTCAAATTAATTGATGAACGGCGAGAAGAGAGCGAGTAAGAGAGAAAAAGAGACAGAGTGACCCATAGAGTAATAAGCATATAAGCAAATAAAAAAAAAACCGAGGCGAATTTAGCCTCAGCTCAGCTGCTTTGACTTCCAGTTGGAAATGATCGGTGCGCTTATTACTTTATGGCATATAAAGGCGTGGCGATGTTGGGAGGCAATGGTACAAAATGGTAGCCTTTATGAAAGGCGAGAGATAAAGAGAAGGGAGAGAGAGCGAGATGACATATCGAGTAGGTGGAGTGGAGTGAAAAACAAATAATCAAAGCGAAATTTGATTTTTTTTTTCATTTTTCTTTTGTTTTCAATTCTTTTGTGTGTTTTTTTTAGTTTTTCTTACAGACTCCTCTTTGTCCTGCATTGCGTGCAAGTTGGTGTTGGTGGCCACTGTACGCTGACTGAGCTGCTGCTCCACAACGCACACCTCATCAACGACGCCGGGCGAAATTGAGGACGCACTAGATGAATAGCTGCTGGCACCAACGCAGCTACTGCTGCTGCTGTTGTTACTGCTGCTGCTACTGTTGCTGTTATTGGCCATAACGGTGGCGATGGGCGCAGCACTGCCAAAGGTTGCAGTTCGCCAAATACTGGTGCAGATGCCGCTGATTAGATTTGCACTGCCGCCGTAATTATTGTGATTGTTGTTATTGTTTGCATTTGCACTAGTAGAATTATTATTATTATTGTTGTGGCTATTGCCGTTGTTGCTCAGTTGTAAGCTCAGATTACGATTGGCATTCGCATTGTTGTTGCTTTCGCCGCAGTCCGCAGTCGATGCTGACGCTGACGCCGGCGTTGACGCACTAACGCTGACGCTAATAAAACTAGCGCTGTTTGTGGCCGTTGTGCTTGTGCTGTTGTTACTGCCGCTGCTAAAACTGCCGCTGCCACTAATGCTGCTGCTGCCGCTGGGTGGACATAGCAGTTCAATGCTGCCGGCAGCGACTCCTCCTCCACCTCCACCGCTGTCATTGCTACCTGCTCTGCCGCTGCCCGCATTGGGCGCAGCGCTAATTCCACTGCGCGCAAACATCAATTGTCACTGTATTAGTGTCGGTGTTGTCCGTTAGTTGATGAGCAGTGGCGCTTTAGTCGTGCCTATGACTTTTTTTCTGCTGCTGCTTTAACTCTTTAATTAGCTCTCTCTCGTTCACACACTCACTTCGATTCGGTTTATTTGTCGACAACGACGTTGATGTCTTCGTGTGAATGCACGATTAAATTATTCACAAATTGCGTCTTTTGGCAAGTCGCGTCGTTACTGCCCCTCTCGGTCTTTCTCTTGCTTGTTTATTTCCGTTGATGTTGAATAACGTAAACAAACCATTAGATTTATGGATAAGAGAAGAGACTGCTGACTGCTTTGCTCTCTTTTTTCTTTCTTTTTTTTTGTCACAAAAGAGCTTTACTTGTATTTTATTTTAGATTTCGCTGTCGCTGCACTTTTGCCTTTCTCGCTGTTTCTCTTGGTGTATTTATTTTGAAGTGTAGTTAGCAGTTGGCATTTTAAACAACAACAACATTAATTTCTCTTAGTGTTTTGATTTTAATAATGCTTTATAGCAGCTGCTGCTCATGTTGGTTGTGGGACGCACGTGGGAAATGAAACAACAGAAATACATATTAAAAGACATTAAAGTGTTGCCCAAGGTTGACGACAACACCAAGAACAAGAACACGGCAATTGAATATATTTATTATGTATGCACATATAAAATTTGTTCTTTTGTGTTTTGTTAATATGGATAAGTGATCTACTCGAATGTTTAAATAATTGAAAAATGCGCGCCCAACTGGCACGCTCTGAGTTGCGCCTCAGACTGAATGATGCCCAAAATCTAACGACCAGTCAACGACCATGTGCCATGGTCTGGCACAATCCCCCTCCTTCCTTTAAATATTTAAATGTATGGCATTCAGCTTAAATGAAAAATCATCAAAGTCAATTTAAAATGGCAATCGAACGAACGTGTCGCGAATGCCAGCTAAAAACCAACCACAAAGAATACAATGACACAAGCCATCATAAGCATCGGCGTGGCTCTCGATAATGGATAGCTGATCATAACTGGAACTAACCGGAGTGACATATATATATATAAGCATTGACTGACTAACTGCCAAAAATAAGTAGCATAATCAATTTCAATAGTTCCAGTGCCAACAAACAAGCCTGGAAGGGACCCGAAACAAGCTTCCAATATTTCCAAAAACCGCGAGGTTATCGGTCAAAAATTAAATCTTGATCTACATATGGTAAATAAGGATATTTATTTAGTTATATATATATAATTAGTGGCCTTGTTACATTCCATTTTATGTCTATAGCCAATACAGTTTCTGCTACTATTCATCCTGATTAAAAATATATATAATCCAGGCAGTGGGGGATGCTTGCTTCCGCCTGTTACATTCCTTTGCACAACTTCATTATACCCCCTTGCTACGTATTTTTAATAAAATATTCATTTTGTATTTGCTAAGCCAATTCAAATTTGCGGTCACAGCTGAATTTAATTTAAAGAAAATACAAATATGTCCATAAGTATAGCACATATATAGACGTATGTATATGTACAGTCTTGCATACATATGTATTAATATCAATAAAGATGATTGTCACATTGCAGATCTACAAAATGCTGATTGGAGGAGCATGCGATGAGCGACAACGCTTTTAAATTAAATTGACATTTATATAGTGGAAATGACACATGCTGAATACATATACATAAATATATATATACCTATAGATGTATATAAGATTGCCTGGGTATAATAATAGCTCAATTATAGGCACATATTTCACATCTTATATGGTATAAGTATGACCATTATTTGACCTAATTGGGCACAACTCTATAAATTATTTATATAGCCAGTAACAACTCTTATAAATATTCATTTCTATGCTGTTTGGATGAAATCTAAAGCACAATGGAAAATCTCAAATTCAATCAGTGCTCAACAAAGCAAAAGCTAACCGAGAAGAAGGTGAAAATACGCATATATAATAACATATATAATAAATATATACAAAGTCTTCTTAATAAAAATCTGATAAGTTATCTGAACAGTCAAAGATAAGTGCAAGATGCACAAAATTAAGAAAATATTAATTTCTGTTTTGATTTGGTTTGCAAAAGTTAAGATAAGAGTATATTCATTACAATATATGCTTAACTGAGCTATTAAATAATATCAAAACAAGTAAATCCTGACTGAGCTGAGGATGGAAGATAGAGTATATGGAAAAATAGGAAATGAAAAGCTCGCAGAACTTCTTTACAATGCACAACATGCTCTGAAATGATGAAAATCAGATAAATTTGTTTGGTAACATTGCTAAGAGTAAAATGAGTTAGCAAAATGTTAAGAATTCCATAATAAATTAACTAAAGAGTCAGTCATGCATGTTGTTTGCCACCAAGTTATTGTCTCCCCATCTATTTTTTACTGTTCAGATGTGTATATATACTACATATGTATATAAATGTGGCACACATATCACACACATACACACACGCACATCCAAGACTCTTGCGTAAATAGTTGGCATAATTCTGTTTTATTGAAAATAATGTGAATCGCAACAATTTGTATTGCTTTATTAGGTTGTCTTGACACAACAAGATGCGATGGTCACACTCATTTCCACTGATTTTTATTAAATCACACACACACATGCATAAATACTTTTATACATGTGTGTGTTTGTGTGCATTAAAATGGATATTTTGACTGAGAGTGTGCAGTTTGTAGAGGTTGATAACTTTGATTAAATTGACTCAGACACAGCTGATGAAAATATATTGACCAAAGAACGGTCATATTTCTGAACTGTCTTGAACTGTGTGTGGCGTGCAACTTGTGGCATGTAATGTTTGCTATGTGAGTGATTCTGTACACATTCACATTAGAGTCAGGTCGTTGTACCCCGATTTGCTGGGCACGTAGGACTTTAAGAACCTTACAATGGATGGTAGCGACAGCGCTGTCTGATAACTAAGGTGAAAGGAATCTTCTCCCTTTTGAGGCTAATGACTCGCAGGCAACGACCCTGAGAAAGCAAAAGATATTTTGTTCCATTTTTTCTTTTTTTTTTCAAATGGTAGGCAATTTGACATTTGAAGAAGTTCATCGAAGGTTTAAAAACTAAGGGAAATTGCAATTTAAACTTTCTTGTTATCTTATAAACTAGCAAAACAAATATATTTTTTTTAAATTCATTTTAAAATGTTATCTATTCTTAAGGTCCATAAACAAAATTAAAATTTTTAATTATATGTATATGCCAAGAATGAACTCAAACCAAAACAAAAATCATATACCATTTTATTCCATTGGCAACAGAGTATAGAAAAAACAACAGCTGAGCAGCCTGTGTGAAAAACAAACTGTAATCGTTAGGTGTGGAAAATAAAAACGACATTAAAATAGATAAGGAGAAATGTGTTAAATGAGATAAAGAGAGATAGAGAGAGAGATCGAAGTTTGCGTGAGTGTGTGCGTTTGTGCAATTAAATGCGTTTAAAAGTAAGCAAAATAATGTACAAATGGATTTTAAATATATAACAAGTCGAACGTGATGGATTTTATTGTTATTGCACTGATAGGACATACAATATGTGTGTATGTAGTATATATGTACATATATATTTATGTACATGCTGCAAAGCGTATATATATTTATTTACAAGAGACAGCTTGTAAATGGCTCCACGAAGGCCACAAGGTCAAACAAAACTGGGTCAGCTGTGTGCATATCTGGGCTACATATGTACCTACCCACATACATACACATATATATATGTGTATTAATATGTGTGTGTGTGTATATACCAATCAAAATTATGCGAGCACGCAAAAAATAAAATATTCAAAAGCAGGGCGCAATAAAAACAGTGCAAAAGAATAAAATGCCTTATCACAAAAACACACACATACACTCACACACAGCAACGCAAGTTTGTCAATTGCAGAAGTCTTGGGCCAAAACAGACAGAAAAGCACAAAACAGCTGACGCCACAAAACGGGGCAGAAAAGAGCAAAAACACAATTTTCAAGCAAAGCCAGAAGTCGAAAACTAGCAACTGTAATATAACGTAATATACACATACACACACACACACACACACACACATATATATATATACAAATGCACACTAAGAATCACGAATTTAGCAATATTAAACACACACACACAACAAATTTATAAACTGCAACGCGTACCATTTGTTTATGTTTAAAAGACTGATGAATTTTCCTTATGTTTTTCTTGTTTCTGCTGCTGGTGCTACGTTTTTTACATAGTGCAACCAGCCCACGCGCACTCTTCAGCAATAGATTTTTTACACAACTAATTTGGTTTTTTATGTCTATTTTTCTTTGCTGTTAATGTGTTGTGTTGGATGCGCTGAAAAAAACCAAAAATCACACACAACCAGAGTAAATGCAGACACGCGAGACAATGACAGTAGCAACGACGACGCCAGCGACTGCGACAGTAGCGTTCACATCAATAACAACAGAGCGCAGAATGGTAACTGAGCGAGCGAACAGCAGCTGAACAGCTGAAGCTCAATTGCGCTGCGCTCGAGTCTCACAAATGCATGTGGGGTCACACAGACTCACACACACATATTTATATTTATATGTGCATGCATACACACACACACACACGAGCAGATAGCGCTCACGTTGCGTGCGCGGGGGCGTTGCTTGGGGGCGGTGCAATGCACCCACAAAAATAACAAAACACATAAAGTCTCAATGAGTATGTTTGCATATGTGTGTGTGTGCGTGTGCGAGTCGAAGAGAATAAGAGAGAGCACAAAGGTTCGACAAACAAAAAGAAATGTCGGCAACTACATATTCCATTGCTGCTGCTGCTTAAACTGCCGCCATCGACGCCACCCCCCACTGAACGACCAACATTTGGTCTACACTAAATTGCATTCACTTTTAACTGGCTGGGCACAGTGCTGCCAGACAGTTGCACTTTGTATGTCAGCTGTTTTTTTTCCACAATGCATTTGTTGTTATTGCCGTTCCAGACAAAAACTAACTGTAAAAGTAAACACATATGAAGCGTATGTGGCGTAATCTATTTTAAACAGCTGAGAATTGAAAACCAGAACGCAAATCAACAGAATCACTTCGCCAGCCCCTCAGAAATAAGCATGAGTATGGCAACCACAGAGAGGAGAGCGGATTGCGGTCTGCTGCACTCTGGCTCCAATTTGGCGACTGGCGCTGACTCAAAAAAACATTTAATTCTTACTCTTGCTTTTGCTCTTATGTACGTTTGTCTGTATGTGTGTGTGCTTGAAACTTATTTACTTTAAAGACATCAAACGCAAGAAGCTCCCGTCCCTGTAGATAAGGAAAGAGGGGCGGAGAAGTAGACCTTGCGCATTAGGTGGGCGGCAAAGGCAAAAGGAGCAGCAGCAACAACGTCAACGGCAACGAGTTTATTGCACTTTTGCCAATGTCGGTCTTAACTTTTGTGTAAAAAGACAAACAGTGCGACACAAGTTCGGGGGCTGGCTGGTGGCAGCCACTTACACTTTTAGCAGTGGCTTGGGGCCTTGGAGTAGCAAGCGGGCAGCGCCAAACAAAGGCGACAAAGAACCAACTTCACCATAAAAATAAGCATAAAGAAATCAAAACGGGAAATATGTACTTACGTATGTTTGTGTGCATTTGTGCATGCATGTGTGTGAGAGAGTGATTGCACATTGGAGATGAGCACGTGATTTACAAATGTGCAAAAGGCACGACACTTTGCGTTAACAGATATTACAGCATTTACATAAATGCTGATTTACCAAAAAATTTATCATATTTAATCCAATAGGCAAAGAAATATGTTTGTATTTCAAATTATATTATGATTATTTTAATGAACTTATACAATTTTCCTTTCATTATTTATTTATTATTATTATTATTATTATTATTATCAATTTCAAATCAGTATCAATATCAATGACTTTTTATATTATTTTCTTGCCCATTCGTGCTTAAGTTCATACGCTCAGCACGAACATGTTGCGCTCGTGCGTGTTGTTGTCTCAGTTTCACAACAAAAGAACAAATACTCAACTGCAACTGTCTACCGAAAGGGGGGAGGTTAATTTAAAATAAGAAGCAGAAGGGACAATCTTCTCTCTGTCTGCAGTTTACTACTAGTGCGTATTTGTGTCTGTGGTGTGGGTGATGCACGCAAATAAGAGATCAACAAATATTAATACGAATGCACACGCACTCACACACATACACAAATACAAATGGCCAATGACTGACGAGGAAATTGTTTATTGTTGATTTTTGGCATTTATTGCCGTTTATTATTGTCGGCACTGCGCTTAAATTGCATTCTCAGCCAGTTCAGACGAGAAATAAAGGAAAAAGTAAAGGAAACAGCACATTCTCCAAAGACTGGTTTAAATCTTACACTCCCGCAAACGAGATTCTGTTTTGTTTTCCGTTTTTGTTTTGTTTGGTTTTTTTTGTCGTATGAATGGAACTTAAGGAAGTAACTGCATTACAAGGTATTTAAACATGCATATGTATGTAATAATTTAATTCATACATATGTTCATAATTCAAGCTACTTACATCGATTCGATGATGTCGATGGTTCGAATTGGTCATTTTATGCGCCGCGAATTGCTGTCGTTGCCCTCTCTTTCTCTTGCGTTTGCTATTCCTCACTCTGCCTTTCTCTCTTTCGCTGGCTGCGAGTGTGTGTGCGTTTGTGGAGATATTTTTCTTTGTTGGCCGGCCGTTACAGCGTTCCCTTCCCACGCGCGTAACAGCAAACGCTCTTCAATCTCTGCTGTCTGTTTGTGTGGGTAAGCAGGAAATTATGCGTCGCACTGCGGCTGGTGTTCTTGTTGTTGCAATTGGTAGTTGATGTACTGAAGTTCTTTGTTCTTTTTCGCTGCTGCTGCTGTTGCGTCGTTATAATTATACATTATAACAAGGTGCAACTGTGTTTGAGCTAACTGGTTCTTAATGCGTAAATCCGTTTTTCCTTGTCGAGCATTTTCTCTTTTTTTTTTTTGTATTTTCGACAGTTATTTGCAGTTATTTTTATGACACACACAATTAAGCTTAAGCTAAACGATTTCACAAACAAACAAACAAACACAAAACGATTAGATATTAAATGATTTCTATCTAATTCAGGCGACAATTTTTTTTCCAAATGCTGCGTACAATTGTAATAGTATTAAATAACGTTTTGCCACTACTCGCACGTCTCGCTCTCACTTTGCTCTGTTTATGTTTATTTTCATGAGAAAATTTTGACTAGAAAGCCCATAAGGTAACGATGAATCCGATTAATCGATTCAAATCAGCTGTGTTTAGCTTACGTTCATCTCTATTTGCGGTATGCAATATGCGATAAGAGCATGTCAGCTGTAAAAGTTAATAGCCCATGTTATTTAACATCATGTTTGGAATACAGAAATATTTATGTATTATTGAAACATATCAAAGCTCAAATTCTTTTGGTGAATCGTTAAATCAAACAGCTGTATCTAACATAGTTCGTTATATTCAATGTATCGATTTAGAAAGCGGTTAGTTTTAAATTTTTAAAAAATATAAAGTAGATCACAATTATAAAATTGCAAGAAAAAAGCATGTTGTTATTTGTTTGCGAATTGGTTGATCAAAACGACAGAGTATATCGATATACATATTTATAAATGGATTCCACAATCCATTGCCGCAGCAGTGTGACCGTTTGTTTAGCCTAAACTAGTACATTTCTGTGAGCATATGTCAATCGCCTGTTGTCATTTTTCATCACTACTCGTACAAGTGGATTATTTCAGTAAATAAGTTTTTAAAATGTGGCCGGTAGTTATGGCGCTTTTGCGCCGCAATGCAGTTTATGTAACACTTCCGATTGCAGCCGTTGTGGGCTTCATTGGCTATAATCTGGAGGATCTCTTGTCGGACAAATACACTCCATATAGTCGTAAGTAGAACTATGCTTATATTTATATGGACTTGTTTTTAATGTGACCTATGCTTTTTTTGGCAGCTTCCATCCAAGAAATCCGCGTTAAGCGTTTAGCTGAAGAGAGCTCAGTTGAGAATGCCGCTAAAGTGGAGAAACTGCGGCTGAATAGTTCTGTTTTGGAGCGCAATTTGTCCCCGTCTCTGCAACCAAAAGCATAATCGGTGCTCTTTGGCAACTTGTTACTTCAGTTATAATTAGATGTGTGATTAAAATTAGACTGTATAATAAAAAATAGAAAAAACGTGTCGAACTTCTTATTATTGAAGTTCAAACTTAACATCCCTTGCGGGGATCGAACCCGCGACCTTTGGATTAGAAGTCCAACGCGCTATCCTCTGCGCCAAAGGGACAGGTGGTGGACGCTTTGCCAATAACTTATATAATTCAAGTGGAGTTTTTACCGTGAAATTCTCGAACAAAAGCTTATATTGCGCCTGCAGGTGGCCTATGAAATAATTGCAAGAACATTTCTAAGCACACATTGCAAAGCTTCAAGCATGTATTGAGAATAAATCTGGATACAAGTAGAATTTTGTTCGAGCGCTAGAACATGGCCTCGGTGGCGCAGTTGGCAGCGCGTAAGTCTCATAATCTTAAGGTCGTGAGTTCGAGCCTCACCCGGGGCATGTAATTTTTTTTTGTTTTTCCTATGAAATATTCTAATATTTATAATATTATGTATTTTATGCACAATTATACGATAATAAATTACACAGTTTGATTGTATTAAATAGTTGTTATTTTTATTTATTTTCCGCTTAAGCTAAAAACAAAGGCTATTTTATTGAGGCTGCGTTCCTTTTGCTGTGAGATTTTTCATGTTTTATTTTCCCATGCGCTGAATGGACCACTCCTGCTGGCACAGGGGACAGCGATTGTTCTGCTTCACCCACAGGGACATGCAGCAGTGATGGAACGAGTGATTGCACTCGCCCCAAACAACAACGCAATCCTGGCGACCCAACACATCCCGTTTGTTCTCCGCCTGGCAACGCAAACACGAATCTGCAACGCAAAAATACAACAAATAATTAGACAATGACGTCACTGATCTGTCGAGTGCACACCGCACTCTGAGGCGACATCGACAAATGTCAGCCCAATGCGACATTATTGGCTGCCAATTAGAGGCGACTCTCGAACAACCCAACACAGATGACGCAAATACTCCTCGTCCGTCCGTCTGTTAGTCCCGTAAATGTAATAAGTACGTGTAAATATATATCAGTTGCTTCCGTCTTCTGACTGATTATCAATATAGATTCAAGGGGTATATCCATTTCAGATTACCAAGATATATCTTCAAAATTGTTGCCTTGCTAGCGATTGGCAATAAATATTTATCGATATTAAGAAGTAATCGTTAATTTTATATAAACATTATATGGCAATAAATACTTTTGGATATTAATAAGTAATCGTTAATCTTTAATAAAAATAATATTTGGTATACGGAAACTTTAAGGTCTCCAGTTCTTAGAGGCGCTGAGATCATGCATAGAATGCCCAAAAATTTAGAAATTGTATTTGTAGTCTGCATAATAATTAAACTAATCATACATAAATAGTTGAATCTTAATTCTTTAAAAATACACTGTCAAAAAATAGTGAAGGAAAATATTAGTATGTGAGCTATTTCCCTTATTTACCGAATTGGAACAGACCTTTTTTTTTATGTTAAAATATCGAATTAAATTTTGTTTTTTGCGTCGATTCGATTTCATTTTCAGATTTCGCAATTTTATGATTTCATTCAACATTTTGTTGCTTTTTTTTTTTGGTAATTTCACATAGATTCATTCAATATTTAATAAAATGAATGTAATCCAATAATTCCGGGAGCCTTTTCGTGGGAGAGGGGTCACTGACCTGCCCAAAAACAAAATTCGCTTCATTTTTCACTTAACAAAAAACTTTTCTCAGAATTACTGTAAAACTTTTGCCACTGACTATGCAAAAGTGCATGATACATATATATATATATATAGTATATATATATAGATTTGTGTAGGCATCACCTGAGCCACTTTGTAATGCAGGTGTTGGTGTTGACATTTCAAAATCTGAATGCGTTTGCAAATACTGCCTATAGTGAAAACAAAAACAAGATGATTAATGCTGTAATATGATCTCGACTATGGTATACCCTGTACGCCAAGGCAGCAGCAAAGTCTTAACTTTTCTTACATTCTTCAAACTTAAAATAAAATGGAATTTATTATGGCATACTTTACAGCGTTGCAAAATGCCAATTATGTTCTGCAATTCCAATTTCAAACTATTTAAATTATTATTAATCTATACTAATGAAAATTTTTGAAACAACATAAATTTACACATTAAAAGTAAAATAGCTATAAATAAAACAATTCAAAATTCTTATAAAAAATGTGTTTTGATCATTACTAAAAAAAGCAAAGTATTTCTCAACTTGAAGATTTAGTTTTATTTATCAAAGCATTTCTTTGTTGCAAAATTTGGTTTTATTTGTCTTTAAAAAATAAATGCTTTTATTTTTACTTAAAGATTTTGTTTTATTTATTTTTAAGAAAAAAATGCTTTAATCTTTACTTAAAAAAGTCAAGCATTTCTTTACTAAAAGATTGTGTTTAAGAAAAACATTCTTTTATCTTTACTTAAAGATTTTCTCTTATTTATTAATGTCGATTATAATAAGATAAAAATATATATAAAATAGTGTACACAATTTTAAATGGCTTGTCAAGTTTTTTAATCCAAGTCACAAATTAAACAAAGAAAGATTAATATATATTTTATATATATATTATATAAAATATTTTTTTAAGAAACTATTTTAAAAGAAATTGCATTAATTTCATTTGCTGACTTGGCATACCCATTTTTCGTTTTGTATAGAGTATTTAACAGTGCTAAACGCACAGCGTAAAAGCTACAACAATAAACTGGTTTTGGGGTGTGTGTCGGGAGGGAGGGGTTGCAACAATAATACGCCACATTGGCTGGGCCGCTTTGCTGACTGGGCCAAAAAAAACAAGTGATAAAACATAACACGAAGGAGTTGAAACGGGGGGTGGAGGGTGAGGGAGGGGAATATGACAAGTTTTACATTGAATGAGTCAAAGAATTACATATGTATTTATTTATGCACATATGTTGATTCTTACTCATATTTGGTGTGAAAAAGTGTATGTTTTATTTTTAGTTTTTTATTTTTATTTATTTCTTGTTTATGGATTGTAATTGAAAACCACGAACAGGAAATTGTTAACATATCTTTTCCATGAATTTCTTCGAATTTCATATTTTACTATAGAGTCAATAGCCGATCGAGCTGATCCACAAAAACAGCGTTTAATTTAAATGCGTATTATATTTAGCCATTTAATTGGGTTTATTTTTAATTCGGTTATTGGCCTTTGAACTAGGCCAAGTAATTTGAGACGAAAATGTTTTATTCATAATCATAAAAACTTTTCGGTTCTTAACGCTAATCCAGAGAAATAAAATATTAATGTATAAATTGTGATTAGCTAGATAAAATATTTGAAATATATAGAAAAATATGTATGTATTTAACTTAATTTTAGTTACTGAAGCGTAAACAAAATTGATATTAACATTAAATTAAAATTCCCATTAATATACATTTAATGACAAAAATTATTATTGACCTTTTTATTTATAAAACAATTTAAAAACACTCCGTTTAATTTAATATTGTTGGTTGAAATGCGTTTGGCAAAAGTTCTATTTGGAATTTTGATATTTCGCGCTATTTTAGCGGTAAGTTTTGGGCCGATTAATCGAAAATAAAACAGGATTAATCGTGATACGGGACTTATAGGAACGCCTACTAAAATTCACAAATGTGAAGTGCAAGGAACTACCCACAAATGATGGGGCTACCAGGTACGACTATTGCCGCTTGAAGGTCGTCCAGCGAAACTGTGTGGAACTGTCCCTGAGGGTCAGCATGCTGAAGTTACCCATCTCGAAGATATCAGTCCGAATGCAGGTCTTCCAACGCATCGACGGCTATCGACCATTTCTCTACAATATTTACTTTGATTTTTGCAAAATGATGGCCGACACCAGATACAACATTTCATTGGAGAGATTCATCTTCAGTGCGATACGAGAGCACAGCAATTTGAACCACTCCTGTCCTTACCAGGCGGTAAGTTTTTAACTTCAAAGATTAAGTCAAAGGATGCCTGCAAAACATCTAGTTTTGCTGACAAATAGTTTGATTAAATTAAATTTTATGTACTTATTTGATAAGACAAAAACAATAACTAAGCATTGTCTGATCTCCAACTAACTCATTTCTAGAATCACATCGCCGTGGATCGATATGCTCTGGATCCAAGAAAGCTGAAAGTGCCTGTGCCACCTGGTGTCTTCCGCGTTGATTTTACATTCTTTACCAATAAAATAGCTCGCACTTTAACGCAGGTCTTCTTTGAGAAATTGGACTAGAATATATATATATATAGTAAAGGTTATGGCTGGAAATCGTTGAAATACGTAATTCAAACCATCCAATGAATATTTCATTTGAGCTTGAATTCAACCATAACAATAATTGTCTGGGCAAGTTAAAGTCAATCAATTCAATAAACAATTACAAATACATGTTTGTTATATATATATGCACACAACAAATATATACATATAGTATATTTATTGACAATCTCATGTTCTTGTTAAATCAGGGGCCGGACCCAGCACCGTGGCACAAAAGTGCTGGAAAACTGTATGAAAATAACATGCATTAAAAAGTTAAGTATTTAATGAAGGAAATCAATTTTGCCGTTTTATATAATCAATATATTACTTTTAGTAATTGGATCAGCAAAAGTAAGTATTAGTTTTCCATATATCATTAGCAAGCTTTATTGATCTATATTAATAAACAAAAAACAAAAGGAAAACTATTGCTGTAAACAATTCAAATGCGTCATTTAATAACGTCTGCTGACGATGTGAGGAAGAATATATTTACAGTGAGATATTTGATATATATATGATATATATATGTATTTCGCCTATTCAATTGATTGAGTGGAGACGGCTTTGATCAGCTGAAAAGGTGGGTGTGTCCCCATTTTGTATCTTTCTCGAATAATGCTCGGATACGGGGAGTAGAATTGCAACGAGAATGCAGGGCGACAGAGTCTCGAGCGATTAAAACGGGTTAATTAAAAATGTGCATTGTCAGGCTTTAATAAACAGACAGCGACAGACTGGCAAATGAAACGTGACAGAAGACAGACTTAGATCCACTAACCAGAACGAATAACTTCCATCTCAGAACTCAGTTGACTGGCAAAGAATGAATAAAACTGATATTTTAAATTCTGTAGCAATCAGCTATTAGCTGTTTGCTATGACACGTTAAGGTCTCACAGCAATCAGCCATTAACAGATTTATTGTCATAAAACTAATAAATTTATATTTTTACTAATAAGATTTAAAACTTTAATAACGGTGATTTACATGTTAAACGGTTACAGTCAAACGGAATCGCTACTGTTTTTTTTATTCAACTTGCTAGATTTAGATACATAATAAAAAATCAATTGGATTTTGTCACACCTTTTATATGGCCAATAAAATTTTATGTGTGCAGATAACATGTATAGTTATATGATTTGATAAAGCATTTTTTGAATCTGATGTTCTAAATACTTGCCGGACAAGTAATATATTTTTAGCGCTACGGCGTAATAAGTACTACACACATGTATATTATATTAATTTACATATGAAATGGTACTAGCAATAGAAATGGAAAGCAAAACTGGTTCAACTGGCATTTAAAATATTTTCATTGGGCAAGTCGGCTGATTCCAGTAGACATTTAACTTTAAAAATTAAAATACCGGTTTGCAACACCTGACTAGGCAGACAGCCAGCCAATGAACCGCGTTTAATGCATTCAGACCAGACTCAGACTAGGAATATGCTAAACAATCCGCCTCTCTCGTTTTAACCCGCGATCGCCTTATGTAATAAAACTGCCGAGTGTTAAGTTCAAGGTTAACGTGTTGTGGGCTGGAGAGAGTAGGAATAATGGTTGCATGTGTAGCACATTGTTTGCTCAGATAATTTGAAACACTTGTAACACACACGAGCTGAGAGCAGAGAGCAGATGGAAGAAAGAGAGACGAGAAGTTCGAGCGGAAGTCTTTTTATCTAAAAAAAAAGCCGAACGGAACGTTGGTCACATGCTATTACAATTCTTGCTTGTACTCCATATTAAGTTTTCATCGCCCACTACTCTTTCGTATTCACTCTCTCTTGCTCTCGCTCACACAACTCGTTTTTGAGCTCTGCTCTTCTTCTTCTTGTTTTCCAGTGCTTGTCTGTAACCGTCTCGCTTAAATGACGTCATGCACGGGGGCCTGTCTTGTGCGCGACAACAACAACAAATAAAACAACAATACATTGAACGTGCCCCCAAAACCGGCCCGCTCATGCTCTTACACAAAAATAATTGTACTCTGCACTCTCTCTGACTCTGCTTACTACGCTCTTAAGTGCATCGCTCATCAGAGGCTGCCCTAGAGTCTGAGAGTAATTGCAAAAATTTGTGATATTGTTGGACTCAGATGAAGACGCTGCAATGACCAATGGAAATTTACACAGTAAGTATAATGTGTGGAAAGTTATTGTTGGAGTTCTTGTTTTTTATTTTTTATGCTTGGAATAATTTGATCAGCGTCCAGTTGTGGAAAGTCGCACATGTGACCCAAGTTACAGGTGCGAATATTACTAATGAACTGATAATCAAAGAGCAGACTGAAAAACGTAACAAAAAACTGTTAACTGTTAATTGCGCTCGGAGAGAAGGTTTTCCTTAATTAACTGCCTTCGACAATCAGCAAACCATTAATATGAGGTGGAAATATTAATATTATTTATTTCTGGATAACTATTTGTGAAAATATCTAAGTTCTAGCTTATATACACATACAAATTTAAATGTAAATTGCATTTAATAGAATTCAATAGGTTTTGCCAAAGTTTGAGACGTTTAAGAAATGCACTCCTGTAAAAAAACGATTGAAACTGATGCCAACTCGGAAATCAAGTTGACGACATCAGTTTTTTTTCTCATTTTTCGGTTTTTTTTTTTGGCAATTTGTCGATCATGAGGCATTTGTAAAAACGTGAAATACAGTAGGGTTGGGGGAGAAGTGGCAGATGCGCAACCAAGCAATTCTGGCAAGTTGCACTTACTTTTGTGTCGAAATGACCAAAGTCCAAACAATTTGAACGGTGAATGATCGCAGTCACATGCAGCGATAGAGAGACAGAAACCAGAGGACGATTGAGTACAAGAACATGAAGAAGAACAGCAACAACAACAACGAAAGAGTGTGTAAGTGTGTGTCGGAAGAGTGAGAGATTGTTCAAGTGCTCAAGGAGATTCGTAAGAGAGCGAAGAGGGTGGGGCAAATGAGTCTTTTGCCCATTGCATCCCATCTTCTGACGCGTTCGACAAATGAACGGAAAATTTCGATTTTCGATTTTCGTTTTGCATCTGCTTTACACATTTGTCTTTCTAAATGTTTGCATTTCTTCTGTATGTGTGTGTTTATGTCGTTCGTTTCCCTCTGTTGGTAAATTTCCATTAAAATTTCCACGCAACTCTTAATGCACGCAACACACTGTACCTAAAATTATCTCTTCCACAACTTTGATTAAAGAAGAACCAAATAAAAAATTCACAACTGTAAGTGCCCTTCAATGTCTGTCAGCCTTCATAGTTTTGGCAGACATTTTTGACTTAAAAATATAGCTAAAGACCTATCATAATTAATAAGTTACAGGTTCAAGTTGTTATCAAGATAATTCCCTGCTTATCAATTGCATAACATTATAGTAATCTACGTGTAACAATTTGCAATGCCTGGAATGCCTGGAATGCCTGGAATGCCTGGAATGCCTGGAATGCCTGGAAGACTGGAAGAGTGTAGTGTCTGCTGTTGGCAGCACGTTTTACATAATAGAAACGCTCAAAGCACGTGCAATGTTATTGTATGGATGTAAGTTTGTAATTTAAGGTAAACATTTAAATGTATTTCACTATCTTCTAGAATTATTAAAGTGATCCAGGTGCAACTTACGGTTTACAACTTACGTGATAACCACGACAATCGAGAAATGGGAAATATGAGAATGCATTTGAAAATATTCTCGGCATTTGTTAAACAATGTTCGAGCCGAGAACATTTCGAGCAGACATTCAACACAGTTGCAGGTATGAAAGGATCATCTGTATAAATATTCAAAAGTGCATTTAATTAATCAACAATAGTTAGTATTCGTATTCTGCATTACGAACATTAACTACCCTATGATATTATTGTAAAATGAACAATTACTATTTAAGCTTATGCATAGTCAGCACCATTCAATAAAATATTTATTTTAGTATTGCTGTTCAAATATTAACTGTCTACGATTCACGTTAGACTCTAAAATTGTCGTTTCATATTTGACTTGTTACTTATCTAGAAACTAGAAATGCACAATTAGCGCTAACTTGCACTTCGATACAATTTTCATTTACATTAGCATAATAAAGTACAACAACTCGTTCTACTTGTCTCCCTCCCTCATACGGCTGACTCGCTTCCATTCCGTTAAAGTTTGCTTCTGGCAACAAGCAAAAAATCAGGCATTCCAAGTGCCGTATGAATGTCATTTGTAATGACGCGTTGTAATTTTACAGTCACTAACTTGGACTTAAACGGCAATTGTTACTATTAACTACTAGATTACGTATAACTGACAACGGACGTGTGCCGTGTCTGACAGGCAGACAGACAGATAACTGTCATAAGGCATGAGAGAAGCAAACAAAAACAGTCTTTTTATGGCACAATTTAATAGTTGTGCTTATTGCTGTTTGTCGCACGCAATTGTTATTCAATTTGTCACGTTTTTTTATTTTTTATTGCGCTGCTGCTGCTATCTAATTTTAACTATACATTCTACAAATCACTTAAAATATAAATAAAACAAAATTTAAAAAAATCGCAATTTAGAGTGAACAATAAAAAAAATTACATGCCCCGGGTGAGGCTCGAACTCACGACCTTAAGATTATGAGACTTACGCGCTGCCAACTGCGCCACCGAGGCTTATGGCTACAGAACAGCCGATTGCTTACTTGACAAGCCGCCACGTGGCGTTGCTCTTTCGCTCTCACATTTGTTCTCAGTTATTGTCTCTCTGTTAACCTCCCTCATCCTACTGGAAGTTGAATATAATTTTCTGTTCTTATACGTATTTTATTTGTATTTTAAATTCATGGAAAGTTACTAAAAACAATTTTACTGCTGTCTGCTGTTGGGGAACACATTCAATTTAAGACTCTATACGTTCAATCAGTCGTATTTATAAATCTGTTAATTGCTGCAAATCATTCAATAAATTTTTATATTGCCACAATTTAAAATATTTATTTGTTGTGTGAATTTTGAACATACATTTTTTCCTTTGTTTTGTTTTTAAAAATGTAATAAAAATGTTCCAAATTCTAAATAAATTGTTATAATTTCCATTTCTATGTTTTATCAGATAAATTCTCTAAAATATATGTTTTCTAATTGTCAGTCCAAGAATATTTAGTCCAAACTAAATGCAAATCTAACAAAATCGATATTTTCTGCTCAATATTTGTTATCAAATAAAGACTAAGGGGCATGCTAAACTTGACAATTAACACTTTATTATATACATATATTACTAATAAAAAAAAGTGCGGTTGATCGACGCAAAATGCTTTAAGAGGCGCTAGACGAAATGACGCAAAAAAAACTTTGAACTGTTCGGCGGTGTAAGACGCCTTTGACCTTGAGTGAAGGGCGCAGGTTGACGTTGCCATTTAGCCATAATTAAGCGAATAAGTGATTGTCTTTGTCTGTGTATCAAGAGCAAATACTTGCGTTGCATGCACATGCAGTCACAGTCACAGCACGCGTATGCTGCCCTGCTCTCTACGTATCTAAGATAAACAAAAAGTAAACAAATAAACAGCAAATAAAATGCTGACAACTTTGCACATTGGAGCATGTGAGCTTTTTTTTTTCTGGTTAAGTAAAAAGTTTAAAGTACGCTTTGCTAAAATGTATTCACAATCGACACTGAGCCATAAATATGCGAATTATTAGTTAATATTAGCAGCAATGGAAGTCGAAAGTTCAGTTCAGTCACCAGCATTAACTTTAGACCGCAAAAAACTAGCAATTCATGACGATTTTTTAAAATTAAACAGAAACACTCAGCGTATAGGTGTGTGTGTGCGGCTTGTGTGTGTATTTGTTGGTTTGGAGGCTCGTCAGTAGTCACAAAGCTCATACGTCATACCAACCGCCATCATTACATTTGCACACACACATACAATTATTGGAGAGTATTTATTTATTTTCTTGCCCATGTATCATGTGCCAAATATAATGCCCACGTTTTAAAATTAAAATACAGTTGTTTCTAGACAGCGCAGAGCGGCTGAGAGGCGCAATGTGCGGCATCACATGCTTAAGTAAATTCTAAATGTTGCTCTTTTGTTTTTTTGCTACAATTTTTTTTTTTACTTCGCAGACTAAATTTAGCATTTTTTGGCTACAAGAAATCATTGCTCTCTGCTCTGCATATGCGTGTGTCTGTGTGTAAGAGTCGCGAGAGTAATATTCAGAAACGCTCTCTCTCTCTCGCTCTCTATCTGTCGACTACGTGTCATGTGCTGAAATTGAAATAATTCTCGCATCGTTTTTAATGATTTCGTAAAATTAATTTTAATTTGCCAATGTTTTTTTTTTACTAAAGTCGTACATAACTTTAAATGGCTGTGTTCTGGCAACTGAAACATAAACAAAGATGAATTTTGGCTGACGCAATAACTGACAATTGCATCAGCATTTCTGGTAATCTGCGCGCCTGCGCTGCGTCATTGGGTAGATTTGCGATGCCAGCAACATATTTTTTTTTTTACCTTTTACAGTTTACATCCCATTGTTGCCAAGTGCTGCATTTTCTCTGTGACTGTGCTTTGGTTGTTGTTGCTTTTTATCTGCTACAGCTGCTGAGAGCTGGGAGAGCAGTCGCTGCACTCAAAGTCTTGGGGGCTCGTCCGCTGTGCTGTGTTTGTTGTTGTTGTTTTGGTTTCGTGAATTTTTGCCTTTTTCTGCTTAGTTCGCTCTACAAATAGGTAAAACGAGAATAGTCAAGCAAATGCCGTTTGCCGATTTCTGATTGGCTGACTGTGATTTGAAGTTGTTGCGCTACCCAGAAGAATGAACAAGTGGAATTTTCTGTTGCGTCAGGCTAATGCTTAGTTTAATTACAGTGCGCAAATTTATTGTGACAAATAAAAAAATCTTTATATATATAATTCTTGTAAATTAAGCCACAATGTGAATCAACAACTCATGAATCGATACTTGATAAACTCATTTTGAAGTAGACGTACATAAAAACTCTTATAATATATCATCGTTCATTTTGTTGCTTTTAGAAATGAGCCAATGTATGTTTAAGTTGAATGCACTTTCTTTTATCATCTACTTTGAGTACCACATTTGGCAAGCAATTATTTAGTTCTCTTTTAAAGAAAGAGAACAACTTTTTGGCCAAAAAAAACGGGTTTTGTACTCGTGACGGTGACTTGAGATTGATTGACCTCCCCTGCATATTTTTTGTGTGTGCAAGTGTGTGTAGGTAAATATATGCTAATATATTTGTATTTACTTTATTGCTTTACAGTGAAACCTTGATATTTAAAATATAATTATTACTCTTCTGTCTGCTGTGGTTTAAATGTATTCGAAGCTAATGTCAAGGGCAAATGACGGTCATAGGCATAGGTGCACAAATTTAAAGCTGCAGCAAATGATACGGATCTATGAAATACCCTGTATACTTATAGGTAGTTCTGTCAGCGATTAAACGTTATAATAAATGAGTCAGAGATTCTGATTAAAAAACGTTCTGCTTATCTATGTGTGTGATAAAGTAAACATATACATACACGCACCCACATTTTTATACATATATACATATGTGCGTATTTTGATCTATCTAATATATTAATTATTTGCCCACACAACCTGTTAAAATAGCAGCAACAGTTGCAACAGGTTGTGCGGACTCATTGCGGTTAGAGGCAATGCTTATGGCAATTGGTGAAATACACAGAAGGGCGAGCCCCCTGTCCGACAATTGGGGGCGCGTTTAATAGACGATGATACTACAATTATTATGAACACAATTGATAAGGATGGAATTTTATTTGTTTTCTTTTGTTTTTTTTTTTTTTTTGACAATTAAAAATGAAAGAGACAGCAGCTGAATCAGAAGCAGAAGAGCCAGCCACGCAAAATGCGCTTCAAGGCTGAGCAGGAATTAGAATTTGCACGCGCCCTCAAAGTCAATTTAATAATATTCAATTGAAAATATGTGTAAATAGAAATCAATTGGCTCAAACAAGAAACGCATGCGAGGCAAACAATTAAATCGACTCCAAAGTGGAGAGCAGCCAAAACAAATCAATAAAAACTGTGAAGATGATGGTGCCGCTGTGTCGTGTCACGTCCTCCAGCAAGAGATGCCCAAAATGCGTCATATGGCAGCGCTGCAACACAAGCGTGGCACTTGCGGCAGCGCAGTCGCGCCGGCGCTCACCAAGCTCCCGCACCAGCAACAGCTTCAGCTGCAGTCAAGCGACAAAAACTCCTACACCTTTCGCTTTACTCTCTACTCACCTATCATCTAATTTTGTCGTCGTCATCACACACACACAAATAAGCATCTTTTCATTCATGCCTTTTTTTCGACCTTCGCAGACTTTGCTCTCCAAAAATTCAGTCAGTTTCCTTGCTCACCAGCACATACACACACACACACACAACACACCGAGGTTCGCAAAGTGGGAGAGCAATGACGCTCTCACTCTCTCTCTCTCACATTCTCGCATGCTTTACCGTTCAGGCGGTGGCGAACAGTGTGTAAAAAAAGCTCGAACGAGTTTCTGTGAATTGCTGTGCGCTATATAAACGTTGCGCATTCGAATCTCGTGCTTCAGTACCACAATAGTGGATATCACATTTAGTAGTTTGTTCAAAAGGTAAAATATTTCAGCGTTCGCTTCGTGCAAACAAAAGCGAAACTATGCAAAAAACTACACGTTCATTAAAACAAAAATAAAATACAAAAATCAAATAACACAAATATGCAAGTTACAAATAAAAAAATTATTCATAACTAGTAAAATTGCAAAAAAAAAAAAAGATTCGTTGCTATGCGTAAGCTATCGTTATTTATATATACCTCTTTTGTTCATTTCGCGCTCAAAGTTCCGGTCGTAGTCTTATCAAGTTTTGTGTTTCGCGTCTTAAATTTATACAGCCAGAACTAAGAATTAAAATTAACGATAAAAAATCAAGAAAAAAATGTCTCTGAGGTGTCTAGTGCGAAAAATTTTTGCGTCAATAATTAGTGTTAATTTATACGCATTGTTGGTATACGATGTCAATAGGTCGCTGTCTGGAAACTAGTCTGAAGTTATTTAATGCATTTGTTTTACGTAATTTGTGTGTGTGTTTTTTTTTTGGCAATTTGGCAAAAGTGATGTACAACAACGAAAACAACTACAACACACACACACACATACGCGAGGCTAAAAGTAGTTGAAAGAGAAATAATTGCAAACAGCCGAAACAATTTTAGAGAACGCCTGACCATGAAAAAATTGTTAATTTTAGAATTTGTTGTTTTTTTTTTCGAAAATATACACAACAGACATGACCGTATTGTAGATCTTTAGACAGCTAGAAAGTTGTGTGCATATAGACAGAAATATATTGTTTGTTTTTCTCGAGAATGGCGAATTTTTAAATGAGGTTTTTGAACGTGAAAAAGTTAAAAGTTCGAAAAAGCTTCAACCGCAAACATAATGTGGTTGCCTCTCAATTGTAACAAATTAAATATGTAACAAACAGGATTTGAATTTGTTAATAAACAAAAATGCAAAGCACACAGTATATAAACAGAAATAACATACATAAATATCATTTAAAAATAAATGTCCAAAAAAAAAGATACAGATTGAAATTAGCAACGTTGCAATGTTGACAAATGAGCCGTCACAGCAACAATTTGCCTCTGTGTGCGTGCGTGTGTTTGTATGTGCTCGATGGAAGAGCGTGTGACGTTTACGGCACGTGAGCGCAATTTAAGAGCACATAAGAAATTAAGAGAGCGCATTAAAGCTAGGGTTAAGAGCATAACGTTGATTTTACATGTGTAGGTTTGCGTGTCGTCGGCTCTTTATCAGAGGCCGATCGCTCAATAACGTTTGTCTTTCTGTCCGCAACAACTTTTATCTAATTATGCGTGTATATGTGTGTGTCCATCATGATTCATTACCAGTCCACACAACCCTCACTGTGCAGTTTCAAGGCCACTTCACACTTCTTTACGAAGTAAAAAAAAAGTAAAATGTACTATTGTAAGCCAAATGCAGCCATAACAAAGATACTCACACACAGAAACTTATACAAATGTAAGTCAATAGGACAATGTTATATCATTGCTGGGCAAACCAATAATAGAGGACAGAACGCAAAAGGAAGCCAGCCACAAAGGCGTCAGCGTCGGCGTCGCTGTCGATTTCATGGCGCCTACGCATCCCATCAGCATCAGAATCACATGACGCAAAAAATAACAAATGGCAAACAAAAAAAACCAACAAACAACTGGCCTACAAAAATTATAATTAACCGTCACAGACAATGAATGGCACAAAAATATGTATATCGAAATAAGTCGCAAATTTGTAGGTGGAAAATTTGTAGAACACAAATGCCAAAAACAAAAAATTAAAAAAAAAAATATATAAACAACATTTTTCGCGAACATTTATGTGAAAGTGAAAATGGCGCCAACAGTGGACAGCGGAAATAAATTGACATAACTACAAATTCTTGACCATAAATTAAAAACGACATAACTGTGAAATGAGTTGGGTTGAATAATAAAAATAAAAGAACATTAAAAATAAACTGATTTCCATCAATCTCAAAAATAAACAAACGAACAAAAAAATAAATCAAAGCATTTGCATATTTGCACATACTTTTATAAGCAACTGTAGGCAGGGCAAGAGCGGCGCGTGCTCTCGAGGAAAAATAGTTATGCCCCTAATATATCTATATAAATCATATACATATACATATGTGTGTGGAAAGTGGGTGTGTTTTGCCCCATCAGTGGCAATAATTACTTAGGCGGGTTCGCACTATCAAAGAAAAATCCCTTGAGGCACGATAAGACTGCAGACAGTGAATTTATAGTATATTTTATATATATAACTGATTAGTTTTATATTTGGTTAGTCATATTTCACGTGCAACACTTGTTAATTAATATAGATTTACATAGACTATAAATACAAAAACGAAAACTAACTTTAATCTTTCTCCCACTATTTCTGTTAATCCTTTCAGCAAAGACACAATCCAAAATAGAAGCGTAAATAACGGGACATTGTTTACAATTGTCTTGTCACATACAAATAAAATTAGCTGAACTGCTCAACTGAAGGTTAAGCCCTAAGTTCAAGTTCAAAATTAGCCTGGCAACAAATTACTGATAAGATGAGTGGACGTGACAATCGAGCCGCCGGCAATGGCGCCGGAAGCGGAGGAGGAGGTCACCAACCACTGAGCAGCGCAATGGGCAAAATAAAAGGCAAATTAACGAGAGCTGGTGTAAGTATTCCAATTGAACTATGAACAATTTCAGATTTAATCGAAAATTTTATTTTCGGACTGCGTAAATAATTCGTGTTATGTTTTGTGTTTGCAATGGGTTACAATAGCTGATTAGCAGTGCTGATATAGCATCATATAGAACATCATCCGATAATTGGTTGACACCTCGTTCTCAAAATCACTGAATGTTTACAGCACTATTAAAATGTTTATTATTTTTGTTTAAAATTGGGGGTAAACCTGATCTTGTTATCAATTAATACAGTCATCATTTGGCTGTCAAAATTATAAGGAATCAAATCACGAACGCAAAACTGAGCGTTGATAAGACAGATGAACAGCTAAATGGTGTTATTTAACCTCTGACATTGGCAATCAGAGCCAAGAACAGTCAAAATGGTAATCGACGGCGTTGATGGGGCTCAGTGCGTAATTGAGCTTTGAGTTGTTGACTATGTTGCTAATGTTGCTTGCAAATATTTAATTAAATTTAATCAAAATCTAACTCTAACCGCATTTAACAGGAGGAGCTCGGCTATGAACGTGTTGAGAGCAATCTGTTGACATCGAATACGGCAACCAGTCTGGACACAATATTGCCCGAGGATCCGTTTCCATTTCCACAAGCGGCGCCACACCGCCATCCGCAGCAACAGTTTCCATTTGTGCAACATCAACAGCAACAGCAACCACAACAACAACAGCAACAGCAACATACACAACGGCAACAGTTTCAGCCACCTTTGCGTCTGTTGCATGACATTGATGATGAGCCGCCGTTATCATTTCGCCCACTGCTCGAGGTCGAAGACATCAACGAGCCACCACAGCAAATACAACAACAGCAACAACAACGTAGCAACTTGCGTGCCAGTGGCAGCTTGGAATTGACGCCACTGCCACCGCCACCCACATCCTCAGAGCCGCATCGCGATCGCCAGCAGCGAAGCGTAGTGAATGAGGAGCTGCATCGCAGCAAGCAATCTTTGAAGGGTTCGCGTGTCTCATTTGAGAAGGCGCCGCTGCAAAACAGCAATAACAACATCAACAACAACAACAACAAGAGCAGCAGCAGGGCAACTGTTGCCGGTGAGAGCAGCGAGGACGATAGCTTTGAGGATCGGCGCGTTGGTTTTCAGCAGCAGAAGGCGACCAGTGTGGATCACAAGGGAATCTTGAAGGATTTGCGTCACATACTCGCCAGCGATAATCGCCGACAGTTTCAGGCCAAAAAGCACGTCTCGCTAGATATTAAGGGTACCCGATTTTTGGAGGATCTGCTCAAGGAGTCGTCGTCGGAGGAGGAGTTTCACAAGACACGTCGCGAATTCCAGGGTCGCAAGCATCAGAGTCTCGATCCACGGGTCACATTCAAGCTCGACAGAGTATTACACGGCTCCAGCACCGACAGCGACGAGGAGGGCGAGGACGCCGAGCATAAGCGTCTAATACATCGCCCCAAGGACATCACCAAGCCAGTTATTATCGACCTCAAGGATCTAGAGAGCGAAAGTGACGAAGATTTCATCAGCTCACGACAGACCTTCCAACAGCAGCGCTCCATTAGCACCGATTCACGCAAAAGGTAAGACTCAAAACTCAATCTGAATTTTAATTTAGAAATTCATTAATTTAATTAATTAATTTTTTTCTAATTAACAGCCGTCGACTCTACGAAATGGATGAGATGGGCAACAAGCGGGGCGAAAATATCCGTTCTTCGGTGCCCTTTGTCCGACAAATTACCGAGGATGGCAAACCCAAGCTGGAGGTCTACAGGCCCACAACGAATCCTATTTACATATGGACACAGGTAGGTCAAATCGAAGAAACTCAACGGAAGAAATTACTGCGAAGATTTTGATTTTTGCAAAGATTTAAGAAAGTTTAACTCAACTTTAAGTTCGGGAAAAGTTATTTCATAAACTTTTAATTGGAACTAAAACACACAAAAACGAGTGAATGTCAGAATTTAATCTATAAATCTTAAATTAATTAGACTTAAACCAAGTATTTTTTGCTATAAATTGGAAACCATTAAAACCTGTTAAGTTTCCAAGCTAAAATGCGAAATTTAAATACATAAATCGCACTTTTTTAAATAATATAAAAATGCAAATTGAACTTTAGTCTATGTTCCGCAGTTTTGTGTCTTCAGAATCAGGAAAAAACTAAATATATGTAGTAAATATTTGAAGCTGATTAGAAGCAAAATACTTGGAATTTCCTATCAAGTTTAATCAACAAATGCCAAAAAATAGCAAATTCTTAAACGGATCTAAAATAATATATAAAATAATAGTTTAGAAAAATAGCAAATTCTTAAACGGATCTATAAATAATATATATAAAAATAATAGTTTAGTTGCGATTTCGTATTTAAATGTTGACGAAATATGCTGCATTGTTGGCTTGTTAAGCTAAACTGGCGCCTACAAGCGAGTGAGTACTCATGAGTGTTTGTATGAGTGCCAAATGAATGCCATTAATATTGCCCATAAAATACGAGAGCAGCAAAAAGCATTCAAGCTCGCCTTCAATCTTGGAGCAATTTAGAGCGCTCCGTTTGTGGGTCACCATTGGGGAAAAAGACGCGCGTGGCTGATCTATTTTCGCACGCCTAGATTACGGCCAGCCCAGCTCTTTAATTGAAATTGAAACTGAAATAACGCACTTGGTTAGTTACTTATGTCCAGACTAAAAATATAAACATTCACTGCACAGAGTGGCGGGGGGTGCAGGGGGAAACGGGGAGAGTGCGCTACTGATAACTGATGGATGAATGGATGAATGTGGCCTCCACAATCTACCTTTTGGATACACTTTGTCTTGGGGTATACTTATTTTGAGTAGCTATAAGGATTATATAACTTTAAAACTGAACAATAGTTAAAAGAGATCAGCCTAAATATTTCAAATATTATTCAGTAAATTACAAGCAGCAATTTTAATATCAAGATATATAATAAACATTCTAAAATAGTAATATATATTTAATATACAAATTTGCTTTGAGATAATCTTCAAAATTTAAAAGTTATATCCACAAAAAAGACAGACAATTTGAATTATAAAACGAAGTATTCAAAATCGTATTTCATAAAAAGAAATTATTTATTTATTAAGAGTTTCTGTGTCCCCAATATTCTCCAATTAGCTGTCAACAATAAGTTGATCAAAAGAATGAGATTTTGTTAAGAAATGAGCAAAGAGCATGTAAGCGTCGGCTTGAAGAAAGTCAAAGTGTTCCACAGTTTAACTGAAGTGCATATTGAATCTGTTCTTGCTGCTGACTGCTGGCCAAATGTGACTTAGTTGCATTCTGCACATTAATCGAGTCGCATCTGGTTTGCTCCCATCAAGAAAATAATATAAAAGAACCGCCGTAAACTGAATTTTTGCACATTTAAGTCGAGAGCAAGTGCTGTGTGTGTGTGTGTGCGAGTGTGTGTGTACGTGTGTGTGAACTAATCTTGAGCTGTAAAATCATTTGGTGGCAGCACACGTAAACAGCGTGATAAGCGGATGTCAACAGCTGTGCCACAGAGCTGACCATATTTGAATCTTGAGCTGATGCTAAAGCTGATGCTGATTCTGATTCTGATGTGGATGTGGATGTGGTGGAGGCTGCTGCAGTAAAGCTGAGCTGAGACATAATCAATTGTTGCGCACTGTCCACTGATTGATTGAATACACAAATGCACTGATAAGCCGCACAAGTATCTATCAGTTATTACTTGGCAAAAATATATATATATATATATATATGCATAAATACATATATTATAATTTATAGTTATTTAGTACGTGACCGAACAAATCGCACTCGAAATTCTAACGGCCTAACTGAGCTGAGCTGAGCTGAGCTGTGCTAAACTGTGCTAAACTGTTCTGAGCTGAACTGAAATCGAATTGCATTCGAATTCCATTCCATTGATTTCTCAGTTTCAGTTTCAGTTCACTTTTGTCCGGCAAAGCGCAACAAATGCATTAGCTATCGGTGTCCAAATCCAAATCCAATTCCAAGTTTCCGCCTCTCCCACGTATCCAGCAAGGCTTCGAGCAGTTGTCGCGTTTTTTGTTTTTTAGTGAAAGGCGGCAGTGCGTGTTGCCATCAAGGTTGTCAAGTCGAAAGCTAGTAACGATCTCTGATCTGATCTCATCGAAACATGAAGATCTTAATGCGCGCGGACACTCATGTGTCCTTCTCGGTGCCCGTGGAGGAGCCCAAGGCCAAGTGCACCTACTCTCAGGTAGACTTAGGCACAACTCAAATCAAAATCATTTTAATTTTAATTAATATTATTTCTTTCCCTTTTCATTGCAGGTGCTCGCCGCGCTAAGCGTCTCCTTGGGCTCCCTAGTTGTGGGCTTCTCCAGCGCCTACACCTCGCCCGCCCTGGTCTCCATGACGGACCGAAATATCACATCCTTTGAAGTTAGCGAAAATGACGTAAGTTGAAAATTAAACAAAAATCAAAGCCAAAACAGCTAAATACAAATTAATCTGACAAGATGCATTTAAGTTGTAAAATGCGTTATTTATAAATATATATTTAAAATCTGAAGCTGATTTAAATAGGACAGGAATTAATGTCACTGATTGCTACAACATTTCATGATTAACACTTAAAAGTGGAACACGTTTTTTCATTCAATATTTTTTTTTATTTGTATTCGAATTCTTTGCAAAAAAAGCTTATTAAATCTTCTTCCATTTTGAACAAATCGAAAACTTTCTTAAACAAAAATGATTAAAGAATTAAAGTAAACAAATTGCTTGAGTTTTATGCTCGAAAAGCATGTCGAAAATGTTGTTTATGAACGTGTTTTTTCAGTGCAAATAGTTTGCAAGTTTCACATTTTTGCGTTGAAGAATTTATATTCTAAAATATATATATTCCTGATCGGCATACCTAGCCGAGTCAATATACCCATATAGGCAAACTTTCCATCAGCTTTAATATAGATCTGCAGTCTACAGTAATAAATAAATAAATCCTAGCAAAATCGTATTAATTTTGAATTTCTTTTACAGGCCTCCTGGGTAGGTGGAATTATGCCACTTGCTGGTCTCGCTGGCGGCATTGCCGGCGGTCCATTTATTGAGTATCTGGGCAGGCGCAACACGATTCTGGCTACAGCGGTGCCCTTCATCATCTCATGGCTGCTGATCGCCTGTGCTGTCAATGTGGCCATGGTGCTGTGTGGACGCGCTCTGGCTGGTTTCTGTGTGGGCATCGCATCGCTGTCGCTGCCCGTCTACCTGGGCGAGACTGTGCAGCCGGAAGTGCGTGGCACGTTGGGTATGCTGCCGACAGCATTTGGTAATATTGGCATATTGCTGTGCTTTGTCGCCGGCAAGTATATCGATTGGTCAATGCTAGCGTTCCTTGGCGGTGCATTGCCAGTGCCGTTTCTCATTTTGATGTTCCTCATCCCGGAGACGCCGCGCTGGTATGTGAGCCGCGGTCGTGAGGAGCGCGCACGCAAAGCTCTTGTCTGGTTGCGCGGCAAATGGGCCGATGTGGAGCCCGAGCTGAAGGGTCTGATGCGCACCCAGGCGGATGCCGATAGACAGGCTACAAATAACACAATGCTGGAGCTACTGAAGCGTAACAATCTGAAGCCATTGTCGATATCCCTGGGCCTGATGTTCTTCCAGCAATTGAGCGGCATTAATGCCATCATTTTCTATACGGTTCGCATCTTCCGGGATGCTGGCTCCACTCTCGACGAAAATTTGTGCACCATCATTGTGGGTGTAGTCAACTTTATAGCCACATTCATTGGCATCGTGCTGATCGATCGTGCCGGACGCAAGGTGAGCGATATTAAAAATTGGTTATATTTTAAATGGATTTTAATTTGGATCTCTGCTTCTGTCTTTGTAGATTCTGTTGTATGTGTCGAGTTCAGCGATGATAGTGACGCTGTTTGTGCTCGGCGGCTTCTTCTATTGCAAGGCCCAGGATATGGATGTGTCCAGTTATGGCCTGTTGCCCTTGTGTTGCTTTATCGTCTACATTCTGGGCTTTTCGCTGGGCTTTGGTCCCATTCCCTGGCTGATGATGGGCGAGATTCTGCCGGCCAAAATACGCGGATCGGCGGCATCGGTGGCCACCGCCTTCAATTGGACCTGCACCTTTGTGGTGACCAAAACGTTCCTGGACATGTTAGGTAAGCTCCTCAAGCTAAGCAAACAAAATAAAATAATGTTCCAAATCTGAAAGATTGAAATTTCTGAATGGTGTTCAGTTATTTCACTAAGAACTGAAAACTTTTTATGCTTGTCTAATTCGTTCCTTGATTCAAGAATAATCTTGATATTCTAATAAGAACTTAAATTTGAAACTAATATGGAACATAATTTTATCAGAGTTTTCACTATTTATATATATCTGAATATGACTTCTGTTCAGCTTATTAATCTTGTGATTCATTTGCATTACAGAATTAATTGGGGCACATGGCGCTTTTTGGCTGTTTGGCGTCATTAGCTGCGTTGGCTTGTTCTTTGTGATATGCTGCGTGCCCGAGACGCAGGGCAAGTCACTCGAGGACATTGAGAGGAAGATGATGGGACGTGTGCGTCGCATGTCCTCCGTGGCAAACATTAAGCCATTGTCCTTTAACATGTAGTCCAATTTAAGACAACTAAAACAGCTACAATAACAGCAGAAAACACGATCTTGATTTGATCAAACCAAATATTAGTCTATTGCCTTAGTGCTTAAGTTGTACAACTATCGCTATCGATACCGATAACGATAATTAGAGAGAGAGAGAACGCGCATGTTTTTCTTAACAAAAAAAAAGAATTTCCTTTATTATTGTTTTTATGATTATTATTATTTATGACGCTAAGACACTTCCCCACTCCCCAACCCCCACCCCAATTAGTTCTTATTATTGTGTAAATTATGAGTTTAGCATTAATTATGTTGACTAGATTTGACCAAGACATGATAAAGTTTTGTCGCTTTAGAGAAATGACATATATACTTTTAGTAGATAAGCGAAAAAATACTATCCAAAAAAGCCAAGAGCCCCACCTTAAAAAAAATAAACATATATATCAATCCCATTGGCTATTCGAATATTAGCAGAGTATGTAAAAAAAAGATAATGAATCTATATAGAGAATAGCAAACGCAACAACTGCGCATATATACATAAATATCTATTTATATGACTATTGTAAAATAATTTAATGAAAACAAAATATATAAAACATATGAAATTTACTGCCTTTTAATAGGTCCAATATATGTATATATATATTCATATATAACGGTTTTGAGGAGGCCGTGGAATATTTGCATGCGACCTTCGAAATGCATTTTACAGTTCCCCAATGTCGATACAATACGTGATCAATATAGATATATTATTTTTGATGCTAACTGGAATGCATTTTGAATATATATATATATATATACTTATATTCACAGCTTTAGTTACTGTTAGTAGCACACGAGAGGCATGAGTCGATTTATATGGTGATCTTTACAAAGTATTGGACGTATATACGTATAGACAAAGTGACCGAGTTAATCAACAGTTTGTGTCTGAGGGCTTATCGCCAGCGTTACGACAATCCGAAAACAAGCCGGGAAAATCGAAAATCGAAGCGATGCATAACGATTCATTGATTATGCACTCTGGCGTATGCACCTATCAGGCAATCCGAAATCAAGCCGTGAAAATCGAAACTGCGATGCATAACGATTCACTGATTATGCACTTATCTTATCAGGCATATAATATAAAGAATAAATACAGTCTATTAATATTTTGATTTTAAAAGATGATAAAAAAAAAACAAACACAGACTATTTAGATTCAACTCCATCTAAATACATTAATATGACAACAATTAATATAAAACATTCAACTCTGGGTAAGTAATGATCAAATGTATTTAAGTACATATTGCCAAGAAATCGAATAAAGGCCTCAGACTGAACTGGACATAAAAAATGAGATATTAGCAGCCACAGCCCATTGCTCTACTTCGGTTGTGGCTGAAATACCAATGCGCCCATGTTTAATTGTTTGTGTTTTACAAAAACATGGTTTGCAACTAAAGTGGAAATATATACAATGACCACTCACCCATTACTTGGACGCGGCAAATAGCGCAAATATCGCATTCGACATCCCAGCTCCACATTGCAACTGCATTCCATTTCTTCAGCGTGAACATTTTCTCTGGTTTGTTATCATCTGTTGCTCGATTGTCCACTGTGTTTTCTCCATCGTCAGCCATTTCTTAAGCACACAATTTAAATAAAATAATGTTAAAGTTATTGTTTATAGCCAGATGTGATGCTATTCTTCTTCTTCTTCATCGTCTGCATAAACAGCTGATTGGCAAGTTCCACATCATCCACACAAAACATTCACCCTGTGTGGAACAAATCGAGACGGGTTTGGCACAGGGTGTTTCACCTCTTGTGGCGCGCAATTCAAAGCTATCAAATAAATTAAATACTCAAAGTTTTCATTGATAACCGCATACGCTAGGCATTACAATTGTAATGCTTGCAGTTACGAAATACACTCGCGATGAATGTTACTGTTAGCACTTGTGCCAAGAAACGCGGCCATTAAATAATTGAGCGATCGTATCTTGTACTCGGTTCGACTTTTGTTGAGTTTCAGCAATAAAATTTAAGCAACACAAATTGCACAGTTGTTGGCAATATACTGGCAATAAATAAAATTGCAAAAATAATCTTATATGAATACGAATAAACACTATAACATTAAAAAGAAAAAAAAATACAAGAAAAATTCAAAATCGAAAATGTTGCGAAAAATGTAGATATTTACCAACTGATTGATGGCTTTGCTAGCAAACTTTGCGTTTGTTAGCTGCTTCCTGTAATTAGTTTTAAGCTATGATGCAATCGCAAATCGCGCCTCCGTTTCACTTGCATAACGAACTGGCCAAGAATACATGCAGCAATATTGCAGACACGGCTACAGCAAAAGCAGCACCAACAACAACAACAAATACAACAACTCTTAACTGGTTTTTGAGTCAGTTTTCAATTTTCAGTTTCCTTTCAATTTGTTACGTTCGCTTTCGGGTCATTAGCGTGTTGTGCTTCAGTTGCTTTTCACTTTCACTGAATTTTGGCCCCGTTTCCCGTTCCGCCCAATTTAATAAAATTGTTGCTTTTGTTTTTTTCAGTGTTTCTTTCTCTTAAAATTTAAATAAAAAACTTATACAATGATACAAATAAAGTATAACACATTTGGCTTCAAAACATATGCGAAATTCCGAAAAGGTGTTTTTTGTTTTTTTAAGGAAATATCGCATGATCTCGCTTAACCAAGTAGCTAGTTAGTTTGTCCTCTCACTAGCTACCTGTTCTTCTCCTCCTTTCTTCTCTTCCTTCTCCACTTCCTCCTTCTGCTCTGACTTCTACTCCTCCTGCACCTCCTTGTGTTTATCACCCGTTCAACGTCCAGCTCAACGTTGCCTAGTTGCGTGAATGCGATAAGGACTCTTCTGCTAAGTGTCCTTGTGTCTTCTCTCACATTCTTTTCTCTATCTCGTTCTGGTTGTTCTTCTTGTTGTTCGTTTACTCCTTGTGCTCGCTTTCTGTGCTTTCTCTAGTAGTGGTGACCACCGTGATGATGGTAGTCATGATGATCCTCATGGTGCTCGTGATGCTTGAAGATGGGCACCTCGACGTGGTATTTGTGTGGTACGGGAATTTCCTTGTGAATGGGCACCTTCACCTCCGTGTAGACGGGAATTGGCTTCTCAATTGGCACCTTAACCTCGTACGGCACTGGCTTCTCGACGGTGTAGTGGATCTTCTTCTCAACGGTGTAGGGTTGTGGTACGGGAACCTTAATGTGCACGGGATATGGTTTCTCCACCTGTTCAAAAGAACATATATATATATATATATAAATATTTTAATCATACTTAGATATTTTTTGGTTCAAGCTAAGACGTACCTCAACCTTGTAGGGCTTATCGACTGGCACCTTAACCTCATAAGGCACCTTCTTCTCGACAACGACCGTGTATGGTTTCTCAACCTCAACATTGTAGGGTTTCTCCACCTCAACGTTATAGGGTTTCTCCACCTCGTATTTCACCTCATACGGCACCTTCTTGATCACTTCGTAGGGCTTGGGCACGGGCACTTCGATTTTCACCTCATGTGGCACCTTCTTGATCACTTCGTAGGGCTGTGGCACTGGCACCTTAACCTCATATGGAATTTTCTTGATGACCTCATACGGTTCGGGTACATGGACTTTCACTTCATAGGGCTTGTCGACGGGCACTTTCACCTCATATGGTACTTTCTTTTCCACAATGTAGGGCTTTGGCACATGGACGGGCACCTTGACGTATTCCTTGACGTGCACTGGATACTTTTTCTCGACTACATAGGGCTGTGGCACTTCCACCTTAACTTCGTAGGGGATCTGAAACAGGTAAGTTAATTTATGATTGTTAGGAAACGCCTTCTTTCGATTTCTTTTATCATATTTTTTCTAGTATCTCCAACTCTTTCTCCTTTCACTATTTTCTATTTTCTTTTAGTTTTTGGACTAAATAAAAATATTCAACAGTTAGTTTACCTTCTTTTCAACCGTGTAGGGCACATGTTTGGTTACTGTATAGGGCACCGGCACTTTCTTCTCAATGGTCACCGTCTTGATGTGTTCATGATGATGATGATGATGGTAGTCACCCAGATGTAGGCCACGCTTCTCCACCGTCTTACCATCATCCTCTGCGGGTGCAGCAGCAGTCTTAGCTGCCTTCTCTTCTTTGATGGCAGCACAGTTGGCCATTGCCAAGCACACGGCGAGACAAGGAAGTACGAACTGCAAAAAGGATAATGCGGAAAGACCATTCATAAATATATTTAAATATATATGCATATGTTTATTTATATTTCACATGATGGTATTCCTTGACGCACACACACACACACAAAATATACACTGGTCGAATTTAAATTTGAGCTTTACCAATCGCATTGTTGAGCTGTTGATTTGACGTTTCACGAGGAAAACGAATACTCCACAATAATCTGTGTTATACCAATAACGAGATCCAAGTTGGTACTGATTTGCTGACTTGCTGCACAAAGCTTATATACACCAAAAAATTGGTCTATCGCAACGCAATTCACTAATCTCCATTCCCCCCCCCTCCTCCTCGCTCAGACGACAGCAACAATAACAATTTTTAGTTGCGGCTGCGCGCAAAGCACATTCGCAACTCGCTGTTGTTGTTAAGATACCCTGTTCCAATTCAAATTGTGTAAAATGGGTATTTTGTTCCTCGAATTGTTATACAAATTATATACACAATTTTAGTGACGTAGTCTACAAAAAAGGTAATTTTTTATATACTAAAATTGATTAACTCTTTAAATGGAGATCATGGAGATCGGCAGTTGTAAGTGATTGATTAAGATAGACATATACAGGGTATATTCCAGTTCAGCCATCTCTCCCTCTCTCTCTCTCTGTTTTCCTCTCTGTGTCGAATACACGCTTACTGGTTGTAAGTCGCTGCTGTTGTTGGGTTAGTAATGAAATGTTGTGTGTCTTGTTATATGAACAACTCGTTTCTCAACGGGATGGCAAACGGACTGTTAAGGAGCCATATGCATGATATATTATTACGGCAAGGTAACAGGGTCGTTATCCTATAACAATAGCTAGGAAATCGTTACACAGACCCAAATAAATATCAAACCCATACTTATGTGTTGGTAGCTTTGATAATCATGATATGATATGCAATTACTGTCGCTTTTATCCGATTTCAGGCTTTACATAATGCATGCATCTAGACATTGACATCTTGACTTGTTCAGTTCCGTTTTTAGATACGAATGCAGACATATCAAAATACCCATTACAATATTATATCGTCTGTAAAACAATAAACAAATACTGATTATGCAAATCATGTGGCTTGCTTGCTTTATGAGTATGGTATTGACTCGGCCGCAGCACTATGAAGATGTGTGGTAAGTGGCAATAACAATAAGAAGGTTAAATACAATGCATTTGATATTTGATCCAAGACATTCAAGCATATGCCATATTTTATGCGCAGTCTCAAGTTTTATGATCGTCCCCTTTGTAATCGATATAAACATGTATCGAGGCCAGTGTTGAGTAAATGTAACTGCCAAAGGGTTAAAGTTACATCAAAACCGATGTACGCAATATCTAAGTAAAAATCGCCAAAAACTACCTAAAAAGTTTTCAACTTGAGTCAATGTGTGGTGGCATGATCGTGATTACAGCCTGCAGGAGCTGTCAGCGTGACTCTTGAGCTCTTTTAATGTTTGTATATCTTTTTGCAATCATAGTCATTAAATTGAAAAAAACTAAAATAAAAAAAAATAAAATCAGTTGGCTATTTAAAAGCCAACATGCAACTTACTCATTGTGCTAAAACCAAAAATCGAGTTTAGTTATACACATGTAAAAATACCACCACACATATAGTACTTAATATATATATATATATATAGACGCTGGCATGTGGCATTAGCTGTGCATTAAAAAAAATAATAATAAAAAAAATAAAACATTTTCGTACAAACAATTTTTCGAAACTGGCCAACAGACGCGGAAGACAGTCTGAGAAAGAGAGACGGTGACTGGAACCATACAACAAGTCTGAAATGAAAAGTATACGAAACTGTAGCGAAACAACAACAACAACAACAGCAACAATAACAAAAGCAACAACAACAACAACAATAGAAACAAAAGCATTTACATGCCTATTCTATTTCGTAATCAAACCGAGCGCCACATTTCGCGCACTAATTGCCCATTATTGCGTTCATAATTATAAATTAGAGCTACTAATTTGTTATTGCACTTCTTGGTGCCATACGCGCAATACAACTTAGCTACTTAAAATCGTTAACAAACTTTTCTAACAAGCTTAAATAGCTGTACAAATACCAACTGTCGCTTTGGTCAATGACCTTCAATTTGAGTTTACGGATACCTCTCCCTTTTGGAGAGAGTTCAAATCTGTGAAAATTAAGATTTCTTAAAGTCTGAATGCAACAGCATTAACCTTGACCCAGTAATTATGTTTCCCGAAATAACTGTAATTTTTGCTAGTTAATTGCTCTAAAGAGATTGTCTAGCCCTTTTGTTTATAATTAAACTTCAAGTGGAGTTCGTTTCGACTGTTTATTATTTAACCGTTGAAAAAGTCTGTAAATCAGTCAAAAACAACAATTGAATGGCTTGTGCAACGGCTTTGTGATAGGTCCTTGAAAACTGGTCAACATTTACATAAGTACGATTTGTAGTAATAATGATGAGCATTTAATTTTAAATTACAATACAAGATGGGCAAAATAATAACGCCTATCTTCATCTGTTACAAATTGCAGTTTTCTCAACCTGATTAAAAGAGTACTCAACCGTTGCTTGTGTTATTTAGTTAATTGTTCACTTGATTTACCCATAGTTAGTTAACTAAAATTAGGAACATAAGTTATGCCACAATCGAGTACAAAAACGGTAGTATTTTTTCAATATATATTTTATCGTTATCTAGATTTAACTCATGCACGATAGAGTTTAATCTTTTGCATGATGGTGGCACATTAAATTTAACCGTACCGCCAACAACGCAAGTGTGACCGTATTTGATATTCATTTTGCGTGCTCTATGCAACACTCTTGCTACAGACATTTTACAGCACTAGTTACGCAAACGCTGCTGTCATTTTTATACGCAAGTCATTTTGGCATCAATAGTCATTCCGGCATTTAGAAATTGGTTTGTTTGTCTGCACTGAGACGTTTTGAAAGAAAAGTAAGTAATTATTTATTGCCTCACAAAAATATACACATAAAACGAAGCTTGATGAACTAATTTTCTACTCTCTTGTTGCATTTACAGGCAAAATAAAGTCATGTTTCTAACACGCTCCGAATACGATAGAGGTGTAAATACCTTCTCACCAGAGGGCCGCCTTTTCCAGGTCGAATATGCAATTGAAGCCATCAAGCTGGGCTCCACAGTCATTGGCATTTGCACCAATGACAGTAAGTGGCGATTTGTCCCATATTTAAGTGAATATTACAATTGTATGCATTTTGCAGGTGTTGTTCTGGCCGTGGAGAAGCGCATTACTTCGCCGCTGATGGTGCCAAAGACCGTGGAAAAGATTGTTAAGGTGGATGAGCATATTGGATGTGCCACATCTGGTTTGATGGCCGATGCACGCACACTAATCGAGCGCGCACGCGTTGAGTGCCAGAATCATTGGTTCGTCTACAACGAGGAGATGACCGTGGAGTCCTGTGCCCAGGCTGTGTCCACATTAGCCATACAGTTTGGCGATAGCGGTGATAGCGATGGCGCTGCAGCAATGAGTCGTCCCTTCGGTGTGGCCATACTTTTTGCCGGCATTGAGAACGGCAAGCCGCAACTGTGGCATATGGATCCATCCGGAACTTATATACGTTACAGCGCCAAGGCAATCGGATCAGGCAGCGAGGGCGCCCAACAGAACTTACAGGATAAATACACACCAGAGATGACACTCAATGATGCCATCGATTTGTGCTTGAACACCCTCAAGCAGGTAATGGAGGAGAAGCTAAATGAGACGAATGTCGAACTGATGACCATGACAACGAGCAAGAGGGAGTTCACCATGCTTCAAGAGGATGAGGTGAAAAAGCTTATCGAAGATCTGGTCTAAATATTAAATGCTGAACCATCATATTTTTACACACATCAACATTTTGGTTATTTGAAAAAACTATATGTGAATAAAAGGGGATTTTAAATCAATCTGCTTAGAAAATAACGATCATTGTTTTACAGTAATCAGAAAATGGATTATAATGTAAATAGTGTAGTACTCCAAGCAAGGAAAATTCATCCGATTCACCAGTTGGACACACAGAATAATTATGTTTTAATTCCTGGAAATATATTGCATACTATTGGGCTGTGTGCAAAACCCACTTTTTCAAACTTATGCTGCATTCTCTTGGATAGATCCAAAGCCGGCACAAAGCCTGGTAGAAGCAATTTTATCGAGCTATATTCAAAGTATTTTTTTCGAAAACTACGACTAAACGAATTGAAACATTTTTGGATTTTATATACATTTGACTTTATTTTACGTATTGATTTATTTGTGTGTATATACTAACTAAAACATTTTGTTGGGCTCCTCGTCAACTTGGGGGAAATCCCTACAATACAATTGTTTATTAATGTCTGTATATTTATGTACTTATTTACTTATATTTATTTGTGTATATATATTTATATATATATATATATAGACATGAACTGTTGAGCAAATCAAACAGCTGTCGATTAACTTGGTTAATCGCATTATAAAGGCAAATCATAAAGAATTTTCATTACTATTCTTTGCTAGCTTTTTCTTTTCATATGTATATATATATTTCTACTAAATATTCTCTTCGATGCACAGACTTTTTCATTAAATGTGTAATACAAAAAGTTATCGAACGAAAATATCGTAATGCAAATTAAGGCGCATATGCAATAAATCTAAAGATATTATTGAGTACAAAAGGAAGTGTGTTTGTTTGTGTGTATGTGTGTGTGGGGAAGTTGACAAAAATAGTACACAAAATTTGTTTATATATATATGTATATATCTATAACAATACGAGTATATATATATGTATCTGTATAGAGCATTCACAATTGTTTACATCACACCTAGGTTTGATGTTCGCCGCCACTAGGACTATTGGTGTTGCTGTTTGTATTGGTGTTGTTGGTGTTATTGGTGTTGGAATTGTTGATGTTGTTGTTGTTGTTGCTGCTGCTGTTGTTGCGCAACATGAGTCGGGATAGACTCGTATTTGGCTCGCTGAGCGAATAGATTTCCGCCTCAAAAACCGGCGGACATTCCATATTGGGATAATCCGGAGTGGCGGCTTTTGAATCTAGAGAATTGGTGTTGGATACTTTTGGTGTTGTTGGCTCCACTGCTGCTGGTAGAGCATCTGCTACAGCAACATTTGCAGCAGCAGCTGTTGTTGGCGTACCTGCTGCCGATGCTGTTGTTGTTGTTGTAGCTGCAACTGTTGGTGGCGGTGGAGCCGGTGGCAAGGGCGGCTGCAGCGCCTCAGATGCACACAGATTGGTATTGGAACGATAACTGCGCTGACTATTCTGTGTGGGGAAGATGACCTGCGTGAAGATCTCATGATCACAATCCGCGTCCAGATCAATGCTGCTGGGTGAGGGCAAATGATGATGATGTTGCTGCTGTTGTTGTGACTGCTGCTGCAGTTGTTGTAGTTGCTGCTGCTGCTGCTGATGATGGTGCTGATGATGATGGCCAAAGAGCGTACGATGCAGCAGTGGGGAGCCAAGGAAACGATTCTCCTTTGAGGGACGCGTTGGCGTCGCACTGGAGCCCGACGATGTCGTCGATGATATGGACAGCTTGGAAAAGATGGGTATCGGTGCCGAATTCTTGCGATGCGCATCATATTTGGTGCCAACGATCTTATCACGCAAATCCTGATTGTACGTCTGACTCTTCTTAATACTGCTGCTGCTGCCGCTGCTGCCACTGGCCAAGTGGCTGCCGACGACGGCATCGCTGCCCAGCGCATGATTCGACTTTGACTTCTTGTTCAGTGGCAGGGTCATTGTCATCGGCGTGAAGGGAAATCGTCTGTCGCTGCTGCTGGTGCTGCTTGACTTGCCTTTGCTCTTGTTCTTGCTGCTGCTGCTACTCGACGTGATCGAATTGACATCGCTCGCCTCATTGTTCTGCTGCTTCTTGCTGCTCTTGTGCAAGAAACTGGAAAAGTGCTGCGAACGCAAAAAGTATTTGGAACGTGTGCTCGGCAGCTGTTGTTTATCCTTCTCCAGTTGTTGCTGCTGCTGCTGCTGGTGCTGATGGAGCAGCAATTGTCGCTCGTACTCATTGGCACTGGTTTGTCGGGAGACGTTGTGATTGCTGTTGTTGTGATGAATTCCGCTGCTGCTGCTGCTCGTTGCAGGCTCATCGCCAAAGATCAGCTCGTAGCCGAAGTCGCGCAGTTTTTGTCCCTCCTTGGTGCGCGTCCGCTTAATGCTCTCATCATCGGGTTTGAAACTGAACTCATAGTCCGGCGTCTTGGGCAGACTCAGGCTCTGAATCTTTGCGAGCTTCTCACCATTGCCGGGTGGCTTGGTTGCACCACTGGCAGCCGTTGCCGGCGAAGCTGACGTTCCCAATGTCTGCTGACTCGCATTGGAATCGGTGCGCAAATGACGATTGTGCTTCTCCACACCGAGATGGACACGATTGTTGTACATCTCCTGCGACTCCTCGAGCTGTTTGCGCAACATTAAATCCTTGAGTGTCATATAACCTTGGATATTATTCGTCTGATGATGTGGATCCAAAGTGCATCCATCGTTGCCGACGCCGCCACCGCCTCCACCAGGTCCACCTGCCTTTTTGGTCATGAACGTTTTCGAGTGGGAATGATGATATTCAAAGACCTCCAGATTAGGATTGGAAGCGTGCAGATATTGATACGGCACCTTCTTCAAGCTGGACTTGCTGCTGGGACTCTGACTCTGACTGGGACTGGCACTCTGGCTTGCACTCTGGCTAGGACTAGGGCTATTGCTTTCCTCATCCTCCTCCTCGTAGCTCTGGCCCTGCTGCAGTGAACTAAGAGTTGGCGCCGGCGAATTAGGTGGTCCCTGGCTGATCGACGAGATGCTGACCACCGAGCTGCGACTGGAGCTGCGCGATAGCTTGCGGGAGAGTGTGCTCCCCGCAGCTGGCTGCTCCTGGCCCGGCTTGACGGGCGGGGATACGAGTGTGGTCGGTGGCTGTGCCGGATCATGATAGCCGGGTGTATTAGCGCCAATCTGGATGCCACAACTGCCGCCAGGTACCTTGCGAAACGTCTGAAAATTGGCCGTTGGCACGGGTATATCGCTGGAGCTGCTCTTGGTCGCATTGCTCTTGAAGGTGCCCATGGTGAACTTGCGCAGCGAGTCAAAATAGCCACGATCATGCTTCAGACTATTGCTGCTCAGGCTGCTGGTGGGCGTGGAGACGTTGGAGGCAGCCAGCGTTGCAATCACATCTTTTGGTGCCTGCGGCGACGGTGTACAGAGATTGGTGTTAATCAGCGCATCGCTCTCCTCCTCGCCTGAGCTTTCGTTCTCCGAGTAGAGATCCCTGCTGGTGCACGACTCGCTGCTCACCGCCGGCAACTTGAGCGAGGCCAGGCGCAAGAACTCCACCCACTGATTCAGTGCGTCCAACGACTCAGCCGCAAAGTAGAAACTCTTCGCCGTGTGATACACCTTAAAGGCATGCGGCTTCGAGTGGACCTCCTTGGCCAGCGAGACAGTAAAGCCGGGCAGAAAGATGACCAGACTGGCGTTGGAACTCTGCTTGCTGCGAAATCCGTACAGAATCGTGTCCAGCATTACGAAATAGATGCGTGCCCAGTAGGTGACTCCACGCAGATTCTTTGTCCTCCTGTAGAGATGCCCCTGGATATCACCAGTGCCTAGGAGCTTTAAATTTGTATTGCGCCGCTTGGCCATCAGGCTGTGCTTCTTCTTCAGGGTCAATGTGCGCGTCTTACTGGGCGTGAGCAGTTCACTGATCTCCTGATCCACGGGTGCCACAATGGTTGCCGTTGCCACAGCGGCTGCTGCTGCTGCTGCCGCCGCCGCTACAGCAGCATGTTGCATGCTCGCCGGCTTGGGTGGAGGTGGTGGCACAACTGGCGGCGTCAATTCCCTTTGCTTGCGTGGACGTGGCGGCGGCGCTGGCGGCGTCACCAGCAGAAACTCCTTGCGCGGCTCAACGGCAGGTGGCGGAGTATCGGCTTCACCACCTCCACCGCTGCCGCCTGCTTCCTCACCAGAATTATCATAGGCCGGCGTGCTGTGACTCTTATCAAGACGGCCCCGACGATTCTGCTGCTGCTGCTGATGTTGGATTAGGGGCGTATTGATGGCCTCCGCCAGCGGCGGCGTTTTACGCGTGGCCAACTCCATGGCCTGGATGAGATCGGCACTGGTCTCGCCGGCACAGCTCCGCAACGTTTCCAGCGCATCCTCATCGCCCTCATCCGCAAACGGAATGGGCTCGAATGTCTCCAGTATGGTGTTCTCCACATTGCACGTAAATTTCTCATTCTTAACCACATAGTCCTCCACCTTCATGTTGGCATCAAAACGCACCACTTTGCTAACGCCGGGCTTGTAGCGATCGAGCAGCTGCAGCTGCTGTTGCGACTCCAATCCGGCCTCTGTCAGCTGCTTCAATTTGCGCGCCTCGTTGAACAGCCGCCTGGCTGTATCCGCACTATCGCTGGCCGCCATACCGATGCAGGTGGTCGGTCTGGGCGCAATCTCTAACCCATAGCCAAAGGAGATGGACTTGTCGCGAATGCTGGGAGAGCCAGGATCACAGAGCGCGTTGGTGTTGCCGACGACGCCACTTCCGCTGCCACCACCGCCACTGGCGCCGGGTTTGCGCTCATGCCACGAGGGTATCACCAGATGCGGATGCTTCTGACTAAGAAACTCATCGCCGCAAATTGTGTTACGTCGCTGGAGCAGTGCTCGCGGCTTTGGATAATACAATCGCATCTCACGACTTACCGACTTGGGATCGGTCGGTGTGGGTATATCACAGCAACTGGAATCCGAATCGGACGCGCCGACATGCGCCTGCACCTGATCTGCACCATCTCGCTTACGTTCACGCTCCCCGCACACCAGTTCGGGCACTTTGACGCTTCTGCCCTCGGTTTCGCTGGATTGGACTTTTGGCGCCGCATCGAGGGTAAGGAAAGTAGCACGCGGACTCGGACTGGGCAGATTATCAGCCCAGCGACTGGCCATGTTTCGTTTCTTGCTGGGCAGCCGATACGGTTGCATATAGATCTGACCGTACATTTTTGTGTGCTTCGGTCGCTTCTTTACCGTGAGCACCACATCGGGAAGCGCCTCGCACAGATGATGGAGCACGGTTTTGTGCTGCCAGCCGACAACGGTTTGATAGTTGATCTGCACAATTTCGTCGCCATCCTCGATTTTGCCAGAGTTGTGGGCCGGCGAGTTGTACTTGATGTCCGTGACGCGATGGATCCCATTGTAGCTGGACTCAATGTTGAAGCCCAGATCTGATTCGCGTTTCTTGAGCGTCACCAGATTAAGTGAGGCCGGCTGCAGCACCATCGGATCCGAGATGTCCTGTATGATAAAGTTCGCCAGGCGTTCCAATCGCTCCGCCGTCGCGCGTATCTGTGCCACCGGTCGTTCTGCAAAGCGATCCCTGTGCGCTATCGTCGCTATCTCTAAGCCACAGCGCAGCACATTGCCACAATACTCACGATACATGTCCTGGTTGCGAAATGGTGATCGCTCTAGGTTTCCAATCAGCGGCTTCAGCGTCGCAATCATTCTCGTTATGTCGTGCAGCATCCGAGTGTCAATTTTCGTGCTATCCGCATGATTCTTAGCCAGCTCACGGTGCAAATTGCGCGCCGCTGTGCCAACATGCAGGGCCATAAACTGTAAATTATCATTCTTCAGGTGATAGTGCTGCAATATATAAAATCTCATTAATTTCAGTAAATTTCAACTATACACCATGATGACCAGTAGCATTGTGTTCAAACGTGGCCGGTAGTCAAAAAAGCATAAACTTTGGGAGGATTATTTTATAGATATATATATATATATATTATATATATATATATATATATATATACATATATGTATATATCACTTCAATTATTCACTCCATCATAATTGATTCTGATAGCTGACTGACAAAATCGGTCAAAGCCAAATTGAATCCACTTTAGGTTTAGTTATATTTTCTTTTTTTTTGTTCAATTGATAAAAAAAAAAAAAAATAAAAGGGAAAGCACTTGTTGGCTACCGCTGGAACACAATTCTTACAAGCATCTCTCATGCACTTTTGACACACTTACAAAGTTGCGCAGGTTTTCAACGGCCTCAAGGACAATTTCCTGACGGCCAATGGCCTTCATGCCCAAATTTTCCAATTCATATGGCCGTATATTGAGCAGGGCTCGTCCACCGATATTGTGCTTTGAAAATTCGTATAAATAGCCATTCATGGACTCGTCGAGACCTTTTGTGGGGAAATGCATTAAATATTTAACATACACAAATTGTAATTACATAGAAAATGGGTTGTGAAAGGAAAGTGGTTGTTGTTGTTGCTACTGAGTTGTTGCTGCACTTTTCCTTGACCTGTTAATGGGGAGATCCATAGATTTATTTACCTCTGATCCAGTCTGTTACTTGGTCGGGCGTCCATTCTGCTATGTTTATATAGGCCATACTAGTTAATAGAAGCACCAACAAAGCACACAACTACTCCATTTTAATTTCGACACAACATAAACAATTGATTAAAATAAAAGTTTTTGTCCACAGCCAGGGCTGGCAAGCAACGAAGTTATCTGATATTGTTGCGTCCACTAACTGCATTCGAGATGGTACGATATTTGGATAGTCGCTATCACTAGATCGCAGTTCGTTAAATAACTACATCCGCTTAAAAATTGAGTCCATTATTAAATGGTCGTTCGCTTGCTTAGCTATTGTCTATAAAAAAAAAATAGCTGTATGGCTGCAGTATATTTCTGTTATTCTGATATGTATGTTCAGAAGTCTGAGAAATCACAGTTTCGCATTCACAGACCGTAGTTTGGATCTAGTGTTGTAAATGATGAATACTGTCGAATCATCTATCGACTATCGGAATTTATTGGTCAACCACCACAAAAGAACAGCTGAGATGCTTATGCATAAAAGTGTTGGGTAAACATTGCTCTATTTGCATATGCTTTGTGAAAATCAGCTGAGCAAAACAATCCCGAATTACCAATTCCAATAATGATTCAAGCACTTCAACTTTAAATAAATGTATAATTTATTTAAATACTATTCACACATTACAAACAGATACAGAACATAAAACAATGACAATTTACAGAAACAACGCAACTGCGCACACATTCAATACCTGCGACATGTGTACACGTTGAAACTGAGAGAGAGAGAGAGAGACAGACGTCAAAGTAATCACCGCGTGTTTCCTAACGTTCTTGACGCATTGCAATTGCAGCCGCACAGAAAATTGGGCAAATATGTCTGCAATTCAGACTAAGCAAATAAAATTTTATAATCCAGCGAGCTCCGCGAGTTCTGACAGGTAAACAAAAAAGCATTTGAAGTGAAGTGGTGATAATAGTGAAGCTTTCAAATCCACCAACTAACAAAACTCTTTCAACACATTTTAAGCAGTTGAGCACGCAATTAAAAATTCGCCTAATCACATGCATGTTTAATGAAATGCATATACATAGACTTACATAGACATAGGCATACACATATCTATTGCATATCTATATCTATATAAATATAAATTAAGCGTGTGATATAGTGTGGTTCTGTTAGACACCTACATGTAAATACATACACAAACACACACACGTAAATATATGTAAATATTCTCTCATACGTATGTCAAATTCAATTTCATTCGCTACTGAAATTCGTCGCCGAACGACGCGACAGAGCGCTGCAGCAGATAATAAAAAAAGTAACCAACCAACCGACACAGCACAGTTATAACGCAACGAAGCAGCGCACACAACAACAGCAGATAGAAAAACAACAAAAAGTCGCTGCTCTACCTTTCGGCATTACCTTTGTCGACGTCGTCAGTTGCTTTTAACCTTAGCTCTGCGATTCGCCAGACAGACACTGAAAAAATAGACAGCTCCCCGATAGCGATTTCTTCACACACTTCTCATTTTTCAGTCATTCTGCAAACGTGATTGCTGTCTGATTGCTTCTACATTATAAACGACGCCGACAACTTAAATTACAACTGCAATACATTGATTAAAGGAACAAAAATAATACAAATACGTAAAAAAAATAATAAGCACGCTTTTCTAAGCGCCAGCAAATACATATCACATGCGAAATCTGCTGCCATTGTCGTAGCCGTCGTCGTGTGTGTGGGAGTGTGTTGTGTGTGTTTCTATACGTGTACGTGTGTATCTGTGTCTGTGTATGCGAGAGTGATTGACCCATTTAGCAAGTAAAATTCTGATACGTCGCATTTTGGTTACTTGGCTACAATGAGCAGCATCACGTTTTTATGCAGTAAGACGAATAATAATAACAACAACCACAAGAATAGCACCAAAGATGTCGCTACAAATGGAATTCCCGCATCATCATCTTCAGTAATATTTGCATCAGCCGGCATATTAACACAAACAACAACAGCATCAGAAACACATCACCTCCAACAACAACAACAGATACAGCTGCACAACCAGTTGAAGAAGACGAAGGTGAAGGCTGCAGCGAAAAGCAACGGTCACAGTCACATGTAAATCATTTGCATTTTTATTCACATATTCTACATATTAACAAAATGTATATGCATATATGTAAATGTTCATATGTGTATGTATGTATGTCTATCTGTGTCTATGTTTTATCATCTGTTATGGTTGTTTCTTTCGCATATATTTTTCCTGAATCGCAAACGCATACATACAGATAAATGTGTGTATGTGTGTGTGTGGGTAAAGCATGTTCTAATTGTTCTGTTGTTATTGCCCATTTTTTGTTGGTGTGTTTAATTAACGTTATTTTCAATATCGTTTATCAGCGTGTCTGTCTTAATAAACAGTCAGCAGTCGGCTATTTGGAATTATAAAAAAAAGAAAACTACATATATAAATACATACACGAACACATTAAGCGTCAGTAAATGCTGCTGCTCTTGCTTCAATATGGCTGCGATCAAGCCACGTTTGCAGCCATCTTCTCCTTTTCTCTTAAAAATTTCTTTCGTAATGCACAAAATGTGTATTCGTATGCAATTTTCTCCCTTTTCTCGCTCTCTGCATTTATTCTATGTGTGTGTCCTGCAGACCTGCCAACCTGTTGGGCGCGAGTGCATTGTGCACGTTAGTACGATGTCATCTTTTCATTTCAATCTTTTTCTCATTGCTGCTGCTCCATCAATGCTGCTTACATGTGTTCACTTAGACATAAGTATACACAGATATATATATATATATTTATATATGCATGTTAGTGTATGCTGCAGACGTAGTTTAGCTATAAATAAATAAGCAAAATTGCCGCACCAGCTACTGCAGCACCGAATGTCCATTGGGAAGAACTTCCATGTGAAATTTACAGCCCGGACGATGACGTTTGTATGTATGTGCATATATGTATGTTTTTAGTTGGCAGATATTCTCATCTTAAATAGCGCCCCGTTGTCTGGATGCATAAAGCGTGCATAGGTTATGTGAGGTTAGTCTAGCCAGGTCGATCGGAGATGGACAGTCTGTGACCCCAAAATGTATGGCCACTTTTAACGCAGCGTATTTAAAATTATAAATAAAATAATTCAATTATACTTGACTTGAAAAAGTGAGTTGCTATCAGCATTTAACAAGTGAACGTATTAGATTTCAGTGTACAATAGTTCATTATAATATATATATATAAATATCAACATTTATTGGCGCCCATTTACTTCTTGGGGGATTTGGTTTAATTCTGGAACGTGCAGATTTCTATTTACTTTTTGGGCATTATTGCATTCTTTTTTGTGTATGAAATCATGTTCACATATATCTTTATAGATTTGTATTTACTGTACTTGTATCTGTACTATGTATCTGTGGGCACTGTCTAGACTGTTCATATGGAAAACAAATAAACACGCAGAGTGTATAATTTTGTGGTCGGTTTGTGGTTTAATTTGTCCAATATACATATTTGTAGAGTATATATATTTTTAACATGTCATGGAAACTCGGAGTTTAGCAAAGAAAGGCAGTTAATTAAAACAGTTGCAGCCAGTTTAAATTACAATCAATTCGAATTAATTAAAATACATTGCACAATACAAAGATACTCTGCTTGGTCTCTTAGTATAATAATATGCAACAGTATTAATTCCACAGTATATATATAAAGATATAAAATTTGCAAAGTAAAGCATTTCATAAGATTTGTTTCAAAGAATACAAGAAGAAAAACATAAAATAAACATTTTCTAATAAAACTCATCTTTCGACTGATTGTTTCTTAGATCCGATCCAACCTAGTAAAAACATGTACCACCTGGCAATTAAATTCTCTTGTTAATAGCTTTATGGAGTCGGCTAGCAATGCTGATCCAGATTATGTATGCATTATGGAGTCCGAGCTAAGACGCAGAACTTGTAGATAAATTTGTATATAGATTAAACAAACCTACTGAAATCAAAATATTAATCTTGTTAGACACTATCTAAAGATCTCTTAAAAATAACGCATTTTTTCGGAATTACTGATAACTAAGTTTAAGTATAAACATACCCCTATATGTATATATATATGTTAAAGTCGCGTGGCAACGATCATTATCGTCGGCTAATATACTAAGGCGGAAGCTATTATTTATGGTCTTATTATTTGAAATCTTTTTATGACTCACTGGAACCGATATTATATTGAACCACAAATGTCCGATGATATGTTATAATCGTCATATTTGTTTTGATAACAGAACAATGTCTAACATTTTTTTTTTTTTTTGTTGTTTGTTAACTCTTTTAGTGACGATCGGTCCGATGCAACTGAACCGCTATTTATTGATGCCGGCGCAACGGGTGGGGAGCTCAACTGCTGTCCGGCATCACCGACAACAGTGCCGGCGAAATCGTCGCTGGAGTCGACGATGCGAAGATCGGCACGAAGACAACGCACCACATCCATTGGCAATCAGACGACCACAGCCAATCCGTCCGAATGCATAATACGGGCCAATAATCGCACTATATATACAGCCGGAAGGCCGCCATGGTACAACTGTGCCGGACAGCAAGTTGAACCCTTTGTCATAGGTGCGTCTTATTTATTTGCCTCTCATAGGTTGCTCTATTAATCATGGTCAATTACTTTTAAGGCATTTGCGGTGGCAGCGCATCTGGCAAGACTACGGTTGCTGAAAAGATCATCGAGAGCCTCGATGTGCCATGGGTGACCCTATTGTCCATGGACTGCTTCTACAAAGTGAGTGCACTTTGGCTCTCGACGCCTGGCAATTAACTCAAGTACAGTCTCTAAACTCATTGTTAGATCCTGAATGAGAAGCAGCATGAACAGGCAATCATAAACGAATACAACTTCGATCATCCAGATGCTTTCGACATCGAGCTGCTTATCGATGTTCTTACCAAACTGAAGGAGGGCCGGAAGGTTGAAGTGCCAGTTTATAATTTTGTGACGCACGGTCGCGAAAGCCAGACGGTGAGTATACCAGAAAATGAAAGTTGTCCAACTTGAACAATTTATTTCCCTTTCTAAACAACTAATCACTTTTTAACAATCGATTAAATTATATAGAAAACCATGTACGGTGCCAATGTCATCATATTCGAGGGTATACTCACCTTTCACAGTCCCGAGGTGCTGAATCTGCTCGACATGAAGATATTTGTGGATACTGATCCAGACATCCGTCTGGCAAGAAGGCTCAAACGGTGAGGGTATTTTTCACTTGAGTTGAGAGAATGGGAATCTAATAGTGCACTTACAGTGATATCTCGCAGCGCGGACGCGACTTGAAAGGCGTGCTGAAGCAATACCTAAATATGGTGAAACCCTCATATGCTAATTATATAGCGCCAACAATGGCGCATGCGGACATAATCGTGCCACGAGGTGGGGAGAATACAGTGGCCATTGCCCTGATAGTGCAACACGTCCACACCCAACTCCAACTTGTAAATGAGTTTATAATTATAACTATTCGCTTGTGTAATTTGACTAAACTCTCTTTTGGCCTTGATATATTTTAGCGCGGCTTCAAGCTACGCGAAACGTTGGCCAATTCGTACAAGGATCAGCCGATGCCTGATTCATTGCATTTACTGCATCCGACGCCACAGATCAAGGGTCTGCATACATTTATACGCTGTAAGAATACGTCACGGGACGAGTTCATCTTCTATTCGAAGCGTCTCATCCGATTGGTAATTGAGTATGCGCTGAGTCTGTTCCCCTTCAAGACGACTTGTGTGGAGACGCCACAGGGCGTCCTCTACGAGGGCAGGCGGATGGAGTCGCGCAAAATATGTGGCGTATCAATTCTGCGAGCTGGCGAGACCATGGAACAGGCCGTGTGTGATGTCTGCAAGGACATACGCATTGGCAAGATTCTGATACAGACGAATCTGAAAACTGGCGAGCCGGAGCTTTACTATTTGAGGCTGCCCAAAGACATAAAAGACTTTAAAGTGATACTTATGGATGCCACGGTGGCCACCGGTGCTGCTGCAATGATGGCCATTCGAGTTCTACTCGATCACGATGTGCCCGAGGAGAACATAATTCTTGCCTCGATTTTAATGGCCGAGATCGGTGTCCATTCGATAGCCTATGCTTTTCCCAGAGTAAGTAACATGTGTTTAATACACTAGATTATTATTATTGACCATAATTTTTATTCTTTTTGTGATCAGGTTAAAATTGTTACCTCTGCCCTGGATCCGGAGATAAATAACAAGTTCTATGTTATACCAGGTATTGGTAACTTTGGCGATCGCTATTTTGGCACCGAACCCTCCGATGATTACTGAGTTAGGGGCCAATGCGTAAAATTCATAGGGTTAAATAAATAAAAATCGTTACTTAAATTATCAATTCAAGAACCAACGCCTTGTTTTTTATTTTTATTTATCTACTGATTTAACAATCGGAAGAGCAGCTGCAGCAAGAATGCAACGGCGCCAACTACTAAAGCAATGCCCACGTAGCGATCTCTCCGACTGCTGCTGCTGCTTGTGATCGTTTCCAGTTGCGTCTGTTTGGTGTTGGCGCAACGCGTCCATTCCTGCTCCTCATCCAATATCTCAGCCATCATGCTGAACTTGCTCGAGGATGTGATGCGAACACGTACACGCGTACCCAGCAAATTCTCCCGCATGGGCAGCAGCACCTGTTCGTAGCTCTTGTTGTGGCCCACATAGTGCAGCTTATCGTGTGAGATTTCTGTTACCAGCACCGTATACAGTTGACCTTCGCGTCCCGCATACGGCTCATAGCTGTAGAATAGATCGGTTAAACGCTTGGTACGCTTCTTCACCAGATTCGCCGGTATCCGTTCCATTTTGGCAGCTGGTGTGCCCGGACGCGGAAAAAACTGATTGATGAATAGGCTGGGAAACCGATATTTCTCACACAGCGTTATTGTCTCCTCGAAGTCCTGTTCCGTTTCCGTGGGAAAGCCACAAATGATATCGGTGGCAATTGTCAAGCCAGGCACACGAGAGCGCAAGAAATCGACCACATGCTCAAAGTCCTTGCGGCAATATTCGCGCTTCATCTCACCAAGCACTGAATCACTGCCGCTCTGTAAATAGATTACAGATTATAGTTTTAGGTATAGGATAGATATCTTAATGCTTACCTGAACAGGCACATGAAGAAATGCGTAGACGCGCGGATGCTGCAGAACTTTGGCGACTTCTTCGAGATGCTCCAGTATGTAGGGGGGATTTGTCATGCCGACGCGCAGCATACAGTTCTCGGGTATAACCTCGACCAGCTGCCACAGCAGCTCTGGCAACGAGGTACCGATGTCGCGTCCATAGGCGCCTGTGTCCTCGGACGTAAGCCAGATTTCGCAGCAACCCTCGTCAAAGGATTGACGTGCACGCTCAACGATCTCAGTGGGTGGGTAGCTGGCGAGGTCACCGCGGGCATGTTTCGTTTTGCAGTAGGTGCATTGGTTTAGGCAACCGCTGTTGATCGAGATGATCTCGATAAGCGGATTCTTGCGCACCTTCGGCAGGGATAAGGGGGCGCCGGCGACACGACGACCGTGCACCTTCTTGTTCTGCAGCAGGCGAACGCTGTGTCCCTTGAGCGTCTCCTCGACCACCTCGACAACACGATCGATTTGCTGGACACCAATTACAGATAGGCCACGCAGATAGTCGGACTTGGGGGCGCCCTGTGGCACACAGCCGGCGACAACGACATGCTTACCATTGCGCATGCCCGCCTCGATCTCGTTGCGGAACGTGTCCTCCGATGGATTCTTTACGGTGCAGCTGTTCAGCAGCCACAAGTCTGCCTCATCCTTGCCACTCAGTTTATAGCCAAATGTCGACAGTTGGCCGGCCATATACTCGGAATCGGAATTGTTGTGTGCACACCCCCAAGTCTTCACATACACCTTCTGGGTGCCAGGTATAACACTCTCGTGGATGATCTTTTGAGGCTTCGTTTCTTCCTTGTCGTCATCGCTTAGCGCCGGTTTAATTGGCGCTCGCTTCTTGGCGCGCACTGTGACGCTCTTCTTGTTCTCATAGCGCTCACGTGGTTTAATATCGTCGGCCGATATTAAGTCCTCGATATCGTCTATATCGTTGCCCGGCAAGTCCGACTCAAATTCCATTCTTGGATTTTGTTATTTGCAGCACGTGTACGCTTGCATGCAATCAGCTGTTTACATTTGCCGATTCAATATGACCAGACTATGTTTGTGAAGTGTTGAAAAACGAATAATTGCTGACAACTAAAAGGCTGGGCTTTTAAGTTTAGGTTCATAATTTTCTGGAGTGCCCTTTAGTGGTTTATTTTATTAGAAAACATAATGTCTTACGCTTAAGTTCGAGATGAATGTCGTAGGCCAAGATAATAGCTAACTTTTTTTATCTATAATTTAAAATTCATTAACAAAAATAAGCGCCACTTACCTCTACAATGAATATGCCGCAAATTTTAAGCTCCGCTACAATTTTGACATCTTATCAGCTACAAAACGCTATCGGCGCGGAGACTGTGACAAGCTGCTTAAGCACATTTTAACCCGAACATTTTAACCGATATTGCTAATTCGGCGTTTGATACGAGATACAAACGATGATACACATTAAATGTAAAGATACTAACCTGGACCCGATTCCAGTCAAGGTGAGTTTTGGCGTCTCCTAATACACTCAAGTATTGAGCCCATTCACACACACATACACAGTTTTATTTTTTACATACATACATCTTATTATCAACATGTAGATTGGCATCATTGGTGGGTCTGGTCTGGATGATCCGGATATTTTAGAGCAGCGCCAGGAGAAGGTAATTGAGACACCCTATGGTGCTCCATCGGATGCACTGATCGAAGGCGAAATCGGTGGGGTTCAGTGCGTCCTCCTCGCCCGTCATGGACGCAAACATGATATTATGCCATCGAATGTTAATTATCGTGCCAACATTTGGGCTCTACGTCAAATTGGCTGCACTCATCTGATTGTGTCTACCGCCTGCGGTTCGCTCAGGGAAAACATTCAGCCGGGCAATTTGGTGGTGCCACATGATTTTATTGATCGCACCACGAAGCGACAGCAAACTTTCTACGATGGTGAGCATGCGGGCGTCAATGGCGTCTGCCATTTGCCCATGTACCCGGCTTTCTGTGAGCGCACTCGGAAGACGCTACTCGATGCGGCCAAGGAGCTGGAATATGAGGCTCATGAGAAGGCAACGATTGTGACCATAGAGGGCCCGCGATTCTCTTCCCGATCGGAGAGTAATATGTTCCGGCAGTGGGGCGGTGATCTGATCAATATGACAACCTGTCCCGAAGTTGTGCTGGCCAAGGAAGCGGGCCTATTATATGGCTCGGTGGCAATTGCCACGGATTACGATTGCTGGCGCATGGGCTGCGAGGGTGTCAACGTGCAAGACGTGCTCAGAACCTTCTCCGAGAATGTGGTAAAAGTGAAGCGCATCTTGGTGAACGCTGTAGGACGCATTGCCAAGGAGGACTGGTCCGAGGATATTCTAAATGCTAAGGTTAGATCAAGTTTTTGAAATGCCGCAACTGGATTTAATTAATTCCCTTTTTTGGATTTGCAGCAATGCGTTTGCAACAATACCATGTCCGGTGCCATGTGACGCTTTTTAAAGCTCTGCACCGAAATAACACGAGACACGATTAGGCGCCGGAAGCCGGTCAATCTGCCACCGCACTCAATGAGAAAATCCAAGAAGCATCAGCCAAAACTACTCTCCATCTCCATTACCTATGAACTAGACCCAGGCCATGGCCCGAAAGAATTCCCCATTAAGCCAGAAAATCAAACCAAAATCCAATCGAAGCGGGAAACACCAACTCCGGCTGCTTCTAACGCGTCAACTTAAACGTACAACAAATCCTGCACATTGACTAAATTTCATAAAAAAATCAGAAATACTCTTAAAGCATTTGGCTTGTGATTTTCTTTAATATATATCTCTAAATGTTAGCCAAAAATCAAATAAAATAACCACAAAAAGCATAAGCAGAGCAATGAAATCTATTTTGTAAAAACTCAGCATTTTTAAAGCATACTGTTGGGATAAAAATTAAAACCAGTCTCTGCAATCCAAAATTTGTAAAACCCAGTTTTGGGTTGAGTTAAAAGACAAACACAATTATTTTTTTTTAGAAAAAAACCTCAAACTTAGCATCGCAAGGACAACCTCTGTTCAACTGTATTCAATGATTTTAAATTAGAAAGAAGACTTCTCAAGAATATGACAGACTTCTGGCTTTAAAACACATCCTTTTCAATACAGTTTTAAGTATGCCAAATCATTACTCTATCTAACTGCATTCAAGGACTATGAGTTCAATATCATTCAAATTCAGCTGAAAAGTGACCTTCGTTTGACTAAGAATTGTTAGAAAATTTCTCACAATCTGTACATGCTTTCGCTTTAAACTATATATTTTTATAAATTAATAATCAGAAATATAATCAGAATGTGTGAACTTAAAGGTGTTGAAAAAGTTGTCAAGTATCTGAGGTAGTCTGGCGAATTGTTTGAATAGAACACAAATTCGAAATCTACAATTCTCGAAATATTATTATTATTATTATTAAAAGGGTAGGGGAGCAGCCCATTAGGAATTGGGGGCGCATTAAATAGCTGAATAATAGCATATAAAATTATCGTCGAATTGGTTTTACTAATTTTACAATTTAAATTGGAATTCGCTTTGCTTTGTGAGTGCTTGGCTTAGGGACACTTGCGCTCCACTTGGCTCTTGCCAGCCTCCTCGTACTCCTGCGACGATATCCACATCTGCTGGAAGGTGCCAATGCTGGCCAATATTGAGCCACCAATCCAGGCGCCAAATCGTCGCTCCACACTGCCATTGGCTGAAATCATCTTTAGGCGTGTGTTCGAAGGTGCGCGTAATTGCAGATCCCGATTGAGTCGTTCGGGGAAACCTTGCAGCAAAGTGTTGCCACCTAAAAAGCAGACACATTCTTAATATAAACATAATTTTGATTAAAATAAAATTTGATTTTACCTGTGACCACAACGGAGCCGAAGAGTGACAATCGGACATCGGCATCGCACATGCCAACGCTAGTGGAGGCCAGCTGTCCCGCTCCGAGCATCGCATTATCAAAGAGACTCTCGGCAATCTTAAAACGCTCCGATCCAAAGTCCTGATGATAACCATTAGGGAACTCATAGTGGACCATTGGTATTTGGGAAGCGACACGCTCATCGAATGGATTCTCCAGCACCTGCAGCACATTCATTTGAAAGTCTTGCATCATTAGCTGTACCATATAATTCTGCCACGATGGCGTCAAATTCTCCGGCAATTTGCGCAGTGTAAATCGTGCATTATCGCGCTCCTTGACCACATCCTTGGAGGCAATCTTATACACGGGTGACAAATCAATGTTGTGCTTCTCCAGATGTTGCCGGCATTGCCGCGAGAGAAAATCACCGCCAAGCGGCGACTTGACCACAGCCTGTGACAACACATATCCCTCGTGCACGGGCACCGCCGATGTGTGTGTAGCGCCACTGTCCACTACCAGAGCCGTTGCACGTCCGCTGGAGAAGGCGGCGAGCACAGCGTTCTTTACCAGAAAGAATGCTGGCACATTGTATTTTTCGAACATGAGCTCCGTGAGTTTCTCGCGATTGTTGCGCACATTCCACGACGCCTCCGAGAAAAGCACTGGATGATATTCCGGCTCCGATTGGATGACATTTGCGTACGCATAATCAATTACTTTCTCGAACAGCTCCCAATTGTCAATCATGCCATCCTTCATATACGTCTGCACTTCCATTTGCGTTCGCGGCACGTTCACATAATTCGTGTCCACATAATATTTTCGCGCGTCGGCGTCTGTGGGTGCGAAGGGGAAGGGAGGGGTATGAATTTAAGTAAAAATGTATGGACAAAATTGTACTTACTGTTTGATGTTACGTTATTATCTGTTTTAGTCTCTGGATCGAGATTGGTGTCAGGCGCATTGTTACTGTTGTTACTGCTACTGCTGCTGCCGATGCCAACAACAGAAGGTATTTCAGCTTTGGGCGAATCCTCTTGAGCGTAGCCCACGCGCAGCGAATGATGGCCCGGATCGAAGACTAAGGCGCCAATCTCATCGCCGCCATACAACATTGTGCCGCCGCTCATCTTGGCGTTAAAATTTGACCTTTTTTACTGCTTCGTAACGCTCAAATAATGTGCAAAATGTGTATATTGTGTACACACGGGTGCCTCAAATCACCGGCAGATGCTTAAAAACTAGTGTTGCACATCGCACGAAAGTGAGCAAAACAAAAAGACAACCCTAAATTGAGCGAACTAGTTTAATTTTTTTTAATATTGTAATTTATTAAATTAAATCAACATCTATAATGAAAAATACAGCTTTGTACCTATGTAATTAATAACCAAAAGAAATGTACAATTTTATCGTAAACAACTAGTTCGTTAGTAATTAATTAGTTCTGCCGATCGGAATATCCATCTCTAAGGGAGCCCAAATATATCGATTGATACATTGGAAGGATTGAATATTTAACATTTTTAAATTGTTAGGAATATATTGAAAGCTAAATTTAAAAAAAATATAATGCTAAAATAATATACGTTTTTATTGATTTATTTTAAAACTAATTAACAAAGAAATATAATTTTGAATAAAAATTTTGGTTAAGTAGAGAACATTTCCAATGATCCTGCAGCTGATCAGATAAGTTTTTTCATTCGTTAAACCAGTGATAATTGTCAATATTAACGTAAAATATTATAAGGCCGAAACGCAATCATATGGATTACGTTAGGTATGAAATAAGTGGAGGCAATCTCTAGAAACTAAACGAACATGCAATTTGTTATCGGTAGTGTGTTCGATTTTGTACTTGTTTTTAATAATATTGAACAATGAACTTATGAATTTAAGGACAGATCATGGAACTCGACGATTAATTCAGAATGGGTAATAGCCTGATGTAGCGCAAGTGGAGATCAACGGCAGCAAATGCAAATTCCCAGATAGTTCTCAACGATCTTTGCCTGCTTGTGCTGCTCGTCAAGCATCCCTTTCTAATCAGCAAAGATTTGACTTCCTAGGTGGACAAGGATTATGTGGAGTGGGGCTGGGGGAAATATCCAAGGCCTTAAATCAGGGAAACGCTAGCATAAAGCTCAGTGCTCAGTTCTTCGTTGAGGAGCTCCAGTGGCGTTGGAATATCCTGCTGCCCATCTGTCAATCACTGGAAAAGGTGAGCCATCTAATACCGGATTCATTCTGTGAAGCAATTGTCAAAATCATTCAAATCATGGCGTCCAAACCCACCTCGAGCAGCAAGCAATGCAATGCAGTGCAAGAGCTTTTGCTCGATCAGATGTCCTTTGTGGAACAGCTGACAGAGGAGCAACAGAGGCGCCTGGAGGTTGATGTCCTCGACGCCATTTTTAATGCAGAGCGAAGTAAATGTATTGTCCACACAGAGCATGAACACAAGCTGCAAAACAAACAAGATGCATTTCTTAAGGAGATGAGTTGCATACTAAAAGAGATGGAAATCGAGTCTCCATTGGAGATTCAAGCGGTGCAAGAAGTGAAAACAAAAGAATATAATTCATTCCCAAATCAAATAAATAGCATGCAACCCGACGACGATGAGTTGCGGATCGAATCTCCATTGGAGATTCAACAGGAGCAAAAAGTGGAAACAGCAGATCTCAATGCATTCCCAAATAACATAAGTTGCATGCGACCCGACAATGATGAGTTGCGGATCGAGTCTTCATTGGAGATTCAACAGGAGAAAAAAGTGGAAACAGCAGATCTCCAGTTACGCCATGTGCCGCTCAAGAATGTCAACTATTGTGTGAAGAGATTGCGAGTGCGCCTAAAGCGTTTCAATCTCGATGACTATCTGCCACCGGCGAACCTCCCGAAGAGCAGAACCAAGAAAACCAGCGGAACCCTCAGAACCAGCAGTGCCTGCAAAACCCCCAGAAGTAGCAGTGCCCGTAGAACCCTCAAAAGCAGCAGTGCCAGCAGAAACAGCAGTGCCAGCAGAAACAGCAGTGCCAGCAGAAACAGCAGTGCCAGCAGAAACAGCAGTGCCAGCAGAAACAGCAGTGCCAACAGAACCCTCAGAACCAGCAGAATCACCAGAAACTCCAGAGCCAGACGCTCCACTGTCTGCAGTCTCTGAGATACGTCTTTCTTTTAGTTTTGTATCAAATGCACAATAAGTTTATTTAAAAAATACATTACTATAAATTACAACTTAAAACTATGTTGTTTTCTGTTTTTATTTTTTATCTAATTTGATTTTGCAATATTTACTAAACAAAACAATTTCCAAAACAATATAGCAAAAAAAAACACACACAAAAACATTGCTTGTTGCTGAAACACTAGTTCTATATATAATAGATTGAGAATATATATATATATATATATATATATATATATATATATAGGATGTGGATCTTTTGTGTCTCATTCAAGCAAGGAACTTCATTCGTTCATTCGTTTGCCTTTCTACGTATGTATTGGTTTCTTCTTTTTTTTGTTTGTTTATTATTATCGTTATTATCATTATCAACAAGAGTTACAAGAACGTAGTAAATCAACATGCCTACAAAATACAGTCCATGGTAATAAAAAAAAGGAGAAAACAGCGCAGCACTAACAAGTTAACTAACAAACAACAAAGCCACACAAAACCCAGCAGTCAATTTGATGATGATCTGGGTTCCCAGCGTGTGGCATACTTTCATAGGGGGAAAAGGAGCAGGAGCAGGCACAGGAGCTGGAGAGGGGATACGCATTTAAAAGAGCTGATCCGCCAAATTGCCAATAAACGTGGTGAGGTTCATTGAGGAGCCCTCCTTAAATTTCAGTCCAATCGTTTTTCCATACGCCTGTATAAAAATCGCACGAACAGCATTCAAGCGCTGCTTGCGTCTGCAAAAAAAGCACAAAAGAATCCAAATAAATATTTGATTTATATATATAGTAATTTTATCTTACAAATTTATGCTGTGCTTGGAGGAGTTGTTGGCGGCGGCGATGCCGTTTCCCACATCTTTGGCGGAGGAGGAACCGTTGAGGAAACCGTGCGTGTTGTTTGTGATGCTGCTGTTGCTATTGTTGCTGCTGCTGTTGTTGGTGTTGCTGTTTACGGTGCTGCTGCTGCTGCAGTGATAACCATTGCCTCCGTTGCACATTGGAATGTTGTTGTCTGCCGGCGTCTGTTGCTGTTGCTGATTATGTTGCGTTACAAAGCGCATCATGTAACTGCCATTCATCATAGAATCTATGGAGCCAGTGTCCGTCACAACCTGCCAGCTGCCATTCGACGAAGTAGACTCCTGACGCTGTCTCGCATTCGAGCCGGGCACAGAGATGGGACTGGTGCGGGATCTGAATAAAAGTAATGTATATGTTTATATATATAGTATTTTAATTAAATAATATATATATTACCGCTTTGGATTGGGCGATCGACTTGTGAGCTGATTAAGGATTGATGTTGTTGTTGCTGCAGTTGTTGCTACTGCTGCAGTTGCTGTTGTTGTTGCTGTTGTGGCATAGAAGTTATCTGTTATGGACATATCACAGTTGGAACAGTTTGAGTAGCTATCGTTGCTATCTTGATCGAAGGCCAAAATGTAATCCCTGCAAGGTTAATAAGTAAAATCTTTAATCAGTTCACCATGTTCCATAATAAATAATATATATATATGATATATAATATATTCTTAATAAAACGCTTACAAATTCATACATTATCAAAATTAAAACTGCAATAAATTTTAAAGGAATTTAGCCTATTTCAAGTGTTACTCAAATACCGAAAGCATGCAAAAACCATTTTAGCTAGTTTTTAAGGTTTTATCTTCAATTTGCCAATTGAGGTCAATACTTGTTATTTATTTACTAGCATTATTTTTGTGATTGCTTTAACCTTACTCATAATAAATCAATATGTATAATTTTTTAATGATTGCCATTTTCAAGGTAATTTATGAGGGTTGGTTTTTTTATTTTTATTTATTATATGTGTATATATATCAAAAGTTTGACGTAGAGATTTCGTAACTGGAAGTAAGTTTCGAAATAATTAAAAGAAACTTTAAATATTTTAACGAGCAATTTCATAAGTAATGTTAAATTTAGTTTGATGTAGAATTAATATTAATTAATTCAGATTTTGAACTTACTCTTTGAGGGGCTCATCGTCGCAACAGTCGGATTTGATGACGATGACGCTGCTGCCGCTGCTGCTAGACGTCTTGGTGCGTTTGCGATGCTCCACAATGCTAAACTCCTCGTCGGTGATGAACTTGAGCACGTGAAAGCAAAAGAACATGATGTCCTCGCCGCGCTTGAGGCGATCGGGCAGTTGATGGCCAAACAGATACCAGTCGTAGGCCAGTGTAAAATACGCCATTTGCAGGGCATTCAGCGATTGATGGATTAGGCCATCGGCCCAAAGCGACAGACGCACCAGGGAGACGAACAGGGGCGTTCGATCCCAGCCGCTGATGCAATGGATGAGCAGACCAGAGTTATCCTCCTGTATGTACTTGAGTGTGGCGCGAAGATAATTCTGTGTAATGGATACCAAATCCCAGTCACGATATTCCGGCCAAATGATATCGATGTCGGCAGCTGGTCCCAAATTGGGTATATTGATGTTGGCATCGTTGAACGATTGCTTCCAATTGTAGTGCAGATTCTTGGCCATGTAATTGTTGTCCCGGAACTTTTTGAAGAATTCACAGCCCGGATACGGCAGCGATAGTAGATTAAAGCTCTTATAGTGCTTGCTCGGATCGGCCTTCTCCGATGAGGAAACGCTATAGAAATATAAATGTTCGTTAGTCAGTTGTAACTGGGGGATTCTTAAAGATTAAACGACTTACGCCATAAAGTATTTGATTTTGCGATTCTCGACCATGAGGTCAACAATTGTGGACACGTTCAGCGTGTGCAATAGCTGAATGTCGCTCTTGATGACCTCATCGTAGCTGAACTGAGACTGGGCCGCATCATTGATGTGATTGATCAGCGACTCGTCTGTCGTATCCGCCTCGTTCTCCTCACCATTTGGGGCCGCATAATTGCCACTGAGGCAATCGTAGGCATAGTCTACCACCTTCCGTCCATATGTCTCCGGCATGACGGAAAGCGTCGCCGAACGGCATATGTATTTTCCACGATACATAATTACGGGTACGGCGAAACGCTGCCGGCAGCGTGCATATTTCGCCATGGTGACCAATTCACGCATCCGCTGTATATCGTATTGATCCTCATAGATGGTGTTCTGTTGTTGCACAGCCGGTTGCTGCACCGTTTGCTGTTGCTGCTGCTGCTGCTGCACCACCGGCTGCTGCAACGGGTTGGCAAACGTTACAAATGCCTGAATGCCAACGCCGCTGGTTGTGCTCCCCGCACTGCTGTTCAATGGTGTCGCTGTTGCTGTAGTTGCGCCCGTCGAACAACCTCCATTCCCAATTCCATCTGCTCCCAGTCCACTTCCAGCAGCACCATTGCTGGGTATCAGCGTTTTGGCCATGTGGCCATGTTCGAATTCCGGTATGAGTATACGGCCAGGATAACGAGGACTCAGCAGCCCGTTCGTGTTGTCCAGCTCGATGAGGCTATAATCGAGCTTAAACAAAAATTCGCATTTTTTTGAGATGCCATACTCCTGTGGAGAAAGAGAGAGAATTATCGAGTTAATATTAAATACCTCTCATAGATATTAAGTATTAAGTGTGTTTTGTACTCTTAAAAAAAACATTTTAAAACAAGGCACGCGTTTCACGAATGAAATAACCGATAATCTGAGCAGAGAGACTCAATTAAACGCCATTGAACCCCGATTTCTGGGGGTTATCTTCCATATAAAAAATTCAAGGCACCATTAATTGTCAATTCCTGTTGTCAAATTTCCATTAACAAATTGTACAACAAAAACAAAACTAGCTCAGCCGATTAAAATGAATAAGAATGGAACATGCTTTTGGCAAATCATTCTCAAAGTTTACACGAGTCTCGTTCCATTTAATCATTTCCAACTGCAAGAAAGTGCAAAAAGTACAAAGCAAAATTGCAATAGTATCGGATACGCATTGCAAATGTGGCAAAAAGCGAAAACACATTTATTAATGCCAATCTGGGAAAATTGTAAAGGTTGTTTAGCCCACTAAAAATAGATTACAACCAGGCCAGCGGGGAGTGGGGGGCGACCCAAACATCTGTCCCAGACGACGACGACGACGGCGACGAACTCGATAATAAAAATGAACTAATACACGCACAAGTCAAGCCAGCCAAAACCTTGACAGAAATGGATGCCGTCCACCAAACAGGTTTTAAACACAACAGACGCAACAGCAAGCAAAAAAGCAGAGCAAAGAGAAATGCGAATAAATGCAAAAACAAACACGTATCAAAAACTGCGCAAAAAAATAAAAATAACTGCGGCGTAAACTAGCAAAACAGCGAACCACATACCAAAACAAAAAGAGAGAGACGACTACGACGAACGCCCACATACACATAAATTGAATACATATATATATATGCATGCGCGAGTGTGTGGGTGCAAATAAAATTATACAGAGCGAAACAAACGAGCAAAACAACTAAAACGCAATTACCAAAAAGCCGCTGGGACTGTCAATGTGTGCGTTCGTATGTTTGAGTGTGTGTTTGTCGGAGAGATTTTTTGTGGTAGGCGGGAGTGTAAATTTAGTTTGTAGTGAGAGAAAGTATTTGCGGTTTTTGTTGGCACAAACTTTTTGTGAGTGGGCAGCAAAAGAACAAGAAATAATTATTATTGTTAAGCAGTTGTAGAAATATATGCAAATATGTAAATATTTTCTAAACACCTACACATGCCAAGCAATTATTTGTTGTTGTTTCCATTAGTGAAATGAGAATGAGTCAAACATAATCTTTCACCTCACACTACACATGAACAAAAAATGTAGGTGTTAAGAGAGGCAGTCGCCAAGGAACGTCATTGTGTGCATAAATATATATCTGTGTGTGTATGCACATCTTGGTGTTTTTATCGGCAACTTGTTGGCATCGTCTTGCACTGCAAGTGTGAGTGAAACAGTAAGTAGAGGAGGGGAACTGCTACTTGCTCGGTTAGTTGATGTTGTTTTTGTTGTTGTTGCTGTTACACTCGCTCGCCTCTGTTACAAGCACGAGCAGATTAGCTTGCTTGTGTGTGTGTATTGAACTGCTTGCTCATGTTATTGTTGTTGCACATTTTGTACTTTTGCACTGAGTGCTGTTATTGTTGTTGCTGTATAGTGCACATATTTATTTTCTTTGTAAGCACAGCATGCATGCAGCTAAAGGGGACTGTGCTTTTTTCGCTGTGCGCCTGTTAATAAGGCGCTGTAAAACTTAAAAACAACAAACAGACGCGAGAGCGCGCGAAATAGTTTTGCAGATTATTGTTGTTTTTTTTTTTACTTTCGCGCTTTGCGATTACATTGCAATAGTTTAGCTGTTGCAGTTGCAGTCGCAGCCGACGTCAGCGTAGTCGTCGCTGTTAGCAGCGATCAGCATCGCCTGCGTCTGCTATTGCTGCATGACCCAAAAAAACAAATTTAAGACGAAGAGTGCTGCTGGCTGCTGCTTACAACATTAACGTCTTGTCTTCATATATCTCAATCTCTCGCTCTTCCTCTCGCTGTCTCGCTCGCGCCAGGCTCTTTGATTCAGGCAAATGCAGTTTTCTTACAAACCCGGATTTTGAAGACTTTGCCAGTGCTGGGCAAGCAGAAACAGACACTGCTGCCCGCGACACAGTTAAGTTTTTTTTCTTTGCAGCGCTGCGCTTTCTGCAATCAAGAAACCAAACAGCACCAACAGCCACCAACACCAATGCGACAGCAACAGGGACAGCGACAGCGACAGCGACACCGACGCCATTATAGCCCAAGACCAGGCCAACAGCAGCAGCAGCAGCCGCACTTTTAAGAAACAAGAAAAGAAAAGAAGAGAAAAACACAGAAAGGCAGCCAGCAGCACCATGTAAATACAAATAGACATTTCTGGTTTCGTTTGGCTTCGCTGCCATTTTGGCAAAGGCTTATCAACGCGCATCACATTTACATATGTATGTATATGTATGTATGTCTTTGATTCATGCATATTCATCAATTGACAGTACACGGAAAATGGCTTTTCTTGAATGAATTATACGCAGGGCAGGGCAGCACAGAAAAACAAGTTGACATCAAGAGTTCGGGCCACTGACCATACCTCGAATCGAGCATGCATTCCGTTAAGTTCCGTTTTACTTCTTGTTGTTGTTGCTGTTGTTATTATCAGCCTTGCTTTGCGTTCAAAGACCCCAACAACAGCAGCTTAACAGCCAAACACGTTTTCGTTAAACACTCTGTGTTTTTTATTAGTTTTTGGAATTTGTTATTTGTCTTCTACTTATTTCAGTTTGTTGGTTTAGTCAGAAAATGCAAAATATTCAACAAGTTCGTTAGTATTTAAATAAATATATATTATTAGCTTCATTCTTTGACTACTAATAGAGATTTGTTTTTTCATTTTTATGTTTATGTCTATCGGTATTTTGTTTTAGTTAATTGAACGTTTACAATACAAATTATCAGACTAAACAACATTTTCAATATACAAAATAAATGTGATTTTAATAAGCAGTTGGACAAGGTCATTTTCAATTTCCCTATCTAAATAACATATACAAATCTTTGTCTCCACAAGTGTACATGGTTACACTAGCTATGCTGAAGATTAAATACCCTAGCTGACTTTATTTTATCATAATTTTTACTTGGTACTCAAATTATTAAGATTTTTTGTCCAAATGTGAAGAGCATAACTTGTGGGTTGGTCGGGATAGCTTGGTAAAAAAAAGTAGTTCTTTGAAGAACTTTTGGATCGATTGTTCCCATACTATAAGATATACTGATACAATTTGATGCGGTACCATAATATGTACTATCTACAGCCAAAAGACGATATACACAAAGTTTCATCAAAATAGCTTTAAGACTAGTAAAGCCGATCAAGAATAAATAATATATATTTTAAGCTTTACAACAAAATTGTAATAATCTCAGCCAGAGTATAAAGACTGTAAATAGTTGTTTAGCAGGAAACTGCAATCTTGCATATATGGAAATATGCATTGCACATTGAACATGAGCTTTGTTTTAATTATTTGAAAGCAAATGACATCAAGTTGAGGTCGTTTGCAATCAGGAAGAGTTTTCGGTTTCAATTTGACAAGTGTTAAACATTCACACACAGGCACATACATGATAAATACGAGTACACATTGTATGTGTGTGTCTGTTTTATTTTTTTTAATTTGGTATCCGATCTCAGTCTGCTTTTCATGTTCGCCTGGCAATCAGTTCATCCAAAAGTCTCGCAGAGGTCATTGTTAACGATGCTGTCGCTAATGATGATAATGATGTGTTGATGATGATGATGATGAAGATGAGATCCCATCATTACTACCGTTAATATCGTTTGTATTTTGTAATAATATGCAAGATTCATTGGGATTGCTTATTAAATATTGCGTACTCGTAGCGGAAACTAATTTTCTAGTCTAATAATCATGAAATTGTTGTATTTTTTTGACTACAATTAAAAACTACTCCAAGGAGATAAAAAGCAGACACATAAAATATTGTTTATAATGGGAATATTGAATTGAAACCGCAACAGCAACTTTACTGATTAACGTTAAAATTGTATATTGTTTTTAATAGAAATAGAAAAATTCACTTGAAATGAATCAGTCTTTAATCACAATTTTATTAATCGCAATATTTATAAATTTCATATTTACCAAATACACTTATTCGCACTACATCTAATAAATTTTAAATAGTCTGCCAGCTGTTCATAATAGGAAATCAAAATAATTATTGTCGATAAGCGTATTTAATGCTTAAAAATATGATTAAGCTGTGCGGCTTAATTTTTTTCTGCCATTTCCTATCATATTTAAATGCGAATTCAAATTCATAATGAAATCTTTTAATGGGTTTTTATTGTCCATCAAAGAGAACACATTTTCCCATTCCCAGATTTAGCATTGATTTGATTGCATTTGATTTGTGAAGCCCGAGGGTCAAACACACTCTATAATTCTGTGCGCCCAAAACGAATCTCTCGTTGCTTGCAACAATTTGTGGCTGATGTTAAAGAACATCGTCGGCCCGCCATTTAAATTCTTATCGATTTTATCTGCTTGGTAGCAGGCATTCAGGACGCAATAGTAAGCAGCCGATGCATTATTCTCATTATCATCAGTTCAGCAGGAATCATTCGGCTACATCATGCGAACCGAACCTAGCTCTCAGCTCTGTGGCTCTGTGTCTGGGTCAAAAATCAAAATGCCCGCTCGACGCATCGAAATCCCGGCGATGGGAAAAATTGGAAAATCGGTTTCGAATCGAACTCGCTTGTTGCAACAACAGGAACAACAACAGCTCCAACAAAATACACATCCAGTACAGTTCCAGCTCAAAGTAATAGTTTCAGTTTCTCCTGCAGTCACACTTTCCCTATCCCTCTCTCCCTCTCTCGATGTGCCGGACATGCGCCTACGCATTGAGTTGCAGTTTGCAGTTCCCGTTAGCATTTCTTCCAATTGGCGACCGCCTCCACTTTCATGCGGCCCTGTCCCAAGTGTCGTCTCCAATTCGAACAACGCACGTTGCGGCAACAGTTTGTCAGTTGCCACTAAACAAATGAAACAACAAGTCGTCTATTAGAACTAAGCGACCATCTATCAAAAGCCACATCATTTCCATGCCCCAAAGTTAATGCAACAGGCAATCATAAAAGTTAGGGGCCAAAAACGCACTCGCACAGTGGACTTCAAGTTAAAGTTAGGGGCAAAAAAAGAGATAAAATACAAAAACTGTTTTATTCTAAATGCAAAAAAAGAGATAAAATACAAAAACTGTTTAATTCTAAATGCAGAGCTGAAAAAAATATCTGATTTTCTTCGTCTTATTCAGATAATGATGTATGTATATTATTCCAAGGATTACATCGAGAATATTAAAATAAAAAGAGTAACATTTCAACTTGAGACTGGCATAATAATAAAAAATACATTTAATCTTATCGATAAAAAATAATTTGCGTATAACGGAAAATGAGTAAGCATATTTGCAATACTTTCCAGTTTAAATTAAACAGCGATTATTTGACAGTGTGCAACGGACGAGTTGCAAGTTGCAATGACTGGAAATCGTTGACTGTTTGAGTTATGAGCGCCTGTCTGCAATTTCCATGTCGCCCACACAACGATAACGGTACAGTGGAGCAGGTGCGAGAGATGAACCGCACTGTGGCACTGTGGAGACTCGCTAAAAACCTAGTTGCATCCACACACACTGTTGATGCCAGCCGGCACAGGCGCACAGCAAAGTGCAGCGAAACAGCCAAGCCAAAATAAATGCCACGTTCGTCGTCCTGCGCACTGCACACAATGTACTACAACAGTGGAAAGAGCCCCCTTAGCCAGGCCACACTGTGACGCCACAGCTGGCTGGGCTGGCTGGGAAACATGCAACAACCCCCAAAAAAGAGAAGGAACGAACGTTGAGAACATTGCAGTTCGCGGCGCAATTAACTGCGACATACTCTAGCAAAATGTACCCCCCAATCGGAAAAGTCTATTTAACTATTAACAATTTAATTAAGCTATCGATCTGTATGGGAGTTTAAAAGCCGGTAGGAGTATCCTCCAAATACTTTGATATTCTATATAAATATCCTTAAGAAATGTCACATGGAAATTACAATCCAAATTTGACTCTTTATGACTGTGAGAGATATGTGCTTTTTAATCGTTCTGCGATCATTAATGTTATTGATCTCCCAGTTCCCGATAAGCATTGCATAAATTGGACAAATATGTACTCAAGCCTTTCAACCCTTTACTTGAAAGATTAGCAACATACTCCTTTACCTTCGTTAACAGGGTATAATAGATATATATGTGAAATTTGTGCGTGGGCGTTGCAAGTGTTTCTGTTTCGCTCCGTTTTGTGCAGACTGGAAGCGATTTGGTTGCAGGAAGTATACACAAAAACAAGCCTGCTACATGCAGCAACCTGCAGTCGCATTCTCAGCTTGCCTGGGCCAGGCCAGCAAACATTTTCAACTGCGGAGTTTTTTTTTTTTGCAATAAATTTTGTGCAAAACTGCTTTTGCACAACTAACGCAGAAACCCAAAATATTTTGGAGCAACGAAAAATTTACTGAATGGCTCTCGAATTGGAGGATCATTTATTTTTTGCTTTTCTCACCCTAGTGGTTCTGGAATTCTACACTCTGGTGCATTTGCCAGCACTTTTATTCAACGCTTTTGCAATGGTTCTGACCACCATCAACTTTTTGCTACAACCCAACAACTAAGCAGCAGCTGCAACAACAACAACAACCGACAATTAGAATAGTAAAAACAACAACAACAGGTGGGTTGCTGTGCAGTGTGCAAAAAGGCTGAACAAAGCCAGAAAGTGAAATGAGAATATAACGTATACAATATGAATATTTTCATATATATATATATATATATATAAATATATCTATATATATGATAAATCTGTTCAGTTGTAGATATTTTTAGCTGCTGACCAGCAACAAACATATTTTTCATTTTTGGCGCCCACTCGAAAGATATACAACACATAAATGTAGCACAGTCTCGTCTACACTCCAACAATTATACACTGACAAAAATGGTGCGTGAATACGTAATGTATACAGAAGGTATATCTAAATTTATATACACCTTTTCAGAAGACTTGTCTGTCTGAATTTTGTTTATTAAGTTTTTAACTTTAATTTAGTTTGTACTTATTTTATTTTTTATGTAAACACAAATTTGTTGTTAAACTGATTTCTTGTATTATATTTGGTTTGTTTTAATATTATATATAATTTGTGTTATTTGATAATTTAAATAAAATAAATTAAAATATATAAAAAAAATAAAGAAATGCTATTTTCATTTTAAATGCAGTCAAAGTTTTAATATCCATTTTTTTTTGTTTTGTGTACACACATTGTAAAAATACACACACAGACATCCTGTTGTTTTTGTGCCTGGGCTATGTCAATGTCAGTGGGCAAGGTTTGTATTTGAAACAAACAAAATGCCAACAAACAACAACGAAACAAAACAAAAAATAATTTTTAAAGCAGCAATAGAAAAATATTATCAATTTTGAATGCAAACACAGCTTTTTAAATGTACAGTAAATGCTCGATAGTTGACACATTTCATAGTGCCAAAGATCCATCGATAATTATAATTCATAGATTTGCTTTTATTTTTTTTATGTTTGTTTTTCAATATTTTGTATAATCGCATTACTGCACTTGTTGGTATATTTTTGTAGCTATTTTTTGCTAGCGATATTTTTTATGTGGTTTGAAGGTTAATATTTAATCAGGTGTCGCAGTGGCAACAGCTGATTAAAACTGATTGTAAACAATTTTAAACTCTTGGCATTTTTGTTTTTTTTTTTTTATTAATAAATTGCTTTTTGAGATAGGCTGAAATATAAAATATATATATATATTCACATTACTTTTGTTTTGCCAACATTCCTAAACGATGCAATTCTTAATTTTTCAAGACCAGCTGCTGTCGAAATATCGATATCTGCACAAATTGAAGAGAAACACTAATGTCGCATTAGCTTTTTCTGCGTCAGCAATACGTACGTATTTTGATATACACAATTTTAATATTTAATAGTTATTAATATTCATTGCAATACCAATCATAAATAAACTGAATATTTTATTATTTTCTTATTTCTATCAGACAAATTCGATATTCTAATTCTGTCGATAATAATAAATTTTCAAACATTGAATCAGTTTTAGATACAGTTTTTTGTGACCTTCTTGAAATTACAACATATCCGAAAAGATGGCGGGCAATGATCAAAATGACGGTTGGGCACAGCGCATGAAAAGCTTTCAGACCAAACAAGTGGACATCAATCGCATAATAATGAAATATCTGATAACAGGTGGGTATATATATATATATATATATATGTGTGTGTGTATGCATAGCTCCCCCAATCAATTATACAAATCGCCTTATCGTTCAGTAGGTCATTCAAGTCCCATTATCGCTTTTTTTGCTTCTTCGAATTTTTAACAGTAAAATCTGAAATTTTAATAATTTTCCATAAATTTCTTTTCTTTTTTTTGTTTATTTTTAGTTTACGAAATTTTAAGTTACAAATTTGAACAACTGAACGATGATGGGACTTATGAGCCACAAAACGATGATAACAATTATGAACTACTTTACTATTTGGGACTCAAACCGAGAACTGAACCGTAGGTTCATTAAGAGATGGAGAGGGAGACAATTCTAGAGAGGATTGAGAAGAGGTGCAAGCAATACTTAAAGTTCGAATTTATATTTGACAGACGGCTATATGGGCGCAGTTAAGAGATTCGAGGATGCGGCAAAACTTCAAGCGGGTGGACTCCAAAACACCCCGGAGTATCTGGATCGAGTCAAGAATGCGGTGCGAGCGGGACAATTGCAGTATGCACTGGATCTGGCCAAGAAGCTGTATCCCAAGCTGTACGAGAGCGACAATTACATGTACTTTCACATGCAACAGTTGCGTCTCATCGAGCTGATTCGGGAGCGAAAACACTTAAATGCTGAAGCCAGTCCCAACTCCGCCTCCTGCGGCACCAGCTCTGATCCCTTTCAAATGGAGCAACAGCCGCAGCCAAGTGGCTCGCATACCAGTTGCCAGGGGCAGATGAGCAGTGAGTTGGATTGCATGGCGATGATTGAGAACGAGCAGTCCGCTTGCATGGAGCCCAGGATGACGTTTCTGGTAAAATTGATACTCTGGGCGCAGGGCAAACTCGACAAGGATGGCGTTGGCTGTGGAATCGATCTGGAGTGCGAGGACTTTGAACTGGAGTTGAGGCGTGCATTGCAGAAAAAGAGCAATTAAGTGAAATTCAACTAGAACAAACGAACGATTTTTTGATCATTGATCACTCTAAGATATTACAATAGTAACTAAGTTCAAACAACAGGACGAAAACTGGTGTCTGCTGCTACACTATATAGAAAACTAAGATAAATGTGAAAGGCATATGCTACCTATATTTATATAAATGTATATGTACAAGTTACAATGTTTTTTTTTAGATGTGCTTAAATACAGTTATTAAAACTCTTGATGTTCAACCAACTGTGTGATCAATCTGGAGTGCGAGGACTAACTGGAGCTGAGGAGTGCATTGCAGAAGATCAATTAAATGAAATACAACTAGATAAAATGAACGATTTTTTGATCACTGATCCCACTAGGATATTATATTAGTATCTAAGTTTAAACAACTGGACGAAATCTGGTGTCTGATTCTATACTATATAGAAATTTAAGACAAATGTGAAATGCATAAACTACCTATATTTATATAAATGTATATGTGTACAAGTTACAAAGTATTTTTTTTTTCTAGATGTACTTAAATAAAATTATTAAAATTCTTGATGTGCAACAAACTAGTTCAATTGTTTTAATTTGGCAATAATACGGGTTGACTCCACGTGTCGTTTAGCTAGCCTCGAAAATTATGGACGATACCAATGCAGATCAAGAATATATAAATATTGTGATAAAAAAAAAAAGAAATCTGCCAATGGCAAACAATAACTCATATTCCACATTTAAAGGCTATAGCTATTATAGTCTCTGATATCGCCTTTCCTTTATAAATCAGTTTTTAATGCTGATCAAGAAAATATATAGGTATTTAAATAGCTGGTATTTATAAATACAATTACGTATTGAAAGAAACGAAACATCTAGTTGCAGGACTGAGTCTGTCCAATTTAAGTGCTATTTTATTTAGAAGTTTTGAGCCGTAAATAAATTCACTTTGCATTAGCTTATGTAATTCCCCTGGATGGGTCGGACTTTGCCAGATCTCTCTCAAATTGACTGTGACTCTGACTCGTTGAGTGGATGTGGCGCTTATTCATTATGCAAGGTCGAAAATAATTATAATCTGAAACGCAAATTGCTTGCTCACGTGCCGCCATTAAAGCTATAAATACACATCTCTTTAATTACAATTAAAACAAGCGAAAATAAAAATAATACGAAGAACTGATAAAAGAAAAAACAAATACAAAAATAATAAAAACACCCATAAAATTAATCCACTAAGAAATATAAAATATCAAATTGCAATTCAGCTCTCAAAGTTAAGGTTAACTGCACTTTTCATATAAGCAAATAAAGTCGATTATTTTTTGCATACTCAGATTGGTTGAAGAATTCTTGGCCAAAATGTGTAAGAGTATATTAAAAATAAGTAGTGTTCGTGTGTTTTTATATATTTGAAAGTAATTTTTATCTAGCTGTCAACCAAAGACCAGAAAAATATTGAATTTGAAAATTAAAACTAATGCAAATAAATTCGCTGGTGCGTGCAAAATTCAACGGAATCGCGCAATACAATATTCTGTTGACAAATCTACAGTAATTTGATCAGATTGATTTTGTTTATCGTTTCGCTTTCAACTGAAACTTATAAAACCTGATCGTGTTGATTATACGATAGAACAAGTTCTAATTCCATAGTCAGAATTATTGGAATAATTTATTAGAATTATTGATATTCATTATTATTGATGTTATTGATATCAACTCTTGAAGAAAGCGATAGTCTAACAAGTGTGTAATGCAACATATAATACTTAACAAAGTATATTTTTTATAACCAATAAAACAAAATCATTTCACTTAATAAAGTTAATTTTTTTGTTTGCTTGAAATGTCAAACGAGGACATTTCTTCCATTTCTGCTTTTAAATTGCTTGGTCACTGATAAGCAAAACTATTTACACTGATAAGCAGCATATCTTTGATAAATGAACATTTTCAAACGAATACTAGCAACTGCAACAATGTAACAAGAGACAAGCAGCCAAGACAAATATTTACGTTCAAGTTGAAATGCATTTTACATTTGAATTGATTACAAACCGTCTGTCGTTTTTTTTTTTTTTTAATAATTTTTGCACTAAGCGTGCACGGGACGCAGATGGCGGGTGGTTGCTGCCAACTGTTTGCAGTTTTCATTTTCATATCTAAAGACTCTCTCACTCTCTCTTATTTACACACACACACATGCATAGACCACACTTGTACTTAAACACACGAGCAAAGCCTATCATGTGTGAAAGTTTTTTGTTATTGTTGCCGGCTTATGCTTAGCGGACTGTTTACATTCAACGTTAGCAGAAAAATGTTAAACAAACATCCAACTGTAAAAAAAGCAAACAAATTTTTATACAAATTTTTGGGCAATTCGTTTTATTCAGAGTCGCTGCATCGTTTTATTTATTTTTTAGCTGATAACAAGCTAACATTTCTAAAATTTATAGCACAATTTATGACCACTGTTCAGCGAGAAGTAAGCGGTAAATATTTGGTAATGTGTTGAGGCCTGTCAAACAAATAAGTCAAGTGCGTTTAAAACAAATTTGTTGTTATAACTGTACATTGACTACACACACCCACCAACAAACATAACCGTAATTCGAAACGAGGGCAATGCAAACAAGCGAAGAAAAGGAAGAACACCAAAAATCGCACAGCATGTCAAGCAGTAGAAGAAGAAGCAGCAGAAAGGTACCCAAGCATTTTGTTGTTGTTGCTGCTGAGTGAAATAAATCTTAAAACGAACTCATCGATTTCTAGTAAAAGTGGAGCGGGCTAAAAAACGGATTTTATATCAATTTTGGGGCGCGGCACCCAAATCGTAACGCAAGGGATGGAGGGGGTGATGGTTGGGAAGTGTGTTGACTAGCTTAAAGTTACTGTTAAAAGTGAACTTTGAGCGGTCACAGCACAGCAGCAATGTTATTGCAACTGTTATTGCTATTAGTTACTGTTATTACACGTGCACGTGCCTTTCAAGATATGTGTGTATGTTATGTACACACATACATACATACACATTCATATGTAGATGTCACACTGTGGTGAACTTACCGTTGTGCCTTCCTCAAAGGCCACCGCCTCGAATGATTTTTTTTCGAAAATTTCTAATAGATCGTGTAAATCCTGCTGTGTCACGTTGACCATTTCGTTTAGCGTTATGCTGCTCATTTTTGCGGCGCTGCATTTACCGTACGTTTTTTTACTCTTCTTTTTCTGCTTCTTTTTGTGGATGTCGCGTTCGTCTATGTAAATTATATGTTTGTGTTACGCACACTTGCACACTTTACTTTTACTCTTTATTTATCTATTTATTGCTCACATACACAGACACTCAAAATATGTAGATAAATATGCACAGTAGATTAAAGCAATTTCAATTTGAGTTTAGCTCGAATTTGACTTTTATTTTCTTTATATTTTTTTTTTGTGTCTGCTTTAATCTGCTTTCGAAGTTTGCTTGTCAACGCCTTTTTAGGCTCGAATGCGACGTCATCAACTTTAGCCGCGACGTCAGCAGCGACTTTGGCATCACAGCGGGACGACGACGACGTCGAACTAACGAACAAAGCAAACAACAATCTGCAAACGAAACGGAGCAAATGTTGTACAAATTTGATTCATTAATTACGCGCTATCGTTTTTACTACAATTCTTTAGTTTAATTACGACGTAAATAGCACACAGCGAACCGAACACAACAAAACTCTGAATGCGTATGTGTGTTGCGTGTATGTTTATTTGCCTGCTAAGCTAACATTTTGCAAACATGTTATTTAACAGAGAGTGGCAAGTTTTTCCGATTAAATACCAACTCTGCTCTTGTATACAGATCGACCGAAAATGTGTAATTAATGCTCTTGTACAAACAATATTTGTTATAGTGTTCGTAAAAGGGAAATTTGAGCTGAGTTTGCTTGATAACATTGACATAACAGAACCTAAGCAGTGCCGCATCAGCGACATATGTCAAAATTCTAGAGGTGACACACAGTCGATAGCAGTTTCGATAACTAAATAAAGTGTTAATTGTTGTGCACTCTCAAACAAAATCGAGTATTTACTATGAGAATAAATAAATTTATTTATCTGCATTTTGTACGACAATTACAGTTATTTTGGAATCAGGCACTAAAAGTACTTCATGGCTTTTTGTGCGAACTCTTAACATTCGCAATTCATCAGAGGGATCAATTTTTTCCATTCCACGCTCCATTCTTCCGCGTAGTTCTTGAAAAAAGCCAGCAAATTTCACCGAGTTCTCAAAGTCCATGGTACTCTTTACCGGATGACCGAGTTCGTTTATAACCACAATATCGCGAATGTTTTTCTTTTCCTGAATCTCTCTGAAGGCTTCTTCCACATAGCGAATTGTTCGAAGTGGCTTCAAAATAGCTCTTATTTAACAATTAATCTAGTGAAATTTGATTAAATATTACCTTTGCTGGTGGCCCTTTAAACATATTTACCTAAATTAAAAGTCGGTCAAAACTTTGTAATATTTTAGGCCTTTTGGTTGTCATGACGAGTATCTAACGGTAACGGCTGTTTTATAGGTTTGCGGGTCAAATCATGTGGTGCAGTGTGACCGATACTTGGTTTACTTACGAAATATGGTATTTTATAAATTTATGTATATAATAGTTGTTACTTTCTTTTTAAAATAATCTTATAAATTAAACATTTATTCAATATAATATTTTAAGAAATACTAAATGAGTGGTATTTTCTTGTGAATATTTACGCTGTTTTTAGTTTTCGCGTACTGGTAACACTGCGCTATCGAACAAACAAAAGTTTATTTTCCTTTTTGTAAAATAGTAATTTTGTTGACAACGAACCAAAATTATTAGTAAAAATGGTATGTTGTTAATAAAAAAGTATTATTAAAGATAAATCTACAATAATATTGACAGTCCCAAGAAGTAGAAGAGACGCTGAAGCGAATCCAAAGCCACAAAGGAGTCGTCGGCACAATTGTCGTCAACAATGAAGGTAAATGAAATACAAATTGCATATATATACATGTATATATAATGGCGAGTTACTCAATGTTTGGCTTATTAGGTATTCCGGTGAAGTCGACGCTTGACAACACGACAACCGTTCAATACGCTGGCCTAATGAGTCAGCTGGCGGACAAGGCGAGAAGTGTGGTGCGAGATTTGGATCCATCCAATGATATGACATTCCTGCGAGTTCGCTCAAAGAAACATGAAATTATGGTTGCTCCCGATAAGGACTTTATTCTTATTGTCATACAGAATCCAACCGATTAAATGCCCATCATTGCTTATATATTCTGTAAATCTAGTCTATTTATTTAATTTCCCTTATACAATGATTTCATGTATATGGACCAAATTTTATTTAATGCTGATTTTCATAGCTGCTTCAGCTGTGATCTCATTGGAAGGCGTAATTGCAATAATAACATAGCCTAATAGTTATTAGCAGTGGGCAGCACTGTTAAATACAGTTGTCAATGAGAGGTCAAAAAAAAGTATTTAAACATCGATACATAATTACACATGCATATTATTTTTTTAAAACATTGAAGCAAAAGAATAATTTGAACATTCTCTACGTCACAACAAGCACATCAAAAATTAAAATTAATGTTTTTGTGTCAGTACTATATTATAACTGATTTGCACATTTCAATATATCGCCAACGTATATCGATAAATTTTCATGTTTTTATAAGCCCTATCAATTTGTAAATATCGAGAGGATGTCATCTCCGTAACCTCAGCGAGTCTGTGGACAAGTCGTGTGTGTGGTAGTGGTGAAAACTTATAAATCGCTTGGGGAAAAATGCATTTAAGAAATCGTTAAAGCAATAAATCCAATAGCCAATAGTGTAATAAATAATTATAAACATCGAATAAAAAGCTCACACACACAGTGTTCGCGGTGTGCCAAGCAAAACTCGTAAAATACTAAATTTTAACAAAGAATAAGGTACATGTGAAATTGGGCGTGCAAGAGTAAAGAAAATGGCGTAATCACGCACTCAAACCAACAAACGGAATCTACGCCAGTCCCCAATCAGCCAGTCAGCATTAAATGCTAGTTCCTTCCAATATTTGATTTTAAAAAAAGAAAGAAATATACGTACATAAATGTGTATATACATGTGCTCATATATAAATATATATTAAATTGGTGTGAATGTGAAAAGTTTTAATAAGCTTTAAATGTGAGCAGCGTAAGCGTTTTTCGAAGCAGCTTTGTGTAGCCATATTTGTTCCGTGAAAAATGAAAATGATATGTACACACATACGTATATATTTATCTACATATATATATATATATATATATGTAATACACGTATAAAGAATTAAATGTTAAAGAACGAAATAAAAAAAGGTATCGCTTCGTATCAGATCGTCGTCGTTGTCCCGTTGTTCGCAAACCCAAGCAATTTTTCAACGTCGATACATTGTGTGCTATATACAAATGTTCATACATACGTACTTTCAATATCGACGATATGGCATCACACACAAGAGCGCACACGCATACAAAACACACACACAAGCATGCACGCACGTAGTACGTAGAGAGACAATATGTGTATATGTATGTCTCGCCAACGGCTGGCTGGCTGTTGTATATAACAGTGTTGAACACATAAGGGCTGGCTCAATTTATAAATAAGAAGCGAAGCATGTGCTGGCTGCGCAGCAACTGCGCTGCTGCTGCGACTGCATTGCAGCGCAAGGGATTTTATTACGTACAGCGAAGAGTGTTGTTTTTGTTGTCGTTTATATTTTTGGATATTTACATATGTGTGTACATGTGTACGTGTGTGTATGAGTGTGTGTGAGCGCATCTAGGAGAGCTTCCATTTAATGCATAACGTACAACGTTTATGCGACGTAAAACACGACGCCATAGAAAACAATCTAACTGTTTGCTTTAACGGTCCAATTCTCATTCTCTGCCACCCGCAACGCGTAATCCATGAATGTTTTTCTCTTTCCATTTTGTCGCATTTCACTTGCACACACACACAAGTAAAAATATCAAATTTACATATGTGGTGCATAAGGAAAGGAGGAGATAAGGAAAAAAGTGCCGTTGCAAATATGTGGAAAGAGAGTATCTGTGATAGGAGAATAGACGGAATAATCAATATGAATTGGTGTTAAATGCAATACTATTGTGAACAGTGAACTGTGAAATCGTGAATCATATTGGGATATAAAAATAAAAGCGAATGATAAACCCCGTTTCCTCAAACCGAAATAACAGAGATACTATGACGCAAAAATTTGAAGTGTTTTTAAATTTTTATTTGAGTTAGTCAGCATTGAACAGATTGCGAAAAGATTTTGTGTTGGGTGTAAAGATTGTGGAACAAGGCAAAGACCATTTTTACGAAGAAGCAGAAACATAAGTTGCTATTTTTACTCGTGTCACTTACACATTGTCATCGTTTAAAGTCCACTAACAATAATAGCAAATAGCAGCAATAGCGTAGCAAAATTCCTTTCATATTTTGCCAATATCTTATCGCAAATTGGGTGTAAATAAAGTACATAATATCTATCTTTTTTTTCTGTGTTGGTAGAAAAAACCACTCTAAGCCACAAAATAAAAAGAACAAAAAATATCAACTGCAGCTTAAGAGAATTGCAGATTATTATTGTCAATATTGAACAATTTGAATTTTTTATTGCTGAACTTTGAATATATATATATATATAATATATATATATATAAATATATAAATATATAAATATATACATATATATAAAGTACTTTTCAAATAGTATAGGGTTATATTTCTTTTAAATTTGATTTTAACTAATTTTTAATATATTTCGCTGCATTTTTGTTCAGTTTATATATATATATATATATATATATATATATATATATATATATATTTAAATATGTATACAGCTAATTGTAGTTAAAGTCTAAATTACTTTACACCAAAAAGGAAATTGTATCTTAGTTAAAATTAAATAGCTTTTAAAGCACATGGAAACAAAGTGGTTTTAAATTTTTTATTTCGTTATTTGTGACACTAGTATTCTATATAGTTCATACTGTGTAAGAGTCTTCTTCAAAGGGTATTCCCAGAACTACTCGTAGCAGCTGTCTGCTTTTGCTGCTGCACTCGCTTCTTCGATCAAAAGTGACCGACGTTCGACCGACTTCTTAGCCTGCTGTCGCCGTAGCAGCCGCAGCATAAAAAATAAAGCCAAAACAGGCAGCAGCAGGCAGAACAACCCCAAACAGACACACACACATACACTCGCTCACACACTCTCGTCCACAATTATTGCTCTCGCATAGAGGCGAAGGTTGTCCCAGCAGACGCATCAGCAGCTTTCTTCCCTTACTCTTAAATTTTGTTGGTATCGAAACTGGTTTTCATCCCCGTTGTGCAAAGTTGGTTTTTATTTCATTATTACTGCGGCATCATCTATGGCTGGAGAAATGAGTCTGAATCTGAATCTGGAACCAAATCATAAATTGCGTCCTCTCTTAAAAAACATTTGTCCTATTGGTCAGCGTTTTTATCGATTGCCGAAAAAGCAGACAGACGAAAACTATGTTTCTTATTTATTATGACTAATTACCAATTTCTTTATTGTTATTAAAAAAAAAGCTCAAAACTGAAAACATAATACAAAAAAAATATATAGCAACTTCCTAAATTTCCGGGTAGCTCGAAAAAGGCCAAAATCTCAGCACTGATTCGGCGGAATGGCGACGCTGGCTGCGAGTCCAGCGAATACAAAGTAATCAAATTTATTAGTTAATTGGCGAAGTGAGGTGGTTATACAGAGGGGGGTTAGTGGCTGGAAGATGGAGATTGGAGCATGTGCGTGCTCGTTCTCGTGTCTGTAGCAACGAATCGTTTGTCAGATAATAAAACTCGCAATATGCACACGTAAAATCAGCATTTTGGCCTATGTGTCTGTGTATATACTTAATATTCAAACATGTATGCGTTTGTCTATTTGTGTATGTGTATGTGTGGACATACATTTATATATATATTATATATATATATATATATTGCCGTGGCGTTATCGGTGTACCTATGACGGTGGTCCGAAAACAAAAACAAAATAGCAAAAATTATTTTTGGCATCGTTTTTTTTTTGCCCATACACCAGCAACAAACAACAACACAACAAAATTGCACACAAATGTACCATTGTGTCTGCTTAAGGTAAATTTATGTTGAACAGTGAGCCTCGGATGAAAAAAAAAAAATTACTTAAATTCGTGGAATTTGCATTGATTGGAAGGATATGTATATGAGAAATCATCAAATATTACTAAACATTTATTTGTATTTGCATAAGTAATATTGTAAGTAGGTCAGTTTTGGTTAAAAAAAACACACACACTTAAAATAAATGTAAATATATCTCAACATAGGTATTTTAAAAATGTGCTGTTGTTTTTCTTGTTTGCTAGTTGCGTTTCATTTCGTTTATAGTTCAGCAAATCAACCGGTTTTGGTTCCAGGGAGGAACGCTTGTAAATTCGCAGGTTTGTTTGTGGGTGTGTTTTTGTGTTTGTAAATTGATCGAAACATGTTTTATAACAGCTGGACAAATATATGGGATCATTTAGATCCAACACCTGCCGGAACCTCAACCAACAGCCAACGGCCTGTTGTATTTAGTCCCGGAAATAAATCAGCTTCATTTCTCTGGCTCGCACACCAGCTGAACTTTGACCCAAGCCACTTGTTTTAAATGCAGCATCCTCAGTGCAAAAACAAAAATCAAAGATGGCCGCAAAAAAAATCTGTAAAGTGAAATTCGCTGAAATTCCCAAAACTACTGTGGCCAAATTTCCAAAATAAGAAATGCACTTGTGTGTGTTGTATCTGTGTGAGTGTGCTTGTGCGTGCGTGCGTGCGTGTTGTATATGTGTGTGTGATTATGCTCTCATTTTAAAAGAAACGACAAAAGACAAAAACAGAGCAGACCAGCGACGCTGACGACCTTTTTATTTACTTTTTGGCATAGGGAACCAAAAAATAAAAGAAATGTAAACGGGGACTTGAAATCTGAGTACGTTGAACATCTGTTCGGAAATGTTTTTCGTGCACAAAGAAGATTTCACCAAGAAAACGATTGGAATACATGTTTATATATATGTTTTTTATTTTGAGATCATGCAAGTCGCAAGTAAATACATATAAACATAAGTGTGCATGTGTGCGTTCATTTTGAGTGCATTTCATATAAGTCGCTACAACTGTGTGTGTGTATTTATGAGAAACACAATGCAAAGTGTTAAACAAGAGTCTTTTTCATATACTCACATACCTGCTTCTTATTTTATTCCAGGTAAATCGACGTCGACGACAACTGAATACCTAAAAGCAACAATACAACAACAACAAGAGCTACAGCAAGGGGCAACATCGAAGCAGCAACATCAGCAGCGGCACGCAGAATAAAGAAACAAGGAAACATTTGCACACAGCAAGCAGCCGAAAAAAAACAACAACAACGGCAACACCGACAAGAAAAACCACTTCAACAAAAGAGGATAATATATTGAAAGAGCTGCGCCACACAAACACATATTCATATACATAAACATATATATATGTATATATAGGGAGCTGCTAACTCACACATGCACGTTTAGTGTACGTGGGAAAGTAAACCGACATCTTTTTACGAGTTTTGCAATCAAGCAAAAGAGAGAGAGCAGAGAGAGCTCCAGCGAGCTTAAGCAGAGCAGAGGGCCAGGGCTGCAGAGCCCTTTGATAACGCACGCACTCACACGCACACACAGACGATCGAGTGAGCGCGACTTGAAGATACGCCTGCACGTGAGAGCGACATAGATAGAGAGTGTGACTACATTTTGGTGTTGCCCAATAACCGTTAAAATACAAACGAATTAGGGAATCGCGGCAATCGTGAAAGTGCGTCGCCGTCGTCGTTTTGTCATTCGTTGTGCGTGAGCGTGATTCAATACTTGGAAAACGGCCAGTGTTGCCACAGTGCAATCATAAATCAAGCAAAACCAAATACAACACAGACTCACAGTCGCTAAATTACCTGCATTTACGTAAGACAAGTGCTGCCAGACAGCTGTCAAAAGAGATTTGCAATAGCGACGGAGACGACGACACTCAAATGAAAACGCTTGTACTCAGCCCAGACGATCTGCAGAACTTTAACAAGTTCATCTACGATCCGAAATCTGCTGCACAACTGGCCGCAAGTGCGGGCGCCATTGCTGCCGCTGCCGCCGCCCACGGACACCACCATCATCCAGGTGGTGGAGGCGGAGGAGGAGTGCAGCTAGTTGCTGCAAGTAGCAGTGCGGCAGGTGCAACAGTGCCCGTCACCCAAGTGGTCGGTGGCACAGTGGGCAACGCGAATGCCAATCAATTAAGGGCACTGCAATACTATCTAAACCATCAGGGCAACTATGTGGGCGTCCAAGCACCAATCCATGCAACACAACACCAACAACAACAGCAGCAGCAACAACAACAACAACAGCAGCAACAGTTACTGGCACAGTCGCAGTCGCAGCTGAAGCAGTTACAGCTGAAACAGCCAACAATACATCAGCATCAGCAGCACATCAGCTATCATCATCATCACCCCTACTACCAACAACAACAACAACAACAACAGCAGCAGCAACAACAACAACAGCAACAACAACAACAGCAGCACAAGGTGCAACAACAGAATCATTTGCCTGTCCATGCGTTAAATCAAAATTCCAATTTCTCGGCGGCCAGTTCGAGCACTGGCGGCACTGCATCCAGTCATGCGCCCACCCAGCAATCCAATGGCTCTAGCATCTCACCCACAATCATCAGTCATCCATCACATGTTGTTCATCCACATGCCCATCCACATGCACATCCACATGCCCATCATGCACATCATGCGCATCATCAGCAAGCTACGGGCGCAGCAACAGTTGTTGCCAGCAATAGCAATATTGCCGCCGCGGCAAATGCCTTGTTGCGTGCCACAGCTGCAGCGGCAGCAACAGCTGCCACAACAGGAACAGCAGCGGGTGCTGCAGCAATTACGTCGTCCGCCGTCTCCTCATCAGCGTCGTCATCATCCTCGTCGTCATCGTCATCGGCATCCTCATCGTCAGCTGGTGCAGCATCATCGACGGCGTCGACCACAACCGGTTCTGCCAATTGTGCCAAGAAACTGAAAACGGAACCGTTGCTTTCGCAATATAATCAAACGGAACGCCTGAATTTCGCCAATACGTACATTGTGTGGAGCGAGGAACACTGGCGCCGCGTCGTATTCCACGATGAACGACGCTTCAATTTGGATGGGCCCGATGGCTTCTCCTATTACTTCCACGATCTGCGCAACTATGAGCGAACGTTGTCGCAACGGCCGCGTGGCAACTCCGTCTACATCTACCTGATGATCTGCGTCGGTGGCGCCATCCATTTGGATGTCTCCTCTGCCAAGCAGCGACCAGAATCCTGCATCGAAGCCATACTCCGCGAACGACCCAATATTCTTAGTAAACTGGGTGGTGGTGCAGGGGGAGGACAGAGTGCTGAGTTTGTGCTGCAGGATCACAATTGGATGTCGCATGCGTTGCCCACCGCCCAGGAGCTGCTTAATGCCGAGGGACTCAAGACGCAAAAGTGGCCAACGATTGCCCATGATCTGAACATCATGGAAAACATTTGGGGCTGGCTCATTCGAGAGGTGTTCGATGGTGGTCGCAAATTCTCGCGCAAAGATGACCTCATCTTTCGCATCAAGGAGGCGTGGTCCCGCCTTCCGCTGGACCTAATCACCAACCTGTACAGCACGCTGCCCGAACGGATCACCGAGCTGTATTACACTCAAGGCGTCTACACGAATTGTTGACAACCGACGCCGCCAAAGGACGAGCGAGGGCAACAGCGTGAAAAAGAACGGGCACAGCAGGAGCACTTATCGAAACGGAGACTGCTTTCAATAGAAGATCAATTGAGCAGAGAAGCTGAATTTACTAGCTACTCCACACCAGCAGCACTCCACCGCAAGTGGCAGCTGACACTACTGCACGTAACATCAATAATAACAACCAGAACACGCCGCTTTATTATGTTCTAAAGGCAAATAATCCCAGATGGCAGAAAAATTTACCTTTTTTCGTACATTTAACTTGACATTTTTTTTTTTATGTATGTATAGCTTTAAGATGCGTATGTGTGTGTGTGGGTGTGTGTGAGTGTGTGTGAATCTAATTATGTATCTTCAATCTACAATTTGTAAACGTGTCCGTTTTCGCTCTGTTTATAGTTTTTTTTTAGATTTAACTAACAAAGCAAAACAAACAAAATTCGAGATTTGACCACAGGCGCCGTCACAACAGTGTGGCAACGCTGGCGAGAACCTCACCTCACCGCACCATAGAACTCACCACGCAGCAGTCAGTGTTGCCAATGCTTTGTAATTAGTGTTCTCTTATGCAGCTCTACGCCAACTGCAGCAAAATAACCCAATTTTAAATATTTAAGGATCTAACTTTTAGTTATCGTTTTTAAACTATAAATACACCCTGCTTACCTCCTCTTCCCAATCACCCACCAACTTCCTCCAACCCCGCTTCATTATCCACACTATTTAGTTACAAAAAAAAAACAAATTTATTTTTATCTTTAAAACTTAACTCATTTTGTTGATTGTTTTTAGTTATGCGAATGTAGAAGAAGTTAAGAAAAAAGTGAAAGAAAATGGCGAAAAAAATTAATGCAAAGCGAAAAGAGTAAAATAAACTTGTAACTAAAGTATTATTTGTAAGGCATAGTTTTTTGTTGTAGAAAAATACACAAACAAAAACTAAAACTAAAATCCTATCATGTAAAATTGTTTACGAACAGAAATAATAATTAAACTAATTATCAATGTAATTAATACTTATTAAAATTTAACAAAACAAAAAATATTAAAAAAAAACAACAAAAAAATAGAGGGGCAACAAAAATGTTACTTTAAGATAAAAAAATCAACTAATTTGGTAAAAACACTCAAGAGAGTGATAAAAAGTAAAAACAAAAGAAAAAGGGATACATTGTGAACAAAGAAAACATGCTGAACATATTTAAAAAAAGTCAACTAAACATTTTTGTCGCCAGATCCTACACGAAACGACTCGAGCAGAAGTCGATTAGTGATTGACAACCTTTTTATCGATAACCGATGGCTGGCACTTCGGCCATTTTGTGTTTACTGAGTAAGGGGAGCATTATCGAGTACCAGGAAATACCTATATAAATATACATATATAGTTATAAACAAAGTACACACAGACATATAATTACACTATACAATTTAGCATATGACGAACTGAACAAAATAAACAAATAAATGCAAAACATTTAATTGCAGGCAAACTAATCATAAAACCTAAATACAAACATAAATAGAAACCAGAACTATGTGAGAAGAGAAGAAAAAGTGGAGAAAACTGAGTAAAAACCAATTGAAACTTCTCTTAACTCAACTTGTAATTCAGCAAATTATGTGATTTTCCCTTTGTTTCGCTTTTTGCAATGAACTCAAAATGTCAAACAAATAATAATAATAACAGCAAGAACAGAAGAAGAAAACAAAAAAACAAATCAACAATCTTTATACATATACATAATACATAATATACAAAAACGGAATTATTATGATTAATTAATAATGAAAATGCAATTACCAATAAAACTACCAGCAAATACGTAAAAATATTACAAAAATTAATTGGTTTTTTTTTTATTAGTTTGAGCTGTTTATGGCTAATATATAATGGGGAAATCAATCAGATTTCTGTTTTATATTGAGATTTTCATCATTCCCCCCAGGTGTGGCTTAGCAAAGGAAATTCCATCAAAAACCAATTTGCATTTGCTTTTAAAACATTTTATTATATAAAGTGCGTTACAAAAATGTCATTTAAAATCAGTTTCTACAAAGCGTAGCTTATAAGCAAATTAAATACTCTGGTTTACAGTCTATAAACTTGAATTGCGAGTGTGTAAATATATATATATATAACTATAAAATCTGTAGACTATTGGCACGGCTAAAAATCGCAATTGTGGATATATTCCTATATATATATATATATATGGTTAGTAAACTTGAGGCACTTTCAAATACGGAATTGTGCATGTTAGCAGTGTAATACATATATCGATATTTTTATATATCAGTTTATATTGATATTTTGTGCGTAATTGTGAAATACTGTTTTGGTTAATTTAGCGAATATTTAGGCTGGAATAATGCTGCGCACACAGGCAGGACTGCAGAAGGGCAGGTTTTGCTTGACGCAGAATCGACCACCAATCAGCGACTTGGAGCACTCCAGGCCCGCACAGACAAAGCAATGGCTGTGCCAGTGGATGTCCGACCAGGCGACTCCCTGATCCGCCGGGCCAATAGGCAATTTGCAGCTCTTGCAGGTGCCGGCATAGAACTTGTCGTAACACTGCAGGCACAGCGGCATATTTGATTTCTCCTCGGGTATATACTGTTGTCCGGCGAGCGGTTCATCGCATTGGAGACAACAAAAGTGCTTGATGTGATAGGTGGCACCCTCAGCGGCTGTGTATTCCTTGGTGAAGATCAGTTCATCGCACGCCTTGCAGCGGGGTATCTTCAGCTTGATGGCCAGATCGCGACCACAGTAAACCTGGCCATGATGGAAGAAGTAAACCAGATCCGCCAGCAGTTCGCGGCACGTGTGACACTTGAAGCAGCCCGGATGCCAGGCAATCTCCTTTCCACCACGTTCCGTCTTAACGGCCACTTCGCCAAACTCAATCGGCAAACTGCAGTCGCGACAGTTAAAACTGGATACGGGGGCAGGCAACGAGCCAGTTGCATCTGAAATGTCGCCCAGCTGGAGTTGCTGGAACTGGTCGGGCATGCTGGCACAGCTGGGATACATGTTCATGTGCTCGATGCCCGGAATTGTTGTGAACTTTCCGGGACTGGCGTTGAGCTCCTCGCCCGCCTGGCCCGGAGTCGTTGGCTTCGAGCAGAAGCCGGAATCGTGACTGGCTGAGCTGGGCAGCAAATCGTTGCCATAGCTAATGTCGCTAGCGCCACTTGCTGCTCGCATGTCTGCAAACAGTTTGTCAATGTCGTCCAGAAGTTGCTCATCGTTGAGCAGCCAATCGTTGACCTGTTTGAGCGGCTCCAGCAGCTGGCATTGATCGTGTCGAATGCCCTTCTCCTGCAGCGTCTGATAGAGGCGATTGTAGTACGGAGCATTGGCCACAGCAGACTGCAGCATCTTTTTATCCACACCCACATGCTCCAGCTGTGCGCGAATACGGGGAGCAAGACCCGGTAACTGTTGCAGGTCACCAGTTGCCGCCGGCGTTGGGGCAATGATGACGGATTCTGCTGGTCGACCAGCACGCGCTTCCTGCAGCGCCTGCTTCAAGGGTTCTGCCTGCACAATTTGGGCAAAGACCGGATCTCGTTCGTAGTCGATGTGTGCCGGCATTCCGCAGTCATACAGTATCGTTGAGACGCCTCCAAATTTAACCCGTCGCATGGGCGTATCCTGGCGCCTGCTTTCCCCAAAGCGTGCTAGCACTGGATTCTTTGTGGGCAACGGAGAGTGAAATGGAGTGCCTGGCGAGCACTTCAATGGGGATGACGACGATGCCTGCGTCGGTGCTGGACACACTGAGTTGATCTCAGCCCTGAACTGTGGATTGCTCACGTATTCCTTGCGAAACTCAGCAATGGGTCCCAGTCGAGCATCGCGGGATATGTTGAGGTTCTTCTCCTGCAATTGGCTTAAGTTAGGACAAGATAATACCTCGAATTGTTGCTCACCTTAAGCAGACCCAGCAGTTTGTCATAGATGACGCCATTGGTAACCAGACTCTGCATCTGGGCTCGATTAATGCCCAGCAGTTTCAGCTTGGTCTCCGCACGCAGCGCGGGCTGCTCATCAAATTCTGTGGTGCAGTCGCTCAACGGCTCCGAGAAGGCGACCAGCAGTTTGGGCTGAGCAAGCGCCGCTTGCTCTGTGCTGAGCGCCTGCGTCAGCTTCGGATTGGATAGCAACTCTTGCAACGCCGCATCAACTTGTGTCGGCAAACCGAGGTCAGTCAACAGCTTGCGAACAGCAGCTGGCGGGGATGATGCTGCCTGAATGCCTATGGAGCCAATGTGCTCCACATGCCCGTGGCCCAAGCGGCCCACGCGGACAACGATTCCTTGGCCGACGCACTGCTCGCGCAGCTTCTGCACGTAGAGCTGGAGTTGTTGCGCCTCCGTTTCGCTCAGATTGTCACAGAGCGTTGCGTCAAGATCGTGTGGCGGCACTTGGAATTCTAGCTGCTGCTTGCGTTTGAGTGCAGCATCGCTGCCCGTGACGGGTATTTGAGCGGCGCCTAGCTTGTCCATGTAATCCGTGATGACATCGGGTGATGCATTCGGTGGCACCCATTCCACTTGCACCTGCTGATTGGCCAATGCCTTGATCTTGATATCTGCCGGGTATTAATGATATACATATGGGATGAAAAGTCAATTTAATATGGTCAGCTTACATGCTGGCTTCGCTCTGATCTGGCCGAGTATCTCAAACTGTGCCCAGCCGGTGTCGTCATCGGTGCACAGGTGCTGATCCTTGCGGCACATGCAGCTGCGGCATACCTTGCGCCAGAAGTGCAAGTCCAGCCCTGGACACTTCTCCTTGCACTCGCCACAGGGTGCTCCAGCTCCGGATTCGTGTCCTAGTTTTGAGCGCTTCAACAATTCGCGTCGACTTTCTAGTTTTGATAGCCATTCGGGAGCGGTCGGCGTCTCTACGCACGAATTGGATTTGCCAGTGCTTGACATGCTAATGACTTCAACTAAACTTTTAAATAAAAAAGTAAGCAAATAAATAAAACTTTGCAAAGACAAAGCAAAAAGCAGTGTGATCAAATACAGAAAACGCGAGAATACCAATATCTATTAATTGTGAAATAATCGAAAATACTCAGTGCGAGAGCACCGTAGTTTCGAACACCATAGTTAAGCATAGACACCAACCACTGTTCAGTAAACGAATGCTTGACTTTCCCTGCATGCAATAAGTCCCAGTCAGCTGATTTTCGAATTGCGAATTTAAGTTAGCTTGGCTGCAGCTCTCAGGCTCTGTGCATTGTTTTCGCAGTTGTGCAGCCCTGGATCTAACAACCAAAACCAAATTGCCAGCCATTGCATAAAAAAACATTTACCGTGCGAAAAACTCAAAAATTAAACGCCACATTTCGCTGCAGCTATATTAAAGGAAAATATTGTGCATATTGCTTGAATAAAAGTGTGGAAAATAAAGTTATAAAGCGCTGTAATCACAACGCATATTTGCGAAACATACGAGCGAAAATGCAATAAATATATGTATGTATTTGTGTATGTGTGAGTGTGTGTGAGTGTGTATAAGTAGGTGGCAGCAACTGCGTCCCACGGAAAAGTGAAAGTGCAGCAAGCGCAACGGACAGACTAACAGAAGCTGAAGTTATGCTAAGCTGTGATGAAAATTGGCAAAAACCTATGAAATTCGCAGTTGCAATTAAAAAAATCAAATCCTTTTTTTTACCGGTCGCGCATTTTTGGGCAACAAATTGACTTTGAATTTCGCGAACGGTGGTTGTTTTTGCCCTGTGTGTGTAGTGCGTGTCTGAGTGTGAGTGAATTGTAGGTAGTTGAAGTGGGTTAGATGTGGGTGAAGGGTGGAGTGAGGGGGGAGCTGCAATTTGAATGCGTTTATGAAAAGTGATTAAAAATTTGATTTATGCAGGGGTTGTTGCTGAAACGACTGCTCATATTTGATGTGTGTGTATTAAATATATGTATATTACAATTATTTTGTTTTAGCTGATTCTGTGTATGGGGGTCATTGATTATTAGCCAAAATTGAAAATCGATTGCTGATTGCCATTTAATTGACCCATAAACATGAGCGAAAAATACGACGGCAACGGCGATTATTCTACCTACAACGAGGATGAGGCCAATGAGTATGGTGGTGGCGGCGGTGGCGGTGGAGTTGGGGGAGGAGGAGTTGGCGGCGGTGGAGGTAAGACGCGCGGCAAAAGTGTTGGCAACAGTGGTGGAAGTGGTGCCCACAACGGCGACAGTGGCATCCACGATCATCATCATGGCGGCGCCGATGGCAGCGGCAATAATGTCCAGCTGAACGAGAAGGCCAGCGAATACATACGCGACTGCATGGCCGAAAAGAACCGCATGGATCGCAAGTTTCCCATTGCCGAGAAGCTGCTCGAGGGTGGTAAGCAATAATCCATTCATCCATATATATATATATATATATTTATGTAAATTTAAATCGTCTCCATTTGACAGAGATCGAGAAGGTGCAGACAACGGGTCGAATACCATCGCGGGAACAGAAATATGCTGACATCTATCGGGAGAAGCCGTTGCGCATATCACAGAGGGTCTTGGTGCCCATACGCGAGCATCCCAAGGTGACTAAAAAAACGAGTTAAAAATTTACATGCAAAATGAAATGGGATCCTCAATAAACTCTTAGATTATCCCATTTCAAATAAATATATAAGTGCAATTTTAATCTAATCTTATTGATGTTTTCAGTTTAATTTTGTGGGCAAACTTCTGGGACCCAAGGGCAACTCGCTGCGTCGCCTTCAGGAGGAGACGCTGTGCAAGATGACTGTGCTCGGCCGCAACTCGATGCGGGATCGTGCCAAGGAGGAGGAGCTGCGCAGCTCTAAGGATCCAAAGTATGCGCATTTGAACAGTGATCTGCATGTGGAGATATCAACGATTGCGCCCCCTGCAGAGGCATATGCGCGTATCGCGTATGCAATGGCCGAGCTGCGAAAGTATTTGATACCGGATAGCAATGACATTATACGGCAGGAGCAGTTGCGCGAACTGATGGACAGCACCAGCATCAACGATGCCGAGAACACCAGTAGCAATGCCAAGAACACGTACAAGAAAGCCTCGCACATGCAGGGCAGTGGCGGCAACGTTGGCTCCAATGCTATGGGTGGTTCGGGTACGGCCAATTCTGCGGCTGGTGCTGGTGGTGGCTCGGGCATGTCCAAGAATTTGTCTCATCACGGGTATAGGTGAGTCCATATCCCTTAAGATATGCAAAGGTTTTTTCTTAACTTGATTTAAATATTCATTGACAGAGGCTCACAGCAGTCGTCGTTTAGCAAAAATGTCCTGGCACCCAAACAGAAGGTCATGTCCATTTTGGAGAAGGCCAGAACTGCTATGGATGAAACTTATGGGTAAGCTTTTGCTGCATACCCCAAAGCCAGTCACTAACCAGCTTGTCTGGCTTTCATGCAGTCGCGGCTATGACGATGGTATATCCTATGATCTGCATCAGTCCTACGATAGCTACAACTATGCATCACATGGCGGACATGGACATGGCCAGCATGGTCCCCCCACAAGCATCCTGGGCGGTGTTGGCAACATCAGTGGCGTTGGCGCGGGCGGGGGAGTTCGTAGCGGACACTATGAGACTCAGGACTATGAAACGGATTACTCGCGACGTGACTATTACCAGCACTCTCCAGGATATGCAGGTATAACTGATGGCCATATTTTATAAATTAATTACATTTGCTTAATAATATTAATTATACCACATTTTTATAGGTGGCGGTTCCGTGTCACAATCGAATCCTAACAACTCAACTGGTCTAAATTCAAATCACAATCGCAATCACGTTAACAGGTGAAATTTGCTGGGGCCGAGCAAAGCCAGCAATAATGTAGATGGCGTGAAAGGAGGCGGCGGCGCAAGTAGAGCAACAAATTCAATGCCGGATAACCACAAACTGACCGTGAAAGCCAAATCAATTGTTAACAGGAGCAGCAGCAGCAACAGCCGCAGAAGCAGGAGCAGGAGCAGCAGGAGAAACACTTTCAGGCCGAGCTATGATAAACACGAGTGCAGAAGCAACAAATACAACAACAACAATTACAACAAAAGCGACTGTTTTCAGGTAACAATTATTGCCAATTGTGAAAGTTTTTCAAATATGTAATAAACCTTTTTTTGGCACAGCATCAAACGCAACATCACCCACAAAAATCGTCGAAATTCGGACAAAAACAACAACAAGAAAAACAAAAGAAAACACAACAAAATTACCCACCGCACAACAATAACAACAACAACAACAACAACAACAACAAGAACAACAAAAACAACAAACACAATCAGTTAAACAGGAATAAAATGAATTCCATCGATGTGACCATGACGACATTTTCAATATCCTCCTATACACTGAACCAAACGGATTCGAAATGTGGCCAAAAGAATGCAGTAGCTGCCAGCAGCAACAATAACAACAACAACAATAACAGCAACAAAAACAACAATAAAAACAACAACAAGAACAATTTTACATTATGCAGTAACATCCAAAACAATATGCCAAACAAGCAGAACAACACAACAACAACAACAGCAAAGGCTACATTTGCGCCTAGTATGCTATTAGTAAGGTATTAAAATTGCAATCAAAAGAGCACACTTAATCAAATGGACACTACGAAAACAACAATAACAACAAAAACAACAACAATTTTACTTGTCCAGTCCAGTTCCACACTCCTTTGTTCCTTGCACAATCCAAATCCAAATCGAATCTTGTCACGGCTTCTATATGGAAATGTTAATACATAGGCAAATAACATGATATCTGCTTCAATATATTAAATATATATTAATACATATCCAAATCAAGAATACATTTAATCACAATTTTGAGACTATCATGGACAACTATTTATTTGCATTTACAAAATATGAAAGCAGTCGACTTTCAGACCAGACACCTTGTTTTCTAAATACAACTTGCATTTCTTACAGCCCTTCGCTTCATATTCGTGAGATTCCGTTCTTGCCAGTGCAGTTTTTCTAATCACATTCAAAGAATCAAACAGATACAATAACTAAAACAACAACAACAAGAACAACAAGAACTAAAACACCAACAGAATAATTCTAAACAATAACAAGAAACAAACAAACAAACAAATCGAGAGACAACACCACAAATACTTTGTACACTAAGAGGGATGAATATTTACAAACGGAAACCTTAAGATATATACATACTTATATAAATACAAACATATACATTATATACACTTAAATATATGATATATTTTTGAGTGCAAGGAAATCGTTGGATGATAATGCAGCTGGATCTACAAATTGAAGTTTTAACTTGGGTGTTAGCTGGTGGGACGATGGACAATTTATGTCAAGGATATATTGTCCGGTTTTTTAATATATATTTACACAAAGAGCAAAAACATCTTTAAGATAATCGTATTTAAAGTGCGAACATTAATAACTAAAATTATTAAAAGATATAACCGTTAAATAATTAGATAAGCACAGCTTCAAGCTGGCTTTGATACTTAATATTTATAATAATAATAAACATAATACTAAATACTTATTACAAAAAATATGCTAAAAGAACAAAATGTAAACCTTAATCGAAAACATAATTACACAATAATATATATACTCGGCTCGATCTCCAGACTATACCTATGTTATCTTTTCAAATAGTTTTAATCTAATCTATTTTCTCACTATTGGATTATTTTATGCAAGAAATAGACTCATATCAGTTATTATTGTAAATCTATGATTTTTATTGGACATCTTTTTTACTGACATTAATTTTCACATTTTTATTCTGGAGATGGGGTGTATATATATATTAATGAAAATATGTTCAACTAACGCGCAGTAGGGCTGGAAATCTATAAGATTTAATTACTCAAAACTATATAATTGGGCACACTTAAAATAAATAAATAAATATATATATATACATACAGAATTTAATATTTACATTCGAATAACAAAGGAATTAAATAAACGAATAACATCAAAAATATAATAATATATATATATATAAACAATATGACTAAAATACTCGTAAATTAAAGTACATATTTATATATTATTCGGAGATTGTGAGATGACGAAATCCTAATGTGGATAATGCTGCAAATGATTACTTTATTGAAACGAACGAAAACAAAAACGGAAACCCAACTAAAATATTATATTGAAGAATTACGCAATAAGATGGTGAAAAGTAAAAAAAGCTCAAATATCTATTTTCTTTTCAATTGTATTTTCTGCTTTACTAAAGTTATTTCACCTATACTTTATTTTTACCCGTAAATTGAACATTTTAATGGCATTTCTAAAATATATAAATATCAAAATAATAAGTCTCCTGGTGCCCTCAAAAATTAACTTCAAATGATTATTCATGTTTGTGCCAAATGTAATTCACAACCGATAAATAATATTATAAAAAAAAAACAATCTTTAAATTCGGTGTTTAATCCAAATTAAGCATTCTACATTATAGTACTTATGAATTCCCTCTACTTTTTAAAAATAATTTTAAAACAACATCTCTTATAACTTATGTAAGCTGAGCTCCAATGGATATGAATATAACAATTCTAGCCTATTGTTAGTGCAAAAATAATGAAACTCTGATAAATGATAAATGAATATCTTGTCCAAAAAATGCAAATTGTTGCAACTAAAGAAAAACGTAAGAGACATTTACTTATATAACAATGTGAACGTTAAATTGTTGAAAACAATTAAAATTTAGATTATAAAACAATATCAGTAATACGAAAAAGTACATTCATTTATTTCAAGTAATATTATTGTTATAAATTATACAAAATTATGAAACATACATACTTAAAAGACGGTTCCCAAAACCAAATTACAGAATTTAAATTATATCTATTAATACTTAAATGAATGGTAAAAAAATTTTAAAAAATCACAAACCATTTCAATACAAATATATAATATTCAATACTAATATAAATTTCCCCGCCCTAAAAACAATAAAAAAAATATGAAGACAAACGCGAATACAACTAAAATATTGAGATATTCTCATTAATTATTTCATGTACAATTAAATAATACAAACTATAATAAAAAATATTTTAAAGTATATGCTGAAATTAAAAAGTTTTTTTTGTGCCAATGAGTTTTATTCCAAAGGGGGAAAGTATTTGTGTTTTGAATATATTGCCAGAATGCGAATGATTTGAAATAATCCCGTAATGGTAGATAATGTTAATCAATTTATTTCCATTTTCACTTTATAGGGTTGCAAATGAAATGCAGTTAGGGTTGAAAATCTTTTGTTATAATTGATTATCAAAATTTTTTGATGTCAATTTGCAACCCCGTGCACGCACCACTTCCCTCTACCCATACACTTTTTTATTAATGCCGCGTGTGATTTCCGCCTGCAATCGCGTGCACTTGCTGCTTGCTGTCAAACGTGTAGCGAGGACACGAACCAAACAGCTCAAGGTTTTTTTTTAAATATATATTTTAGACATGTATTATAATTAATAACTACTAATTGTTAGCAGTCGATTGTGCAGGATTCAATTGGAAACTTTGAAATAAAAGAAACGAATATATATTCATATAATGTATACAATTTATTTATTTAATAGAACTTAAAATAGTTTTTATATTGCTTCACAATAACTGACTAGAGTAAACAACCTTAAAACCTACAATTTTCATCAATTGTAGTAGCTATCCCATTTTTACATTTTACAGGATCGCAGCGCAATGCATATCTCCTTTTTCTCTTTTACCCACAATGAAATTGCAGTAAATTGACTAGAATGAACTCCGTTAGGGGAGGATTTGGAGGATGCGTTGTACCACATTATTATTCAATTCCTTAGGCTTGCAGAAGTCCATCGCTTTGGCCAACTAGTTTGCCTAGCAGCGCCTTGTACAGCAAGGATTCTGTGGAGATGCCTTCGCTCTGCAGGAAGAGCAATGTTTCCCTGGCGCACATTGCGAATCCCAACGCCTCTGCCTCCGTCCGTCGACCATGCGTTGAAGGTGGACGCGGATTAGGTAAGAAGTTAACAGCTTCTACTTCAGCATTCAGATCTACTTCATCTTCGTCATCGCTATTAAGCTCACTGGCCTCACGCTCATCCAGTTCGTGCTCGAATGAATCCAACTCTGACTGCAGCTCCATAATCTTTTGCAGTGCCTCGAGTAAAATGCTATTGGGTGCAGCAGCTTCATTTTGTATTATGGATGGACTGTTACTACTACTCGGCTCCGCCGGCGGTGTATCTGATCTCGCTTCCAGTTCCAAACGATGCCTCTTCTCCGCCGTTGACTCATTGGCCAACTCCTGCTGCCGTTCCGCACGTTTGCGTTTCATAATCAGTTTTCCAGACATGTAGGAAGAATCCTCTTCAGTTTAGCGTGTAGTTTGGTCTTTGGGTTTTTGTCTTTCGGTAGAGCGACACAACCGTCGTTCACCTGGCGATCACAACAACTGAAATGTTGAATGCACCCCGGCGCAGCTCGAACTGTTGCAGCACACAGCGATCCTGCCAAAACCAACCCCAAACCAGACAGCCGAGCATTAGGGGATGTGCCGAGAAAAAAAAATAAAATAAAACAGAAAACGAACGAAAATTGTTGCAGCTGTTTGAATTTTTGTCGGCAGCTGAAGCGGGAAGGCAACAGGATACTATCGACTACCGACTGCTGGCTAGCTGACCGGCTGGCTGGCTGGCTGTAGCCAGGCTACAGGATATTGTGCTGCAATCGAAAATCAACCCCTGACAATCTGCTCTCTAACTGCAGCAGCTTGCTGCTATCTCGTCCCCTCCCCATTTCTCGTTCCTCGTGTACCTTTCCCTTTCCGCTTTCCGTTGCCGTTGTCTCGTGGCTGTTCCTGTTCCTGCCCGGCTACCCTCACTGTGGCATACTCTACTCTGCTGTCGTACTATGTGGTGTAGCGCATTTGACAGTAAGTATTCCCTACAGCGAACATTTGCAGCTGGCACGCTTCACATTCGAATATCTCTTCGATTTGTGCCCCTCCAAAATGCGCTTTGACCTGCCATTGTCGTGATGATAACTGAACACCTTATGCTACACTGTCAAAAATTCTTGGCACTGTCTAATATACAATTAAGAATTTTAATATTAATATTTTGGATTTATTTTTAAGTTAATATTGCTGATTTTTTTTCTTTTTTAATATATCTAAATTTGTTTTCTTTATGTATCGAATTGCATATTGTTAAGTAGAAAAAATGAGTTATAATTTTAGCTTGTTAATAAATAATAAATAAGTACCATAATTAAAAATATATTATCATTTTTTTTCTATTCAAATTGTGAGCTAAATAGAATAATTATAAAAATAAAATTAACTCCTATTTATGTATAATAAACAACCCGTTTACAACAAACTTGACGTAATATTTTGTAATTTTTTTTTAATAACATTCTTATTAAGCAATTTATATCTGATTATATGCACAATTTTAACATTTGTTATCATTCGATCAAGCTGCCAAATATTTCGCAGTGTACTTTTACAATCCACATTATTATTTTTTAAATATAGAGTGTGCAGTTTATAGAACATACAAATGTATGTATTTTAGAATAATATTTTTTTTTTCATTATTATTTTATTTTTATTTATTATTATCAAAACATTCCAAAATCCAAGTAGACCCTAAGTGAGACTCATAGTGTGTTAGCTTAATTAGATTGTTCTCTTTTCAAAATTATACATATATAAGCAATGTTGAGATTACTCAACAACCTGTTCAGAGTGACAGATTTAAGATTGAAATTTTATAAAGCTAATATTCAAACGATTTGAGTCCAGTTTGTGAGTAGATCGTGTGTTGAGTACATGTCTTGAGGTGATTATCACTTAAGAGTCAAGTACATAGTCACTGCAAAATATTTAATTATTACGTAATGTGGTTAATTAAGGAAATTAATAATAGTTTGTAATCACCTGCATATCAAAAATGATAAGCCTCAGGTTACACATTGAGATAACCCCAATTTCTAAAGAATAATCAAAATACGAGTATATTCCCATATTTTTCTAATTCGTCAACTAAACACATTATAAAAACACATTGTAATCCCATTGTAAAGTAATTAAGATATAGAATACTCTAGTCAGTGTCTGAAATGTGACTGTAATCAACACCAATAATTATATACATTTGAACTAAAGTAATTATCTACATTCTAGTTTTCATTATGGGGATGTGGACTTTAATATGTTTGCTGGTTTTCAGTCACACAATTAAAGCTAATCCCATCCATGATATAAAATCGGTCGTAACAGAATTCATTATACTACATAATAATGATATTCACGCAAGATTTGAGCAGACGAATATAAATGGTGGCAGTTGCAGCCAGGACGACCAAAGTAAGGATAACTGTTACGGAGGATTCCCACGTATTGCCCATGAGTAAGTTTGAGTGTGTTTAATATGTAACACTTAACATATCTAAATCCCACTTAAGAGTACGAAAATATCGCAAGGAAGCAAAGAATGGAGGAACTCCTGTACTATTTTTAAATGCAGGTGACATCTACAGTGGAACTACTTGGTTCTCGGTCTTCAAGGACAAGATTGCCAGCGCCTTCATCAATAAAATACAGCCAGATGCTATGGTGAGATCTTGTTTTGGATATTTGTAGCCAAATTTTATTTTTATCTTCAATTCTGATAGTCCCTCGGCAATCACGAATTTGATGTGGACATTAAAGGTCTTGCTTCCTTCCTCAATGATGTGAGTTTTCCCGTGCTGTCCTCCAATCTGGATATTTCGCAAGAGCCCGATTTGGTTGCTACCAATAAAATACATAATTCAACTGTTCTGGAGGTCAACGGAACTAAAATTGGCGTCATCGGCTATTTAACGCCCAAAACTAAGAACGACTATGTATTTAAAGTGGAGTTCCATGAAGAGATCGAATGCATCAAGTGAGAAACTATGTCAGAGATTAACCTATAAGCCAAAATTCTAAAACAGTTTAACGCAAATTTGCAGTGCTGAAGCAAAGAAACTGAAGGAGCAGGGCGTCAATATAATAATTGCATTGGGACACTCTGGATATCTAAAAGATCAGGAGATAGCGCGAGACTGTCCCGACATTGATATAGTCATTGGTGGTCATTCGCACACCTTCCTGGATGCCAATCAACCTGTCGCTGACATAAACGACGCTAATCCTGAAGCTGTGCGTGGACCCTATCCAACCACAGTGGTGCAGCCAAGTGGCAAAAAGGTGCCAGTGTTGCAGGCCTTTGCCTACACAAAGTATTTGGGAAAGTTACATGTGAAGGTAAAATAAAATTAAAATCTTACAGATTAAATGAATATTAAACTCGTCGATTTTTAGTTCGATGCCGTGGGAAATTTGGCAGAGTTTCAAGGAGCACCGATACTGTTGAATGCCTCAGTTCCCCAAGATCAGGACCTTTTGGATTTACTTGATGTCTATCGTCCAAATATTACGGCCAGAGCAAAACATATTATCGGACACACTAAGGTGTTTCTGGAGGGCGGCAGAATTTGCCGACGGAGAGAGTGCAATCTGGGTAATCTGGTTGCTGAATCCATGGTTTATGCTCGTATGCTGGAGAATAAGGCCCTCTGGACTGACTGGACAGATGCAGCAATTGCTCTGATTTCCGGCGGTGGTCAGTATACAAGTTGATACCACATTGTTTACACTCCTTAACATAAGTGATTCCATTTTAGGTATACGTACCTCAATCTATAAGAACAACGAAGGAACGATTAGCTACAGGGATATGGAAGAAACCATTCCATTTGGGAACAAGTTGGCGATGACGCGTATTACTGGCAAAACACTGCTGAACGCCTTGGAGCACTCTGCTTCAGTAAGGAATACGGATTCGAACGGAGGTTTCTTACAGTTTGCGGGTTTGCGAGTGGAGTACGACTACGCCAAGGATGAGGGACAACGTGTGACATCCGCGCTAGTTCGCTGTGCCGAGTGCAATGTACCCACGTACAGTAATCTCAATGAAACGGCCTACTATAAAGTAATTGTTCCCGACTTTCTTCTGGGCGGAGGCGATGGCTTCATCCTTACTGAGTCCGTTGAACCCTTAACAGAGTACTTGGAAAAGGACGATAAGGGTGCGCTTCAACAGTATCTAGAGAGTCACCACTTTGTTCATCCCGAGATAGATGGGCGCATTGTCATTAAGTAAATAGTAAATCTATTAAGAACTCAATATGTAAACAAATCATTGAACAGATGTAGATATAGAACACGTCGAACATGGGTTTATTGAAAGAGCCACAGGCTATGCATAATAATAAAAAATGTTAATTACTTAATTTAAAGCTTTACTTAAATTAATTAACAAAAGCACTAATTACTTTGTGCAGTGACCTTAAGCTTTCTAAAAGTCTATTTACTTACTAAAATTGTGTCTGATCGTGCTCAGTGAGACATAACTGAGCCAGAAATCCATATTAAAATTTAATAAACAAAACAAAAAACAATGCATCAGGTTAATAACCCAAGGACGGATATAACCGGTTTATTGACATCTGGTCAACTCTGATTAAGTAAACAGTAATATTGTACACGAGCTAAAAAATATTCAAAAGAAATTGATTTACGAGACTAAAAGAAAATTGTATGTGATTAAAGTTATATTATAAAATACCGCTGTAAAATTGCCTTTTTTTTTACAGATCTTAGCAAATGTCTATTTAAAAAAAAAAACCCAATAAATAAATAGTTTGAAATGTCAGCGCAAAAATGTATATCAGATATAATTAATGAGCGCTCTTAAATGACAGATGGTGCCACATTTCTTAACTGTGGTTTTTTTATTTTTATTTATAATTGAGCAACAACACATGGCATTGTTATCAAATTCATAAATAATTTTTGAATAACAACTATTGATAGGTTAAAGTGTTCCACAGCTGCTGTTGTTAAATATAATTTTTTCGAACGTTTTCTTTTTTGTATTTTTTTTGGCAACTTAAATTTAAGGCTGTTACTTAATTCCACTTTGACAAATGAATTTGAACTACACACATATTTATATATATATATATAAACAGCAATTTTTTCAAGTATTGCAGTAGCAAAATACGTCTGTGTATTAATAATGTGTTTGTCTGTTTTGTTGATATTTGCGTGGGAACATCACGTTCTGTTTGAGCAGCTGTTTGATATGTAACATACCTATACCGTTAACGTAAGTACACTTTAAAAAAATACATATCCTTGTGTACGTAAGTCAAGTTAAAATATTATCGATTGGCTAAGTCATCAATCCCAGATCGAATTTTTTAATAAATTAATTTTTATTTTGAAAGTCATTTTGTCTAATACGGAATGTTCTCATTTTTAAACACTTACACTCTGAAAACCTGTAAAGACATTTATTTAATTACACATTAAATTAATTGCAGAACATTTTAAGCAGATTCGCTAATCAATCAAAATAAGACTTAAGCAGCTTGAATTTTTATAATTGAAAGCTTTAAGTTCTTATTTAATACTACTAATTTTGTTATGAGTACTTTTTACTTAATTGAATAGTTTGTGTTGTTATTTTTTGAACAATATTTTAAGAATATTAAAAAAAAAACACTGATTTCAACTTTCATTTAAAATCAAGTATCTTAAATCATTAATTAAAATACTTTATTTAGAGCTAAAAGCTGTGTGATTTATGTGTAATTTATGCTTATTTAAGTATATTTAAAAGAAACTTTAAATTTTAATATATGAATAAAAATTAAATTTCCTACACATTTTTCGCTGAGTGCATATGCAGAAATTGCGATTACACGCTTTATATGCATATTTGCTGATGCGGTGACCCGCGTGCACTTGTTGCCACCACTCAGCTACGCAAACAACGGTGCGAGATTTTGGGTGAGTGATAAGAGTATGTCTGTGTCCTGGTTGCTGATAATAGTCCGCAATACAGAAGAGATAATCACAAATGGCAATTAGAGTCGTTGTGCTCTCGTATCTAGCAGCCATTAAAAATCATTGCCATTAACTAAAACAGAGCCAAAAAAGAAAAAACGAAAACTACAAAAATACAAAAAAAAAGCAATGGCAGCAAAATTCAGACAATCACAAAAGTCGCGCAACTCGTATCTCTCAGCGAGCCTACAAAAAAAAAAATCCAAAAAAACGACGAAAACACGCAAAATGTACGGTATCGAAGTAGTTGTATTTCGGTTATAGCCGCGGTAACACGACGTTTTCGGGTCAGTTTGTTAGCGGATTGTGTATCGAGAGCATCGTAAGTAGCAAGAAGTAGCTTTGCTTGCCCAAGCGAACCGTAAACGTGTGCCGTGTTTTAGTTTGATTGTTAACCAAAAACAATTTGTTTCGCATTCTTAATTTTACCTGCCAGCTGTTATCGTGCATAATGTCAATTTATCCACTTGTTCGACTAACTAAGAAAGAGAGTGCGAAAGCAACTTCTTACAGATCCACATCAGAATGTAGGAAAGTGAGTGGAACAGAGAGAGACGGAGAGAACCAGAGAGAGAGAGCAGGAAAGAGAGAGGGAGAGAAAGCGAGAGTGTTTCTACATTAAATCATCTCTTCGTTAGCTGTTAATTGATCCACAACAAAAGTAATCGCGATTTTCTTTATTGTCGTTAAGTGACCGTCCAATTATATTTATGTCTGTTCACAAATATGTACGTCTGATTAGAAGCACAAAGCAAAAGGGACCACAAATCATTCCATCGCAGATCTCTTGGATTTAAAAGCAATTCCTCGTACTTCGTATCTGGTGCATGTGTTAGCGATATGCCAGCGATTAGATTTAGTACCTATTATACACTTACAGTATTAATTTGTTTTTGACGTTGACGCTGATAGCGAGTTATATGTTAATCAAACGAAAAATAATCTATGGAGAGTTAACCAAATAGTGTATACATTTATGTGTAATAGAAGTAAGATAAACGATATCATTACACAAAATCACCATGAGATTAAAGTAATTACTTCGAATAGATAGGGTAACCAATTTGTTTTTGCGAATAGATTGATATATATATATATATGTAGAATCTGTTTTGAGAAATACTTCATTAACTTATAGATCAAAAATGGCTTATCAGCTGATAATCGTGGCAAGTATTTTCCTGTTAAGTCATACTCTTGCCAATCCGGTTGTTCAGCCTCGGACCGTTGCCACGGAGCTCATAATCCTGCACAATAATGACATGCATGCGAGATTTGAGCAGACGAATAAGAATGGTGGCACTTGCTCCCCGCAGGATGCAAACACGGACCAGTGTTACGGAGGATTCGCCCGCGTTGCCTACGAGTAGGTGAAGGGATTCGATTAAACACTGAAAAATTGCATTCATTCAAAATCGATTTCAGAGTGCGCAAATATCGAGAGGAGGCCAAGAAGGGCGGTACTCCCGTATTGTATTTGAATGCAGGAGATACGTATACGGGCACGGTCTGGTTCTCGGTGTTTAAGGACAAGATTGCCAGCGCTTTTCTTAATAAGCTACAACCGGATGCCACTGTAAGTTACAGCAAATTAATCTAATTAATTTATGACTTACTATCTAACAATTTTGCAGTCCCTTGGAAATCACGAGTTTGATAAGAACGTGGAAGGCTTGATACCGTTCCTCAATGCGGCGGAATTTCCCGTCTTGGCCTGTAATTTAGACTTGAGTGATGAACCCGATTTGGCAAAAATCAACAAGTTGGCCAATTCCACAATTCTAGAGGTAAATGGGGTTAAGATTGGTGTGATTGGATACCTCACTCCCGATACCAGGAATCTTTCCTCTCAAAACAATGTTAAATATACAGAGGAAATTGTGTCCATCAAGTGAGTTACACTGACAGATTTAAATACATATATACGTATATTTATATATATATGATTATATATTGATAAAACCTCTTAAATATTTACAGTGCTGAAGCAAAGAAACTGAAGGCGCATGGCATCAACATCTTGATTGCCTTGGGACACTCTGGTTACCAGAAGGATCAGGAGATAGCGCGAGACTGTCCCGACATTGATATAGTCATTGGTGGTCACTCGCACACCTTCCTGGATGCCAATCAACCCGTCGCTGACAAGGACGACACCAATCCTGAAGCTGTACGAGGACCCTATCCGACGACAGTGGTGCAGCCAAGTGGCAAAAAGGTGCCAGTGGTGCAGGCCTATGCCTACACAAAGTATTTGGGAAAGATACATGTGCAGGTAAGATTATATAAACATAATTATATATAGTATATAAAGCCCATTAAATGTATTTATAGTTCGATGCCGAGGGCAATTTACTAGAGTTTGATGGATCACCGATACTGTTGAATGCATCAGTTACACAGGAGCAGGAACTGTTGGATCTATTGGAGGTATATCGTCCAGATATCGTGCATCTGGAAGAAATGATTGTTGGTTACACCAAGGTTGAGCTGGAGGGCAATGTGTGCCGCTTGAGGGAATGTAATCTGGGAAATCTTATTGCCGATTCCATGGTGCACGCTCGTGTCCTCGAGCTTAAGGATGGAAATTACTGGACTGATGCACCGATTGCTTTGCTACAGGGCGGCGGTAAGTCAACCGTTGCTTGTAGAAACTCCAAATCTTATACATGCTTTTCAATTCCAGGCATTCGCAGCTCCATTGAGAAGAACTCAAATGGTTCCATTACTGGCAGCGATATACTTACAACACTTCCGTTCGAGAACAGTCTATACATAACCCGTATAACGGGTAAAACTTTGTTAAGAGCTTTGGAACGGTCGGCTCATGTCCGAAACTCGGACTCGAATGGAGGTTTTCTACAGTTCGCTGGCATTCGAGTGATATACGACTACGATAAGCCGGAGGGACAACATGTGGTATCCGCGCTAGTCCGCTGTGCCGAGTGTAATGTTCCCACTTACAGCAAGGTCAATGAATCAGCTAGCTATAAAGTGATTGTGTCGGAGTTTATCTTGAATGGTGGCGATGGCTACAAACTGGTCGAAGATGTAGACCCATTTACTGTACTCTTGCAGAAGAATGACCAGTCTGCATTTAAACAGTATTTAGAAGCACGTCATTATGTTTATCCAGAAATCGAGGGACGTATTGTTATCGCAGCAGGCAAAGATTCGGCCGCTAGCATAATGGGCTCTATAGTATTAATTATGCTATCGTCCCTGATTACGCGATTTTTTAACTAGTTACAGCGCCATATAGCAAAAAAGTTGTAGTTTGAATTTACATATATAAATGTCTAAATAAATACCCCAATGCCCTTATTAGATCTGTAGCACAAGCAAACCATGCCTTTTGCTGGTTTCTTTTCTTCATCTAAAATGATCCACATGAATTTAAAATTTCACATCTATTTGTGGCTTATGTGTGTCGTCGAAATGTACCTAGTATTTATGTGTATCATAAGTAAATATGTAGTAATCTAGGAAAAGTCGCAACTGTCGGGTATTCACTTGAGAATATTGTGAGAAGCAGTCACAATTTCAACATAATAAAGATTATTTAAAAGTTTTTATTTATATGAATGTAAAATATGTAAATAAAATGTAAAAATCAATATAAATACATTGCGACTTACTAAAATATTAGTTCTCTAAAAAGTTTAATAAAATTCCTTAACATAGTATTGTATAATATATCTACGATCGCGTGGACCAAGCACACGATACTGATAACGACTGTTTGATACCGCAAGCAAAATGCAGCATGCTAACATAGTATGTTAATATGCTCACCCCACTTCCTCTACTCACAGTCTTAGTCTCACTCTCACTATCACTCAGGCTCTCTTAAGCACACTCAAACACTTTTACAATCGATGCTCGCCATATACGAAGCTAATGGGAGCGTAAGTGTCTAAGAAACTTCGATAAATGTAACGAAAACCATTTCTACTCTCTCTTTCTCAGCTCTCAGGGCTCTCTCCTTATGCGTGTGGGCGCTGCGTTCCCATTAATTGCTGCTTCAAGTGTCTAGCAAAAGTACGATAAGTGACGGATCAGTTGGCAGAACTGAAGCAGCGTCGCGAAGTCAAATCTCGAAATCTCTGTCCGATTTTCTGCCGGCATTTGCAAATAATCCTTTTAAAAGGCAGTGCGGCTGCGGACGTCGTTGAAAACGGTTGATTCGCTGAGAGGTTGTGTTTTGTGATCTTCGCAGTTGTTGTACGTACTAAATACTTTAAAAAAACTTGGAACATATGCTTAAATTTTTGTTTCCTAAATTTACTTAATTTGGTTTGTTGTGGCTCTGTTACCAGGCAACTTCGTACTTTAAGGTTTTTACAATCGATTTGAATCTACAAGTTGTTACTCCTCAATTATGGCACACTCTGTTTGTGTGTGTGTGTGTGTATGTGTGTATTCACACATATCTATGTACCAGATGATAATGCACAGTGCTGACCATAAGCAGTATCTGCAAAAACAAACAGAATCTAGTTTTGTTGCCGAGACCATTAAAATAATTGTTTGTTTTTTGCGATTGTTTATTTAACAGTTGTCATTCATTGTTGTGAAATTTGAGTACTCATTGTAAAAGTGTTTATATTCAATTATTATAATTTGCTTTAAGTTATATCTCGGTTGAATAAGTTTTCAAATTGTGCTTAATCAACAAGTAATTATAACTTAAAAATTCTGATATAACAAGGAGAGCTCAAATCATTTTTATTTTGAGCGTTTGGAATTTCAATCTGGGACTCAATAAATATTCTCGAGTTTTCGAGGTGCTGACAAATGTATAAACAGCTACAGTTTCAAAAATGTGAAATTTATTTTTACACATAACTGTATATTTATCTGAGTTATTTTGAAAATTGAAGTCTTTGACACCGAAACATTTTTGGAAAATTTTTGTTATGCAAACAATTTAATTTGTAAAAACCCACATTAAACTTTTCCAAACTTGTTCCTCATTTCGCTTTTATAAATTGACCATCCGATTTTAAATAATATATATAAATATTTGAAACCAACTCGTTCGGTCTGAGAGCAAGCCGACTCTATATACAGTTGCTTACTAATAGGTTTTAGCAAATCATTTCTTTATGGGGTAAATTTACTTATACAGCAAATAAACACATATGATTCATTACAACTTACATATAAACTATTGTTTAATAAAGATTTGATATACATTACTGGTTACTAATCTGCATTATTTTATAATTGCCCTGTAATTTTATGCAGAAGAAATTGTATTTATAGAAGGGACTTAAAATTGTTGAAAGAAATTCGGACCGAAGTAAATTACTACCGAAGATATGACAATCAGAATTTGAAACAAAATCTTAAAGAGTACATTTCTTAAATTTAAAAAAAAAAAAAACTTAAAACGTAAATTTCTCCAATTGGTGAAAATTAACGCATTTTCAACTTTTGATGCAGAATGAATATATATAGAAAGGACTTCAAATTGTTACAATGAGGCGTCAGTTGACGATTGTAAATAAAATATATAAATATCTAAAACCAACTCGTTCGATCTGTCAATACAACTCTGTATAAAGTCAACTTTATACGTAGTTGCTTACAAATAGGTTTTAGCAAATCATTTCTTTATGTGGTAAATTTACTTATGCAACAAATAAACACTTATGATTCATTACAACTTACATATACACAATTGTTTAATAAAGATTTGATATACATTACTGGTTACTAATCTGCATTATTTTATAATTGCCCTGTAATTTTATGCAGAAGAAATTGTATTTATAGAAGGGACTTAAAATTGTTGAAAGAAATTCGGACCAAAGTAAATTATTACCGAAAATATGACAGTCAGAATTTGCAACAAAATCTTAAAGGGTGCATTTCTTAATTTAAAAAAAAAAAATTAAACGTAAATTTCTCCAATTGGCAAAAATTAACGCAATTTCAACTTTTGATGCAGAATTATTATATATAGAAAAAAACTTCAAATTGTTTAAAGAAATTCGGACTTAAGACCTATCTATCAAGAAATTCAATAGGAAAGTATTTGTATTAGATAGCTAACAAATTAAGAAAATTGTAATTTTTGCTATGGAATTAAATAAAATAGAATACCTTATTTTAAATGAGTTTCACTGTAAGATTCTAAAATCTAGATACACAGGCTTAATATGGATATTATCAGATACCCAGATAGTGTCATAAGATCTGTAACGGATGAAGTATAAATAAATTCTTGATTAGTAACACTAGTCTATTCACAAATTATTCTAACCAAACTAATCAGTTATGCATCGTTTACTGATCCCAACATTTTGATCAAAATGTTTAACATCCCAAACGGTCAGTGAATTTTCCAACTTTATGGTGAAATTTTAGATGTAGGCTTCGATTTTCTGAAGATATAAACTATTATATATTTAAAGTTAGTTACTAAAATCCCTAAAAAAAAACATATTTTAAAACCAACTATTTTTTTTTATTATTTATCGCTAAAGCTCCTTAAACTTAAGCTCGAAAATGATAGCGCAATGGAGAATTTTGGGTATCGTTTTGTTACTGGGAAACAGTATAGTTGCAAATCCTACAGGTGTGAATCACGACGTAGCTACGGAGTTTATCATACTACACAATAATGATATGCATGCCCGATTCGAGCAGACGAATGTGAAAAGTGAGAAATGCTCACCCGAGGATGTCAAAAAGGATAAATGCTTTGGTGGCTTTGCACGTGTAGCCCACGAGTAAGTGAACCATGAAACCATCTTATAAATATGCCTTATGAATATCATCTCATTGCAGAGTTCGCAAATACCGAGCAGACGCTAAAAATGGAGGTACTCCCGTGTTCTATTTGAATGCTGGTGATACGTATACGGGAACCGCGTTGTTTACAATCTTTAAGGATAAAATCGCCACCGCTTTTCTCAACAAACTCCAACCGGAAGCTATGGTAAGACCAAAACATTGAAACTATACTTAAAGTTATTTATAAAATGTTTCTTACAGTCTTTAGGAAATCACGAGTTTGATGAGAAAGTCGGAGGCTTGATACCCCTACTGGACGAGGTGAATTTCCCTGTGCTCGCCTGTAATCTGGATCTTACTAATGAACCCGAAATGGCTGCCACCAAGCATTTGGCCAATTCGACAATTATTGAAACAAATGGTACTAAAATTGCTGTTATCGGATATGTGACGCCAGATACGAAAGTGCTTACAACGAAAAACAATGTGGAATTCAAAGAAGAAATCGTTTCTATCAAGTAAGTTGGCCACTTTAACACTAGTAGAGAAATCTAACTTATTCGTAGACTTATGATGAAGTGACTAAATTAATATATAAAATTATATATATTTTTGATTACGACCAACATCCGACAGTCGATTTGGCCATGTCTGTCTGTATTTGGAAGTACGACTACGTTAACAAACAGGGTATTTCCTGGGCAATATTTCTTGACTATATTATTTCAACTTCTATAATTCTTATATACTCACATTCTATATCTTTGTTATACTCACAGTGCAGAGGCAGCAAAACTGAAGGCTCAAGGCATCAAAATAATCATTGGCTTGGGTCACTCTGGTTATCAAAAAGATTTAGAAATAGCGAAAAATTGTCCGGATGTCGACATTGTTATTGGTGGACATACAAACACCTTTTTGTTCAATGGCACAAAACCAAGTGTGGAGAGCATAGATGGTCCATATCCCACATTAGTTCCTCAAAAGAGTGGAAAACGGGTGCTGGTTGTTCAGGCATACGCCTATACAAAGTATCTGGGCAAATTACATGTCAAGGTGAGCGGAGATTACACATGCATCAAGAGAAATGATTTACCATATATTTTATTCTTATTCTAGTTCAATAAAGATGGCAATTTAATAGAATTCAGTGGATCGCCGATACTACTCAATGCGTCTGTGCCACAAGATCAGGATATACTTGACCTATTGGAGCTATACCGGGAGAATGTTACGGCACTGGAGGAATCGATTGTGGGGCATAGCAAGGTGTATCTGGAGGGAAGTAAGATTTGCCGTTCCATAGAGTGCAATATGGGAAATCTAATCACCGACGCCATGATCTTCAGTCGAGTAATGAACTATCAGGGAGGTGATTACTGGACAGACACAGCGATTGCTCTACATCCGGGTGGAGGTAAGTTTTATTAAATGGGTATAGATAATATTCTATAAATAATATCTATTCCAGGCATTCGTAACTCACTTGAAAGGAACTCCGTTGGCAATATCACTCACAGTGATCTAATGAGGGTGATTCCCTTCGAGAATGAACTTTTTGTATCGAGAATCAGTGGGAAAGCGATTAGGAATGCCCTCGAGCATGCGGCTGCAGTGATAAATAAAGACTCCAATGGGGGGTTCCTGCAGGTATCCGGTGTCCATGTGGTCTACGATCTGGATATGCCCGAGGGTCATCGTGTGGTCTCTGTGCAAGTGCGTTGTGCCAGCTGCTTAGTGCCTGCTTATAGCAGTTTAAATGATTCCTCCTACTACAATGTGATTGTGCCTGAGTTCATGTATGAAGGTGGAGATGGCCATGTTGTGATCGATGCATCTAATCCGGTGACGATGTCTATGAATAAAACAGTTCGTGATGCTGTGGTCCAGTATCTGAAATACCATGACTTTGTCTATCCGGAACTGGAGGGACGTATTGTGTTCAAAGAATCAGCTAAGAGCAAATCGGCTGCATCGTCCATTACCATGATGAGCTCCGTGGCATTGCTGTTTCTCTCATTGATAGTCAGTCGAGAATTTTAACAAATATATAAATATATATATAAATATGTCAATCTATTTGAAGTCTTTTTGTAATTATTTAATTTTCTATTATATTTTAAATTTATTTTATTCCTTTGTGTGCCAAATATTTTCATAAATTTAACTGTGCAATTTTGTTTTGATATGGACGTCAATAATGATAATGTTGACCATTTTTTATTTTGTTTAACAACTTATTTATAACCTAACTTTGTAAAATATATAAATTGTTTCAACTTTGATTTAAGGCAGAAATGCAAAATAAATAAATATTTTAATATTAAATCATGTCCTGTTTAGAGTTCACAACTAAGCTAGCCTAGAAATTGACTTTAAAATAATTTGGATTTCAGCTTGTACTTCAATTTAACACATAATCGAATATATATTTAGAAAATACACCAAAATAGCATATATTTTGTAATGACAGGTTTAATCCTGTTTCTCAGCTTACCTGTAAGAGTAATAATGGAATCACTGTGCAAATATCGCTGGACTTGGATACTAATTGTATTATTATTATTATTATTATTGATAAAACGCGGAATTGGATTTAAGTTAACCGTTGTACACAACAATGATATGCATGCTAGATATGATCCCATGAAGGGATTCAGTGAGAATTGCCACAAAGGAGAAGACGAGCAGGGAATATGTTTTGGGGGCTTTGCTAGAGTTAAAACTGCGTAAGTTTCTTTGAAGACAATGCAATATGTGATATTATCTATAGTCGGATCTAATCCGCTTGTTTTTCCTAGTGTGGAACAGATCCGAGCCGAGCGAACGACGTTGTTTCTAAATGCTGGGGATACTTTTCAGGGTACACCTTGGTATACATTGTTCAAGGGCGAACTGGCTGCCGATTTTATGAATATGCTTAACCCAGATGCAATGGTAGGTGGTTCTTAATTTGAACTTTATTATATAATAATATCAACAAATTCAGGCTCTTGGCAATCATGAGTTTGATGACAAAGTCGAGGGGTTGCTACCCTTTCTCAATAGGGTGAAGTTTCCCGTTGTGTGTGCCAATTTGGATTTGGAAAATGTGCCCAAAATGAAAGCCATGAAGAGTTTGGTAAACTCAACAATAATTACAAAATTTAAAATGAAAATTGGCATTATTGGCTATATAACTCCCGAAACTAGGAATTTAGCTGCACTTAACGATGTGGACTTCTATGCGGAAATTCCAATGATTAAGTAATAATTTTATTCAATTAGTGGTATTAAAAAGAACTGATTTTGATGTATTTATATCAAGTGCCGAAGCAAAAAAGCTCACAGACAGAGGAGTCAAAATTATAATCGCACTTGGGCACTCAGGCTATCAGATGGATCAAGAGATCGCCAAATGGTGCAAGAATGTTGATCTTGTCGTCGGTGGACATTCCCATACGTTCCTTTACACAGGGAGTCCGCCGGACAAAGAGATACCGGTGGGTAACTATCCAACTGTGGTGATCAGATCAAATGGTCAGCAAGTTCCCGTTGTTCAGGCCTATGCGTTTACAAAATATTTGGGAGTAATCGACCTGGAGGTAAGTTTTTAGAAACTAATAAATGAAAATATACATTAACCCTTTGGAACTAAAGTCGTAGGATATATCTTTATCTCTATAATATTATACCTATAGAATGAGAGCGAATTAGAGAACCTATTTATTTTTATCTATTTGCCCAAACATATAATTGCTCAACTATACAAATTTCATTAAGAACGGATAAGATTTAATTAATAATATCTTATTTGCATATTAGACCATATCTGCTAGTCGAGCTCTTACGACTACAGCTTTCTTACGTGTTTTTTTGGCATCGTTTAATATATTATTTGTATACGAAATAGTTTGACAATGGAGGTCAACTGCTCACGTTCGATGGAGAACCCATTCTATTGGATAGCATGGTGAAACAGGACACCCAAATCAAGGCCTATTTGGACAGCAAGAGGAAGGCAATTGATGAGCTCGACGATCAAGTGGTGGGCGTAAGCAAGGCCTACCTTGATGGCGATAGCTATCGGTGTCGGGAAGGTGAATGCAATCTTGGGAACCTTATCACCGATGCAATTGTCTATGCTCGGGCGGCTGCAAACTTTGGTGGTCTCTTTTGGACGGATGCGCCAATAGCGTTATTTAACGGTGGAGGTATGGAATCCATTGTATTTGTCTTGTTACAAAGGAATAATTATAAACTTGAGATAGCTATACGCGCGAGTATCGATGCGGGAGTTGAGGGAACTATTACGAGAGCGGATGTTATCACGGTCTTACCGTATAAAAATGAAATGATGGCCACCCGGATTCTGGGCAAGGATCTGGTCAAGTCACTGGAGCATTCGGCATCGTCGCGCAAATCAGGAACAAGTGGCGCATTTCTACAAGTGTCTGGTATTCGATTTGTTATCAACTACAATAATCCAAAGGGCAAACGCATTTCATCCGTCTATGTCCTCTGCTCCAAATGCAAGATTCCAGCATATGAGAAGCTAGAACAGGATGAATACTATTGGGTAATAGTTAGCAGCTATCTTTTGGGTGGAGGTGATGGTTACAAGTATTTAAAGGACCGCAGATATCCACAGATAAGACCACTGGCACTTACCGATGCCGATATATTAACCAAATACCTTCAGGAGCACAAAATAATCTATCCCGCAATGGACAATCGCATAACTATTTTGGAGAAAATGCAACGGCGTAGTTCGGCCAACCGAGTGGAAGTTTCATTCTTTCTATATATTATATATATTCTTTATATGTTCTTGAGCATAATCTGTTTTTGTAAGTTGTCTATTGTATAACAAGTGGGTTCTAGTTTGTTCTTAAAATATATTCATATATTAGTCAGTTATTTATTTTTAATTTTATATATTTAATTTTAAATAACTATTCGAAATGTTTAACTATCTTCTACAAAATATTAATTAATGATTTTATAATTTAGTAATATAAGATAAATACTAACACGTGCTGCTGTTCACGAATATATACTTAATAGAGTCGGAGATGCTTAAATGCTGATTTCTTAATTACTTTAAACGGGTTCTGGTTTTTTTCTCCCATTTTAACGACTAACGATTTGTTAGGATTGGGAAACTGTAGTCTTTCTTCTGAAATGATCTAACACTTAATCGCTGTCATTAATTGACATCAATAGTTAAAGCAGCGACTAAGTAAGTATGTTTGTAATGTGATCATCTCATTCTTAGTTTTAGATCATTAGCCATCTAATGCGGAGTTTCGCCAGCTTAACTATTTTTTTTTCCCCCACTTTTCTGGATTTGTTAATTACTTTAGTCTCAGGGTCGTCGCACCGGCAGCTTGTGCATTGACCCTCCGCTATATTAAGCCGCCCTTGGGTGTAGACAGGTGTGTGAGAGTGTGTGTTTTCCTAAGCCACACTTTGTAACTGACACGCACTGATAAATATGCTCTCCACTCTGCTCCACTCTTCTCCACTCTGCTCCACTCTTCTCTGCTCTGCTCTGCTACACTTGGTCATCTTGGTCAGTCTTGGACATTTTAAATAGTGTCAGTAATATCATATCTGCTTGCCTAAGTAAGTAATAAATCTTGGACTCATCCTTAGCAGCTCATTCGATGTGCTAGAAATTTATTTAAAAAAAATGTTCAGGATATGTTTTTGTGCTTTTTCAGAAAATAAGTGAAAGGCTATTTTAGGCAAGCGAAAGATTAAATTTTTTTCTAAGAATGATATGTGAGAAAGTATTCTGATATTACATTTTAACATATGCAATTTTATTTATTAGTAATTGTAAATAAAATTAATATAAATTGATAAGATATATCTGTTAGTTAATGGATTGTTTTTGGCTACTTTGATCATTTTGAGGGCGACCTTGTTAATTTGCCCCAGTGTCTATTAGAGTTGTACACGTTGATTGGAGGCCCTTGTCTCAGTGTGGCTACCGGCGTGTTCCACTGATGCTGGTGCTGATGTCGTGAGAACTCGACATACATATATATATATATGTACTTTATATATATTGTTCATGTGCACTTTGAGCTTGGGCTGAAGGCAGCAAATGATTTGGTCGTAGGCGACACTAACACAGACAGTCAGTTAGTCAGTTAGTCAGCCAGCAGCTACTCCAGCGGTCCATCATCATGGCCTAAGCCCCTGCCAACTGGCGAACTGGCAACTGTAATTATGGCTTAAACACTGTCTCGGTACTTGATGTCAGCTGGGCTTTTGGATTCTCGCTTCTCCGTTCTGGGTTCTTTCTTCTGGGCGTCGGTCAAGTGCAGAATCGGGCATTTTGCACGGCATTTTAGCTTTCAGCTATCAGTCATTCAGTTAGTCACGGTTCAAAGAGGTTCTTGAACTTACCCACACTCACATTCATACAATCACACTCACACTCACAGTCACACTCACACCCGCATTCACAATCACATTCACATTCGTAATCGCATCCGCAATTCGCATTTGTTGCCACACTCACAATGAAGTTGGCTAAAATGCCGAGATGTTGGCGGTGGCATTTCAATTACGCAAATAGACTCGCCACTAGTTATTCTCTAGTGTGTGTGTGTGTGTGTGTGAGTACACTCAGAAAAATGTGCAGCATATTGTAGGAAAATTAAATAACGCAACTCTTAAATTATACATATTTGAGCACATATTCAAAGAGATAAAAAATTAAAAATTGAAATTAAATAGTACTCGAGTAGAGTATACCACATTTCGCTGAGTGTACTCGTATGAGTGAGTGTGCAATGCAAAAAAAAAAATACAGGCCTGTGCCCATCTGTCGGACTGGGTATAAGTATTGTATAATCGTCTCAACTGTTTTTACTGCCCATTTAAACGGTAAAAGGCAACTTCCGTCTTTGAATTTCGTATTTTGATATTCGCGGCACTGCATAAAAATGCCCTAATAGCCACATTAGTCTATTGCCCAGAGAGAGAGAGAGGGAGAGAGAGAGAGAAAGAGACAGAAAGATATTCTGTGTTCTGTTGCATCCATTGTGATTCAGTCTATTCAATTTGAGACACGTTGAAGATCTTGTAGAGAGTCGTGTTAAGTATACTTAGTAGTAGTCGTAGTATGTAGACTAACAACTAACAGTTAAGAGCAACAAATTAGTTTAAATAATCTTCATTCAACGCGATTTTCGTGTTGCCCTGTTGCAGTTGTTATTTTAACTTGGCCTTTAGTTAGTGTTGTTGTTGTTAGCTGTTCCTGTTGGTCGTGATTTTTGTGTGCCCAGTTCGCTAGAAACGCTGAATTGGCTTCACCTTTTGACATGGAATTCGAAATGACGTGAATCACACAAAGAAGACTCAAAACATTTTTTTGCTGCTATTGTTGTTGTTGTTGTTGTTGTTGTTGTTGTTGTTGTTGTTGTTGCTGCTCAGACATCATCGGCATGGGCCAAATTTGCCTCGTCCTCATTCTCTTTGATTGGCAGCTAGTTTTACCAGCTTCACTGTGCAACCATAGCCCATTAGGCACCAGGCACCAACGATCATCGGGAATGGGGCATCGGGAATCGGGAATCGGGCAAGCGAAAATCTCATTTGCCTCGTTTGTGTCTTGTGTCTTTTTAGCTTGGCTTAGTGATCGAAATTATTTACCGTTGATATGGTTATGGTCAAGGCAAAAGCCAAAAAAATCGCTTGCTCGCTATCAAAGCGTCCAACCCAGACCCAGACCCAGACCCAGCAAGATCTCAGATAATATACCCTAACATGCAGATATAACAATCTAGTCACGTTTTATGTAACGCATGAATAAATGCATTTATCAACTTATGAACTGTATTCACAGAAAAATACTATTGAATTAAGATGAGAAACATATTTCGTATAGCTATAGCTATAGATATATAAGCAAAATAGATACACAATCCAGTAAAGATAAGCTACAGTTTATTTATATATTATATATATATATATATATATATTTGAGAGTATTCAGTTTTATTTATTTCAAAACTGTGTTATATATTTAAGAATATTTTCAGTATTTGTATAATTTAAATTTTAGTTTTCATTGCTATCAGATTTTTTATCTGAATTAGATTTGAAAGATGTGGAAATAATTAGAACGGATGCTATATATATATATGTTAATAAAAGGCAGAGAAATTTTTATTTAAAGTAATTGGGAATTATGCAGCGAGTTGAGAAAAATTGAATATATAATATATATGAACTCTATAATAGTAGTAGTATATTTAATTGAATATCCTCCTTAATATATATCTCTATTAATTTAGTAGAATATAATGCCAGACCAAAAATTATTTCAGCTGATATTAGAGCGATTACATACCATAATAAATTTCTATACATAATAAATATTTGTGGATATTTTTTGCTAGGGTATCTTGATTTTTAAAAGCTTTTTTTAGTTTGTATATTTTTGTGTAATGCATTGCATCTGCAATTTAGTTCGAGTTAATAATTCGTTTGTTATGCTAAGCATTTATTGCAAATGCTGGCCGCGATTCCGCATATTTTAATAACTTATTGCACAGGATTCGATATGGCTGTGCATATGAATTTATGTATGAATGAACCGGAGGGTCTGTTCTGGTTTGTTTATGTGATTTTATGATTTTGTGGGCTTGGCCCTCACGACACGTGGCCTAAGTGCTGCCCAAGATGCAAATGCTGATGACCTTCGTGGATCAAGGACACGATAACTGAACAGCGTCCACTTGGGATGGCGATGGGGATGGGGATGGGGATGGGATAGTTAGGCAAACAGAATTGTGGAACTGCCCATGTTGTTGCTGTTGTCCCAAAATCAAGACATTGGATTTGAAATCATGCATGTGGAAATATGATGTGGTCTTCAGAACAGTTTCAGCTTCAACTTCAGCTCGATGTCATTTCTGATGGCAGTAAGAGATCCAGAAAGACATCCGTATTCGGTGAGCGTACACTCGAAGAAAAAGTAAGTAGTTATTCTAAATTCAAGTGGGTAAAACTTCTCAATTGATTTACATAAGTGATGAAAATTGAACAAATAAATGAAATGGATTTTAATTAATATAAAATTGAACATATATATTATTAGGTATGAAATAGGAAAATAATTAAAACTACTGAAATTCAACTGTCATTTTTTATTGAAATATATTATTCATCTTTTATATTTAATTTTAATAAAACGAATTATTAATTGGTGATTATTGCCTTATATAAATATCAATAAAGAAGTTGTGAGGATTTGTTATTTCTATATTTAAATTTGTATATTAAAAGGTGTTCTAGTTTTAATTCAAAAACTCATATTCGTTATTTGAGATAGGTCGAAAAGTCAGTAAAAGAGCTGCTAGAAATAAGATGATTTTCAAACTTCTTTCATTTTCTTATTTTTCTATTTATACAAGTGTAAAATGCTTAATCCTTTGACTTCATGCGGAAAATCTACCTGCATTAGTTGGTATGTTTTTTTTTAAGCTATCCCGCTGGCTTATGATTAGGTAGCATGCCATGGCCATGTCATCATCGTCATTTCTGAAGTTGACGCTAAAGTGGATTGTGAATATACTGGATATACAGGAGCAATGCACGCACCTGAGAGATACAGATTCAAATATATTTCTTTACACCAGTGTGAGTGTGTGTGTGTGTGTGTGTGTGTGTGTGTGTGAGTGTGTGTATTGGTTGGTGTGCAAAAATAAAGCGAACGTAGCCAGATCGTTGCTCGTCTGCGTGCTGTTGCCAAAGTCCGTTTGCAAAGTCGAGGATTTCTACCAAAAGGCGAATTAAATTCCTCAATCTTGTGCCAAGTTTATTTTTAGACCCCGAACAAGTCACTGCGAAAACTAGCAATGAAATAAAGCAGAGGAAAAAAAAGGGATACAAAAGCAACAATAACAACAACAACAACAGCAACAAAAATAACAACAACAACAACAAAGAAGATGAAGTCGAAAACGAAGACGAGCCAACAAAGCAAGCACAAACACAAATGGTGAAGATCACAAGATCAACTAGAAGCTGCAGAAGCAGCCGTAGCAGCCGTAAAAAAAAGGCCAGCGAGGAACAGCAACATGTATAGATGGATATGGATGAATGCTGTTAAGACGAAGGCCATCCAAATAGCTGCCTTTAGACGGTAAACTCACAGCCCCATCCAACAACAGCAGCAGCAGCAGCAGCAGTAAATCCAGATAGCGAGGAGCCAACTGACGCGACGCGGCGGTCACATTAAACTGAATGCGTCGACAGGCGTCAGCGTCAGCAGTGGCAGCGACAGCGGCAGCAACAGCAACAGCGGCGTCGCCCCGGCGGCAGCTTCGACAACAGCAACAACGTCAATAAACGTTACACGTAGGGCGACCCAAAATCTTGGTCCGTTCCTCGATAGAATTTTGATTGCCATACGCACGCACAGTCCCAGTCCCAGCCATGGGTGTAGTCAGCGGTGGGCGACTGGGTTGCTGCCTACCTCCCCCAAATCCTAAACGAAATAAACCTGTCAAGATTTTGATTTATTTATTTTTTTTATTTTAAACTTGGAGAATATATTTAACGATTATATACTAGAATATTTAAAAACCTTTTTCTATATTATGGAATAATAAAGCTAATCATACAATAAGAGCCGCAAAAAGAAGATTGTAAGAACTTTAAATTAAATATATATTTTTTTAATAAAAAAATTGCTTTAACTATAAATAAAATATATATATCTTTTATTTACTAAGTTTTTCTTAATCAAAAAGATTTTAAATAAAAATAATTATACACAGAGTTGTTTTGCTTTAAATAAGTAACCGATTATTTAAACAGAGATTATAATCGAAAACTAAATCATTAATAATTTAATATATATTTTTGTATTTATTAACTAATAGAGTATATTTTAAAATAATAAATTTATTTTTATTATTCATTTTAATTAAGTTAAAATGGGCCTAGAGAAATATATTCCATCTTAATAGATTAAGCTTATTTTTCATCATTTTTTATGAAGTTTATTTAAGTTTATGTGATGCACTTTGCATGTGATGGGTTGCCCAGCCCCTTCCCCCCTTTCAACACGCTACATAAAATCCTGGCACGCCCAAGGGCTCCAGCTAAATCTTAAGCTAAAACTCAGCGCCAACTTTTTGTTTTGCTGCTGCCGCCCAGCAGCAGCAACAGCAGTCAACAGCCGCCTAGATTTAAGCTGAGGTTAAGCCACAGCCCTTTCGAACCCTACTACTAAGTACCCGTCCCACAACCAAAGCCATCGCCAAGTTATATGCATTGGCAGTAGTCAGCGATCGAAGGAGGGCCTGGCGAAACTGGGAAAATTAATGCATTCCATTTCCCATGACTGTTAATCACCTGGCCATTATTATATTTACTTGTATTCGCTGCTTGTATACTATAATTATACCCCACACACACACACACATGCACACACTAATCCCAGCTATCCCGATCATCCGGGCCATCCACCTATTTACCCATCCATGTGTCGAACTGGATTAGCTATTGATTAAGAAGACCCCGCGGACTATGGGACACCATGAAAGACGCCACAGTAAATAAATAATGCCAGCAAGGTGATGGTGTAATAAATTAAAACGAATAACTTGGCCTTAAATTTTTATTTTTAGCCCAATGCCTGTTAAGCCTAAAGCCAAAAGAAAAAACGTCAACAGCTTTAAGATTTTTATATATAATTATGCAATTTTCAATTCCAATTTTAAATGAGGCTATGATATCGAAATAGATAAACAGGAAAACAAAAGATAAAGACTAACCAAAATTATATTTTTTATTAGCCATCGCAGCTTTTCTTACATTAAAATAATATAATTAAATAAGATACAATTTATTGCAACTTAAAACAGAAAATAATTAACAGTTAAATTAAAATATTCAACAATGTTGTATGTGGAATATTAAAAAAATGTTAAATCCACAAAATTTTATGCTTAACCAAATAAGTTTTAGACCGATTCTGTATCTACATATGTAAATGGTTGCTATAAACGTTTAATGAGCATTACCATTTTATATTGCGGGGCTTTTTCGTTCTGTCTTCTTGCAACTTGATGGCATTAATTTTTTTTTTATTTATTATTTTGGTGGGGGCACCCGCAGAATTATTGTCAAAATGCAAAAGAGAAGATGATTATTACATTTCACGCTTCCAGGCAGGGATCGTAAAAGCCGAAACCACAAACCAGTCGAAAAGACGAACGATGACTGCGACGTCAGCGTCGACGGCGAGTGCGACTGCGACTGCGACTGCGGCTGCGACGCTGACTGCGATAGCGTACCAAATTAATGGAACCATCGCGCAGGGCTGGAGCTGTTGCTGTTGCTGTAGCTGTAGCTGTGTGACAGTGAAAGGGGGAGGGGTACAAGGAGACAGGGGGGAACGGAGCCCTGAGACAAGACCAGGTAAGAGAAGTGGGACCAGCAGAACCTAAAACCAAGCTCGACGTTGTGGGAGAAAGAATAAAACTAACAATGAACAGCGGACTGCGACTGCGACTCCCATTGGAATGATGGGCAGCAGCAGCGAAGACGACGTGCAGTGTGTATGTGAATGTGTGTTGATGTGTGTGTGTGTGTTTGTGTTTGGTATTTTGGTTTTGGCCCGCTTGTCTGTACCTTTGCAGCGATGGCAGCGTCGCGGCTTTATTGCGCTCTTTGTCTACCCATGAGTTCTCGGTCCGCAGCGAAGAAGACCAAGAAGTCACATCAAGCCACACGATCGCAAGCACGCACACACTCAAAACAAACACTAACACACTGACACACACACACACTGATACACGCACAGCGTTCCAAACGTTCCTGGGCCAGCAATCACACATCCACGAAATGCGCAAATAGCTGTTCGGCTTTTGGGAATGGAAATGAGTTCGGGTTTGAGTTTGGAATCAAGCTCGGGTTAGTTCTGGTCTTTTCTTTGCTGCTGGCTAAAACACTCAGAGAAAAAGATGTCGAACTGGGCAATCTATCACAGAGTTAAATTTTAATTTCTAGAATATTTTCTATAACAACAAAATATCATTAAAAAAATGAAAGGATTTTTAAAATTAAATTTATTATTTAAATACTGATAACAAAAAATTCAACTATTAAGGTATAAAACGTTTCAAAGTTACTCTTTTTAAGCAGCAATTAATATATAGTATTGTGGCATACAGTTTGAGGTTCTAAACCAATAGTTTCTCTAAGTGCACTGTCACATTTATGTTAGTGTTTGTATTCTTTGGCTTGCTGCTTTCCATTGCTGGCTCTTTCATTCATGCTCACACACACAGACACACACACATATATGATGCATATGAATTGGCCCTAAGGCCTCTGTCCGCCAATTTCCTTTTTAAGCTAACAACTTGGCCCTCTTCACGACATTTACCATTGTGTACTTGGCTAGGCAACAACTATCACCAAACTCCGAACCGAACACTATTTCACCCGAAAGTTATCAAGTTCTATTTGTGTGTTCATTTAGTGCAAGGATTCCAGACGCCTTCAAGTGTCTGTTTCACTGTGTCTCTCTCCTTCGCTGTGTGTGTGAGTGTGTGTTAATTTATTTGTGTGTGTGTGAGAAAGAGCTGTTGGGTGCGAGTCCATCGTCCATTGTCCATCGTCCATCGTCGTCGTCAATTCGTGTCGTGCAGCGCGTATTGGAAGAGGAAGTTCACATTGTGACTGGAAACTGGAATTGGAAGTGTTGGCGTTCTCTGTTGCTTCTTCAGCTTCTTGACGGCTCGCGGTTGCGTGATATAGCCTGGATATCAGTCAGTTCAGTCGAAGGCTTACAGTGAACGTGTCGAAAAGTGCCAACGGTTGCTTCCTCGATCTCACCAACTTCATCGCGTTCGTCGTTCTTATAACCCATTTGAAGTACCAATCATGGCCAAAATCATTTTGTTTTGTGTGCTCAGCCTTTTGGCATGCGCTGCAGGTTAGTACTAATAAATACATCAACGGCTAATTACAACTATTATTATTAAGGACTTTTTCAAAAAATCCAAATTTTTATTCTAAAAGATTATATAAATTAAAAAAATATTTTTATTACAATACTAAAGTGACGAAAAGATTTTTTTAAATTGCCTGAATGAAGAGAAATAAAAATGATTTTCATATTTGAAAATCTTAATTTCTTGTTGCAAAGAAATTAATTTATTAAGAACAAAAATTAACAGAAAGAGCAGAAAAAATATATGACAATTCTACGAGCTACAAGATAATTATATAGAAAGAATGTAGTTATTTTTAAGATATGCACAGGGTTTCATAGACAATAGAAATGGATATAAGAAATCACATCATTATTTTCCAGTCATTATTTTTTTATTTGAAAAATGTAGCAAATTTTAACTGGATTATTAACGTAATTCAACTGGTCTATATATTCATTTGATGGCTCAAAGCAGTTTTCTGATTTGGCTAATTTTTTTTTATAAGAATTTAGTTCGTTATCTCGAAGTGCATCTTTGGGCGATCGTGCATAATAATCACTTTGCCTGGCAGCCGGAGGGAATTTAGTAGCCAACAAATAACTAGGCTTAGCAACATTTGATTACATTTGCGCCTCAAGCTACTTAAATCAGGATCTGAGCCAAATACAACCAGAACTGACTCTGACTCTGAGTGCATCATTAGAGACGTGCTAGATTCGTGGTACTATCATCTACCTGCAGCGGAATCGCCTCAGCGAATCGTAATTACCTCGAATTATAGTGCTCAAGTTTTCATGTTGTTCATGTCCCAGTCCAAGCCTCCAATTCAATGTGGCTATTTTGTGGAGATTTAGACTGCATTTGTGCTTGTTTAATTCAATGAGTGTTGCCAATCCATTCGAACCAATTGCATTTCCTTATTGTAATTGCTATTATTATCATGAAATTATGATATAAAAGAGAATCGATTTTTATGATCTAAAAGACCTTTAGCATTTTTTTATCGATTATTCCTTGTGCTGTTATGAGACTTATTTTTCTTTACTTTTATAAGAATATAAAAACCTTATAATATAAAATACACATATATATAAATTTTTGTACACTGTTAATATAAAACTGTTTATTCCTTTTACACTTAAAAAAAAAAAGAACGAAGACACCAGATATACATTGTATTCTTAATGTGTGTGCCTGTCAGTCCTTCGTTTACTTAATGAAATCAGAAGACTTTGACTTCGTGTGTGTCTTGCATTTAAATCGCCGGAAATAATTTCATATACAAACACACACAGAAAGACAGACAGGCAGACAAACATTGGACCCTCTGAATGTCGTCAATATATATAGCTGCACATAAAGCATGCTCGCTTACCTATCCATGACAAGTTCCATAAATAGGCAACTGTCCGCCGAAGCAGTCTTCCGTTTTAGCAGACAAGCACCGATTCCAAATCGAAAACGAAAATGAGTAACTTCGGCATTGACATCGGCAATCGGCAATCGTCGTAGGGTGTTTGTCTTTCGGCCCAACACAAAAAAAAAACACACACACACAAAGAAGACGACTTATTGTTGTTGTATTTGTTTAGCACGCTCCGACTTCGAAAGAAGGAGAGAGAGAAAGAGAAAAAGAATAAGTGAGATGACCCTTGCAGCTACCTGTTGCCCCCATGTCCGAAACCCAAAGCAGTCAATTCATTGTCATCTTGAAAATTATATTCTTAATGAAAGCAAAGCGATTATATAAGATGAAGATGAAGATGAAGATGATGAAAAAACTGCTCAAATTATAAAGAAAATACAAATCTAAGAGTAATAGGTTACTTTCTTGGTTCTTGGTGCGTTCTGAGCTTATTAAGTGCCATTATATTTGATAGGATTTATACGTAATTAGCTTTTGTATCTTCTGCATCTGTATCCGTCACAAAGGTCAGAGACCGTTAAAGCTTCTGGTCATCATCATCATTAGCCGTCTAATGAATCATCCAGACACATTAAACCATCAACCAGCGACAACAACACCCCAAAGACATTCCAAGATTCCAAGACTATTTGCTTTTATAGACATGGTTCTGTTTTGTCATTGGTATTGCTCGATTTGGTAATCGTATTTAATGATATTTACTTTGAATATCTTTTGTCGGCCGATTACGCATGCGATGCCGAAAACCGAAACCGTTACGGTTACAAATTGCGATTACTCAGTATTCAGAGCGGTAACTCTTCTTCTCTTTTGGACGGAGTTCAATGACCACAGTAGACCCATAGTTCCCCAATTTTCACAGTCAGCACATTAACTTGTTCTTTTTTTTTTAGTATCTTTTTTATTTATGGACTCGGATTGGTTTTCTATTTTTGTAATTATTTTTTTATTTTTATTTCTTTGTGGTTAGGTCAACGCATTACGACCATACATCTGGATGGTGTGCAGTACTTCATCAGTCGCATGAATCCGTACTCCCCGGAGCTGAATTACTTCCTGGCGTATCAGTATTGCCGATCGCTGGGACTGCAGCTGGCCTCGTTCGAGACCAAGGAGAAGGCTGAATCGATGACCACGTATCTGAAGAATGCAGGTTATGGCAATTACGATTTCTGGACATCCGGAAATCGCTTGGGCACGGGCATGTTCCTATGGATGAGCACCGGACTACCGTTCAATGCGACCTTTGATTTCTTTGAGAATTCGGCGGATGCCATCCAGGCTGGACTGCTCGATCCCGTTGATCACAATAGCAACACCTCGCCGCAGCGTACGGCACGCGACAGGTAAGAGATCCTTGGATGTACTCATCCTTGTAATCATCCCCTGTTTCAGTTTGCAGCTACTTGAGGCTACCTTAAACCGTTTCATGCACTTTTTCCGTCTCTTTACTTGTTTATGTTATTATAGCAGCAGTGGTGCCGAGAAGGGTTGCGTCATCCTGAAGCAGCCGACGCTCAAATGGATGCCCGAGGACTGCTCGGCCGTCAAGGATTTCATTTGCGAGCAGACTCGCTGCTATTATTACAACTATGGCAGCATTCCTGTCTCGTCGGCGCAGGGGTAAGGACAACTAAAGAGAGAAAAAGAGAGAGAGAATGAGAGCATGAGGCGCCACTAAAAACAAAAACACGATTATAAAACAAGCAAAAAAATACAAAAATACAAATAAAAAATCATCTATATATAAACTTAAATCAAATAACTGAATTACAATAACTATATACCCCATTTCTTAAGTATAAACACACAATATAAATCGCTATACGAATGCTTAAGTTTCACTCTAAGCGAATGTCCTTAATTAAGATAAAAAAAACAAACACACAAAATCAAATAAACATACATACATATTTATAAACACCTAACGCAATTGAGCAAATTGATAATAATACGTGATTAATCAAAGTTAATTTAGTTGACCACAAACAAAAAAAAGAAAAAGAAAAGAGAAAAAAAAACATACTGTCAAAATTACACGATTACAAAAATGGAACAAAACGCTAAACGAAGCGTTTAGTTCAGAAAGTAATACAAAACTAAATCAAATAGGTGAGCTAAACCCCAAATCGTTAAACTATACAATTTACTACACACAAACAAACAAACACACACATATGCATATTCTGGATATATTGTTCAGAATCTGGATATCTGTATCTATGTTTAAATACCTAATACAGAAGACTAATGCGCAGCTATCAGCCTATTACTAACTAAAAGTTCACAACAAATTAATTCTCAAAATAACTGAACAAAAATCACACAAAATTTTGCCAAAAATTAAATGAAAACTTTGTGCAATCAGCCAGGAAAATAATGATAATTAAAAATGATAATCTGAAGTTTGTAAAACTTGTAATAAACTCATAGCAAACATTGGTTTATTATTTTTATTTTTATTTTCCTTTGCCGTTTGCACAAATATATTTTGGGGCCATTTGAGCGCCACTTTCGAGACTCCTGCTAAAAAGTGGTGGTTTGGGGCTTAGCTTTTCCATAGTTGTTGTTGTTGTTGTTGTTGTTGCCATTGTTGCTGTTGTCACCAAGATTTGTGCTCAACTAACTAACTTTAGCTTCAGACTCGCTCTTTCGCACTAACCCAATTATGCCAAGCTCGCTGCTAGTCGATCGACAGATGTGCACACATATCTATAACTATACATACACTCAGAGAAAAACCAAGTTGATTTTATAACTAAATCAAATATGAAAACCAATAAAAAAAAAAATTTGGAATAAATTGTTTAGTTATAAAAAAAAATTGCCAAGTAACTCAATCATTCCAAAAATGATCTAAGTTGAAAACTAAATCAAATTAATATTAACTTTTAACACTAAATCAAATTAAAATTAAATTTTAACACTCATTTTAAGGTACGAGAAAATCTTTGATACAAGAATTTTTACCAGATAATTTTGTAAATTTTTAGTAGTTTTTTTTTAATTAAAAATATAGTTTATTGGTTTTATAACAACTTTTTTCGCTGAGTGTATGTGAGTGGTAAGTGTGTGTGTGTATAAAAAATAAGTAAACGCCATAAAACATGAGTATCCTTAACTGAAGTTGTTCTTTGTTTCTTTGTGTATTGCCTCATCCTCATCGCCTCCGTTTGTAGACGGCCCATCACATCGACGACTCCACGCACACCCACCGTACTTGACAAGCTGCCGACGACATCACCGCTGCCCCTGCTCATGTCCACCAGCGGCAGTCTGTTCGCGAAGCCAAAATCATCTTTGGTCGGCGACAGCTCCTCGGATGCATCTCAGCAGCCGTCGACGGTGTGGTTCAAGCTGAATCACGATCGCTCGCTGGCCGATGCGGCTGCTGCTGCTGGTGATGTGGATTCCGATCTGGAGGCGGATGTTGAGGAGCACGACGATGCTGAAGGCGATACTGATTTCGATGAACACGAGCACGAACACGAGCACGATAATGGCGTTGGTGGAGATTCGTCCGGTGAACATGCACGCGAGTTGAGCGATGGCGATGACGTCAAGGAGCACGTTTTTCCGCTGAATGACAATGAGCTGCACAACGAGATGCATTCGATTGAGGAGCTGCAGCTGCAGTTGCAGCAATCGCATGATGAGCACGAGGAGGACACCGCCGATGCGGATGCAGATCATGAGTCCGATGCGGAAACTGATCCTGAGACAGACTCGCACTACGAGTCGTCGGCCAGGCCAGATGCGCTGCCCAACACAACGGAATCGCAAGCGATTGAGGTGCGTCTCAAGCAGATCGCACAGGACTTTGAGAAGATGACCAGCTCGCAGGAGCTGCAGCGTGCTGCTGTGGTCAGCAAGGATGAAATGACGCCACAATCATCGCTCTCGCTAAGTGATCTGATACGCACGCTGCGTCCCAATGAACAGCAGATCATTCCACAGATCGACTCCGACTACTCAAATGCCATGCGTGTCCTGGGCAAAACATCTGCCGTCGTCCTAAACAACAACAACAACAACGAGGATTCGCGCAAGTTCAAAGTGTTGCCAGAGCCACACAGCTATTAAATTAAGGAGCGGAATGGATGAAATGATGGGCCACTGTTTGATGGGTTCCACTGAGGAATGTTCATTTCTTGGTAGGCTATTGAAATGACGCTTCTCTCTGCGGACCCCCAACAGTTTCAACTATTACTCGAGACTCTCCCTGTAGAAATTTAATGATCAACTTTAGAGTGAGTGAGAGAGAGAGAGAGAGAGAGAGAGAAGGAGAGCTTAAAAGAGTTAAGATACACACTTATTTACTGCTTAATTATACAAATACATATACTATATGCTTTAATTGTATGACAAAACACAAAAAAAAAAACACTCTTGATTAATAAAAACGAATTTGGTAAATGTAAAATTTCGAATTATTATTCCTGAAGGCAAACTGTGATTTATTTGTGCTCATCGTAGAAAAGAGCCTAAAAGCCAATAACCATAAATTATGTGTTAAATTCTAAAGTGTGGCTTGTGGAATGTTCTTGTTGCTTTTATTCCTGGCTTAGTTCGCCACAGGCTGGAAACTATCATCATCATCATCATCATCATCAGCAGCATTGTGATTGGTGGCTGGTTTGTGGCCGGCAAATGTGCAAATCATTTTTCTTAATTTTAAGAGGATTTCAAAGGTTTGACTGTGGCGCATTACACAATATTTTATGTGCTGCTTCATTTCATTGTGTGTTGGGTGTAGACGAAGCTGAAAATGAAGACGTGATGGACCAGACACTGGACACTTGATAGATAGCTCACACTGGACGGAACACATTAAACAGAAGACGACTCTCCCACACGCCATTAACATTTTTCCCTGCATTTGCCAGCATCTTCAATTTCTTCGTTTTTTATTGTGTTTCAGAGACAGACACAGACGAAGGTGAAGGCGTCTCTGACTTTGACTTGAGGACTGAGTTTGTTTGATGTGCCACTGACTGACACACTCAGAGAAAATATCATTACATAATGTGGACTTTATAAATTAGATAAGCTATAAATAAGTATATTGCATTTAAAATTAAAAAAGGGAAAGGTGTGGGATTTACACAATTATCACGAATGAAACAATGAAGCTTGTCTGAATGTTCAATAATAATCAATATGAATACCAACATTTCAGATAACATTCCAGTTTATTTATCATTTTCAGAACTTCAGCAATAAAGTTATCTGAAAGTTGTTCTTTTGTATTGATATATAAATATAAATATAAAAATTAAATATAAATTTTAAAGGATTGACGATAAATATCACAGATTTCAAAATTAAATTAATGATATTTATTTAAAAAAGACACAAAATATTTATGGTTCTCAGAGCAGTTTTAGTTCTAACTCACATATTTTTTTGAGTGCGCGGAAAGTAATGAAAGGAGTCTATACAGTTTTACGGCTGTGCCTATGTGTGTGTGTGTGTGTCTATATACACACACACACAAATGGGGAGATACTGACACAGACAGAGAGACGCAGACTTGAAGTTCTGAAGACAACCTTGAAAAGCATGGCCGGGTCCAACGAACGTACATAAAAAGTTTCTCTTTTACTGAAACGGCAATCTCAGACCACTCACAAAAAGGTAAACATTCCTCAAGTACATGTTTGCAACAACAAGAACACAAGCAACAGGTAACTGGGATAATTGAGAGCAGAACTTAGGCATAATTTTTCCTGCTTTTCACTTGTCCTACAAAGAAAGAATTGTCTCATAAAAATAATATTAAAATGTTGTCTAATTGAGCTGAAATTCTAAATTTTGACAAAATAGCTTTCATAATTAGCTTAATATAACTTAACATAAGAAAAGTAAAGTAATGGCTATTTAGGGAAATCGGATTATACTCAGATCTATGAATTTTGATCGTGTGTATTGGGAATTTTTTATTTATGCGTATGCGCCATCTATGTATCAATGGGCGTACTACTGTTACTACCAGCATACCCTTCGCTCAAAATATGATTCATAGATGGAAAAAGGTATGTTAATTTAGTGCTGGGTATTTGCCAGTCGGGCTTTCTCTTACTTTCTATTACCAGCTTAGTGATGCTAAATATATTGTATCTTTGTGTGTTAGATCAGCTAATATAAAATCCAAGTCATTAATGAAAAGAATACATTATACACAATTGCAATATAAATCAAATGAATCACACAAAAGAAGCTTTATCAGTTATAAGCCCAACATCGCAGAACGTCGATTGATTAACTTCATTAATAAGATATATTTATTAAAAACGTCTTGTGTCACATCATGAGATTATAAGGGAACAATTTATTATTCACATTTAGAATGATTAATGTAAAAATAATTTTTTTTTTTTTAATTTTAAATATTCAGTTGCCGTTCATATTTATGTCACACAATATGAATAACTTATAAGTAAGGAAATGAATATTCAAAGTCTCATATACAGTACGTATTATGAAATTAATTTACATTATTATTGCTGCACAAATCAACGGGTTCATTTTAAATACTTAACTAACTGGTTAAACTCAAATCAAAAAATATTTGATTATGGACATAATAAAAAAACAGAAGGAATCGGATTTTATTACTTGGTATCATTTTCCGTTATTTGTCAATGAACAAATGAGAAGTATATTTAAATAATATACTGAATATAATAAAATAGAAGAATCGCTATGTCCATTTTGTCTAGTTAACTATGTATATTAAATTAATTAGAATTCTCTACGTTTCAATCAAATCTTTTATTGCTATCCACAAATCGGAGGAAGCGGGGAAAGTATTAAACAAATTGCATAAACCTGATTTGTCCGAAAACACACATAGGATTCTGGGTAAATCGGTTTGGTTGTTCATTCTGATAAAGAATATAATATAATAACTACAATCCCCTCATACTTATATTTAATGAGTATGAACAAACGACGAATAAAAATGTTATTCCCCGTAAGATTTTAATTAATCTTATTCCAATAATATATGTGTACAAATAATAAAAACAAACAATTATTAAGAATCCAAAGTTAATTGTTCAGCAGAAAACAAAATTTATCAAAATTGTATTTACGATTTTAACTACGATTGTTGTTAATTATTGGAAGATCAGAGGTAACCACTGATATAGTTATGCATATATATATTATATGTATTTTAACGTTTCTTAAGAAAACGGAAATTGTCAACATTATTTTACTTACGGAATAGAATAAAACTGTTGTTTGTCGTAATTTTATAAGTGGCTGTTGCCTTAGCCTTGGCATGTTTGGAAATGTGGCAACTAGATTGCTGGATGGAGTAAATCCTGTACTCTCAAATACACATAACAACGATAACTACGATATTTGAGACCGATACTAGTAATTTAGGACTGTAGCAGAACTCTCAACATAACTTTATTAATTAACTAAATATCACTTAATATATACATAATTTTAAGCTGGCTTCTAAAAGATACTCACTTCAACTGCAGTCAATCACATATTATATAACATCACATTAAAATCAGGTTATACACAAAGCGGAAGCTTAAAAGTACGTTGAATTTTAAGAATTAAAATAAACATTTTACACTTGCACTTTTCGCTTGCATCAATGAGAGAAAGGTGTTTGTATAAAAGTGGAATCTGCGATGATGCAGAATCATTGCAAAGACATCACTTGAAACGTGAGGACATCCTTCATCAGGTTACGCTCAAACCCCCTACAACAACATGAAAGTAATGATCCTGGTCCTGATTGCATCCCTTGCAATTGCATCGGCTTTGCCTCAGCTCGAACGAGGCTCAATATTTGCACCGAGTGGAGTAAGTTCTCTCAAATATTTCTTCAGGTCTGCAAGAGTTAAACATTGCAAAATTACAGATGTTTGAGATGACCAACAATTTGGCAGCACCTCCAGTCGATTTGAGCCAACCCATTGTACTGCTGCCAGAGGCTACACCCATTACTGAAGAACCCCAGGAACCGAGACTCACACCCCGTCCTCTGATTCTACCAACTATGGCACCAACTATGGCAACCACTATGAGACCAACTATAACACCATCGATCAGGCCAAATTTGTGATCTTAAAGTGATTTTAAATTATATCTTTTTGTTAACTAATTATACAAATTAAATTATATACATTTATTTAAAAACTTAAAAAATATAGTTAATGTACTCTAATCGTATATTAAAAGCACTTAATGAGAGTAGATTGACTGATAAGGAAAATCGATTTATATACTTACATTGTTTATTTTATGACAGATAATTCTAATTTCGGGCAATAAACAATTTTCAAGAGCAGGCGCCATCTATGTGCCAGTAGGCTTACTACAGAGACTACTACACAACTCTTGCTGCAGTTCTGTCTGACAAGTAGCACCAAGATAGTGCAACTGCAGTATCGGCTCATCGCCGGCAGAGTCGGTCATATTCGGCTGGCGTCGAATACGGAAAACTGAATTTAATATAGATAGAAAGTCGAATCTTGAACCCGTAATTATCTCTTAGCAGTACGGACACCAAACTAGACAAGACAGTGCACATGTAATTTTCTAGAATAAAAATAAGCCTCGAATTTAATGCAATAGATTTTTGGGAATTGTGAGACAACTTCTTATGTTGAACAATTAACACATTAATAATGTTATAGCAAATTGGGAATGCTGTTAAATTTCTAATCTAAATTTGTTTATCAAAAACAAAACAAGTTCAAGCATCAGAAAAAACATAAGATGTTAGCTAATTTAAATTTATATTATATATAAACACGTATATAGTGTAAAATCAAATACATTGCTACTGTGGTGCTAATTAGTAACTATAAATCCCAAAACCAGTCGAGATTTCAAATGATAAACATCCAGTTTTGTGTGTGGTATAAAATACAATCATAATATTTTTGTCTTACATATATTAAAACGCATATTTAGACAATAAGATGCCAGCCGAGAAATAAGCTTTGTATTTACATTTTTCTAATATAATTTGCATGAAAACGCAGAACTGATTTTACGATGATCGCGATTGCTATAAAAGCGCAGTCCCCGACAACTAAATCTCGCATTGATATTGGCGGATCAGACCCAGAAAGGTTAATACTGTAATAGATTTAATCATATATATAGTATCTGTGGGCGTATCTTCAGTGCAAATAGTGTAAAGTGAATGTGAAATTTATATTATGTGTGAAAACCGCAATTTTTAATTAAGCTTTGTTTACTAAGCCCAAAAAACTTATCTGCAACAAATGTTAATGTAGAAATACATGAATATAGGGTAAAAACAAATACATTGCTAGACATGGCGCTAATTAGCGACTATGTATCCCCAAACCAGCCGAGATTTTAAATTAATAAACATCCAGTTTTAATTAAGCAGTTGTCAATTACATATATGCATAAATCTTGAGAACAACTTGCGATCAAAGATATAAACTTTAACATTTTAATTAACGATTCTGACTAAAATAAGCGCGATTGCTATAAAAACGCAGTTTTCGATAACTGAAACTCACATTAATATTAGCGGATCAGAACCAGAAAGGTTAATACTGTCATAGTTTGAAATACAAATAGGATTTGTAGACGTATCTTTAGTGCAAATCGTTTATCAAAAACTAATCTCTCGATGTGAATGTACAACATATATAAATCTATATATATATAAATGTGTAATTAAATTAATTACGTAATTATTGCCACTTCAAAGCAAGTCATCAAGTTATCAATCATAAGTGCATTTCAGTATATAATCACCTTCACCTTATTGAGGTGCAAGGTTTTCTGGTTTTTTTTCCGGCTAATCGCTGCTGAAGTGAAAATTAAAAAAACGAAAATCAAATATTTATCAGAATATGCACAGTGTATAATTAAAATTCAGAAATAAGACTTAAGCTGAATATTGCATACCTTTGCGTTTGAAATGCAACAGATTTTTATTATAAATATAAAAAATGTTCCGAGATTAAGATCAAGTTTAATAAATGTTTATCAAATCTTGTTTATATAAGGTTTAAATATATAGTCATCTAAGTTTCTTAATAACTAAAATATAGAAGAAAATAAAAGTAGCCTAAGGAAAATGTGAAACTTTTAATATATTATATTATTTATTTACTTATTCTTTATACTATTTATTTATAGATCAGAATGAAATTGGCATTTGCTCTACTCCTATGCGTGGCTTTTGCTTCTGCCCAGCTTGGGGGCTTTGGTAATGTGGCAAATAGATTTCGGGAAGGAATATCAAGTTTTGCAAGCAGAATACCATCTCCACCCACGCTCACCAATGTGCAGGACTTTAGTGACTTTGTGGTAAGCTGATACAGTTAACATCATTATCATTAAATTGCATTTGAAATCTTTTTCAACTTACCCTCAGGCACAATCGGGCAAAACCTATCTGAGTCAAGCAGACCGGACTTTGCGCGAGGGTATCTTCAGTGCCCGTAAATCTTTGGTAGATGCCACAAATGCGGCTTTCGCTAGGGGTGCCTCCGGCTATGAGCAGGCTGTGAATGCCTTCTCTGATCTGACGAACACAGAGTTCCTCAAGACGCTCACAGGATTAAGGAAGTCAGCAAGCGGCGAGTAAGTTTGCGAGCTTAGATAAATAGTTCTTTTCAGTGTATCTATCAATGTTAATTCCAATTAATTTAAATAACAGCCAAAACGCGAGGTCCCGTCGTTTGTCACCCACAGTGGCAAAGGGAGTTCGTGTCCCGGACTCCTTTGATTGGCGTACGAAGGGAGGAGTGACGCCTGTTAAGTTCCAAGGTGAATGCGGCTCCTGCTGGTCCTTCGCTGCAACTGGTGCCATTGAGGGTCATGTGTTCCGTAAGACGGGCCGACTTCCAATTCTATCGGAACAGAATCTGGTTGACTGTGGCCCTAAGGATTTGGGTCTGGACGGTTGTGATGGTGGCTTCCAGGAGTACGCATTCAATTTTATACAAGAGCAGGATGGCATTGCCAAGGGCGACAGTTATCCCTACTTGGATAAGAAGGAAACTTGCAAATATAAGTCCAACATTTCGGGTGCACAAATTACTGGATTTGCTGCCATTGCCCCGAAAGACGAGGCAACGATGAAAACTGTGGTTGCCACTCAGGGTCCAATTGCCTGCTCGGTGAATGGACTGGAGAGTCTGCTCCTGTACAAGCGTGGCATCTATGATGATGAGGAGTGCAACAAGGGTGAGGTGAATCATTCCATCTTGGTCGTTGGCTATGGCAGCGAGAAAGGCAAAGATTACTGGATCGTGAAGAACTCGTGGGACAAGAACTGGGGCGAGGAGGGCTATTTCCGTTTGCCACGTGGCAAAAACTTTTGCGGCATTGCCAGCGAGTGCAGTTATCCAGTAGTCTAATATAATAAAACCAATAACACTGTTTTCTTCAAATCACATGTTCTGCAATTAAATAAATTTTAATTTTAGAATCGGTATACATTTGAAATCTTACTCTTCAATACAGCTTGAGTTTATCTAGTTGTATAAATTCATATTGCTTCAAGTATGAAAATCGAAATTCTTAAAAAATTCAAGACAGTGAACGCAATTTTCCAATATTTGCTTCAATATTTATGTATCTTAGAGATTTCAGGGCTGCAACATTAGTAAATGACTATTTTCACCGATGCAAATGTGCATAAAATTATATTTCAGGTGGCATTGAATGTTCGCTTACATTTTTTATTTGTACCAAATAAAATCCTTGACCGTATTTTGACAAAACGATTAAATATATAATTGAATTATTGTGAATGACATGTTGCGCGCTCATTGCCAGTGTTGTACAATTTGTTCGTGAACTGAATCAGTTCGCTTGCTTTTGTTCTGCATGCTCACTCATTCGTGAACAGCAACACAACACTGTCTGGTGTGGGAGATAAATAAATAAATAAAAATAAATCGCTAGTAAAGTCGAAATTGCTAATTTGCCAAACGGAAACGAGCAATTAATGTTGAATAAAATGTGGCAACCATAAAAGATGACGATTGTGCGTCGATTGGAACGCAAATACCCAATGTTGTTCCTGCAGGTGTGTAGTTAAACAAAAAAAAAACAACAAAAAAAGAATTCTAATAAGACAGCAAACAAGCAACCGGGGGACCCAACCCACTTTTTGGTAAAGTGGGCGTTGTCACCACCCCATTGTCACAAGGCTGTTCTTAATTTCGTATTCGTTTTCGTTTTCGTTTGCTAACCAAACCCATTGTGCAGCGTTTCGCCATTAATAATGTTGCGTGTGATTGTAATTCCGATTCCTATTTACAGAAATGTGCTTGCTAGTCTCGTGCATTGATATTAATCCAAAGAAACCACCCCCAGGGTCATATATACATATATGCATTTTACCAATACAAAGCCAACAACAACCATCACTACCACCACCTAATTGTCATTCCCACTTGACTAATTGTTAACTGATCAACAAAAAAAAAAGAAAAAAAATGGACGAAGACATTATGAATGCAGTTGAATCTCTTTTCGGGAAGGATGTGAAAATTGTTGATTGCGAGACATCGTCTTCGGTGCAGCAGGAGGAGGTACTGCTTATCAATGGGGTGCCAGTTAAATTGGATGGCCTGCCGGCAGACGATGCCAGTGCCATTAAGAGTGCCCTGCTCGATGGCCAGATGCCGGCTGTGGAGCATCTAAATCAGTTGCTATTTCGCGCAGGATTGGCACAGCAGCCAATCGAGGTAGAAACATCGCTGACAGTCAAATCGTCACTGACGACCACAGAGGAGGTGCTAGTCTCACGCAACGGAAAAGTGTTGGACGAAAGGACCGTGGAAACCAAAGAGCACTTTAATCATCAGTCGCATCAGAAGGAGATTTGGCAGCCACTCAAACAGGAGAACGCTTTGGGACGTGCAACGCCGGAAAATGCACTCAAATATCGCACAAATTCGAATTCAACATTCTCGTCACAAGGAACTGCAACTGATGGGGAACCGCATAAAACCCCCGATCGTCTTGGCCGGCAATTGAATGAAACCTTTTCGAATGCCTCACTGTTGTCAAGCAGCTCAGCCATAACTGGGTCGGATCAGGTGATTGGCTCCACATCGAACGTGTCCAATGCCACAACACTGGGCGACAAGTCTTCGAATCTTAGCTGTGACTCGGGCCACGATGGACTCTTCCACAGTGTCTCAATGAGTGCGCCTTACATGCAGCGACATGGCCAGGGACAGGGACGCGACACGCAAACGGATTCCTTGTATTGTGACATTCCCAGCTCAGCTGATGAGGCCGACGATGCGGTGTCTGTCGCCAAGCCGGTAAGCCCACCATAAACATATAAACTGGTTAATTTCATCGATTGTATTCATTTACAGAGCACGCTTCTACAAATCAGAGAGTCCTGTGACATTATCAAGGATTGCCAAACCAAAGACTTGCCAGCCGCTGGTGATTTAACCGTGCTAGTCACCCTCCTCTCCAGCTGCAGCAATGAGGATATTGAATTTACACTTCTACTCTGCGCACGTTTATTTGTCCCGATGCAGGAGCTGCTAGAGAAGGTCATCCAACAATGCCGGGGACAAGACGATGTCCTGCTGCGTCTGCTTTGTTCCTGGCTGCGCATATGTCCCAACGATTTTCGCAACGAGACGTTGCTGCAAGAACTACGCAGGCAGCAAAGTAACACAAAATTAAGTGATTTTCTCGATGGCATTCCCGACGCACTACACCAACTGGATGCGAACAATCGCTTGCAACTGCAGTACTTGTTGGCCAAGCAGGCCTCGGCCAGCTCGTTGGGGCGACAGAGTAGTATTAAGTCTCTGAAACGTTTCGCCGCCAACGTTTATAAATCGGACAATGTGCAGAGCAAGTGCAGCAGCGCGTTTGAGCTGGCTCATCAGCTGTATGCCATCGAATACGCCTATCTCTCGCAGCTACGTCTCGAAGAGTTTGTCCAAATTCTAAATACAGGCGAGATGAAAAAGTGCATGACGCAAACAAAGGCGAGCACTCTTGGCTCCAACTGCAGCTCTGGCAAGCAGCTCGAAATCAGCATTGATGCCTATGTGCAGTGGTTCAATCAGCTCTCCCATTTGACGGCCACGGAGATACTCAAGGTAAGTGTATCTAAAACTGTTTTAATATACTCGCATAACTCCTTTTGTCTTCCTCAAAAGCTTTGCAAAAAGTCACAACGTGTGCAGATGGTTGAGTTCTGGATTGAGACTGCTTTAGAGTGCTTCAATACGGGCAATTTCAACAGTCTAATGGCTATATTACAAGCTCTAAATATGAAGGCAATAAAACGGCTTAAAAAAACGGTTAGCAGCAATCCAAAAATTACTTATTCCTGATTGTAAATATCTCTCTTTAATTGTAGTGGTCCAAGGTGCAGACAACCAAATTTGAGGGATTGGAACATCAAATGGATCCCAGCTCTAATTTCCACAATTACCGATCGACCATGAAAGCAGCCGTTTGGCGCTCCGAACGCGAGGATGCCAACAAAATTGAGCGTGCCATTATACCGTTCTTCTCGCTGTTCCTTAAGGACTTCAGTGCCATCAATGAGAGTCACGCAACCAGGCAAGCATCCCTGAACGTGCTTTGTGTTGTAATACTTACTGACTTCTGTTCTGTTTCAGACTCGCCAACGGTTACTTTAATTTTGAAAAGTGTTCACTTCTTGGCGCCCAGTTGCGCATCTTTAATAAATGGCAACGATTGGATTGCCCGTACGAGCAACTAGCCAGCGTTGTAGCCTATTTGCAGAAGGCGGAAGTTTTCTCCGAAGAACTACTGATGAAATCTTCCTATGAGTGCGAGTCGCCGGAAGGTGCTGACGAGAAGGATGATTACAAAGCAATGAAAGCTGCAGCTAAATAATCGAACACACATTATTTGATTTATACAATAAGACGATAATTTTTTATTATGGGCAGAAATTCAAATCGGTCTTCGCACAAACTTCCATAAGAGTTTGTACACAAATGTTTTTTTGTTGTTACTTCCATTTGCATTTGCATCGCAATAACGATAATAATTTTAACTCTGAAAAAAACACAATCGTATTTGTTAATTTGTACTTAAGCCCCTAGGATTACATATACAATACACAATATATTCAATTGATTGTAATCGATAGGTTGCCATTCAATTTGAAAATCCAATAAATTTGCAGACAATAGGCGTATGCAAAACAAGATTTTTGTGATTTGAACCCAATTCCGCTTACAGTCGACTGAAATTTTTCTCAAATGACCTAATAATCCTTGAGTGCATTTACTATTCTAATACGAGTTTGTCTTGACTATTCCAACGCACCATTTATTCTATATTAATATATTACATACATAACCGAAAATTAATTAGAATTATTTGTATTTCAGGAAAAATACTTTAATTACAAATTATTGAGTGTTTAATTGCTAGTTAACCTACTTGTTCATAATTATAAATTAACGTATGGTAGCACACTTTTGGAAGTCAACGGACCCGAATTTTCCAAAGAGCTCCAAAGGATAATGTTTGGCCTCGCCGCCACAGGGAGCGTGGACACGAATCTGACGCATGTGTGTGTCCCGACCATTCTGATGATTTGAAATGACTGCAATTTGGAGCATGAAAGTGCGCAGGGATTTCACATTGCCATCTTTGATGGGTATTTGAACCCAGCCGTTTGGCTCGGTCAGATCAATTACTTGCAGCTCCTGCAGATCATTGAAATTCGTGCCGGATCGAATTGAGATGCGAGAGGGTGTGTAGCTCTCGTCCAACTTGTAATCAGTGTATATATAAATCTGGCTGATGTTCGTTCGCTTGTGAAATTGTATGTTGACCAAATGTGGTAATTGGCCATCCGATTGCCAGTATGTATCCATTATGTTGTCACGCAATCGCTCAACGCCAAAACCTGAGAAGTTATAGTAAGATTAAGTACATGCAATCTCTTATGTTTATTCCAGCTTACCTGGCTTGCAGGAAGACAGGCTCCAAACGGCTTGCGCGCCAACTTCTCGGACATAGCCAAGTTGTTCCTCGCCAAGTGGATCCTCTTCGCTTGTAACGGCTGTCTTCGATGTGGATTCTTCCTCTACAGTTGTCGCCATAGCGCTTTAAGCAAAATCTCACAAAAATATTTTACAATCGCGCTTGAATTATTTCAGTCAGCTCGATTTATTTCAACCTACAACACTGTGTCGAACAGCTGCGAGCGCTTGTCAACAAACGAAGCACAAGCGCTTTCCAACACTCACACATAACAACGCACATGTGCAAGCAGCGTTTAGAAAATAATAATAAAATAAAATACGATTATGGTGCGTAAGCTTAAATTTCATGAGCAGAAATTGCTAAAGAAGGTCGATTTCATTACATGGAAAGTGGACAACAGCAGCAAGGAGAACAAAATACTGCGCCGCTATCAAATACAAAAGCGAGAGGACTACACAAAGTGAGCTCTCAGTCTTATAAATTTTACATGCTAATAATAAGATGGATTCTTTGTTTAGATACAACAAATTGGCTCGTGAAATCCGAGAGCTGACGGAGAAAATAGCTAGACTTGATGCAACGGATCCCTTTAAGGCCGAGGCTTCAGCGATGCTCATGAATAAATTGCATGCGATGGGTGTTGCCAACGATCATCTCACCTTGGAGACAGCTAGCAAAATGTCAGCGAGTAACTTTTGTCGTCGCCGCTTGCCCGTCATCGTGGTCAAATGTAAGTGCAAATAGCAAATTATGTGAATAAGCACAGTCTAATCATATCTTTTATTTTAGTGCGAATGTCGGAGAATCTAAAGCATGCTACCAGTCTCATTGAGCAGGGACATGTCCGTGTAGGCCCCGAAATGGTTAAGGATCCTGCGTTTCTTGTCTCTCGCAACTTGCAAGACTTTGTCACTTGGGTGGATGGATCCAAAATTAAGGAGCATGTACTTCGCTATAATGACATGCGCGATGATTTCCAAATGTAATCGACAATTAAATTATCCTCTTCTTAGTAAACACAATTTAAACCGAGTTTTAACATTTTAAAGGTGGCAATTTGTGATTTGTTAAATTATAATTTTAATAACTTTATTACATTTCATATAATAATGTTTAGATTGCATTAATATAATTCAGTAATGTTTGGGCGCCTTCCACGCCAAGGGCGCCATTGGAGCCACCACACATAAATATAGTACATACATATATAAATTGTTTAGAATCAACCCTTTGACTTTTCCCATTGCTACATGACCAAAGCCGAAAATAATCATTTTACTTATGGCGGTAAACAGATTTAATGCCTTATGAAATTCTTCACATATATTATTATATTAGCTCTATTATTGATAGTTTTGTAAAATAATAATTTAAAAAGAAGAATATAATAAAGCAGCCACTAAAAGAACTCAGTTAAAATTATAATACGGATAAAGTTAAAAAAAGATTGGTTTTTATTCATGAATACGCATGTGTCAATAAAAAACAGGATGAGTGTCAATTAGGGACTAAGGTGCACGATTGAGCGGTCTAAAAAGTGTATAAGTTTTAAAACAGAGCATGTAGACAATAAATTCTATAGTTCGATTGATGGCAGTTTAACGCTAGCATGGTGAAATAACTGCGTTTTCAAGTATCTACCGCTACAATTGCAAGATTCCCTGGCCACAGGCGCAAGGGGGTTGTGGAAGCCAATCCCAAAAAATATATATAAAATACATTTGAAAAACGACTTAAAAAGAAGAGTTTTGAAAATATTTAGTGTGTAATACAATTTTTTAGAGTCCGATTGCATTCATTCATTGGAGCATCTGACTGTATTTAATATTGTTAAATAAGTAAAATAATATATAAAGTAAAACACACACACAATCTTGTGTTTTTATAGAATTTGTACAACAAAGACAGCTTAAAATGTCAGCCAGTTAAAAGTCTTTTTTTCAGTTTGTTGCATAGGTATATATGTATGTATCTCTGTTTAAATATTAGTTGTATTATTTCTTTTTAAACTCGCATAAAAAGTAAATATTAATTAGTCTTACAAATAAATAGCTAGTGGCGTTAAAATTAGTGTCGACTGGCGAAATTAGTTGTGGGCCCTTGGCCCCTGACAGCGGCTTTCACAATATCCGCATCTGCCAAAGGGTAACCAAGATTTCGCATAAAAAACTTCATAACAATTTAAAACAAATTAATAAAATAAAGATTTTCTACAATATCTGTGTTGTTCCGTTTCATTGAATTTCATGTGTATTGTGTGGGTGTGACAAAAATGATTATTAAGTTATCCGCTGGATATTATTTTGGCTTCTGTGTCGGGAGTTATCTATTGAGTTTGCATTCATTTTTTTGTTTTTCTTCTTTTTTCTAGCTTTTTTTCAACGCTGGATACATTCCAAATCGCATTGTAATAATCAATACTATATATATCTATATATATATATATATATATGTTTTTTTTTAAATTCCAATTTTTTTGCTGTCGCTCAAACGTGTGCAGTTAGTTATTAAGCCATAATATGCTGTACCCTGCCCAAAGCCCAAGTACAGCAATCACTCGGTGCCATTTAAAAAAAAAACACTTTTTAATTCGCAGTTGACTTTTAGAAGTTTGCCGATTCGTTTCAGCTATGCTTTATACTTGGACTTAGATCACAAGTGCCATATCCTTTTTACTGGGCAACTGCACCCGCTTGCCTTGCCACAGCGAGTTGTGTATTGTGAAGGCGTCTATCGTGACGGTCAGATGCTTTGTGTGCACCTGTGAGAAGCATTTGCCACCTGAGTTGTATCTGTAAGCGGAGAAGACGAGAGTTAGAATTCAAAAAGCATACAATTGTAATGTGATCGGCATACTAACTTGAAGAACTTATCGAACATGACTTCGTCGACTTGACTAGGTCCCGTGCCGTACAGCTTTGTCACTTGATCCGTCTCGGGCATATAGCTGTAGAGGGCGCGGAATTGGCAGCCCGCGTCACGGAAGAGTACGAGGAAGTGTTTCGCCTCCGAGCGTGCAATCTTTTCCAGCACCTTCTGTTTCGCCTCACGATTGACGGCGCCGGGAAAAACGCAATACTCAACGGCATTTAATATAATGCCGCGATTCGATTTGGCCGCTGGTTGCTTATACAGTTTTGGACCTGTCGATTAACACAATTCAATGAGTTATGCTTAATCTTAAAGAAATTTGAGTTGATTGTGAATTTCTACTCAGTGTTAATGGCAAGCTTCTTAACTTCTGTTAAACAATAAAAATTTCGTTACGCCAACTGGAGGCTACGTGCAATTTGAGCATACATAATATCAACACAGATATTTAAACTTGAGCGAAAGCTTCAGGTTACATTGATCAAATTTTAATCTTGTCAATTCTTCGTTGAACCTGCAGCATTCGAGGGTATTTCACAGTGTAATCGGTCCATTTAAAAGTTAATAAGCTTTTTAGACGTATTACGCTAAGAATTACCCCTCTCTAGCGCTGAATTATTTATATGTATGCAAATACTTACATTTTCAACTAGCTAATCTTAAATTTGCTACTAAATGTGAAACATTCCAAGAAATTACAAATTAAAAAATAATTTCAACAAAACTATATAAAAATAAAACTTAGAAATAAATTGCTTTAAATTTTGCATTTCATTTAAATCATTTTTGTTGTTAAAGTCTGCAAATATTTGAAGCGGTTAATTGGGCCAATCTGGGGGTTAAGTTGAATTTTTTATTTGTTTTTGTTTTTTTTTGTGGTAGTTAAAAATACTACTTGTATTTGGGAGACACATCTCCGGTTTGACTATCGAAGTCGCGGATTTGACGACGCAACGGAAGAACGAATGGATTGTTCCCTATGTACACAATACACATATGCAGAAACATGTTATCATATATATATATATATATATAAATATATATATATGTACTGAAGACTTATGTTGTTGATCAAAATAATAAGAAATGTAGATCAGACGAAAACCAATTGGTATGAGCGAAAAATTATAATCTGAACTGAACTGAGGAATGACAAAATATAGATAATAAATGACATAATTCGTATGAGGCGTTCCAAGAAGACAGAGAGATGTACAATTGATGTATATAAGTATGAAGAACCAATATGTGTATATATATGGTGTATTTATGTACGATCATGATGATGGTTGTTTTGTTTTGTTTGTTTGTTTGCTGTTGTTGTTTTTGTGGATGTATAACTGAGGATTCTGATTGGAACTAAGTACAAACCCGAGTATTCCATGATTGCATTCGCAGTTAAAGAGAAATCGCTTGATCCATCATCAAATCCGCGACGCTTCGATAACAAACCTGGCGGCAAAGAGCCTGGTCCAGAGGGTGATGGCATATGCCTACCTGTCGCCGTCATTCCTGGTGATGGTGCGCGCCGTGGCGGTGTTGCTCGTCCCAGTCCCGAATCTGTGTCTAACCGTTAAGCGGGGATATCGAGGAGTTCATCATCAATCACGCATCATCATGCATCAACAAAGCCACATTAAAGCATAGCAGCACCAACAACCAGACACCGACCAGGGAGAGATTGAGAGACACAGAGGGAGAGCGAGCGGGGCAACCCAGTTTCAGAGTTGCCAGCCATGCAGTAAATTCATTCGGTTGATGTGGTTGCATTATTGATGATTATTTGTTAGTCGCCAACGGATGACATCGATGGGAGCGATCGAGCGATGAGTGGTGTTAAGGCATTTTAATTTTTTTTATCGAGTTTAGTTAATAGATTTTGTTTCACATTTGTTGTTATTCAATCAATCAATCAATCAAGAGTTCGGGATTTTTTTGTACACAAGTTTTTGAATTGAAAGAAACGAGAAAAAAGAAGAAAATGTGTGCATTGAATTTAGTTAAGCAATTTTCTTTTTTAAATCGTTCAAAATGTGATAAATTTACTTAAGGCCTAAATATATGAACTGAGTCTGAGTTGTGCGTGTGTGGGTGTGTGTATGTGGGTGGGTGTGAGTGTGCGAGTATGTGTGCGTGTCTGAATTAATTCACAATTGAGGAAAAAACAAAGAATGACAATCCTGTTTCCCAAAAAAGCGGACAGTAAATGACGAAAGCAACCAGAACCCCTTACAAATTGTTGGACAAGTTTGCAAGCGTGGCCAGCAGCCAGTTCAACAAACCCAGAAATACGGCTAGAAATACCGCAACCGCTTTCACTTTTTTTTTAATCATAGTCATAACGAATTAGTCAGCAAAGGAAAAATTAATTAATAGAAGAAATGAGAAACATAAAACCTAAGATATCAAGTAAAACTAAAAACTAGATAACAAAATTAGTTTAGTATTTAACTTTGAATATCAAGTCTTTTTTTTAAATATTTGATATTTATATATAGGCAATGGAATTCATTGATATTATTTATTTTACTGTACTGAAATTCAATTTAGTATTATAAATATTATATTTATACAAAATAAAGTACTTGCAGAATTTTATACAATTTAAACAAGAGTAATGCAGAATGCTAAAAATTAATATATAGTTTATTTTTTATATTTGACTTTAGAACGAATAAAGAAAAATTTACATTATAATTCTTCTGCATTACTCTTAAGCTAAGAATAAGAAGGTTACGGAAAAATAAATAAATAAAGAGAACATAAAAAAACTGCCACCAGCATAATAAAAGTTGAGTTACGCAACCAATGATAAAGTATGATTAAAAATAAATTAAAGGTAAATATTTAAACAACGCAACTCAGACTAATTAAATAATAATGGAGACAGAAATAAGAGAATCTGCCACCAAATGCAGTAAAGAGACAAAGACAATAGATAGAAATTACTGAGACCAAAACCAGCAGACAAATATAACATATAAATATATATTATATATAAACTATTACAGAAATTAAACATAAAGTAGCAGGAATCGAGTAAGGATATTTAAGAGAGTAAAAGTAAAAGGCAAGCAGCTGTTTTTTATTTTTTTTTGTAATTTGTTTAGCTGTGAAACGCATCTTACCGCACAAATTCATTAGCGAATTGGACTTTCGGCCACGGAAATTAAGGGTGCTCCCCTTAGCAACTGATATGCGCGACAGGGTGCGGCCCCTTTCAACAGCAGGCTCTGTAAAAATTGGCACCACGGGAGACACGCAAGAGCCGCAAGTGCATAATACGAATATATTGATCAAATTAAATTTCTTACAAAGGTCACAAAACACAAATTAAATATGAATATGCAATTGAAGAGAATTTTAACTTGACCCCAAAACCAACATGTCTTAAAAAATAATCGAAAATAATAAAAAAAAAATATATAAATGAATATAAATATCTTGAAAAACCTGCACTTTTCACCCACAGCATTTGCCAAACTTACTGGCCATTTTCCCCAGTGCATATGCTTTACAAACTGTGCGCTGGCAATTAGTATAATTAATATTAATATTTATGTTAAGTATGCGTTTTGTTTATAACTAGTTTTAGTTCGGGTGATTTATAGCGTGATTTTCTAGCGCTAAGCACGCGTTAATTGATAATTATTAAAAGAAAAACTAATAATAATAATAATTAAAGGTTGTGTGTTAATTGAGCCACAAAGAAGGCCAAGCCAAAAACCAATTTTTTTGTTGGTTTTTTTTTGGTTCTTCTTAAACACAAACTATCCAATAAAAGCAAGAGTAGAAAAACAAAGGCAAAAAGAAAAACTAAAAAATGCTTAGTACTTGCTACCCAGCACCAACCTCTGGAAGTTTTGTAAGATCCCCGTCGTCCAATCGGAGTTGAACTTGTGCTGGGATAATCATCGGGGGACTCTGTTGAACGAGATTAGTAGTTATGACTTATAAAATACAATTCGCCACCATTGAATTAGTTTAATATAAATCAAATCAAATCGAAATCGAAATCATAATGCCCCTACTAAACCAAAAACATGACTACATTATAATAATTGATAATAATAATAATAATTCCAGTTAACGCATGCTTAAAACGAAACCAATAACAAAATGATATTAACAATGGTAATCAAAAGATGAAAACAATTCAAACATAAATTACCTTTAACAGCGAGGGAGTCTTGCGATCCCCTATAAAAATCTCTTTTCATTGAGTTTGAGCTTAGTTGACCGTAGCCTGGACATATTTATGGGGCAACCAGGTTTAAAACAAAAAACGAAAAATTCAACAAATTAGCAAAACAAGTACAAAAGTTAAAATACGTTTAAGAAAACAAAAACACTAAATTAATCAAATAAACAGAGCAAAAGTATAGCAATTTCGACAATGCCGAAATTGACACACACATTATACACAATTTGGAAGGTAAATATTATCCTCGTAAAAGTACTTGCTCATTTAAAAGATCATAATCATAAAAATAAGATAATATATAGAAGGGTAAATTGGCTTAAACAATTATTTGATATATCAACTAGTTGCTTAAGCCATAAATTATAAAGCAGACGAACAAGATATCCCAATTACAGATTCGTATGACGAGTTCTTTGAATATTTCAAGACAATAATCTTGTGATAAATTTAAATTTTTGTAGTTTTTTAAACCGGATTGTGGCAAAGAATTCAACACATGTGAATATTGTTGTTGTGTGTACAAATTCGAAAGGTGGGCGAGTTTAACCGAGCGCTCACCGGTTAGATTTGAACTTGAGCCTTTCTTGCCCCGACTCGAGAGGCTTGAAGCCTCACTGATATCCACGCTGGCATCGTCGACGTGAATGGTTTTGGGGCGTGGCCTCGTCACACGCTGCTGTCTTAGACGTGGCGTGGACGCATTCGATGACTGCGGCTGCAGCTTCACATGTAGATCGGGCCGATCCAGAACTTTACCCTGCAAACACCATACACAATGTGGATTAGTTTATCTGTTTAGCTGATGCACATCAAATCGTGACCCACTTCTCGCTCGGCCTCTTCGATGGCTTTCTTTAGTCTATGTTGTTCCAATATGGCCGCACGTCGTGCCACCTGCTCCTCCTTCTTCCGCGCACGCTCCTCCTCCTTTTCGCGCTCCTTTTCCCGCTTCTGTGAGCCCTCGATCTCCTTGCGCGCTTTCGCCTCCTCTTGCTGCTGCCGGCGCTGGAGCGACAACAGCATTATCTTCTCCTTGCGTCGCTCCATTTCGTCGACAGATTCCTGCAAGAAATAAATATGATTAACTGATCTCTGAATCTCTGACAAGTCAAGGTTATTACCGGATCCAGATTGGTCGTATCGACGCCAATGACCAGTGCTTTGTTCTTGGCTGCCTCGGCGCTGTTGCTGCTGTGCTCGGCCCGCAATCGGGAGGGGGAGAGTGGCTGTTGCTGTTGTTGCTGTGGCTGATTGGTGAGGTCCTCTAGATGCCGACGCTCGGGGGCCATGCCAGCCGGCTCGGCCGACGATGCGGCCATTTGGCGCAGCTGGATTGGCGGCTCGTCTGTGTATTTGTTGTAGGTGGCATTGCCGGGCTGAATGCCGGCGGCGAAGGCGTGGTTGTTGTTGTGTAGTTGACTTAGCGACTCACGCTTGAAGACAACTTGGTTGTCGACAAGATCACGACTGGGCTCCTTCTTGGGCGATTTCTTGGCTCGCAGCGGCGGCTTTGGTCGCTTCGGCTGGTCATTGTCGAAGGATATGTAGAAGCCCTTCTCAGCCTGCTGCTCCTCACCACTGCCACCAGAACCCCCACCGCCACCACGCGGATCCTGAAAACTGTTCGCCTGTATGGAGGGGCGCGACGGCGACGGTATGCGGTAGGTGAGATTGCCGCTGGTTATATTTAGTTTATTGGAAATCAGCTCGCCACTATCATAATCCTCAGAGCTGCTGCCGCGTCCGCTGTGCGCCGCCGGCAACTGTTGCTGCTGCTGCTGTTGATGCAATCGTTGCTGCTGTTGCACCACAAAATCAGAGATGCGTGTCGACTGCATCGATTCGATAATGTTGCGCTCCAACTCGTCCACATCCTCCTCGTCGCCAATGAAGCATATGCTCTGCGGCGCCATCATATCCTCATGCTGCCCCATCGCCATTGCCATTGCCTGCTGTTGCTGGTGCTGCTGTTGCTGTTGTTGCTGTTGCTGACCCATTTGCCCCATGTTCACACCCTTCGGCGAGCGATTGTCGCGCAGATTAGTTAGGGATTGCTGACGCTGAACACCGTTGGAGTTGCCGCTGACGGACTGCATGCGTGGCATGTGCTGCGGCGACGATTGCATTTGGAATAGATGCTGCAACTCGCCGCCACCACCGCCGCTGCCGCCACCACCATTCTGATGGAGCACAAAGCCCTGAGAGGCGCCAGCGCTGGAGGGCGGTCGATTCGGCCAATTTGGCTGCTGTTGTTGCATCTTTTTTTGCGTTTGCCAGGCATTCACATCCAAGAGTGGCTGCTGTTGCTGCTGTTGGTGCTGCTGCTGCTGCTCGTAGGCTGCAGCTGCCGCCGAATGCGCCCAGGTACGTCGCTGCGGATGCGAATGCTGCGGCGGTGCCTGTTGCGGCGATTCGTGCAGGTAAAAGTGATTCGCCGGCTGACCATAATCATCGTAGACACTATTCCTTTGCGGATGCTGTTGATACTGCGGCTGTTGTGGAGCTGCTCCATAAGGGCTGTGATTGTTGTACGGCGCTCCATTGTCGCTGTAGAGGCTCTGTGGCTGCATGTAATGTGCGGGCGGCGACATATACTGGCCATGCTCGTTGACATACTGCATCGGCGGCATTTGTAACGGCTGCTGCTGGTGTGGATGATGTTGCTGCTGTTGCTGTTGCTGGTAAGGATCACGGCTGGGCGGACGGGAATTGTAGGCGCTGACGGGCGCATTGAAGGCCTGCGGAAGATGCGGTGATGAGCCAAAGCTTTGCTGCATGGGTCGCTGCTGATAGTGATGATCAGCCAGATGCTGTTGCGAGCCATATGTTTGTTGCTGTTGCTGTTGCGGTTGCGGTTAGAGCGGGCGGGTGAGGGAAAGAGGAAGCACACAGATATTCATTCATTAAACATACAATTAGTAAAAAACAACAAATAAACAAATGTTAACAAAATGCAGACAATAAATAAACAAACAAAAAAAAACATAGCCAAAATGATTAATTTCTGTTAGTATTTTTTTGTTGGTAATTTTGAGTGAGTGGACAGGCGGCGGCGGCAGCAGCGGCGGCGGATGGTGTGCGTCGTGGTAGACTGGGGGCTGGGGTGGTTTTGATTTTTGGCTTTGGGCTTTTGGTGGGTGCGCGCTTACCTGATTCAGCATGTTGGCTATTTGCTGAGCCTGCATTAGTTGCTGGGCTTGCAAGTGCTGCGCCTGCATTTGACTTTGCTGGGTGGCCAGGCGATGGATATCCTGCTGGATATCCTGCAGATTCATGTTCATAATGGCGATGCTTTGCTGTTGTTTGTTTTTTGTATTTTTTTGTTTTTGTCAACCACACATCCAATGAGCAGTGTTTAGTGGGTGTGTGTTAATGTGTGTGGCAGGGTGTGTGTGTGTGTGTGTGTGTCAATTTGTTTTGTGTACAATTTGTTAATGTTGGTTTTTCGAAGCGACCACGAACACAGTGAAGGGGGAAGGCGTTGGGTGGGGTAGAGTATAAAACGAGAGAGACAAGCGAATTAACATTTATCCGAGGGTTAAGACAATATCAAGCTTTTGCGATGGCAGAGAGACACATTTGAGTTGCACACAGATTTGTCGTGGATGCAGAATGTGGAGGGGAACTCACTTGGTATTTGTCCATGTCAGCTGGATCGATTTCGGGCGTGCGCTTTGACTCATTGCTCATCGTCTCCCACTTCAAGACATCGGGACACGATTCCAAATCCTCCTAAATGTGGGACAGCGATATTAATACAAATATTTTAACAATATTTATTGTTATCCGTAGCGATGCTGTACAAACCTGGCAGACTTTCTCCTGATGCCGCTGCACAGCCATTTCGATCTTGCGCTTATCTTGCTCAATGCGACGTCGTCGCTCCTCCAGTTTCATGCGCATCGTCGACAACTTGGTGGCATTTTCGATGGAGCGTAAATCATCGTCACAGATCTCGAGTTGCCAGGCGGCCGGACTCGCTGGCATGCTGCTGGTTGATGATTTACGCACCGGCGTACTCTCCGGATCGTAGCCGGTGGATCTGGTGTCATTGAAATGCTCGTGTGCATGGCTGTAATCCCTATCGATGGAATGTTGCTTGTTGCGCGCCGGCAACGGACTGCCCGCATTCGATAGATTGTGCGCCGAAACCGTGGGCACATTATCCGCACTGCTAATTAATGGGATTGCCAGCATTAGTTAAATGTTTCAAGTTGATCAAATGAACGATCAGGCTACTCACCTTGCCTGTCGACGCATTGAATACTTTTCCGTTTCGCGATCCTGTTTCTCGGAGCCCGAATCCGTATCGTAGCCCAACTGCAGCGTGCCACGAGCGTCTGCCACAGAGGAGCGCACTGCCACAGCTGGTTCTGCAAGTAGGACAAAGTGTTAAATATTGACATCTTAGTTAGAAGATGATGTTGAGTGATACTAACCCACACTTGTGTTGGACAGCTTGCGTTCCCTGTCCCGTTCGCGCTCGTAGCGCGTACCCAGTGTATTCAGTTGATCCTGTGAGCCGCCAAAGTTCTCAATCGTCAACTGTGAATCTTCGCTGGAGGAGTTGCGTCGAGAGCGACGACCTGAAACATCATAGACCATTATTAGTTGGGCAAATTTATAAGAAAACTATTCGCATTGGATTGTTATAGTTGGTTAACTTAATCTTGGGCACATTCACATCACACACACAAACGTAGCACACGGGAAATGGAAAACAGCGACTGTAGAGATTTGTAGCATACCTGCAAAGCTTGGACGCCGGCTCTGTTCCCAGTTACTCGGTCGACCCGCAGCGACAAAATCGCCTGTTTCGATTGTTGATTTGTGAATAAAATGAATAGCATAAAAAAATATAGGATATAAGTAAGCCAAACAACAAATTAAAAGACGTCAAAAAATGAAATGATGAAGTTACAAAAATTAAAATGAATTAAATAATGATAAAAAATAAAACACATTTCATGCAAATCACCTCTCAAATGCATCTAGCTAATTTTGGAAAATACATTCTTTCAATCAGCAAGATCTAAACAATAATTTCTGCTGCTGCTTTTAGTCTTAAGCCAGGTCAATAATACTTTTGTATGAAATATAAAGTAAGCACACTTTGGTCTTTACTCTATTCAAAAGTTCCTTTCCCATAGAAATTAGTTTATGACTAGGCTAAGTTTTTTTTTCCGGAAAAAAAGCTATTGCGGAAAACTTGTTTAGTATTTTCAGAAGCTGGTTTTGCCCTGTCAGTCGGCTAAGTTTGTTGTGAGCATTTTTTCAAATGCTTTTTTTTAGAGAATCCATTAGTTGCACTCATTAAAGAAGTCTGCAGCTCATCGTTGCAAGCATTCTGACTACGTGTGATGAGCAGTTTAACAGTAAAAATTTCTGTAATCTTACTTGTTGTGTTGCAAGTGGAATACGATTATTTTTTTGTAGTTGTTAATGCAAACTAAATAGAAACAATTTCACAGATAAAATTCTGCATAATTATGCATGAAACTTAATTAAGACAACCTGAGGAGGGGTCGGCGGTGGTTAGGTGAATAGGTGGAGCAACAACAAAATAAATGAAATATGCGTTTAAAAGAGTGGAAGCGAAACCAAACCTCTCTCGTCTGCCTTCGATTCGACATTGTTCTTTTCTTTAGCCTGGCGCAAACGAGCTGGAACCAATGGCTCCTGCTGTTGCTGTGACTGTTGCTGATACGGCTGCTGCTGTTGGTGCTGCTGATGTTGCTGCTGCTGCTGTTGCTGTTGCGAGTGCATGGATGAGAGTGTGGTAATGCCACGCGACTTGTGCACGACGAACGCTGCTGGCCACATGCCACATGCCACATGCGAATCGAGCAGCGAGTGATGGCGATGGCGAGACGTCGAGGTGAGGCGTGGGCGTGGTTGTGGTTGTGGATTTGGGAGTCAGTTGGGCGGAAAGGCGCGCATTTACAATTGTTGGTTTTGATATATTTTTTTCATTTTATTTTATTTTTTACGTTGGTGAGTGGTTTTGGGCATGTGTGGGCGGGTCGAGTTCGGTGGTTGCGAGAATAAGAAAGAAACAAAAGGAAAAAACATAAGTAAAAAAATACATCTTTTTTTTTTGGTTTATTAAGGATTTTAGGGCTTGCAAATTAAAAATTTCAAGTGCAGAAAAAACAAATGTAAAAAGTGTTTCAATTGTTTCAATTATTTACCTTCGCCTGGATTGCCATCAAAATGATTTGATTGCATCGTTTGATATTCGGTGGGCGGTGTTGTTCTGCGATTTAAGCCGCCGCTAAATGAATTTGTGGGCGGAACTAAAAATACAAAAGATAATTCAAAAACAAAACATATAAAACACAGTCACATAAATCATAAAAATAATAGCTTAACGCAACATCGAAAAAAGCACATTAAAATAGTAAAAGCAGAAACGTATATAAAAAAATGACAATAAATTCATTTTCGTTGGGGATTCAATTATATTTTAGGGCAAGCTGAATTTGTGCGAAGTTTTAGTTTAGTAAAAATTGATATTAGAGAATTCAAAAAATTGGGGCCTTAGATTAAACGATTTATTTCTATTGGATCTCTATTTGAAATGTTTATATCTAAATTAACTAAATTAAATTAGTTGTCTACCTTTATTTGATGAACTATTTAGACACTGCACTCATTAAAATTTATGTAATAAATTTCTGCAAAATGTTTTAAAATGCAGATTGAAGCATTTCCGATTTTGTGTAGTTTGTATTTTCCTGATCAGCGTAAAAATGTATATATATGGTAATTTAGCCAAGTTTGTTTGTCTGTCTGTCCAGCACTGAGCAAGAGACTTCAAATTTTGAAAAAAATGTATTGTATACCATATTTGAATCAGGTTAATAATTAAAACGATTACTATATATATTGATGTACTATGTATATTGATACAAATCGATTAGCGATACCATAATGTTAAAAATACATCCTTCTAATCTTCTAATTATCTAAATAGATAATTACTTATCTATATGCTTTAATATTGGCGCTAACATTGACTCAGGACTTATAAGGTGTATACGAAAAACAATCCGCCTAAATTAACTATTATAATTTCCCTTCCAGTTCATTTATATCTATTGATTAAGTTTAAATCAGTTAGATTGTGTTTGAAAAGGGTGCAGAAAGTGCAGCAAGATACTTTTGAAAACAATGCCGAAATGTGTGCCACAAGTCTAAGCAACAATTCAATATAAGCTATTTACAGGTGAAGTTTCTTATAAATGTTGATATAATCATCATAATATGATATTTAAGATGCACAGATCTGTGTTGTTAGTAAACTTAATTGCTACATTTATCGATTTGTTACATAATTGCAAGAACAAAGCGGCGGCAGAGTGTGTGGGGGGTTGGTGGGTGGTTGTCAATCATGAGAACAGGCAAACGAACGAACTAACAATTAAACAATCAACAAACCAACAAACAAACAATGAAAATGCAAAACATTCATGTTAAGAAACAAGAAAACAACAAACAAATGGGGCTAGGAGCGGTTTGAGGGTAGCATTTTGGGGCAGGCACACACAAGAACAAAAAAAAAAAAAGAATTACACACAGACACACAAAAATCTCTGGATTTCTGGTAAGAGTCCGAATGAAAAATGATCAATTAAGAAAGAATTGAAGAAGAAGAAGTAAAACCTTGAAACGGCGGCCGATTTGAGGGGGAGCCAATGGGCGGCTGGTCAAGATCGCTCCGTAAATCGGGTATGGGCGTTACGGGCGGCATTGTGAGCCCACGTCGATGGCAAATTCCGTGCTCATTGGCGCCCAGGTGACGCCTGGCGATGACATCTATATATATATATATTAATATATATATATATATATACATATATACGTGAAACAGGTGCGTGAAAACAGATCGGTCAAAATATAGAGTTGTTGTCGTTGTTGTTGTTGTGGATTGTTGTTGTGGTTGCATGTGTGTGTATATATATATATAGAGAGAGAAAAAACATAGTGTTAAGACCCCATTTCAGTTGTGTTGGCAATTTGTGGTTTGGTTTGCACAAAGCGTTTTTTGCACATAAACAAAGAAAGAGAATCAAATTTTAAACTCGATTTCGATAACTTAACTACGTTTTATGGCACAGTTATAATGATTAATTAAATTAAATGAGTGCGCTTCAAATCGATCAACGACGATGATGATGATTCACAGTGATTTTCATTAATGTTTTGTGATGCGAGGGCAACCGCTGATTTATTGGGATTTGAAGGCGATTTCGATTTAAACTGTTTGCATTACTCTATTTTCTCGCTGCTTTATTATTGCTTATTGCTGAGTGTATTTTGCGCTGCTTGAAAATAATTTGAGTGGTGTCTTCGAATAATTGTGTATTAATATTTAATGATATTTTAATCTAGACTTTGAAAATAGGAGTCATAATCATAAGTACTTATCCAGCAGTGCCTAACATTGTTTATATGATCAAAGGATACTTAACTTCAGTTTGTTTGTTTGTTTTTAACCAAAAATATTGTTTCGAATTATTTTACAAAATTCCTATTAATAATAAAAAACAATATTTGCAGCGTAAAGAAACAAAAAGAGTAAACATAAAAAGATGCAAAAGGCAAATCAAAGGCAAGAGATGCTTGTGGCATATTTATATTCACAGCACAACGAAGAAGGCAAAAACGACGATGACGACGACGACGACGACGAAGATGACTAATAATAAACATGCCCTGGATGAAAACACACAACAAGGGCCAAGGGATTTGGATACTTGGTAAACAGGGGTCGATTGGAATGCGATGCGGTGCATTGTTTGGAATGTTTGAATATGGACTGTGCTACTTACCCTGCCCATCCATGCCCGGATAGCAGACACATTTCGCCGGATGTATCTCGAACAGATTGAACAAATCCGTCAGCAGCAAGACAAGATTCAGTTTCATTGAGCTGTCGACAGAGAAACAACAAGTTAATATCGAAAATATATCGATTTGGACTGGAATGCTGTTCAACTTACCCTCGCATATAGGTAATGTCCTCGGGCGTCATATGGAAGACACCGTATGGCAAATGCTTTTGTGAAAAACTGCTCACCAGCAGTATATTGTGTATGGAGTCCTCCACCGCCGGCAGATAATTAATGCGCACACTTGTCCACGGCACAACCTTGGGACAGTAGTAGGAGATGAGCAGCGCCAAACAGATGCCATCGCACAGATCCTGAAAATCACGCACGGGCGGTATATCTGGCGTCTGCAGACGCGTACCCTGCGGAAATTAAGAAAATATAACAAATTACTTAAATGAACGTTGATTTAACAATTTTAGTACTTAAAATAACTTGATAAACAGCTTAAGTTTATGATTTAACAAGTTTTAAATAGCGATTATTTAATTTTAAGTAAACATACTTGAAATTAGCATTTGCGGTTTCTAATTGAGTATACAACTCATTAATCATTTTATTGCTAATGACAAATAGCGCCGTTGACAGTAATTACTAATTAATGCAGACTTCTTAAAATATTTCTTACGATTTCATCCGGCACACTTGACTCTAGCTCCTTGATGATGCGCTTCTTTAAGGAAGCGCACGCGTGCGATATCCAGGCGAGTAGGCCATGCTCATAGTTCTGGCCCGGAGGCACCTGATAGTTGCTACCAGATATTCTGTAAGTGAAACACAACTTTAGTCAAGTAATATATAAATATATATATAGTACTCTGACTGCTCACCTTCGAATAGCTGACATGACGCGGTCGCCCGATGATATTTCCTTTGCATACAGAACCATCAGCGATTCTATCACAGACATGTGGGCATTCTGTGAAGTGATTTCAATTAAGTTTGATTTCGTTAAGTTGCATAATTTAACTTACAATTCGCAACGGATTCGTTTGAATTAATACCGTTTCGGTAATGGGCATATCCGAGGACTCGGCAACGGGTACACCCTTGCGCGCTAGCGTCTGTAATATTGACCAGTGATTTAAGCTTTGGTAGTTGGGATCGGAGTACAGATTGGACAGTGTCTGACAATAAATTGTCGCATTGCCCAAATCGACAACGATCTGCGGCTTGAGGCGCTCCTGGTTCTCGTGATCGCGATAAAACGGCTCCTTAAGGTTGTCCGGCACGCGATTGTTGAACGACTTCGACAGCAGCCATTTGACGGAAGCACGTTGACGAGCCTGTTAAATGAATGATAGAAACAGAAATGGTTTATTTTATTTTTTATTCAATTTGCATACATTTCGTTATTCAATACGAATAAAGAACATAAGAAACCATTGTTGTGACAGCTGTTTACATTATTCTTCAATTAAGTGAACCAAATCTAGTATCTAAATCAAACTTAAGTGATTTTCAGTGTCAGTTCTGCATTTCCTGATTTCATTCAAAAATTGAATCAAAGGTAATATTTGCAAAGTCCATATTAACATAAGCTGCAATTACCAATTTACGTTCAAGATTATAACTCGATTTTAATGATTGGATAAGCAACAAAAAACAAAGCTGTATTTGCTGTTTAAAAAGAGCGCAATTTAGTTAAGCATGCTACTTTCAATTTAACATCCGGCCAAAAGCACTTTTTTGTAAGAAATTTCAATCGCTGTGGAGTAGCCAAAGTGTAAGAGAAATAAACCTTCCAGTGCATTTTAATATTGTAGCAATTAAGTTGTGCACTCTGTAGTTTAGTCTGAGTATCTGTATGTGTATCTTGATGAATTGTATCTGTATCTGAGTATCTGTGCTGCATGAATGTGTGTATGTGTGTGTGAAGCCATGCGTACAATCTTCAATATGAGTTCGATAAACTCGCTGTCTGTTTGGCTCTAGGCGTGCGCCGTTTCTTCAATGTTTCTGACTGTCTGTCCGTCAGTTAGTTGGTCTGCCTGTCTGCTTCAACTGTTTGGATGGTCACTCAGCATGAAAAAGTCGAGGGAATGGCCAGACCCAAGGCACAGTTGTTGTTTTTGTTGGTGTTGCAACTTTTAGAATCTCAAGTGCAACAGCAAAAGCAGAAGCAGAAGCAGACGCAGAAGCCGCCGCAGCAGCAGCAGCAGTAAAATGCATCGTCAGTCGGCAGAGTGATTTCAATTTGCAACTGCATTTTCCACTAATCATTTCGACACACCACAGTCTCCACATTCTCTCTGCCGCTAACAACAATCGGTGCCCATTTTCGTAGAAGCAACTTGAGAATAGCCGCTTATTAGTTTTTTATATGGGGCTCCTTGTGCTCCAGCGTTTCGTTCAACTTTTTAACTCATCATGGCATCTTATCGGAGTGGAAAACACAACAAACATTCTGTCAGACAGGTTGAACACGACAGAAAAACGACGATCAGTTAATACAAAAGACTTTGGCAGCCAAAAGTGCCGTTCAGATAAGAGCCGAAACTGTGTTTCTATTAGTCGTCGCCTTATCGCTCAATTAAATCAATTTATTTTCTTCTGTTGTACATATAAATTTTTATAGTTTTATGTTATGTTTGGAATGTGGCGTCGACTGATAAGTGAAGTATTAGCTGTGTTTACTTTCGCTGTTGGACAATTTGTATTTATTTTGAGAATACATTTGACAAAGACATCTTATCAACTTTTACTCTGATTAATTTCTATGTAAATAATAACTAATGGATGTATTGGAAAGAAAAATAGCAAATTTTTAAAACATATTATCTATGTTTTTCTAATATAATTGTTAAAGTACCTAAAAGCTACATTTCCAATAAGATAAAATGCTATTTAGGACAAAAAGAAGAAAAGAAAGTAGTCAAAAAGTGAATCATTCATACATATATATTATCTTTAACATTTGTAAATATTTATATTTTGATAAAACACGAAATGTTTAAGGCAAGGTGTGCCAACCTGAGACACTTTAATCGGAGAGAAGAACTTCCTGTTTCTCTTTAAATATTTATGTTTTTGCCATAAGAGCTATTTTACTAGTTTTCGCTCGGAATTGAGCGTATTAAGTTAAGCAACGTGCTCAATTTATAATGCGAACTAAATCAATTTTGAATTGAACATTGAAAAAACGAAACTGGTATTCAATTGTAAATTATGCAACTATGATCAATGATTGAACAATTCGATATGTGGTAGCTAATGATTAATATTAAGCATAATTATTTTAAATTTACAATTCAAGTTGAGTTGTCGAGCAACAGGTTAACACTAACGTGTCTAGTGTCAAATATGTTTGTTGGCGTAGGTCGCAGACCGTTGTCGAACTCTGCGAATTGGCCAATACCAGTGGGTAGAGATAGAGAGAGAAACTTGGTGGACAGGTGGACAGATGGACACACTTCCTGCGCAACCAGTTTGTCTTCTCATGCACTTTCCAACATACAACACACAGCGCACCAGTAACGAAAAACTGCACTGCACTTGTATACACACTTATGTGTGTATTAAAAGTTACATAAATACTCGTAACTCAAATTTCAAAAATGTAAACATTTCAGGCTGGAGTAACAACAACAACGACAAACAGCGGCAATAAATCGCTTCTGATTTGGACACCCACATTGATGGCATAGTTTTTTTAGCTGACTCTGACGCTTCACACGCATACTGACATATTTTTGTATGTATACTGCATGTATATAAGTGCTAATGTGTGCGTGTTATTTTTAAGTACATGCACGTTTCTCATGTGGCAATGCTCACAATTCAAAAATTGCGGCTTGGCGCTATTTATGACTTTATTTCTATTTTGTCATTATCTGGCATGCCAGACAAATGCGACGATAGGCTAAATTTAAATGCAAAAAGAAAACACACAAAAAAAATGGAGCTTTGCAGAATGAAGAGAACGAGCGACTGCAATAGAACAAGAGCAAGGGAGAGAGAGAGGGCGCAAACTTTTGAAACTGTCGATCAAAATTGATATTGGTTTCTTTTTCTTTGTGTTTTTGAAAGCCCATAATGCGCTAATTGCTTAAAGAGCTTAGCAGTAACAGCAGCAGCAGAAGCAACAACAACAACTAGAAACGGAATGGCAGCTAGATAAACATTTGGAAATATAGTCGATTGTGTGCTGCTGCTGCTTGTGAGGCGTTTAACTTTCTAGGCACTTCGTTCATTTGTGAACGAAGGGGCGTACAGGCAGAGTGTAAGACGGAGAGGGAGTGGCGGACTATGCACGCACGTAAGCACACACACACACACTCTGCCATTAATGTGTGTATGTGTGTGAAGCCGAGAACCTCCGAAAGTTGCCAAACTGTCAAAGAGTCAAACAACTGGCAGAGTTAATCAGTTACGTTTTTGTCTCTCTTGTGCGTTAAGCCTGCATACAAACATACACATACACATTCATATGTACATATACATATATGAATTAAGTATAGTGGTACTTCGCGAATAATTCCAACATTTGGGTGTGCCATTTTTTTCTAAAAAATAATAAATATATAACATTTATAATCGTGCTTAGCATTTTTCACTTTAATTTAATTTAAATTTAATCATTTTTATGGAAAAACTTCATAGTTTTCAATATTTGAGGGATTACTGTACACCGTGTTTTATAAACATAGCGATTAGGTCATGCAACAGCAGTTCAACAACAACAACAATTTACGCAAAGTGGCATAAGCGAGAACACTTTTTCAAGCATTTTCCGGCTGTAAGACCAATTCATGAATGGAGTTTTAAAGTTGATTGAACAGCAGCAGCAGCATTCAGCGGGGGGTTGCCAATAAAAATAAAACGCAGCAGCTGGCCACACTTATTGCTCTGGCACTGTTGCTGCTGCTGCGATTGCTGCTATATTGTTGTTTGCATTGGCTTTTAAAAACCAGTCAAACGGTAAGTAGGTGTCGGTCGCATATTTAGGCGCTTTAAAGCACTTGGCCGGTCAGTCAGTGGGAGCAGCGACGACGACGTCGGTTACCTCAGCGCACCATTTTGGCGAAAGAGAGTAGGTGGCCTGAACAGCGAAGTCAGCGTCAGCAAAAGCCGTTACGCCTATGGCCTTTGGCAGAGACGCTGGCAGCGATTGATGAGCGCATTTGCAAAGGCGTTAAGGCAAACTTGAACGGCGACAGCGACGACGTCGACGCTAGCGTCGCAGTCGGTGCAGGAATTTTAATGAGCGCGATTTTAAGTTTGAGAGCACACACACATACTTACAAGCAAACATATATATTAGAAGAATATATTTAAGCATGTTTGTTGGGAGCGGGGAGTTATGACGTATGTAAAGGCTTAAAATATATATTTAGATGTTTACCTGTCGTATTTCCTGTGTTTCGGCATCCATGTTGCAGATGACACGACGACACTGCACTTTACTACAGTTTTACCAAGCAGTAGACTTTTTTGACTAAAATATTGTTGCAGCTGTTGTTGTTGCTATTTACAGTTGCAGTCCGACGTCGGACGGTATGACAGTTGACAACACTGGCTGTCCGACGCCCAGTCTCCGCTGCACTTGCAGTTCACTTTTCTTTCTTCACTGGCCAAGCGCGCTTTTCTTGTTGTTGTATTTTCCACACTTTCCTTATTATGTTTCGCTCTCTCTCTCTTTCTCGCTTTTTATCTTTTTCTCGGGCTTGGAATTTTCACTTCAGCCGTTGAGCAGCCTAAAATCACGAACACACACACACATTTATAAATACATATTAACAACACTCAATATATAAATATTTATAAGCACTTTTACAACTATTTTTGGTTTTCTAAAAAATTTTTTTTGCAAGTTAATTGCGCGCACGCATTTGCCAACAGCTCGCGCAGCGCACAGCGAACAACAACAAAAATTCACATAAAAAAGCATAGAAGAGAAACAAAAAAAGAAAAACTAGTAAAAGAAAAATGTGAATCATTCACTGGGCGAACTATGCAGTGGGTGGAAACAAGGGAGAGCGGGGGTCTAGTTTGGAACTGTGCTTGGCACAATAACAGAATAAAAGAAGCAGTGCAGCAGCAGTAGCAGAGGACCAGCGGCAGAGATGTGACAATTTTTTTTGCCTGGCCACACGGCATCAGCTGTTGCAATTTGGGGTCACTGTTGACAGAGAAATGCACTTTTTGGTTAGGTCGCGTCAGTAATCGGCTAATTAGTGCACAATTATTGGCGTAGCAATTGCGCTTTTTTGCAATTTTCTACTTTTCCGCGATGACAGGCAGTATAAAATATGAAAACATTTTTCTTTTGACTTCGTTGTTGTTGCTGTTGTGCTCGCCATTGTCTCTCTCTTTTATGCACGATATGCCGTCAAATTGGTAGACACTGTTATGCTCTTCGCTCTCATTGACAACAAGGCGTATGATGACGACGACGGCGACGGCGACGTAAGCAGCGACGCCAACGTTGACGTCAGTTTGTGAGCAGCAGCGAAATGGTGACCGAAAAATCTAACAATGTGTGCGTGGTGCACACACACATTCTCCTTAATCTATGTATTTGCATTACCGCCGGATTTCATACAAATGCATTTTACACGCTTCGCGCTCGCTTTGCAGTTGAATTTACACAATTCTATTTGTTTCAAATGCACGAAAGTTCGAATAACAACTAGCTTCTTCTCTTCCAAAATTTTCTCTGTGCGCGAGTATTGGACAACGGCGAGAGGTGGAAATATCTCATTTATCTATCGCCTAACCGCCACAAACTATCAGAGCTAAATTTCTCAGATATCGAATAATGTGAATACAATACAATGGCTTAATTGATTCAAGTTTCAATTTACGTTCAATGAATATATTTAAATAATTTTGAACCAATTTCATTTTCCATTTAAATTTTCCTTATTTTTTTATTTATAACATATTTACATCCATTAAATTTTACTTATTTTTTATTTATAAATCACTTTTTAAAATTAACAAACTAATCATGTAGTTTAATCAGAATTTTTGTTTAAAACATGCTTTTGTTTGCTATAAAATGAGAAACATGACTAGAGTTCGTGTGGGTTAATAAGCTTTGAGCTCTTGCTAATACTTTCTCGGAGGCTGCACTTGACGCAGGTGCGTTCCTAGGTATCCTATCCTCGGGCGCGTACGCGATTATAAAATCAGTGAAGACAATAGACAAGTCTATTTTCCGGTGGACAGAAGCGTCTCAATAACATCACGCATTTCTCAATTGTCTGATCTTTTTCTTTGCTTGTGCATTGAAGCAATTGATTAGTTAGCGGAAACAGAAACATGGCCATCTTATGAAATTCGACAATATGATTTTGGACCAGTGATTCTAAGAGATCCATCAGTTTGAGCTTCAAATTAGACTCAATCGTATTTTGACCCGGCTGGCTACATACTTTTCGCAGTCGGTGTAAATGTGGAATGACCAACTGCAATGTTGGCAAATTTTCATCCTCCAAAATGCTGCAGCATTTCTCAATGTGCTTAAGAAGGTTGACAATCGAAGAAATTTTCTGTTGGCTATGGCCACTTAAATCTCCGCATAAATTGATAAGCTCTGTCCAATGAGACTCGATTGACTTTAGCATGTGGTATATGCTTTTCCATTCGTTTGGCGAGTAGTTAACCAATGGCGTCTCCAAGTTCAAGAATGCCCCAGAGTTTTACATACATTTAACCAGCTCCTTGGCGTGATTTAACATATCTTTCAGAGCGTCAGCTTCCTTAAATGCAGATACAATGACATTACCCAGCAATTTACTAATGCAACTCACATGCCCTTCTCCGATGATGGCATCTCGGATTAACTCACTCGATGACACAAAAATGGGTTTATCTTCGTCCCACACGCACTCAAAATCACTCAAAATTGTATTGATTTGTGCTTTCAACAACGAACCTGTGAAAACATTCTGATTAGATATAAATAGGTGAAATAATCTCTACTATAAACAATCAAATTTGTCTGAATAACTCTTTAACAAATTTAATTATTATAGATTCATTCTTTAAATGTTGAGTTATAAATATGATTCTACAAAGATTAAAGTTTATGTTTGATTTAGGCAAGTTCGACTGTATATTTGGCATAAATTGATGATGATTACCTGTGCAGGACTCCGTATCTCGACTGGCAACAGTAAGCAGTTGACTGAACATCATACCATCCTTGATATAGTGCGTGGTCAGGCAGAGCTGTGTATTCTGCGTGAAGTTATCTGTTCGAGTGTTGCACGTGATGCTTAATCCATTTGTTCTTGCCGCGCTCACATCCAGGCGCACCTTCTCCAATGTGTCCTGATAGCTGTTTTATATATGGGTAGTTATGGCCGCTGTCTGCGGTATGAGATCATCCACTTTGATTTGGTTACCAAAATAATCACCAAATTCAATAAATTGTGCTGCTAGCTTCCTTAATCCGGTGTCCTCGAAAATATTCAAGGCTCGGCAATTCTCAATGGCCCACTCGGTAGGACTTGAGCAGTGGATCCAGTGGATCTAATTCTTTGCAATAATCCTGATCTTCAGTGCGCATTTCAATATCGCTAAATCCTTGCTTAACCACTTCAGAGGATCTTGGTCCAAAATCGCTGCCATTTCGGTAGCACTTGTGCCTAACTAAATTCTATATGCTGTGGCCATTGAACTTGAAAATACCAGGACATGAGCGGTAAACGACATTCTTGTGTTACGTTCCATTTTGATCCACAATCCTCGAAAATACATTCCACACTTGACTTCGACTTCGCTTGAAAATCACCTTAAATTCGCCACTTTTAATTTTAGGTCGTACTGTTGCGTTCTTGTAGCAAATCGACTGTGTTCCCATTTTGATTCTTGAAATATTCAAATTGTTTTTTTAAATTAATGTGTGATTGACGTATATAAATACTTCTTTGCGCTCACCAATATACATATAAATTAGTAATATACATTTTGTCAATTATGCTGCTCACTATTAGTTGCATAATTACGAACAAAACAGTTATCAACGATATTTTTTTATAAGATACTGCGTTCCCAAATAAAATTAAGGATAAAAAAAAACAGCTGGTGTTGTGATTCTGAACACAGACTTCTCTGATATTTATCGGCCGACTACCACTTGTTATCGGTGCCTGGGAATTTCGAAACCACACAACAGGTATATGACAATAAGATAAAAAAAAATTAAGTTCTTATTTATTTAGTGAGCTTTATTTATTAACAGATATTAAGTTTATTACCTCTATAAGCCATATAATGTACTTTTATATAATGGTCAACTCAACTGCTCTTAATGGTACAGTGGCTTTTGATGCTAACCATGCCAGTGCTGTACACTATCGTATATATGTTGGTGCATCGTGCTTTGCAACACGGTTTTGTGCGTGACTAAAAATCGTGACATGCGTGTCGAAAAGTAGTTTTTACATTTTGGGTTTTACATATTATTTGTTGATTTGAAAGGAATTAAAACAGCAACAATGCATGTTGAAAAGAAATCGGAGCTAAGAAGTCTTTTAAAATCGGGTGACAAGCGCTGTAAGCTGGTCGAACCACGAAATGCAAAGAGCTGCGTTTGGCGTTTCTTTAACCTGGTCTCCTGTGATGATCGCATTGAGCCATTTGCCTGCTGTAAAACCTGTGGTGATCTCTTATCCTACAGCGGCAAAACAGGGACCGGCAGCCTTTTGCGCCATAGATGTTTACACACGACTAACGGTAAGTTTTGGATCTGATATTCACGCACGCCCCCTCACACTGCCACGCGTGTTCATAGAGCGGACTGAGGTGTTGTTGTCATCGCAACAATTTCTGCTGGTTTGCGTATGTGTCCTAATAGTGTTGTAATATGTTGTACTCCACATTAATGGGATGCTGAGAAATTTCGTGTATTACTCGCACTGGATTTTACAATAAAAAATTCAACCTCCCTATTTTAGGGGTGTTAATAAAAATTGACAATCGTCAGCTGTGCGTGTGTACTAAAATTAACAGCATCGAATTATAATAAAAAACTTCGCTAAAATGTGCAATAAATAAAAATCAATACATTATTTGACTGCAAAAAAATGTTGATTTAGTTTATTTGTAGTTAATAAATAATTTAGTTTTGTTTTTTCTTTGTTTTGTTCGCTTAGACGTTGTGCAACACTGTTTTGTGTCAGAGTTTTCCAACACGGTCAGCCAGCAACGCTAACATCGCTATTGCGTTTTCTAAGAAAAAATTCTTAATTGTAATTGTACAAAGACTTTTTGCAAGTAAAACGAAATAAAAATGCCTAAGGGTCGCGTTAGCAGTGTGTGGCAGCATTACGATATTAATGAAGAGTGCGAAAACTTTGCGGTCTGCCGCTATTGTGGCAATAATATATCGCGTGGTGGCATGTCTAGCAATCTGAAGGGCAACAATACAACCAATCTATGGACGCACTTAAGGCACAAGCATTCCGACGAGGTGCTCGTCAATCCTATACAGCAACGACCCCTTAGCCGAACCGCGGTCAGTACGATTAAGAAAGGTACGTGTACACAACAAATGGCAAACGAGAAAAGCAAAAAAATGGCGGGCTTATCGAAACATACAATTATTGACCTATTGACGAACCTATCGATCCCGAGCGACTCTTCGCAAACTTTGGAAACTATCGGTAAATTGACGTCCAGCCCTGCATTACATCTGGCCCTGGCGCCGGCAAATAACATATATATTTACATCTGACTAACCGCAGTAGCATAGCTCAACCAATAGTCAATTTACATTTTCCATTTTGTTGCAGACAAAACATCGCGTATTACAAAAGCAAAGGTGGTGCGCGAACCGATTCGGGTTGGGAAACCAAAGATCGATGTGCACGCATCGATTGCGGGTGCATTGCCCCAGAAGTGGGAGGAGTACGAGCAGAGCGAGGAGGTCAGTGAGGATATCAAGGACATTATCTACAGTGAAGATCCGCTCTGCTACAGTCCCATCCAAGTGGTCGAGGATGAGATTCTCGAATCCGGCGAGAAAGTCACCCTGATAACCGGCAACAGGACAAGCTCAGTACCAGTTGTTGCCACTGTAGTCTCTGGCACCACAAGTGCGGCAAAAACATTGAAAAACAACTTGGAAACATCGATTGAACGCCTGACCACAGTCAGCGAACAGTTGAGCTACGTCATTCAGCAGCAGCAGGAGCAGCAGCTCAAGGACGATGACTACTATTTTGCACTTAGCCTGGTGCCCGTTATGCGACAACTAACGGTGGGCCGCAAGATGTACGTGCGCTCAAAAATTCATGAGATACTGTACAAAGAGAGTGAGGAGACTACGACTAAAATTGAATAGTAAAACAAACATAATTATTCATTTTTTAAATTAACCCAACAACATGGAAAAACACAAATCATAAAGAAAAACAATGCAGCAAATTGTAACATTTTCTATCGTATCAACAATTATTCAAGTAGGCTACAAATGTTTATGTTTAATTATGCTTACGTACATTTTGCAATTTGAGTTGGATCAATTAATTAATAGGTACACATATATGTGGTTATGTATATATATATATACACATATTTAAACTTAGAACGTATGTATGTATTCAAACACTTTATGTAAAACTCTTACAGACCGCTAATAAATTTTACCTAAGAATTCCCAAGTCGCCATTGTGAGAAATTTATTTGGGTTTTAGTTGGGTTTTAGAATTGGTTAAAAAACGTATGTTGGTTTTGTGCCAACTTATGTAACAGGCGGAAAGAAGCATCTGCGATCTCATAAAGTATGATCCAATAAAGAATGTCCTTTTACAAAATGCGATTACCTTATATGAAAATAAACCCAAAAAGTACGTTGAGAATGGGTTTTAGTTTATGTATGTTTTAAATAAATTTTATTTAAATAACTTGTTGAGATTTACAAAACAGAGAGTATTACTAGAATTATAATTTACAAATCGATATCTGGAGCTAATTTGTATGACTTATGCAATGCTTATAAACTAGAAATATTTGTTTTGTATCATTAATGCAATATTAATATTAATATTTTGTTCGATTCTATATAGTTTTCAATAAATGTATGTGTCTATAGCAATATGCATATATAATACAATATCAATTACAATAAACCCTACAGATCGAGTAATTAACAATGATCTTACTATGTATATGCACCCCAAATATCGTCTATATATATATATATATATATATATATATATATATATATATATATGTCATATGTATATTTAAATGTTTACGCTTAAGCTCTAATCAACAAATGTTGGGCATTTAATCGTTAGTTGATTAATCTTCGATTTTGAATAGCGGATGTGTTAGTTATTGGATTCTAATCTAAATGATGTATGAATTTGAAACATGAATGTGTCTGTGGGTGTGTGTGTGTGTATATGTTCGTGCTTATATGTTCTGATGGGATCGACTAAATGTACGATATGTTTGCCAAAATCTTTGATAAGTATCTCTTACTTTATGTTATTTAATTTATTTAATACAGTGCAATCGGCTGGATATAATCGGGTATAATTAGCTAGCCCAACCTTATCTTTTTTTTATCAGTTTATTTATTTAATGTTTTTATTTAGGTATATATCATTTTGATTATGGTTTTTTTTTCTACTTTGTCAGTTCGACATCGTTTTCGGCAATACCAAAAAAATAATGCGTATTTATCAAAATTTGTTCGTATAACTTTTGGAAAATGATATGAGATATGATAAATATATATAATTTGTTATTCGATCTCCGAAAAATGTCATGATATATTGTTTTGTATATATGTTTTTGTTTTTTTATTTTTTTGGTATTTAATTTTCGTATACAAGCATTTAGATATATCAAAAAATTGATTTAAGTTTATTCTGTTTTTGTATAATATTATTTTCGTATTACTTTCAGATCATCATATGGTAGGTATGTAAATTGGTATAATTTGTTCTATTCACAGTTTCGATTATTATATCCAATAAATATTCGAGATATATATGTATATTTAAATATTTATGTACATATATTGATTAATCAAGCAAATCTGAAGTGTGCTAGAAACCGAACCGTCTGCAAATTTAATTCCAGTTTCGATTATAGACACTGCATTATTTTAGATCTTATTTTAGAGCCCACGATTTGATATGAGTTTTGCTTTTTTCATATGTATTCAGTTATTTGTGATATGGACTTAAAAATAATGGTTTTTTTTTTTGGGTTTACGAATTTTTTAATAATTTACAAGGACATTTATAAAAAGTAATCAATCAAAAATAAACAACATTTTATTTTGTTTTTTTTTTGTATCGTTTTGCATATTTATACAATAAATAGATTAATGTATATTTTAAATATTTTGTTGAATTTGGGGAAACATTTGCATCGCTTATTGCACTTTCGAGCGTCTTTTTTTTTTGTTCATTTGATTTGATTCATTGGTTACTTTGCTGGCGATTAACGACAACAACCGCGGGGGGGGGGGGGGGGCGGGTTCAAGGATGCAAGGATCGTTGCGGTCCTTGGGGCATCGGCGCAGCAGAGGCAAGAGCAGTGGCCAATAGCCTCATTTAATAATAATATTATTTGGTTGATGTCACCAGTTGACTGGTGCTGTAGCCCTGTGTATTGCAGGTGGGCAGGGCAAATGGATTGAAGCTCAAACTGCTGACCCCTGAAACGATAAGAATAAAATAGCAAAACATTAAAAAAAATAATGCTTATATATGTAAAGTTATTCAAGCCAAAACACTAATAATTCGTAGACCTACAAATTTTCTGATTGTACATTTTCTGTATCTGCAGCATGATTAAATAATTTTTTAAATATTATAAACTTGTTTGTGGGATAATTATTTTCTAGACATAAATAAATACTTCAGCAAAGTGACATTTTTTAAATTAATACTATATTTTGCTTATTAGAATTAAATATTTGAGAAGTACTTATAAAGAAGTAATCCTGAATTAAACCTAAATATTGTTTTATATAATATTTATACAACTATTATTAATATATTTTTATACCTTTTCTTTACATTGCAAGTCTGTCAATTATATAAGATAATATTTATAGATGAACTGCGAGCAAGAATATTGTTTTTAACTATTCCCCAAAAATAATCAAACATTATATGTAAAATTTTTTTAAGTTTATGATAAAATATATACCAATAATTATTTTATAAATTTTATACTTCATGTATAAAAAAAGAAAATTGATTTCAAATTTTTAATTATTCCCCAAATAAAATAATATATCATATAATATATATAATATAATAATAATAATGCCCTTCAATTACAATAAGGTTGTTCAGTTTGAATATAACTGTTTGTATATAACTGGAGATGTTTCTACATGTTCCTAAAAGTTTTGGGCCTAACTCTTTGTCAACCAGCTTAAAAACTTATTTCAGAACTTAGAAGAACAAATTTCGCAACGTATTTAATAAAAATGTTAAAATGAAATTATAAATACCGTTGAATTTTGTGTTGGTTGTGTGTTGATGTTGTTGCTGTTGTTGTTGTTGTTGTGGTGAATGTGGTTTTTTATGACAGACACAACTCGACGTAAGCACACATATACACACACACACACACACTCGCACACCCACTCACCGTAGTCATTATCGCTGGAGTTGGTTGAGTGTAGCATTTTTATCAGTGAACTCTTCTTGCCCAAAGTCAACAGGCGCCACGCGATGAGATTGTTGTTGTTGTTGTTGCCACATTTGGGGGCGTCGCTGCCCGATAAGCGAATGCTCTATGAGTGCGAGTGTACGTGTGAGTGTCTGTGTGTGCGTGTGTGCATGTTGTGTGGGCGTGTTAGCTGCTCCAAATGTTGCATGCTGCTCCTGATCCATAATTATACACTGTTGTTGCCCCTGCTGCCCCTGCTGCTGCTGCTGTTTCTGATGTTGCACTTAAACTGCGGCCGCTGTCGCTGCTGTAACGGCAGGATTGTGCCATGGCTGATGCGGATGCGCATAGTGATGCGGGTGAGTGTTGGCGGCGGCGACATGATGATGCTGCACGAGCGCTGAATGCCAAGGCGTCGTCATGGACACTGTTGGGGATTAATGGCGAAAATGCACTTGCTGAGCAATTTTGTTTCACTTGGTTTTTGTTTTGTTTTGTTTTGACGGGGGGCGTTTTGGGGGGGTGTTTAAGTTAGTAGTATTTTGAGTAGGTTTGTTTTGTTTGGTTTATTTATTTTTTCCAACTAATAAGCATAATTAAATTAAATATATTCAATGAAAAGGGCTAAATAACATAAAAATAAAACAAAATCATCTACAAATAATACAAAATATATTTTCTGTAAGATGCTGTTAATTTTTTTAAATTAGCTCTTTTTTTGAATTATTTCTTTAGTTATTAATTTTTGAATTTCATGCAACTTTGATTTTAAAATTGAATTTTACACAAATAAATGGAGATATTCTGGCAGCAAGTACATTATTTTTGTACTTCAAATGAAAATAAAATTGTCCTAAAATCTAGATTCAAGCTCATTTTTTTAAGTGTACTTCGAACAAGCAACAATATCTATATTTTCCCGAGTGCCTTTGAAATGTGCAAAACTAGCAAATTTGCAAAAATTTGATTTCTGAGGGAAGAGAAATGAGTAAATTGCTGCTGGACTTACTTGATGTGGAGTTGAAGACGCTGCCGGGCGAGGAGGAGAGCGTACCCATGTTGGGGGCAGGCGCATAGCCATTCGCAGTGCCTGCCACGCTGGCGGTGGTCGCTGTTGCCCCGTAGGAGCCACCGGAACTGTGGGGCGTTGAGGCGCTGCTGCAGTAGCCGCCACGTGGACTGACACTGCTCGATTGGGCGCGCTGATAGTCATCCTCTGTCCACTGGCCGGAGCCATCCTGTACGCTCACCGCCAGCTGACCCGCATACGAATTGAAGCTAGTGGAGCCACCGGGTGATCTGCTGCAGCAATGGGCAGAAGGATTAGTCGATGCTGCTGCAGCTGCAAGGCGCTGAGAGTTTCAGGCAGAGACGCTTACCTGGGCATGGAGTAGAGAGCCTCAACCAGATCTGCGGCCCGTTTGAGTATGATCTCCTTTTGCAGTTTCTCGGGATCGCCGGGATGCCGTGGGATGAGCTTCTGCAGGCGCTGGAAGCCATAGTCGATTGTGGGTTCGTTGAGTGCTGCTTGAGGCGAAACGGAAAGCTTGAACATGCTAAGGATGCGGTGTGCGGGTGTCTAACAATGACTACTTACAGACATAGACAAAGCGACCGGGTGATCCTTTGCAGAACTGTTTGCTCTTGTAGGAGAGCGTCACCTCGACCACGCCGGGGATGTGTCTGGGTGGTGTTTGGACGCGTATCGCATGTGATGTGATTAGCTCGCTCCACACCAGCATGGTGCCGAAGACCACCTGCAAACCATCGAAGAAGTTATCGCCCACAATGATAACGGTGGCGCCACCTGTTGTCCAGCCCTCGCTGGGCGATATCGCCTTAATACAGGGCGTGGCCACGGGCAGCGGTGGGTAGAGGCCTAAAAGTGGTTCAGCATTAAAAATCTGGTTAGTTGTGTGAGTCAGTGGATTGCAGTGGTTGGGAGTTATACACTGGCAAAAATAATTATGCCCAAGAATTGGGAAAAATCGACCTATTTAAATTAACCATTTAAAAATAAGAATTTTAGCAGGAAAATTGTTTTGAAATTTCATATTTATCAGAAATGTGTTGAGAAATTATTTCATTAATTTCTTCCATAATTAACTGGTAATTTCTTGGTCGATTTTCTCAGAACTTAGGCATATTTTTTGTACAGTGCATAATAATTGTAGAAATGGGTTTTCAGTTTTGCCAATTGCTACAGAATCAAAATTACAAAAAAAAAACATGAAGGAAATGAAAACAAAAGATTAACTAAGAAATTAACTAACTAAATTAAACTAAACTGATCGAATTAATTTGGAATTTAGTTACAGACCATCGTAGGTACTGTCGGGCGCTAGGGGGTGACCGGAAATGGACAGGGATGTGTTGCCTGTACCTTCCGTTGTGTCCAATCGCTTAGCGCGTCTGCCATGCTTGGAATTATTGTGCACAAACATATTATCCGAGATGGCCAGCAGTGGTCCATCAACGGCCACTTGGGTGGAGATGACAACCTTTGGAGTAAGAAATGGAATAAATTTAATATTAGGAAAATTGGAAAATAGCTTGTTAATTTTAATATAAATTAATTTTAATATAATATATAATAATAAAATATAATTTATAAAAATAAATCTTGAATTCAGTTTCAATTCATTTTTTATCTTATCAAATCTTACTGTCTCAGTTGTTATATTTTATACAGTTATTCTATATAATTGAGACCCACCTGAAATCTTCTCATGTCCCGCGGATTGCCAGCATTTTTGAGGCAATTTTGATTGCACTTCAAGAAGAATTTGAGGAAAAAGCTGCAAGCAAACAGAAACAAAAAAAAAAACATTAATTAATAATTGCTGAAATATTTCGATTTTTATGTGCCACTCATAAAAATAGTAATTCAAGATTTACGATCCAGATATGGCAGTTATATATGCATTTTCCGGCTGCTGTTCTTTATGAGCTGCTAATGATCGGTTGCGCCTTTTGCAGTTATTGTTGCTGGTGTTGCTGCCACACCAGCATTTTGCAGCAGATGTGTCTGGCCTCGGGGCCTGAGTCAATCCACTTGCTCTCTTGCTGCTGCTGCTGCTGCTACTATCCCTGTCCTCCCCTCCTCCTGCCCAGTTGTTGCCTCGGGCGCGACAGCGCAGCGTGTGATAAGCGCTTGGACTTGGGGTGACAGTTATGCGAATGGAATGTCCTGCAGGCAGGATATATATATATGTATATATTCGAAATTGACACCCGTGTGTCGCGCATTTAAATGGTAAAATATATACCCACAGCCCTTTTGCCTGCACAACCGCCCTCCCCTCCCCACCCCCTCTCTGCAACACTCGTTGTTGATTTTATTTGCCGAAATAATGTTTGGCTGCTGCTGCCACAGCAGGCGGCAATATTCGGGACTCTTTTTTTGCAGGAATTTTTGTTGTTTTCTCACTCGACAAATTGGACAAATTAGCGCAGGAGGCGTGTCACTCGATTGGGTATTCCAATTTTGGGGGCAAGCGTACACATAACAGGATCACAACAGGAACAAAACAGGACGCACATCTGCATATGGACATATGTATCCTTAATGTGTCATAAATTTGTTTATTGTCGTTATTGTGAAGTGCTACTCAAGAGGATGTCCTCTTGGGTGATGTGAGAGATATGTTGAAAGGTGCACGAAATATTTATATATAAATATATATTTCAGAGAAGTTGGGAAAGACTATTATTTGGACTAGTTCAGCAAGAGTAGAATTGAAAAAATATTTAAAAGGATTGGATGAATACAGAAAAGAATTTTAGAATATGTTCAAATCGCAGCTGAGAGTAGAAATTTAATAGATTTTGAAAAAACAGTGCTTCTAGTTTTTAATTTGTATTTAAGAATCTAGATTCAAGCTCATTTTTTTAAGTGTACAAGCAACAATAACTATTTTTTTCCTGAGTGCCTTTGAAATGTGCAAAACTAGCTTCTAGTTTATAATTTGAATTTAATAAGATTTATTTGCCGTAAAATCAATTTTTACTACTAATATTTACAGCAGCTACTTCTTTAAAAAAATATATATATTTGTTTTAAAAATTATTTGCAAATTTATGTCTTCTTATCTAATAAAAAAGAAACATTCCATTTTTAAATAAAGTAGCAAAATTGTGGCTATTAAATTTTATGCAAATCCGTTGAAGAAAAATGTAAGTTCTGATCTGGAATTGGTTTCCTGAAGTGCATTTTATATAAAGCTGCTCAAATTTGCCTACAACTGGAATTTCTCTGTAAGACTCGTGTCTTTAAAAAAAAGCACTCAATAAATCAAAAAGCAACATTTTGGCGATATGAAGTAATAAAAATTTGTTTTGAAAGTGTTCAATCTGTGAAATTTCAAGCGGACATTCGATAAAAAACACACACAAATCGAACACATGACTGAATTTTTGCTTATCAGTCAATTTAAACGAAGGCGAAATTAATTTCGAACTTTATATAAATAAATGTATAAATATATATATATATGTGTGTGTGTGTATAAATATATATATAAATATTTTACTTATAGAGAGCCACGCGTGCTGAGTTGTGAGCTGATTGTGAACTTGTTAAAAGTCAGAGTTTGACTTGGACAGTGGACTGGGAATGGAAGCAGATGTGTGTTTCAACAATTCTTTTTTATAGACAGCAACAACAACAAGAAGAAGAAGAACAACAACAACAAAAATATCGACAACAAACATCATTAACACGGCCATCGGTTGTCCCTCAAGGGACCAAAGCGCCGTGTATCTGTCAGATGCAATATCAAGTTACATACATACGTATTTTGTGGCAGATACCCCTCACAGATGCAACTGCAACTGAAATTTGAATACGTATCGAGTGGATATATATATATATATATATATTAAGAGCAGCTTAGGTTAACTCTATTACGGATCATTCATGGTACTAATTTCACTTGCAGCCACCCTCAATATCTCTCTGTGTGTGTGTGTGTGTTGTTGTGTGCATCTTTAGGGGCAGCTAATTGACTTTCTCGGAAGTATCTCAAGTCGCACGCTTGAATTACAATGTTTTCAAATACGCTGACAGGACGCATAAATTCCCAGACTCCTCGAATGTACAACAACGCTTGGAGCATAAATCGTTGTTCAACATTTCTGAAGGATTCACTTTTCACTTTGCATAGCAGCGAGAATCTTTGAGAATCCTTGGCTGATTCAATTTAATCTGACACGGATTTTTTTTGGGGGCAGCTCGAACCTTTAAGCGATTTGTGTTGCAATTAAAAATTCAGTTCGCGTCCTGCCAATAAATCAAAGTGCCTCCATCTTTGTCTCTTTAACTGCGGCAACAGAGGCAGCAACAAAGTTTCCGTTGCCTTCTTTATGTGCTCGACCTCGTCTTTGTTGTCCAGGCACTCCTCACTCCCCTCTCTGCCCACTCTCTCTGTCAATTGCCAGCTACGCGAAAATTTTCATTTAATGAAAAGCTACGCATCATCAAAGATCCGCACATGACATTCTGTCCATGGCCAGCTATGGCCATGGCCAAGAATGGCGTCCATTGAGCCCATTGGCAGCTGGAGCACGTAGCGCTAACGAACTGCATAATTGGTCATTCATATTTGCCTGGAGACAGTGGTTGTTGGGTGTGGGTGTGGGGTGTGATTGTGGGTGTTTGGGGGGTGGGGGGTATGAAGACGTGTTTGCGTGTTCTGCCAATCGTTATTAAACATTTTTAAGTACCTGCCGCGGCTTTAAGTTTTAGTTCGATTTATTTTCAGTTAAGTAAAATGGCCAATAGAATAAGGCTTTAATAAATATTAAAAAATAGCTAAAATACACAAAAGAAAGCTTTATAATATTTTGCCAGCATTTAGCTTAGTTATTTTAACATATTTTTCTGAATGCATTTTAGCTAAGATTTTAATTGGCAATGGAATTTTGTTTTTTAAATTTACAATTTCTATATTTTAATCAAAAATATTTAACGCTTGCTTTAGATATAGTTTAGATATGCTTTAGATATATTTTTTTTAAATTTACAATTCCCACATTTTATTCAAAAACACTTAACGATTGCTTTAGATATAGTTAAAAATATTCACTTCTATTTTTTTTATTTATTTATGCCTAAATCATTTCAGTTATGGCAATTGAATTATGCTTAAATTTTCACATGTCCCAATTAAGTAAGTAATTATAGACACATAAACAAAATATAAAAATATTTACTTTCTCACTGAACTCTCAATTGAAATAAAAAAAAAAACAAATAAGTTAACAGGCTTCGGGCGATTTTCATGAAATGTTCCAACGATTAACTGTGAATTTGTGAATCAACAACAAAAATGAAATTAACAACTACAACAACAATAAAAGCAACAACAACAAGAACTGAAATTATCTGCGCATCGCTCAACAACAACAACAACAACAATTTTAATGATGAATTCGCGGGGCACATAAATCGCTTTGGGTTTGCCAGTTCTTTGGCTTCCAGTCGAGTGTCGAGTGGCGAAGTTATCTGGCAGCCATTGCGGGTGCTGAAGATGGCGTTAACAGAATGTGGCCCAAAGCGTTTCTGGCGCACGCCATTTGTGCCAAAGCACAGGTGAGAATCAGCTACTACCACAATTTCTGTCTGTCTCTCTAACTGTCTGTCTGTCTGTCTGTCCGTCTGTCTGTCCGTTTGTGTCTCTTTGTCTGCCTGTTTATGTATTTTAGCTGCGGGCAACTTGGCGCTAATTTTTCACTAACGATAATATTCAAAATTTTCAACTTTATTGCCGCATAAACTCAATGACTATGGCAGTCAACGAACGCAGAAGAAGGCGTACACTGAGAGAAAACGAAATGGTATTGAGATTATAACTCTAAAAATTGTATACCTCTTTTAGATTTAAAAAGCTTTTAATTATTTATGAAATACCTTAACTAATTATCCCAACAATATATAATTAATATTTACTCCTAAGTAGCTTGCCAATAAATTTGGAATCAATTCAAATAACACAGAAATACAATTTAGTTTGCTGTTTTTTTCTCTGATAATTAATAGTGTAAGTTATTTGTTCTTAACAAAAATCAAATAAACCTTCTGATAAATTACAAAATATATAAAAAATTATTTTAATTATATATTTGTAATTTGCAGTTGAGAAATTAATTTGAAGACTTTAGATTTTTAAATTTTTCTTAATTCTGCACTGTAATTTAAAAATAAAAGATTGCCATTTGTGAAATATTATTTTTAAATATTTTATGTAATTTAAAAATAAAAGATTGCCATTTGTGAAATACTATTTTATAAAATAATTTTAGCTACTTGTTAATATAAAATTTTTTTAAGTGCACACAGAGACACTGACGCTCAAAACTGTGCAAAACTTACTTTGGCGCCATTTCCATGGCATTTTCATGTACACACAAATACACACACTCCCGCACACACACACACAGTCAAAAGATGGCGTCGAACGTCACCATTTTGTTGAGGTTCAGTTTCAGTTTCAGGTTCAGGTTCAGGTTCAGGGCTGCTGCTGCTTTTCTTGCTGTTGTTTTCTATTGTCGTTGGAACTTTTATTTATTTATGCTCTTTCTCGACTTAACGCTGCACGCTTCGCGGCGCACGCACAAAAATGAACAGCCCGCAGGACCCCAATCTCTATGAACGTAACACCCACCGCCCGCCTGCCTCTCACAAACCCAAAAAAAAAAACCCGTAAGCAGTTGTAAAGATTTCCTTGCCAACCCACCCGCCACCCGCTCAATGTCGCGTCGTCACACAATCCTTATCAAAATCGCACTTGGACTTGGAACGTCTTCGACTTCTGCTCCGGCTTCTTGGTTGAGAGTTCATAGCTTTTGGGGTCTTTGCATTGTAAGATAGACTTTGAGGGCGGTTTTCCACATCTGCTCAGTTTTTGTGTGTGTTTTGTGTGTGTTTTGTGTTTTCTTGTGTTTTGTTACGCTTTCGCTTTCATCCTTTATATATATATATATTTTTTGTTGGCCGGAAGAGCACAAAAAAAATAAATAAAAGGAATAAATATTTTGTAAGGGAACTTGTTGAAAACACTTGCGCTTAATCCTGCTCAGAGATTCGATGAGAGCGAAAGCGAAAGTGAGTCACAATTCTTTGAGTCATAATTGTTGAGTGAGTTCTTGTCGCTAGAGAGAAAATCAGGAGAAAAGAGAGCTTTCTTTTGGTTGTGTTCATTTTGGTGAATGAATCTCACAGTTTTTGGTAGAGTTGTGTTTTTTGTTGTGGGTACGTCTTAATTTTAGCTCTCTCTGCGTGTGTGTGTGTGTGTGTGTTGGGGGTTGCTTTGGGATTCAATGTCATGCCGCTGGGACCAGGGAAATACCTCGTAAATGTTTTTGTTGTTTTTGTTTTTTGCTTTACCGGGCAGCAACAACAATGGCAACTTTTTGTTTTTGTTGTTTGCGATTTCTTCATCTTTAAACTGATTATTTCAGTAAGCACACGCATGCTGAGCATGTGTGTGTGTCTCTGTGTGTGTGTGTGTGACCATAAAAATACCATATATAGAGGTTAAATATCAGACATCGATAAAGGCTACAAGCAGACAAAGATACACAAAAACAAAATGTATCTTCTATTGTGTATGTGTGTGTGTGTATCTGTGTGTGTGTGTGCCTACAGCCTTTAACTTTTTGCTACTCTTTAGCTTATCCCTGCCTGTCCTGTCAGCGACAACGTCGCCTTCAACTTCGCCCTGGTCTGCGTCTTTGCATCCGCTCCTTAACCTTTGGCGAACTACTGAGCCATCAAATTATCGACCTTATTGAAATGCGCAAATTATGCTAACTATTCTACTACATACACATGTAGGGGTGTGTCTGTGTGTGTATATATATGTTGACTGCCAGTTAACGCTTTTAATGTAATTAATTATGCAGCATGCGTAAATGGCTAAGGAAATGGCCTAAACAAGAGCTGAACTTCGACTCCACTCGACGGATTCTAATCAGACGAAATGTTTGCAACTGTAAATTTTAAATAACTTCGCGGTCATTTCAATTATGCACATCAGTTAGTTTGGCTAATACAATTTGATTGTTAATTCATTGCGTCTCTCAAGATGTGGAACTGTTAACTATTTAAAACGTATATTTCAAATGGCATATGTTTTTCTATAAGCCACTTCAACTTTGTTGAAATATCTAAATCTTGCAGATTATTTATATCAATTTAAGCCATTTGATTCTGTTGAGTTGCTAAACTGATTTGAATTGCTCATTTTTAATTATAAAAATATGCAAACAATTCTTGGCATATTTTTATATATTTTATATATATTTTCCAATTTTAAAATATAAAACTTAATGTGAAAAGATTGCTGCTGCAGCTGGCAAATATTTTGAGTATTTATAATTTGTAGCAAAATTGTTTTTAAAGCACACAAAACAAATCGAGCAAATGTTAAGCTGCAATTTAAATTTATAAAATGCATATAGATAAATATATATATTTATGATTTAATAAACTGCTTTTCCCAGGAGTTAACGATTCGCAACGAATGCCATTTAAATGGAGAGATATGCAGATATAGAGAAAGAGAGAGAGGGAGGGAGATGGAGAGAGAGTGAGCAAGCTCGTGTGAAAATTTGCATTAATAATTCAATTTCAATAGACAGGCAACAAATATGCAAATTGCAAGCTCTTTGAAATGCAAAAATTCAATTCAAATTCGATGCCCCCATTTGATTTATGAGGTGCGAATCAGGTGCAGCAGCAGCAGCAGCAGCAGTCGCAGCCAGGCTAAGAAATTTTTACAAGTTTCGAGTTCAACTTCAAAAGATATCTATGGGGAAATTGTGTGTGGCGATAAAATGCCAACTGTACGAGTGGCATTATCTCTATAGATAATTAACTGTTATTGCCAGCAGTCTATGACTGTCTCTCTGTCTGTCTGTCTGTCGGTTTGCGGCGTCTGCCCAATATTTCATATGCCTGTCGATTGCTGACCACAACTGCCGTCAAATTTGTGTCTGCTTTTTTTTCTACTGCTGCTGCTGCTGCGTCGCTTTGAATATTTGAGTAGCTACCCCTAGGAGTGTGGGGGAGACACTCACTCGCACATTCGTGCAACCAACTCGTCCTCGTCCATTTGTTAACCCGCCCCAAACCACACACCGCCCACCTGGCGAAGGAATCGAATGGTGTGCCTGAATGCATTTAGAAAATTAAAAATTGTAGCCACAACTAGCAGCGGCAGCAGCAGCAGCAACAGCAGCAGTTTTGTCATCATTTTTAGCGCGATTATCAAGGCATGCAATGGCCACAAAAAACATTTGCTTGCCACACGCAGCCAATACCCTTAAATAACAGTCGTGGCCAGGCATATTAGGCAAGGCAGTTAGTTAAATGATGAATGAAAGATTAGCTAAAATTTAACCAAGCATTTGACTAAGGATCGAGTGGCGAAAGCACTTTATTGTATTTTATGTAATCTTATATTATTATTTAAGAAAAGTTACTAATAAAGTAAATCACTCATTTTTTTTACTATAAAAATTATATATTATTTATGTTCTTAAAATAACTGAAGATTAAATAAGAGAAATTTAAATATATTCTACTTCTAATCAATGCAAGCTCAAGTTTAAGCTATACCAATATTTTGGGACACCACTGTAAGCCAACTGAACACCGCAAAAACATCAATTCTATTTGTCGCCTAACGTAGAGTTGAAGTGGGTTTAAGGGGTAAATGGGGGGTGGCCCACCTTTGTTGGTAAGTTTGCACTTAGTTTATTTGTCGCGCAGACAAAAAAAAAAGAAGAATGAATACAGAAAATGGAAAAATTGAAGCGAAGAAAATGCCAATGACGTAGATAAATGCAAAAGCGGCAAATTTCGGATTGTTTTGGGCTGCCCCGCAAGCCAAGCTTCTAGCTATTTTTTTTTGTTGTTTAGTTTTCTTCTTTTTTTTGTCAATTTGACCAGGCACTCTTGCAAATGGCTATTTTCAGCGTTTTTCCCCCAAAAAACAGATGTTGTTGCTGATGTTTGTTTGCTTGTTTGCCTTAAAGTGCAGCGTTCAATTTACGCAAATTAAAAAGTCGAAGTGAACATTTGACACGCGATAATCGTTAATGGCCATAGAAGTTATGAGTGTGGCTCTGTGTGTGTGTGTGTGTTGGCATAATTTGCGTCATTACGCATACGCCAGATGTGCGCATTTAATGGCCACATGAAATGAGATTAAAATTGAACAAGCAAATAACAAAAAAACCAAAATACCCAAATCCAAACTCAAACTTAACAGTAAACACCGAAAATGTGTGAAAAAAAAGGGGAAACATGTCGCAAACAGCAACAACAACAACCAATAAAATGAGAACAGCAACAACAACAAATGCCACAGCTGACCACAAAGGTACCACAGAGCAGAGAATCCACGGTGGCGACAGTGCGACCACCGCCGAAGTGCTCTTTAAATTCACTTAATTATGGAACACACACGAAGCGCATACCAAAAACAAAAAAAAAAAAACAAAACACACAAAACAAAAATAAAATAAAATAAAATAAAAAAAACAGCGTAGCAAACGTTGCAATCGATCCACACACAATGATCCAAGTGTCCTCGCAAATCATAAATAAAAGTTGGCCTCAACTTGCAACAAAACTGGCGACGGAGCTGGACGAGGTGAGCTACTCTGCGGCGGCGGAAAAGGCGAGGAGAGGGGAGACTGCAGCTTGGCGAGTCTTCAACAAACGCCGCTGGTAATTGCAAATCCTCAAGCTATCTATATATGTAGGTACTGTGACTAATACTTCAAATAACTACAACTAAATTTAATCGTAATTAGATTGAGACGATTTTAGTTGTAATTTGTTGAAATATTTATTAATGCTCTGTGTTGCAATGCAACTGCTTTACAGCTTGTGTGTGGCAATAAACTTGATGCAAGAATTATATAATATATATTATATATATAATATTAGAATATAACTCAAATTTAACTTATCTAAATCTGCAATTAAGAATATTTTTTATAGTAAAATACTTTATAATTCTGCTTCAGTTGAGAAAAATTAAAAATCAGCGCAAAACTGTTTTTAATTTCGTCTAAAACTACAAATTTTACTACTATAATATATTGTTGTTTTAATACTAAGTCAAGACTAATCAAATTAACTTTCGATATGCACTTTAATTAATTTAATCAGAGGTAAATATCAATTAAATAAATTAATTTAAATAGAGCAAAATTAAGTACTGAAAAATATTCGAGTTTTGTCTATCTATTTTAGATAAAGCTTTTGCTTATCTATTTATATATATTTAGTCAATATATTTGTGTTATAAGAGTAGATATTATTATTGTAATCGTTGACGAATATATTAGTTTATGTTTACTTTTGTACCACTGTGCGATCTCACAGAGCATTGTGTGCACAATTTCGGCATCTGTAAAGCTCGCTGGCTGGCAGAGAACTGCCGATCGTTGCATGAATAACAGAAATTCATCAATAAAACATGTGGAAACCAAACCAGGCACTGACAGACTCCTTGTTGTTGTTGTTGCTCTTGTTGTTGTTGGTGGCAGCTCTCTCACGGCACACGTTCGAGCGTCATGCAAGTGGCATGAACAACAGCAACAGTAGCAACAACTGGGAGGGCGATGTGTTTGGTGTTTTGTCTGCTTGGTTGTTGTTGTCATATGTATCAGTTTTTGGCTTAGCCAAGTGAAGCCAAACGGAGCAACGAGCCACTTTGAAATGCAAGCGACTCTTGGCCACAGTCGGAATTTTCAATCAGTTCCAATTGTTGCGCGCTCAGTGACAAGTTTCAGGCAGTGATCATTCTTGTTGTTGTTGTTGTTGTTGTTGCTGCTGCTGAGTGGCAAAATGTGCGGGACCCCCAGCCAAGTTAGCGCTTTAGGCCATGTCGGCTGTGCCACAAAATTTAGTTGCGACCACATAGATTATCCGCAAAGGTAGAACGAGGCACACACAGTTGGCGGCATGATCTACTGGCAAGGCATACATATCAATGAGAAGGGGGAGGGAGGGGGTGGGAGGGAGGTGGCATGGAGCAAAACCTCAATCTGTGATCCATGCCGCCCAAAGCTCTGATTGGGGAAGCTGTGATTGATATGCGCCTCTCAAGCTGTAGCTGCAGCTCTGATTCTGATTCTGTTTCTGATTCTGATGCGGATTCTCTCTCCCATTGCCGACAAAAGTTACAGCCCGACTGACAAATGCGACATGTGCCGAGTGTCCACAGCCTAGCCGGGAGCTGGATGTTGTTGTCGGGAATGTGCTGCGGCGGGATTAACCAATTTGGTCTTGCCCGCTTGCCAGCTTGCCAGCTGCCAGGTTTGCCAGTTTGCCAGGTTGGCTAACAAGGCGATCGCATTGCGCAAATAAGCTGGCGAAAAATGAATTAATAATCGTAAATATCAAGCGCAAAGTGTCGCGCCTCCGCACGTGGATAGCAGCCCAGTTTAGGTCGGACCAGTTGCAGTTGCCACACAATAACTGTTCTTGCAACGGATCCGTTGGCATCGTGGAGCACGTAGCGTGCCGCAAAACACGCTCAGCAATTTTAACAAGATCATAAATGCGAAAAGCTCTGATCTTGCCGAACCCATTGAATGTGGCCAGAAAAAAAAACATTGCATTTTGCACTGATTCAAGTACACTGTAAAAAAAGTGTGATTAGGAAATTAGAAAAGTCAAAAAGACTTGAGGAACTCTTGGCTTAAATTTATTCTGATGCCAATATAATTTCAAGCGTAAATAAGGCAAATAAATTTTTAAAAACCAAAATGAATTTTGTAAATTATACTTAAAAAGATAATTTTTTTAAGAAAACTAAAAACGAATATTTAATTATGAATTTCATTCTAAAAACTCTTTAGAAAACTGTTAATTGTGGAAACTTGTGTTTCAAAAAGGTAAAAATAATTTGTTTCTGTAATTTTAATTAAAAAACTATTATTTATAATTTGAAAAACTAATTTACAAATATATAAAAATTACTGCTATATTTTTTTTACCTTTTTAAAAATTTTTGTTGAGTGCAAACTTGGCTTAGTCGATTGCTGCAATATATTTCCTAATTTGCAAGCAGAAGAAATATGTCTATCTCTCTCTAACGTTCGCTCTATGGCCTTCTCTTTCTGGCACATTGAATAGCCAACACAACAACACAAACAACAACAAGAAGCAATCAATTAAATTTAATTATGACACCAATTATGGTCTGATTGCCAGTAACCAGCCAAGGCATAAATGAGTCCATCTCCGACTCCGACTCCAACTCCAACTCCGATTCGAGTCTAAGACTCTTGGTCTTGGCTCCCTTAACGCTTTGCAGTAATATGTAATAGAATCATTAAGTCTGTTGTTGTTGTTGTTGTAGCTCTGAGTTGGCTGGTGTCTCGAGGCCAGCTGGTATTTAGCCACAGGCTTCGCAGAATACCACCAAGGTTGGCAAACAACTTGCCTTAAATACAAATGTGGCCAATAGGCAAATAGTTTTAAACACCCGTTTCTTGAAGGGACCACCACAGCTTGTGATAATCACTTTGTGCTCCATGATAATGATCTGGTTCTGCCATCCATTCCCACTCAATTGTCATCTGCATAAGGTGCGATTCAATTGATTCAATTGGAAATTGTTTCACAAGTCTGTCGCGTGGAACCACCTGACCAATAAGGCAATCGAGTCAATCAAGGTGAACTCCATTATGCAAAAATGTTAAGCAATACTATTTAAGAAATTAAACATTGAATTTAATTGAAGTGAAAATGTACTCAATTTAAAAATTGAATTAGTCAATAAATATGAATTTAAAAAAGATTTCTAGCTCAGAATAATCACTGGGAAATAGTTCGATAAATTTGATTAAAAGACAAATTTTTATATCTACTCAAATTTTTAAACTTTTTAAAATGAATTAAAATATTTCTCCCTGCAACTTTCCAATTGTCTTTCATAACTTAAAATTTGCTTGCATTATTTTTTTTTAATCCCAAATTTAATTTTAAAAATGAAGACTATCCCAAAATGCATTGTCAATAAATTGATCCTTGTCCTTTGAAAAGTACCCGCTTCACTTGCTCTCAAACACTATTATCCAAAAATAATCACAAGCCCCTGAATAATTTTGGTTGTAATGTATATTCTTGAGTCTTAATCTACGCCCACTTTTGCCCGCCTACTGTGGCTACTTATATTTAAATGTTTTTTTTTTTTTGGGCTATGTGCAAACAATTTGTGTTTCCCTCTAATAATATTTCCGAAGCCAATTAGAAGCGACGCACTCCCGGCTGGCGGTCTGGCAGTCTTTCTGACAGGGAAGTGGCTGCGGCAGCCGCAAGGATGTGCATACAATTAACATAATTCGCCTGACACGTGACAGGCACAGGCACAAGCGGGGGTGCGCGGGGGTTTTGGGTGTCAGATTGCCTTGTGCGAGTGCAGCACTCGTCTCAATTTACAATTTACAATTCCAACAATTCACAATTTATGAAAATAGAATTTGCGTTTGCCATTTTTGATGAACTTTGAATTTCGACTTGTTTTTTTTTTTTTGGCCAGCTACGCGTTTCAACGCTTTTACTACAATGTGAGACAAGGAGGGGACTAGAAAGCGACAGAGGGAGACAGCGTGCGCTGCCAGAGCTCAAACTGTCAACCGTCTCTGTTGCTGTCTGGCCCTGGCTCTGGTCCTGGTACTTGTCCTGGCCATGTTGCCGCATCATGTTTTATATTGCAGTTGATAATAATGCCAATAAATCAACGATACGCATACAAGCCGCAAAACAGGCACAAATAAAAAGCGCACACAGCGACGATGATGAAAAGCAGCTTAAAATGTCATCTTTTGTGCTATGGCATATCAGTTTGGAGTTGCAAACGATACATATATATATATTTGTATATATATATCTGGGTATATATAGATATACTTATTTTGATATGCGGCTACTTACCGATCAATGATGACGGGGTCCGAGGGCGTCTCGTTGCGGTTTCCACAGCTCTTCTTATCACAGCAGCGGCTGCAGTTAAATTAAGTACAAAGAAAATCAATTGGTTAAAAAACTTCAAGGCAATTTTGCTTGATGACACTTAAAGCTAACCGCAAAATATCAGAAAAAGACAGGTGCTAAAAATATAATATATGTATTTTCGATTTTATGAAATGCTAAAAGTATACATTGAAATATGCATTGATATAATAAATATTAGTTGGCTTGAAATATTTATTAAATACATTTTTTTATTTACTTTTCTCTATTTAATAAATTTTTATTTTTTGAAATTTATATTCTGTATAAATTAAAATGTAAAATTAGCTTTAGATATTTATTTAAAAAAAAGAAGTGAAATATACTTAAATATAAATATTATTAATAAAACTAAAAACCTTCTTTTGATATTTATTCTTTAGATATTTATTAAAAAAAGGAATAAATTTATATAAATATATTCGTTAATAAACAATATGGAAATTCGCCTATATTTTCGCTGGGAGTAATGCATTTTTTTTTTTACTTTTTGGCAAACACACACACACACATAAATACACACGCATTGAGTTCAATGGCTGCGTAATTTTTTTTGGTCGCACAGCCTCCGGGCAGAAATGATATTTAAGGGTACGAGGCTTGGGGGATGGGGGTTTGGGGTTGTTGTTCCGTTCGTTCAAGGGGTGGCACACTAACTGGGTAGCTTTAGCTAAAGCTTGAGCTTTGGCATCGTCCTGTGCGCAACATAAACATGGATGACTAAAATGGGCGAAATGCCAAACGATAAAGAAGATGCCATTGTCGCTGCCAGCAACCACTGCGACGTCGACTGCGACTGCGACTGCGACGGCAGCAGCGACTGCGACAGAGTCGCCAAGAGTTAACGCTGGTCGCCATTGTGTTTGTATTTGCTTTGTGTTACGCGAAGCTGTTGATTTTTGCTGCTTTCTTGGCCAAGCCGAAAGCTAAGGCTAGAAGTATTACAGGAGGAGAAGGGGGGGTGAGTGCCAAAGTCAACCCCTGTACGTTGTCCCCTTGTTTTGATAATGCTACGCAAACATAAAAACTGGGTGCCAATCCGAAATAATAAAAGATGGCCGGCCAACGCGCACCCTGAAGCTGCAGCTGAATGGAGTTGCTGGGTTGGGGCGGGGTGGAGTGGGGACTGGCTAACGGGGACGAATCTGCGTAATATATTTTTTTTGCTGTTTGTTTCTGCTTTTGCTGCGCCGCTTTTTTATACCCATTTGCTTTGTGGAGGATTAATTCGGGTATATCCCGTTAAGAAATGAAAGTAAACTAAAATCAAGCAGCAAATCATTTTTTTTTTTTTATTTGCTTTGTTAATGCTGGGGTAGTTAAAACTCTTGAAATGTGCAAAGTATTTATTATAATATGCATCATCTTGGAACAATAATAGAAAGCGGATATTGTTAATAAATTGATATTAATTAAAAAAATATGAAAATTTAAAAATATTCTTAATATATTGAAAATTAATTATGTATTGTTTCAAATGTTTCCATTGCGCATGGTACTGAAAGTTTTCTAGGGTATATTTAAGTCAGTCAGTTAAGAATAGATTTTCATTTGTGTTATTTCGAGTCAACCTTCAACTGACAGCCTCTGTTTTGGGCGCTAGAAGGGTGAACTGCCCAGAGATATGATGATGCTAGATGGCAATAGATGTGAGCGAGCGAGAGAGAGATTGAGAGTGTGGGAGAGGGAGGAAGGGGGGTAAAGAGGTAGATAGAGTGAAAGAGGGGGCTTGGTGAGTGGCTGCCATTTATACGTTTCAGCTCGCGTGCGCTTGAGCGGAAAAATAAAACGAAGGCAGCATGAACTGGACATACAGCAGAGGTGAGAAGAGTAGAAGGCAGAGTAGAATAAAATAGGAAAAAGGAATAGCGATGAGGTAAAACTAAAAAAAATCAACAATATTAAAGCAGAAGCGCTCTCAAAAGCTCAAAGCAAAAAACGAGAAAAACAGACAACAAAAGATGCGTAGTTGAAAAATCAGGCGGAAAACGCTTAAAAAACACAAATGAGCGTAGCTGCCAATTGCGGAACGAAGAACGGAAAAAGAGAAATTCGCATGCAAACAATTTGAGTTTGAGTGAGTGAGTGGCTTGAAGCAAAGCTCAAAAGCCAAATATATATATATATATAAATGCTTAGCCAAAGCCCCCTGGGGAGCACCCCTAGAGACAAGGGAGTCGAATGGTGTGGATTACAAAGTAAGACAAGGCACAGGAAGTAAGAAGTGAATGCATTCGAAATCATTTGTAGATTATTAACGAAATATCCTTGATTTATACTGTTGATTTTGTTTGAAACTCACCTGCACATCACCTCGTGCGTCAACAGGACGCGGCACATCTCGGGATTCTTGTCCTGGCCCTCGTAGATGATGGCCTGCAAAGAGAAGAAAATCGTATACAAATTGTAAGTAATTGCTTATTAGCTGCCAAAAGCCACATATCTCAGTTACTTATGCGAGAGCTTATGCTAAACAGGGTATTAATAGGCAGATGTAGATCTATTTATAGACTCAACTGGATAACATATATATCAGGATTTACCTCGCAAAAATACACCTAATGCTTATATATATAACTATTGATATCAGGAACAGGGACTGATTAGTATCTATTGATATCAGAAATTTAGATTAAGCTGACTGATTAGTTTATTTTTTTTTTTGTAAAGATATGTATACAAAACTTAGTCTATGCATTTCAAGAATTTTTCAAGCATTGTTATTTGAATTGACAATGGAAATTGTTGCATAAAATATTTTAAGTAATTTCAGTAGATAATTTGAAACTGCTTGACTATTTTTTGAGTTAGAATATACAGAATTTTCCAGATTTAAAGGCAGTCTTAAACTTGGGAACAAGCGCTGATTAAAAAAGACTTGCAATTCAAAAGTTCAGCATTGATTAAGTTATGGCCTATAAAATTCAAATACAATAGGATTGTATTCAAATCTATTGTACAATAGCTCGAATTCTCAGTTAAATTCAGTTAACCATTTAATAGCTGCTCTATTTTTATTGATTAACTAAACTGTTTGTTCACCTTTGTTGATTATATCTAACGTCCGACTTAACTCATTCCTAGTCTACCCCAAAAAGTGAGCCAGCTATCAAGCGCAATCATTGCCACTGCCACTGCCCCATCAGCAGCGCTCTCCCCCTCCCTTCCTATGACAACTCAAGTGGCACAGGGCAAATAGAAACACACATAAATGCTAATTACAGTGCAACTACTCGAGAGCTGCGAGTTGGTCAGAAGGTCGCGACATATGGGACATATATACATACATATATAAATACATGCAACATACACTGCAAATATTTACCCACTCGAATTTTGGCTAATAATAACTGGGTGGTATTTGTATTTACTTAGGCGTAAAAAAAAACACGCTGAGGGGGGGCAAAACATTTTAGTGTCAGTGGCAGTGTCAGTGGCAGTGGCAGTGACTACACAGAAAGAAAAAATAATGAAAATCCTGCCATGTGCGGTGCACACGCACTTCAAGAGGGGGAGGGCGGGGGTAAAATTGAAACCGCAAGTGCAACTCACTCTTGTCAGACAATCTGCTGCAATTTCCAGCAGGATGCTACAGTTGGAAGGTGGTTTGAGTTGGGTTGGGTGCTGCCTCTCGAGTGTATGTGGTGTGTGTGTGTGCGCCTTCGGCCAAACAAAAACAAATAGATAAACAAATGTGAGGCAAGAAGCAACCACTGCAAAATGAATTGGCCTCGCAGCACGAGCAGTGGGCAAAAATAAAAGGCGCATAGTTCTCTAATTTAAAAATGATTAAAGCGGGTTGCTGCCTCTCCCCTGTGTCCCCTGCTCGCGCCGCTGTGCCTGTGTAATCCAACACTCATCCAATGAATTAGTTGGGCCAAAAACACGGCATATGCGACAAGGGGGAGGCACTCAGGGACTGACTCATTCATCACTATCAGCGTCCTTGCAGCGACGCACGTAAAAATGCATACACGCAAAAGTAATAACAATAACTACCTAGATGGTTTTTTTCATCCACCAGCGAATGCTGCCACTTGCGGCATGCGTCAAGGACGAGTGCGTCCCTGTGACGTCATCAGCATATGTGCATTGTTTTCGAGTTGTCTCTAGCAGCGAGAGACTGAGACTCATCCCGGCCAGCCTCAAATAGATAATCAGAAATTAATTTCACTGCAACCAGTCAGCCAGGCACTGTTGTCCAACCCCACCCCACCGCACGCCGCCCACCCCCTGCTGTGTTAAGGTAGCACATGTAAAATTATGATCATCCCTTATTATCCCGTTTGTTAGGTTAATAATTCTACCCACCTCCCCAGGACAAAAACCAAAAAAAAAAAAAAACAACATTAACAGTCTTGCCCTTAACAAAAAGGATGCTCTCTAAGTCCTGGGATAACAACAACTATAAGGCAAAGGATAATATACAACCAGCCGCGTGGTGGGCTCAATGTCAAAATACTAGTTACCAGTTCCGAGTTACCAGTTGCCAGCTTTTTGTGGGACAAGCAAGTGCAGCTAATTATAGAGCTGGCTCAATTCCAAATCCAAGCCCTGAAACGCAGCTCATCCTTCGTCAAGGATAGATTTTTTTTGTTGTTTGTTTTTGGGACAAATGTGCGTGTTTGTTGTTGTTCTTCATGTTTGTTGTTAAATGCGTTGTTCTAATGGACTTTCAATGTTTTTGGCAAATACATTTTTTATACTTGTATTTTAATATTAACATTTTTGATTTTAGTGAAGATGTGGGCACTGCTGGACATTTGACCAAATGGACTAGTAGCGAAAGGAGTTTAACCTATACATACATATGATATATATATATATATTTATACTATTATTGTTTTTCCAGCAGTCAATTAGAAGAATCAAAAAAGTAGATTTCGCACTTTCAAAAAAGTTTCGATTTAGTTTTAAAATGATGTAATTAAATTATAAATTATAGAAAAATATACTTATAAAAAGAAATAAGTAATTTCTTGTTGTGTGTAATCAGCTCAATTAAATGAAGCACAATGCGCACTTAATAAAACAATAAATTTCGCCCACATCAAATTTCAACTGAGGCACATTGAAAAAAAAAAACACAAACATTTGGCTTGAACTTGAAGCTGTGGCAACAAAGCCATCAATCATTGTAGCGTTTGGAGCTCTGAAACAATTAGTGCGGCTAGAAATCTGGAGAAAATCTGACTGGCAAAGTGCCGCTAAATGGTGCATCTAATAAAAAACTAAACGGACAAACACTAAAACGGGAGTAAAAGCGTTTAAACTACGATTTATCATTCCGGCTGCTCTGCTCTGCTCTGCTCTGGTCTGGTCTGTCTAGCTGGCTTGCTGGCAACCAGCCAGGATAACAGGATACAAATAAAAAGTAGCCAACAAAAATCAACAGACAACAAGAGCAATAAAAAAAATGTCGAGTGATGATGTGACGAGTGAGGAAGAATGGGAAAGGGGAGTTGCAGCATGATGAAAGTGGCGACTGACGAGTTGCCAATCGACAGCGACTGTTAAAATTTAAACGTTTTGCATCAAAATGTTGCAAACACGTTGCTCTTAAATGCTTTGTTTGTTATTCTCTTGGTTTTTGTTTTTTTGTTTCTGTTGCGCAAATTGTTATTATCGCTTTTTAAATAAAAAGCGCAGCGGCTTTTGCATTATTCACGCACTTGCATCCTGCATATTTAACGTGCAAAATAAAAATCTCGCCAAACAAGATAAATTATCGCAGGCAGGCACTGTAAAAAAAAACACACCCAGCGTAAAGTATAAAAAACACATTGTGTATATGTGCAACAAAAAAAAAGGCATCGAGGGTTACTCTTAATTTATTAAAGCGCCATTTATCAGCGCCGGTCTCGGTACTGGGGTACCGCATAAATTCCAGGACCCAGCATCCCGTCAGGCACAACAAAATAAAAATAAAGCAATCCTTTAAAAAGGATTCGGTTGAGCTATCCATCTGCATTCACACAATGCATCTACGATTTCTTTTCAAGTGCTTTAAGCAAGAGTACAAATACCTATTTTAATATTATTATAATAAATATTAAAATTTGTACATATTAAAATTAAAATTGAATAATAAATATCCAACTTTAAGTTATCAACAGAAATAGCAAAGGTAAGAATTTTGAAATGTTTTCAAAAGGACAAATTCGCGTTGCTCAACGGAAATTCAAAGAAGTAAAGGTTTTGGGGTGCACAGATTACATATATAATATGTAAGTGATATTTAAACACACACACACACATTTACACACAACTGCTACGTAAATTTGCATAATGAGGGCGATATGAATTGCAGTTTTTTTTTTTTTGCTCCAAAGAGTCGACCGCAGAAATGGAATGCACTTGCCGTGAAAGCATTTTTAATCGCATTGCAACAACACACACGCAAACACATACAATACTCTCTCACACACACACAGAGACACAATTTACATGCGCATACACCAACAAATTAGCGGCACAGCAAATGGCGACTGTCGAGATGAAAGTGTGCAGATTTTCTGCACAATCTGTTGAATTTATTGAGTCGCCTACAGCAAAAGCAATAATAACAATAACAGCAATAATAATAATAACAACAATGGCATACAATAAAAACAAAAAGCATTTGTGCACCGGGTAAAATTGCAAAATGAAATGTGAAATGTGTTATTAATCGAAAATTTCACGCTTTATTTTTAAGTGTTGACACACAAATTAATATTATCGCTTAATTAACATACGCACATACACACACACACATTGCAAGCAGACAATGGAGCAGCACAAGCGAGAGCGAGTTGGCTGAAGAGTGCGTATGAAGAGCGAATGAGAAACAAATATCGCAATGGCGTGTGATGAATGTGTAAGAATTGGTTTGGTTGTTGTTGGTGCTGCTTTTTGCATGTGTCAATAGTCAATTAGTGATGCGCAACATGACAAAATGGCAGCCATAAACTTGTTTTTGCATACACCCCGAAAAGAGGAAGCTCACTGAGTAAAAGTGGATCTGAGAACATGTTATTTTTTCAAGAAGGTGTTGTATTATTCCGATATTCTTTGGGTGAGTTATACGGCTGCTTGCTCATTGTTATAAAATGCATTCTAGTATAAACAGAGAGAATTTTTCTGCGTGTAGCATCGTTAAGCACTTATGATAAGAGGTTTTGAAATTTCTACATAAACTCTGCCCCATATAAATACAAACACTTTTTTTTAAAGCATGATCATAATCACTTTAGAAGTGATTTCTAATATTTGCTCATCTCTAGCATGATAAAATTCGCTTCTGCGAACAATAACGGCGCTAGTTAGACAACTCATTAGCTGCTGGCTGCACACATTTTTCGGCTAGCTTCTGGCTGCACAATATACACATACACACACTCACAGAAACAAACTAACATATATGCTTGCAGTTCATATTGGCATCCCTCGCTTATCGGAGTGCATTAATCGCCGCCTATCGTCAATCGCCAATCGCCCCTTTTCGCCTTTCGCTGGGTGTTCGCTTTTTGGGTTTAGAATTTCGCTGCGCTTTTTTTTTGCTGGCCGCATAATGCGTGTAAATCGCGATAAGCGCAACTGGCTGCGCAAACCAAAGGATTTTGGGCAGTTGTCGCAGTTGGCACTCGCTTTTGTTTTATGTGGGCATCAGGATGAGAACGGGAACCACGACCCAAATGCCGCGAATACGTTGTGAAATATGAGCAGCAATTGAGTCGTACTCATTCTGATCCTGGTACTCCTGACTACTCCTGCTGCTCCTGCTGTTGTTGCTGTTGCTCGTTAGCTCAAATTGCAATTGCGCCGCCTTTGCTGGGCGTTATCTGATCGAATGTAATTATGATTATGACGATGATTTGCTGCATTACTACTACAGCCTCTCTCTCTCTTGCAGCGATAAAATCATAAAAACTAGCTGGCGGCAAGGGTTCGGCACGTGACAACTGTCCGCCCGTTTTTCTGTTTCCATTGCTTTCACATCAATGCCTAAGACAATGTCCCGCTCTCTCTCTCTGTCTCTCCGCGAGTTATCGCTTAATCGCATTTGGCTGCTACAGTTTTAAATTTCACTTGCGTCCTCCGATAAGAGGCATTCGCTTATCCCGGGCATAAAGTACGCCTGCCTTGCCCCTGTTTTTACCTGTTACGCACTGTTTGTGCTTCAGATAAAAGCAGAGCAGCCAACGCCTGCCACGCGTATGCAAAAAATAAGTGACACAAAACTGAAACTGAGGGGATGGCATTTTGACCAGCTCGTATTGTTTCACATATAACAGTAACTCTGTTAGCTTCAGCTGAATGCAGCTTAAGCCCACCTAATCCGATCAAATGATTGTTCTTTTTCTGTCGCAACTCATTCTATTTTTGACTCTTTGGCAACACATTTGAAACTCAATTCTGACAGACATCTAAATGTTGGCGAGGGCGCTTTTTTTTTAAGGGTTAGCTACTTGCAGAAAAGTTTGTGGGAAAGTTCCGGAAATCCGTATTTGTTAAACAAAGTTGACAGAAGTTATTAAAAAATTATGGTTGTTGAAGATTATTGTAGTAATGCATCAGATAAACGAATAGTAGTTATTCATTCATTATGGAAAAGTTGTTTACATAAAAAAAAACAAATTATAAAAATTTTAAATAAGAAAATTTAATACATTTTAATCATAAGAAATAAGAAGTATTTATTATTGCAATAAAAATGTTGAGCTTCAGACTGAAAATCTACTTTAAAATTTATTAATTTGATTGATTGAAATTTGATGATAAAATTTGTAGCGAAATTATTTCTGCAAATTTATAGTTGGTCTATTTTATTAAGACTACTTTGGAAATCTAAGAAACGGCTTTGTATATATTTTATATATTGTAATTATTATTTTTTAAGTAATAGTTTATATACTCAATATGCATTTCAGCAATTTCTGACAAACAAAATAATTATATTTTATTTCTATATTGCATTTGCAAACTTTGAAGTTTTTCTATACAAGTTTTTATTTTAAACTCTGCTGCTCAAGAAAATGTTGCAAAAATAGGGTTAAAGCAATGAAAAACATTATTGGGTAATCAAAAGAGCAAGTTTGCTCATTAATGGAGTGTTTTTAATGTGATTTGGGTCTGTTTTTAGTTTGTTAAATATTTTGCGATTAAATTCCATTTGGCAGACACAAACACAATGGATTTGCCGACATTGGTGACCCGTCTGTGTGTCTGACTGCCTGCCTTTCCTGGATAAGGGGGAGGCTATCGATAATTTGTGGGCAAATTTATTGCGATCGGGGTGCAAATGGACACGCCCACAATGGGCGAGAAAATAATGGAATACGATGGAAGAAAGAAAGCACGAAAAGCGAACGAGCGACAGGCGAACAAACGAGCAAAATGTCTATAAAAATTTGTCACTCGAGAAATTAATTGCCCTTGAAAAAAGAAGAATAAAGGGGGAACAGGAGGCAAGTTGGCAAGGGGGCAAGGAGGCAAGGAGGCACGAGGCAAGAAGGCAGCGTACACGCATTAGGCTCACACAAAGCTGACATATGGTGCACCGTTTGGCTTGTGTTCCTCGCCTGCAGCAAGAAGGATAACAGCGGAGCACCCACAACAAAGCGCATTAACCATGTTCAATTGGATTGGGCCCAGATCCTGTCTCAGTTACACCCCTTTCGGAGGCGCGACGAAAAAATGCTCGTTTGCCTGGCTGGCCAAAGGACCAGCTAGCACCGTTTGACGACTCAATTTATTGGACACACAAACACACACAGAGAGAGGACACACTTAATTAGCCGTGACAATCAATTTCAAATGCAACTTATGCTCGAATCAGCAGAAACTCTGAAAAAAAAACCCAATGCGACGCAAGGATTCGAGTGCACAGCCAAGTGGAAGAAATTAGTTTTCGATTGCGTGGCAAAAAAACATTTCAAATATAAAAAAATGGGCAGCAGCAGCAGCAGTTGCTGTGAACGAGGAAGAGGGGGCCTGAGGTGGGTGGCAATGAAACTTAAGTGTCTTGAAATTAATCTCGTTGGAAGTCATCGTGGCAATCAAATAAAGTTGTCCATTTGGTCCCTCAAAGTGATGCAATGCGTCAATTTGCATGTTGCTGTTAAAGTTGACAACAACTTTAACAAAATGTTCAAATCGGTGATTGAACATAGTTTTCCATTAATATAAACTATAATTAAAAATTTAAAACTAGAATTTTAATGTGTGATTTGAAAATGAAATGCAGGCAATTTCATTAAATCAAAATATAATTCTAATTTTATGATTAACTTTCGGATAAAACAGAATTGATTCTTACAACTTTTGATTATTTATTTTTGATAATACAGAATTGATTCTTCAACTTTTGAATAACTTTTTGATAATACAGAATTAATATTCACATTTTCTGATAAGTAAAGAATGAATGAAGAAGAGTTTTTAATACAATTGAATAAAGATATGTTAAAATTGAGCAAAATTTAGCATTTTGTGAATTTATGCATGAGAAGATTAATGTTGAAATTTCTTTCTAACTCTGAGAATGTTTTTGTATTTAAAGTTTGAGATACGACAATTTTAAATTATAGCTAATATTTTAATATATGAGGATTATTCCAAACTATAATTTAGTCAGTTCTTAACTGGCTGTGGATAAGAATTTCCCAAAAACAAAATTTCTGATTAACTTTCCCTTTTGTCTAATTTTTTTATCTAATAAACAAAAAACTTAAATTTCGCAATGATAAATATTTTTCAAATAATTAACAAAGGTTTCAATAATTATCTTAACAGTTTTTAGTGTATGTAACTCAAAGAAATATGATAACTTACCGCTTTGGTTACCGAATCGATGAGTCTGACAAATATGTCCTGCTCCTGTCGGGCGCCTGTAAATGGAAATAGAAATAATGATGAGTTTCTAGTATTTATTATCCACTTTCGCATTTAAACTTACCATTGGCGTAGAGTAATTGCAATCTGTACTGGATGCCATTGTTTGTCTTTGTTGAATCCGACTCCGAATCCTTCTCGATGAATCCAATGAAGGCCGTCCTCTCGATCTCGATGGGTTGTCCCGACCGATCGTAGAGCGCAATCACAAAATGAAAGAAATTTGACTTCCTCAAATTGCTGGGCGGCTGCTTCTCAAAGTGGGCGCGGCCAATGCCCAAACTGCAATTAGACGGATGGAAAAAATGTGTGTGTGAGTGTGTGTTAAAAGCAGGTTCCCTTCTAATTATGCTATTAGGAGAGAGGGAGGGAGAGTACCAGATAGGTATAGTTAGGGAGTCAGGCCTACAACTAGAGGCAATTAGATCAGCTAATATGTCCCATTGTTTTGGGACAATTTAATTACTTGACAGTGACATTTAACCGGTGGACAGTTGCCTGTGGCTACACTTAGATAAATTTAGTAGCAAGAATTATATCTATTAAAAGTAACTTATGAATAATAATAAAAACTATTTAATGTCTTCAACTTAATTAAGAAAGTTGATGGTTTATTTCATTAAATTATTTAATTTTCAAAGTAACTTTATATTTAGAAAAATTTCCTTATAAATTATATATATAAATTATAAATAAATATATAAGATAAATAATAAATAAATATTTTAATAAATATATATAAATTACTAAATTTTTACATAAAATATACCTAAAAAACGTGTCTAGCTTTTCATTTAAAAAACTTTCTCAATTAATAAAAATATTACCAAAATTTTTTTTCAAGTGTAGTCTGCTAGTCACTAGTATCTAGTGTATATAGTGGTTAGTGGTCAGTGTTCAGAGTCCAGTGACAGCTATCTTTAAAAGCGCATAAGCAACTTCAACGTGACACAATAATCCTGATGAACAAAGGAATTAACACACAACAGCTTCAGGGGGAGGGGAACAAGGAAAGCGGCAAGGAGAAAGGAGTTGGAGACTTAAACTGCGACTCGGCGAGTCGGCAAACAAACGACAAATGTTTATGTTATGTGGGCCAAGCACAAACACTGTAATTATAAGGCCAAAACACATACACACACAAACTTACACACACAAGGACCTGAACATGGGCCAAAGGCTTGTCCTTTCCACATATGCCAAATGTCAACACACACTCCTGTGTCTACTCCTGCGAGTACCACTGCTCCTGCTCCTGAGTGGGCTGCTCACCTTATGGCAGTCTCGTGTCCTGGTCTCCTGTCCTGTCTGGGCCTGTCAGCGCAATTACCGGACAATGCTAACTACCGCAGGATATGCGACCCTCGGACACGGCCGAGTAGTCCTGCTGCGCTTTCTCTCTTAACCACTCCCCACCCCGCGCACTCTTTCATTTCGTTTCATATGCATAACGAACAATTTAATTTAGAAAATGCTGATTTTATCAGATTTGTATTATTTATTCAGGCAACGTCAAGAAGTATACCCAATCCCCACCAGATACACCCGGCATATATACTCTTGTCTCTGCTTGTCTGCAATTATATACACATTTGCCAAAGGATAATGCCTGAGGACTCGCAGCTAATGATAGTTCCCTAATGATAAATCGCTTGAAAATTATCCATTCCACAAACCCGAAAAAATATGGAATTGGAGAACTCCGACTAAATTTGGGTTACGTCAACAGCAGGAAAATGTCTCTGATTTAACTACATTTATTTTATGCAGTACATTAATAAATTCCCCAAAGATTCGACTCAAATAATTGCACCTTTGACATATGGGAAAAAATTAGAATCTATATTGAAGTTTAATAATACAAATCTGAAGTATAAACATTGTAAAGCGATTTCTGATTGATTGATTAGCTTTGTGTTATTGTGGTTTAACTCGATTTATAAATATAGAGCAATTTATTTTTACTTTTAATTATTATTTTAAGCATTTTATAATAAATGTAAAAATAACAAAACAGTGATTTAAATAACAAAATTTAATAAAAATATAACCTGCACATAAAATAAATACTTAATTCTGATAAACTCTATGAGGTTAAGGATTATTTTTATAAATAAAATAAATATTTATTTAAAAATTGTTGCTTAGTCATTTTTTATTGCAGAACTTTAGTTTTTTTTTTGGTAGGTTTAACTAATTTTGCAGTTGCTAAGCCAAATGTGATTACAAAATTTCTGGCCAACATGAATGCAATTTCAATTTTTGCGAGAACAAATGAAATTAGACAATTTGTGGCTGCTGAGGCTGAGTTGCTGAAAATCGGCCAGTGCAACAGGGATTCGGCCAGGATACAGGAGCAGGAGCAGAAGCCAGAGACAGCAGCAAGTTGGGAGTGGTTAGGATTAGGAGGAAGGTAACATGGTATTCCCGTTCGATGCGATGGCAACACACACACAATTTGCCGAGCTCTCTCGACGGCACAGAAATGAATGCCAGGCAGACAGACAGACAGACAGACGGACAGACGGACGGACGGACACACAGACGGACGGACGTACAAAGAGACATGTTACATACCGGGCGAAAGGTTATTGCCGTTCCAAAAAAAAAACTGAAGAGAAAAAGTGAACAGCAAAATATATAAACCAACGAGCAAATAAAAAATTGCGATTCTCTGTTACTGCCCCCCAAATCCTACTCCTCGCCAGCACCTACACCCACACTGCAAAGGTGGAGGGGTTTGGTGGGGGTGTCTAAGCACTCGATTGTTGACTTTTCCGACTTGGTTGCCAGCATTGTCAACGTTTTTTTTTTTTTGCTTGTTTTTGGTTCTTTGTTTGCACTTGCCGCCAATTTGCGAAAAACGTTTTGTGGCCGTTTTGCTGTTGATTTTATTATGCCAACATTTAATTGTCGGAAATCGATGCCCAGGTGACCAGCGCTGGAAAGGAACGGACGCAGGAGTCGTGGTCACGTTTTGACTATTTCGCGCACGTGAATTTCCATTTTGTGTTTTTGTTTTTTTTTTTTGTTCTCTGTGTACTCTCATCGAGTGTCCTTTAAAAAGGACACTTTATTTGCCATATATTGTAGCGCCTCGTTGTTGTTGTTGGAGCAGGAGCTGGAGCATTTTATGGCCATTGTTGCATTGTTTCCTCGATTGCAGTTCGCTTGCAATCTTTGTTGAAATAAATTTCAAATATTTCTGATTTATGATCGAATTGGCATGTCGCATGCTGCATGTTGCATGTCGTTTCTACTTAGCACAATATGTAACAATACAGATAAATATATAAATAAATTGCCAAAAATGTCTACCTACAAAATATTGAGTACGACGACCGATAATTGTACACTTTATTTATGCCATGGACAAAGTTTTTCCCAATGCTTTTGTTCACAAAAAAGTTTGTTCAAACAACAAATTTGAAATTTAAGTTGAGTTTTGTGTTTTATTTTTGTGGCAGGATTGCAATAATTGCAAGTCAAATATGAGCAGATTATTATTATTTATTATTATTAATATATTTGCCAATGTTTAGGAATTGCTACTACTTTGAAGGGCTAATAATAATATGCTTAATTTAATTGTATATTATTTTAAAAACTTTAAAAAAGTATTAACAAATATTTAACACATAAATGACAAATGCAGAAAAACTATTTTATGACATTTTCCAGTTTAGCAAGCATGAAATATGTTGTCACATATAAAATATAACTTTTATTCAAGTCTTTTAAAATTATTAGTTGAAAATATAATATAGATTTAAAAATATATATATAATTATATGGAATAAAATTATTCGTTGAAAATATAATATTGATTTAGAAATTTAAATTTAAAAATTTAGATTTAATAAGATTTTTTTTTTTGGCTTTGACTGCGCTAAGAATTGGCTGGAATTTTAGCTGAATAACTTTTCAAAATCGAAATTTGCTGCTTTGTTTTCACAAATAAGATTTTGCAATGAAAATTTTTATTATAATTTTATATGTAACATAAGACAAATATTTTGAAAAATAAGCAAAATATCATATTTATTTCAAACGCTATAATTTTTTAAATTTCTCAGTTTAAAATCTACTAATTTTTTATGGCAGTTGTGCTCAGTTTATTAATTACAAACACTGAGTTTAACACACACAAACACTGATATTTAAAAAAAAAATTTATGCCAAAAACTATTCAAAATACTTTACATATTTTTGCCAAAAACTATTCAAAATACTTTACACTTTGATAACTAATAAGGAATCGTATAATTTTTTTTTAACTATATCATTCATAGCTGTTTTTATATACATTATTTTATATACATTTGTATATCAGATATATCATATATATCACAATTGTATTTTTGATTTTACCTCAAATCACAGCGCATTATTTTATTATTTGTATTATGATTGTGATTATGATCCCGATTGAGATTTAGATTTTCCTCCTGCTGCAAATGCTGATGATGATTATGAAGATGATTGTTTGTTTGATTATGTCCTTGATTGTTTGATTGTTGTTGCTGTTGTTGTTGTTGTTGTTGCTGTTGTTGTTGTTGCTGCTGATGGTGATTTGCCGTCGCCAAATGCACTGAATGAAAGCCCGCTGTCATTTTTGCACTCACACTCGTATTCACACTCGCATTCACACTCGCATTCACACTCGCATTCACACTCGTTGTAGTTGCTTGATTCGAAGTCGCATTTTCTATTTCGGCCACACGCGCACTTCTTCTTGGCGCGAACATCTCACGCTAGAAACATCTCAGAGGCAACTAAACAAACAGCACAAAAACAGCACAAAACAGAGCTGAACAGAACAGAGGAGGACACAGGACACACAGGACACACAGCCGGGACACAAAGAGAAGCTTTCGGGCCAAGTTTTCTAGCAACCCCATAGCCCGGGGGCGCTCTTCTTTCTAATTCAATTGAAATGAACGCCAAGGCGAACGCCAGTGAAAGCGAAAGTGAGGCGCCACAAAAAGAAATATCCAAAAAAAAAAACATATAAAGAAAATAAAACCATCCCTTTGAGCAGCTCACGCACTCCGGGAGCACATCCCAACGCATCAGAAGTCAACCCCAGAAAGTGCGTGCGGCATCCCCAAAAATGAACTCAAATCCGAGTGGAACTTTGAGTGAGAAATGCGAATGTTTTCTTGTTGTTTTTGTGTGTCGTAAAAAGCCCCCTTTTTAGTTGAGTAAATGACTAACTGATGAATGGACTGACTGACTGACGCTTTCCCCCCTTGGGGGCATTTTTATCTTGGACGTCTGCCGGCTTTGTGCAAAAGTAAACAAACGTTTTTTGTTTTTGTGGAGACTTTTTTTCTTCTCAGTTTTCGGCTTGTTGCCGCAACACGCAAAATGTTGCTGAAGGCATTTATTTTTTGGGCAAATGTTGCCGCAGCTTCCGCAAGCAATAAATTTGAATTTGATGTTTGTTTTTTGCGGACGAATAAATCATTTTAATCAGTTTGACTCACTTTTGTGGAAAATTATGTGTAGCTCAAATTTAATCATCTACAAATTTATTCAATTAAATTAAGGATTAATTAATTGGAAATGCTTTAAAATTTATTCGACTAGAAGGTAAAAGTTAGTCAAACTTGCCTAATAAACTAGAGAACAAATATGAAATTAATTGAACAAAAGACTACACTAAAAATGTATGAAAAATAAGAGTAAAAATTTTTTTTCACTAGAATATGTATCACAATTATGATCATTTTTCTTGCTTATATAATTTATATATATATATATATAATTTACATAAATCTCGTCTATAAAGCACTAAAAATCATTAATTGATTTTAATTCCATAAATACGATATAAAAAATATTATCCTAAAATTAGAAAACAGTTACTTAAGCTAAACCTGATGCGATATGGAGTTCCCTTTCAAGATGTAGAAAATATGGAAAAATGTAACTTTAAAAAAGTCTTCATTCATTTCTCATTAAATCTACATATTATTTGAGAATTAACTTCAACCAAAGTATATTTAAATAATGAATTATTTAACTCTGATTAATAAAAATTAATTTTAGAAAATGTGGATAAATTGGAAAAGTTGTTCAGCAGTTGAAGTTCATATAAAACAAAGGAAAACATTTCGAGAAATCTGGGACAGATTAAAGACACTTCTTTGAGTAGAAATTCGGCACAAGGGACATTTAGTTTTCATAAACTTAGATAAGGATTAAAATAATATAAGGATTATGGACATTTGTGCTGATTAGACTTGTCCTAGTAGACACTTCTCACTTACTTGGTCTGATCGACAACTGGCTGCATTGCCCAGCGTCCGCTGAGTGGTTCATCCTTCATGGCTGTCATTGGTCCACGCGGCTGATTCATGTCCGCCGCCGTGGGTGGCAATGTGAACATTAATCCGCCCGCCGATCGGGGTCCCGCAGTGGGATACAGTTTTCTGCCCCACTCCATGCCCAACTCGAGCGTTGGCCACGGCGAGGCCGAGCTAAAGCCCGGCACCGGCTCCTCGGAGCGCAGCTTGAAGCTTTCGGTGCTTGTCAGGGGCGCTGTGCTAGCGAAGTGATGATGCTGGTGGAGATCAGCGTACGGATATTCACTCACTTTCGTATAGTTACTTGCCGCGGGCGTTGTTCCAATTGTGGCAGCCGTTGTGAATACTTTTATTGTTGCCACACTCAACTATTTATTAACTGTTGTTGTTGTTGTTTGTGGTTTTTTTATGTATGTCTGGGTCACTATCGCGATCTCTCTGGAGAGCAAGAGATAGACAGAGAACACGAAAGAAACAGAGCGAGAGAGAGAACGAGCACGTTTACAGTTACAGTTAGAGCTGCCACTAAAGTTTAGCCCTTTAATTTTAATGGCAACGCACAAATCGACACTGAATTGTAATTGGGGGTTTTGTGTGTATTTCGACCCGCTTTTTGATTTTTGTATTTAATATATATGTATGCGTATGCATGTACGTGTGTGTGATTGGTGTGTGGGTGTATGCTATGTGTGTGTGTGTAGGCCTCTTGTGTAAAGTGCCAATGCACCGCAGAGAATTTGGGATTTTCGTGCAAAAATTGGTCTGTCGCAAGACACACAAGTTGAAGCGTCGCGCGCTACCGTCCCGAGTGGCTGTTAAACCCCAACTGAATCCGACTACGCTGCCGTCCGATGCTGCTGCAAACTGCGAAAAGGCAACTGCGCAGCAGCCGCAGCGAGTGCAGCGCAAAACAGCGACGCCGACAGCGCCGGCAAACGACCAACGAGAGTTGGAATCGAAACAGGCGACAAAAGCAGCGCAGAAGTGTGTGTGAATGTGCGTGTGTACACGTGTGTATTTGTGTGTGTGTGTGTGAGTAGTATGAGGGTGCACAATAAGACATAACTGGCTAAGAACAACGAATGGAAATGCTAACCTATCGCTGGGAGTGGTGGTTTTTTCTTGATCCTTTTGTTGTTGTTGTTTTTGTATCTGCGCACAAGGGAACCGAACTGTCAGCAGAGCATCCACCAAACGAGGGCGCGAACGCAAGAGAGAAAGAGAGAGAGAAAGACACGAACAGAGCGAGACACAGCAATAACAGCAGCAGCAGCAGTAGTAGCAGCAGCAGCAAAGCAAAGCAAGCGAGAAAGAGAGAGACAGCTGCGGGAACGCTGTGAATTGGCACAGTGGCAATTGGAGGTGCCTCCAAGTGGGTGCCACATAGAGCCATTGTTGCTTAGTGCCAAGTCCAGGTCGGGTTTATCTATGGCCTATTCCCTGGCAGCGACTGCCAACAATTTTTCGGTTCCCAACGTGGCAATGAGAGCAGCAGCGGCAACAGCAGCAACGCTAGCAACAGCAGCAGCCAAAAAGTGTCAACGCCCCATCCCAAAAAGCGAATGGAAAACCATTTGGGAATCGGAACAAAATGTCATTGTGTGCCCGTCGCTGATTGGCCAATGCCATTTCAATGGGACTTAATCCCGTCGGCCAAAGAGCGCATAACACATTGCTCGCGAGAGAGCAAGCGGTTTGCTGCTCTTAGCACAGTGTGTCGGCAAAGCAGTGGAAACGAGCAGTGCAACAGCGAAACGAATGGAATACTGAAACGCTACAAAGTTGTTTTCTGTGCGCGTCAAATTTAAATATTAGAATTATTGCTATTATTTTTAGCTATTAAAAAATGAGTAAAATATAAGAAAATGTATATTTAGTGCTGTTTTATTATTGATGCTTCTTTATTGCCTTGTTTTTTATTTTATTTTTTTTTTTCATTTAGAGTTTGCACATTATTTTTATGATTTTAATTGTTTATTTATATATTTATCTATTTATTTTGTAATTTCTATTAGAATGACTATATTTTATTTAACTAGTATTTCTTTTATATTTAACGCTTACCATTTTCTTGCTTACTTCTTTGTTTTAGCCACAAAAGTTAGACAAAGAATGATATATTTTTTTTTTGGATTTCCCCCAATTCCATAAACAAGTTGTCAAACAAATTTCGAGTACCTACTCAAAATCATCGTGCAACGAGTCCTCAACTTACCCCCGGATTAGCAACGGGCCGTGTCATGTTGAGAATTACCAAACATCAGCGAAACCGCCCACAAATTTTCACGGCTCATCAGGAAAAACAACGGGAAGTCAGTCAGTCAGTCAAAAAGTCAGCTGAGCAGGCAAACAATTTGCATTTTCCGCATTTGCGGTTTCTCGCTGTGTTCACAAGAGGGAGCGAGAGAGCAAGACAGTGATTACAGGTCAGTGAAGAAAAGAGAGAGAGGGAGTGGATGTGTAAGGGTGAGAGGGAGAGAGGAAGAGGGAACGGGTTGCTAGAGTCAAAGAGTTTGTTTGCGCTTCTGTGAATTAATTTGAGGGGTGTTTTAATCTCATTAGTTTTTCGCAGGCAAATACACACATATGAACACACACACACATACACACACACAAACACACATATAGAGGAAAAGTCAATACTAAAATATAGCTGCAAGTGTAGCAAAAAAAAAAAAATTGCACTTATAAAAAAAAGAATACAAAAAATGCCGCCAACTAAATTTTAGTTAAAATAAAGCAACCGATTTTTATAATGAATTATTTTTATATGTTATAATAGTCCGATGTTGATGAATTTTTATGGGAAATATTAGTAGTATAATTACCCATATTACTAATTAATTTCGACTGATTAAATTGGCAAGCAACAAAGTTTTCCATACAAAAACTCAGCTTGTCTGTGGCAACTTTTGTGTTTAAATGCGTTTCATTAATTAAAAAATATTTCACACTTAAACAATAATATTCAAAATAAAATTGTTCTATATTTCTGTAAAAGACATGTTTATTTTTTGAGTGGTTTTTACACATTTTCAAGAAATCTAGTGACAGTTGAAATGGCTCCCAGTAGAATTGGTAACACGCGTGTCAATAAGTCGCTTTAAAGTACAAATACAAAATTTAAAAGGGCAACAAAAGATGTCCCCAGACATCGCTAATTAGCCAATTGGCTGGTTGGCTGCTTGGCTGGCAAAGTCAAATTCGACCCCAAGAATAATTTGAATTTACCGACTATCGAAAAACCAAAAACCAAATACCCAAAAATGGAAAAGTATGCGGCAACTCATTAACGCCAAAATCTGTGCCGTGAACTCGACGGTGACTTGGCTACTCCCGAGCGAATTGTTATCCCAGTTGTGGGTCCAACTCCCCGACGCCCAACTGCCTCTCCTACTGTCTCCTCCCCCAGCTGACAACCTGCAGCGGACGCTCGTTCGATTAACCCCTTTTATCACGCCGTATTCTCCACGGAACTTGCTCACTCTGTGGGACCAAATTTTGTACCTATGCCCAGCAGCTGTCAGTCCTTGCCTACCCCAACCCCGCACAACCCCCTTTCCCGTTCACAATGTTGTTTCGAATATTCATTGGAAAACAGCAGCAAATTTGAATTGTTTTCAATTGGATTAAATTTGATGGCAGCAGCTAAATAATTTGACGCACAACTTAATTCAAGGCATCCCTCAGTCTATCTACCTCTCTCTCTATCTCTCTCTCTCTCTCTCTCTCTCTCTCTCTCTCTCGGGCAATTAAATGCTTGCAGTGACTGTAACCCAAACAGTGCCTGCTACTTAAGAGATTAGCAGAATTGTTTTGTGGAACAACCGAAAAGCGGCAAATTATTATTACAAATGCTGCGGATTGACATTGAACCAAAATAAATAGACAGGGACAAGAACAGAAAGAGAGGGAGAGATAGAGATAGAGATAGAGAGAGAGAGAGAGAGAGAGAGAGAGAGAGAGAGAGAGAGAGAGGGAAAGAAATGCTCAACTGACTGAGTTGACGGAGACAGAGACACTTCAAGGATTATTTTGTGGTTTCTATCAATTAAAAAAATGCGTAAATTCTACAAATAAAATTCAACAGGCTAAAAAATCATTTTTGAATCACACAAAATATATTTTAAAAGATTTATTGTATACAAATAAATATAAAATGTTAAAATAAATAAACTAAGTTTTTGCAGCGCTAAAAATAATAAAATATATAATAATATAAATTAATAAAATATTTTTTTTTTTTAATTTTAGAAGTTGGCAATTTAATTGCGGACTGAATATTATTCCTTGCATGCCCAAGATAAAAATAGTTTCTTATTTTAAAATAGCTTAAAAAATTATTTAAAATGTTTAAATTTAAATATATTTTGCTTTGCTTTGGCAAAGAATTTTTTAAAGAATTTTATCACCAATTAAATAATACCTTAATTCAATCATAAAATTTACATTTCTTCAAAACAAACACAAAATGCATATTTATTTATTTATTATACAAAATACAAAAACTATTATTGCAAATGAAGCGCAGTGATTTAATTTATTTAATTTATTTGATTTTGTAAATTTTGATGAGGTTCCACATGATTTGGCCAGACGCCATTTTCAGCAAAAACCTGGCCATGAATAAATTAGATGCACAAAGGCGACTCACATGTAAATGCCCCATTTGTCAGCCATACAAGGGAAGGGAAAAGGGCACCAAGGGAAAGGAATACATTTTTTGACTTATGCCATATGCAAGACACTCGCCGAGAAGGCAATAAATATGCCAGGCCGGGGAAATGGAAAATGTGGAAATTTGAGGCGCGAACATTTTAATTAGTTTCCTTTTATGCATTTTTCTCAAGTGTCCTTTGGTGTTCTATGGGGGATCCTGGCCAGGCAGACCAATATGCAAATTAGCTATGAGTAATTGTGAAGGGAAGAGGAACCAAAAAGCAGTCGTCAAACATAAATCATTTTTAAGATTCCACAATTTTTCGAGTCGTAGTCGAATCTTTATTGGAGATTCAGTTCCTTCAAGTCATCATCATCTATTCATGGAATTTGTTTAAACACAATCTTTCTCTCACTTTTTGTGGATTTGTACTCTCTGCGGATTTGAAGCCAGATGCCTTCGCTTCTTATTGTTAAACAATAAAAATATATGTTTGGAAATGACAAGATTTGACAGTTGCTTTGTCTGTTAGCCAAACAAAGACGAGGCGAAGACCACCAAAGTTTCGATGAGGCATCGATAGTAATGCGATAGCAGCAATTGAAAGTTGCACATACACTCAGCGAAATAAGGTGATACAACACATATAAATATATGATAATAAATAAATAAATAATAAATATATTAAATATATATAATATAATATAATAAAAAAAGAATTGCATCAACAAAAAAATCCACTGCAGCCAGGAGACAATTCTTAGATTAAGCTACAAATATTCTATTTAATCAGAATAAAAAGTTTTTGCTCTTACTTTGAGAATTCTAAATTTAATTTAATTTAATTAAAGATCAGCAGTCAGTACAGGTTTGGTGAAGTCGAGGAGGAATCTTCAACTCACATCCTATCAAAATGCATCGCCCTTGCCAGAAAAAGATGCAGCATCCTAGGGATGCATGTGATGAAAGTCAAAGGCATAGTAGTCCTCGACCCATCAAAGATCCTTCAGGAACTGGGGTAGATGGAGGAGCTATAAGCTCAGAAGGGGCACAATATATATATTAGGTCGCGGTGCACAAAATCCCCCAATAAATAATAATAATAATTAAAGAGTTCAAATACTCAGAATAAGAGTAAATATCTTAAAATAAATAGAATCGCCCAATTTATGCCATCTTTTAAATATCTAATTATTCATGATAATAAAAATCCAACTGAAATTAGAATTTTTTCTTTTTCTTCTTTGATTTTCTTTGACAATTTTTGCTCTTTATTCAAGCAAATTTCTTTGTGTGCACATTTTAGTTAAAGATACTTTGATACTGATATCAAATTTATTGTGCTCTCTCTCTCTCTCTCTCTGCCGCCCTTAGGCTGTGCGTGTGTGTGTGGCAAATTGCACTTGCCACAATTGAGAAATTACCCCAGCCCCGCGAGCGTTGCAAAACGGCTGCTGAAGTGTTTGCCACTTGAGTCAAGTTTGGGTTTTGAGTGCAACTTGTTGTTGTACGAAGGACGAGGCAAGCAGGACGTTTAGGTCAGCTACAGCTTTAAGCAGCTACGTTCAGCTTGCGGCACGTGGCACAAAGGCAAGGCAAAATTTAATTAAATTATCTCAAACACGTGTTTGACCAAATGCAACGATTTTGCAAAACAATTGAGAACAGTTTAAATATTTACAAAGCGCTTGCTAAACGTCGCCGAGGGGAAAGGTTTGAGCAAACAAAAATACGCATACAAAAAAAAGGTTTCGTTTACTTAGGGAAGACTGTATATATTTTTTTTATAAATATTTTTTTACTATGCTCAGATTTATGCTTGAGTTGTTCTCAAGGTGTTTGAACTGATTTTTTGATTTTTTTTTTCGCACATTTCAGCTGTGCTGCAAAAGCTTATCAAACCGAAGAAGTGGCAGAAGCAGCAGCAGCAGTGGCAGTGGCAGAGGAAGACCTGTTTTTCGATAAACCTGACGCAAAAGCAAATAATAAAAAAATAAAACAAAAATATAAAAAAATAACAGCAACGAAATATGCGCTATTCATAAATATTTACCAGTTGGTCGATCGCAGCGATCTGGCGTTGCTGATAAAAAATCGAAAGAAGGGAAAACAACTTTGAAGCCACATGCCATAAATACGACGGATGCCAAATAAGTTGCAACTGCAACTGCAACCAAATCAATTGAAAAATCTCATGAAAAATGCGTTATTGAAAATGGTTTACATTTTGACGGGGGTACAAAGTTCATTAGTGGCAAAACAGCAAAACAGCAAGCGGCAAACAGTTGGCCAAAAGTGGCAAAACAGTTTGGCATGCGTATTTTGGCCGGGCCAATAGATTTCAGTTAGCCATAAGTAAAATATAACAGGCATTTATAATTATTCGCATAAGTAAATCGCATATCAAATATCGCCATGCAGGATTTGATTTTTAAACAACTCGTCTTTTATGGCTGAAAGCTTTTACAACTTTAAAAAAATATATGTATTATTTTTAGTTTACCAAATTTAGACTCACAGCGAATAAGGGATTTTAAAAATTACTTATTTGAAGCACTCGCACATTAAAATAAAACTTAAGTTCTGTAATTAAACAATAAAATTATTTAATATGTTTAATTTTAGTAGCAGAAATAAATATGTTTGATTATATTTAGGATATACATAAATAATTGGATAACAAATAAAAATAAATTGGCAATTTATTGGAGAAGACATTTGCAAGTAATAATCTATATATATATAAATTATGTATAAATATATATTCTCGATCCAAAACTAGTCTCCGAGTTATGTTTCTGTTCTCCCTTTGACTCTTTTGAAAATTTAAAATTGTCTGCTTAAAATGATAAGCAAATTATTTAAAGCTTTTACAACTTAAAAAAAATATATATTATATTTAGTTTACCAAATTTAGACTTATAGCAAATAAGGAATTTTCTTAGTTATTTATTTGACAAACTCACTCATTATAATAAAATTTAAGCAAATGATTTTAAGTTCTTTAATAAAAAAATAATTTATTATTAAAAATGTTTATGATACTAAATATATATATTTTTTATAGTTAGGATATACATAAATAATTTGATAATAAATTAAACTAGATTGGCAATTTATTGAAGAAGACATTTGTGAGTCATAATCTATATATTTGTATGTATATATATATATGTATGAATATATATTCTCGATCCAGAACTAGTCTCCGAGTTTTGCTTCTGTTCTTCCTTTGACACTTTTGAAAATTTATTTTTTGCCTGCTTAAAATAATTAGTAATTTACTTAGAGCTTTTATAACTTTAAAATAATACATATTATTTTTAGTTTACCATATTTTGACTTATAGCAAATAAGTTTTTTTTACTTACTTGTTTGACGAACTCACTCATTATAATAAAACTTGAGCAATGATTTTAGATTTTTTAATATGTTTATTTTGAGTAATTATTTTTGATTATATTCAAGATATACCTAAAAAAAATTGATAATAAATAAAAATAAATTAACAATTTATTAAAGAAGACATTTGCAAGTTATAATCTATATATATAAATGATGTACACATATATATTCTCAATCCAGAACTAGTCTCCGAGTTGTGTTTCTGATCTCTTTTTTACTCTTTTGAAAATTTATAATTGCCTACTTCAAATGATTAGTAAATTATTTATACTTAAAAAAAAAATATATTATTTGTAGTTTACTAGATCTAGACTCATAGAGAATAAGGGATTTTTTCAATTACTTAATTAATGAACTCAATCATTAAAATATAACTTGAACAATGATTTTAGATTCTTGAATTAAACAACAATTCAATTATTATTTAATATATTTATTATGAGTAATGGAAATAATGTTTTTGTTTATATTCAGGATATACATAAATAATTTGAAGAAGACATAAGCTATATAGATATATATATATATATACGATGTATACATATATATATATATATTCTCGATCCACAACTAGTCTCTGAATTATGACGCTGTTTCCCCTTTGATAATTTAAAATTTTGTGCTTAAAATGATTAGTAATTTATTTAGAACACATTCGGGGTAAGTTTACGATGTGTGTGCATCTCATTTGGGTTTTAGAGGGTGTCCATTGGGAGTGGCTCCCTGCTGCAGTATAAAAAGGGGTGGGGGCGTGGTAGGGCAATTGGAGGAGCCCATAGAGAGAGAGGGGGATTGAAACAGTTGTAAACATGCGTGTTGGGGATCCTCTGGAGAACCACAAAAACGCGAAGTGCTCTCGCATCATGCAACGTGGCATGAGGCATGCGGATGACTCTAGGTTGTGCAGCGGGTGGGTGGGGTTACATGAAAACTGTAACTGTAACTGGGGAGACAACTCGCCTCGCGCGACACATTTACTAGATTAATTAGCTCATTTACAGTTAACAATGTTCGTGTTAATTTCAATGAATTAAATGATAACATCGCTCGCCAAAACGCAAACTGGACAATGTTGTCAATAGACCATGCCCCTGCCCCTGCCCCTGCCCCACGCCCACTCCCCGTGTCTCTTTCACGTCTCAAGTGAATTGTGACACTATTTACGGCCTGTTGCACAGTTGGGGGTGTGATGCAACAACATTATCGGTGGCACCTCACCAAAATCGAGGCTCAATTCTTGTTGTTGTTGCTCTTCGCGATTTGCATAATTTCTTTCGTTTTGCGTTCTGCGTCCTTCGCTGTGGCACACCCATCCATCCAACGCCCTCCTCGTTTGTGCCACATAAACATAATTTGACTTCATTATGCGAACAGTTGTTGTGCCTTTAGTTTTGGTAATTTATTTCAATTTTCCTTTTATTTGTATACCCTATTGAAAAATGCCAGACAGGGTGGAATCAACTTGAGGTAGAATTGGGCATTAAGCAGAAATTCGAGTCCGTTTTTCTGAGAGTCCATAAAAGCCAGAAATTTTCAACATTGGAATTTAAGTTTTCTCCATAAGTAGATGAAGCTAAATTCATGTTATCGATAATTTGCTTCTTTTCTAATATATTAATCCCATCGATAATCGATCGCAATTTGTAAAATTTATAAAATTGACAAACTGTAAAAATATCATTAAAATCTATTAAGAAAACAATTTTAAATCGTAATTTAATATATATAAAATTGCCAGCAACAGTTAAAAACTAAGTATCTCCCAGTCGAGCTCTCTCGACTGCTGCACTCTTACTCGTTTTTTTTTTATCACGTGTCGAGTGGCACGGCAATAGATTACCAGAAGCGAGTCCTTGGGCCATATCAACAACCCACCCCATAAACTACAGGAAAAAATACCTTTAAAAGGGGTTAATGCGCCCTGCTGTACAAAACTGTATCTATCTCACTCTATTGCGCCCCCTCTCTCTCTTACTCGCACTGGCCAACAAATGTGGTCATATGCGTTATTTGTAACTGTAATTTGTGTTTATTGTCTTTGGCTGGCAAACTTTCGACACAGCCAAAAAGGAGTTCGCAGCAAAAATATGGCCAAAAATAATTAAATAAAAAATATGTTTGTCTAAATAAATACACAGTGTGTGTTGTGCTGTGTGCGTGTGTGTGTGTGTGTTTGTGTGTATTTATATCCTTACGGTATTCATAATTAATTTTTGTGAACATTTCCAAGACTCATCATGTGCACACTGACTGCACTGGACCAAAGGAGTGCATTCGGATATATTGTTGGGCGACTCCCAGGAGAGCAACCTTTTGGCCATTTAGTGCTGGACACAAACAAAAACAAAAACCTAACGGCACATTTGTGTGGGCGTGGCATGCATTTTCTGCGTACTCATTTGAGCTGGGATCTATGTGGAATATATTGACACTTTACAGAAATAAACCTCATTCTTCGTCTCCGTCTCCGTCTCAGCCAGAGTCTCAGTTTCGGACTCGTCCTGCTGCATCCTTTTGTTTGTTAGTGTTTGTTGTTATTGTTGTTGTTATTGTTGTTGTTGTTTTTGTTGGCAACACGGATCACTTAAAGCACATAACCATGCATATAAATTTGATTATTATTAAGTCAGGCACATTAGTGCGAATGCCTGATGAGACTCACTCGCAGCACATGTCCTTTTTTGGTCCTTGGGTCAGCCATTTTGTGTGTTCGCTGTGTGTGCCATGTGTGTGTGAAGTGTGTACGCTGTGTGTATGTGTATGTGTATGGCAAAGTTAATTTATAAATACTCAGGTTTATGGTTTCATGTATTAAAATATTTAGCACACTTCTTGGCTGCCAAGTTTTTGTGGAAAACTGCGTAGCAGTTGGATTGTGGGAGCGGGGGGTGGGGGACTGTGTGAGGTTTTCATTTATAATTTATGAGTCCGCAGGGCGACAGAACAAAAGCACATGTGCGTATGTGTGTGTGAGTGGGTGTGATTATGAGTATGTGTGTTTAAATATGGCATTCATCTTCTTTAATTCTTTGAGTTACCAAAAGTACTAAAATAATAATAGTATTAATTTTATTTAAAGTTGTATTAAAGAATGCTTGGCTATGGGGTACTACTAGAATGCAGTATTATCTGCAATTGATGGAGATTAAAAAAACCTGTAAATTAAATTAAAATTTTGTATATGAATGAGTTCAGTTTGAAGTTGAGTTTAAAGAATAAAAATTTTAGTAATATAGAACTTAAAATCTTCTCGCTTTGCAGACTGGAGTTAACTTTTCGGCATTTCAAATATTATTATAAATTTAAAAAAAAAACCTGCCAGTTGTTAATTTTGTGCAAAGTTTTAATTAGCATGAGAAAAACATAAAAACTGTTTTCGACAAATTTTTACAAATTATGTTTGGTACATAAGATGATATAAAATATAGTTATTATAGTTATAGTGCCATAAAACAGGGAACGAAAGGGCAAATGAGCAGCCTAGAATGGGTGCAGAGATGGTCCCTAAAAGGGCCAGAACCGTTTTGTGGCATGTAAAGGCAACAAATACGATTGCAACTCAGGAACGAAGAAAGACAAAGGAGACTAAGGAGCTGGGAAGAGACACCAGAATTCCGACAGGCCAAATGTATTTTGGGCGGGGCTATAATCATAAACGATTTAAGCAAATAATATCCATGGGTAGAAATATGCTAAGGATATTTGTTGGTCTACTGACAGGAGATTTTAGACTAAGAAGCCACCTATCCAAACTGGGTATTTGTAGTAACAATTAGTGTAGGTGTTGTGAGGTGAGGTGAGGAGGAGTCCTCAACACAGATCCTAAAAGAATGTGTCGCCTTATACAGGAAAGGAGGTGCAGCATCCTGGGGAGTATCAATGACATAGAAGCCCTCAGTCCAACAAAGATTCTAGCATTCTGGCAGAAACCGGGTTTGATGGAAGAGCTATAAGATCAGAAGTAGGCACAATAGAACTAATAGAACCCCCAAGTGTCATATAAAAAATGCTCATCTTGAAAAAAATAGAGCAACCCGAAAAAAGTTAATCATATCTACATTTTTTTTTTCCTTAATTCTAATTTCAAATGCATCAATTAATACATGAAAAGTGGGCAAAGACAATCAGCTAAGTGGCCAACATTTTAATATTTAGCTGGAGGCAGAGTATATAACTCATTATATGGCTTTGGCGGAGGATGGGGCAGTTAGAAGTCTACTGCCCACCACTTAAATGAAGCCATTCGGATTCGATGTTGGGCGTAGCCATTTCAATTATCAGCCTTGTATCGGGCTTGTATCCGTATCCGGAGGGGTTGCTCGCAACATGGAACATGCAACCGCCGATTAGCACGTGCCGCTAGTTCCGCAATCGACCCACCCCCGTCGACCCCGTCTGGGCTCTGCTGGGCTCCGGCGCCACGTGACCTAAATGAGGCCGGGAGCTGTGTATCTGAAAATAAACATAATTATGCTGCAAGAGGCGAAATGTGAATGTTGCAAGAAGACGCGAGGCAAGTCTCAATCTGATAAACGTCGCAAATCGGCAAACACGCAACAACATTTGTCATCATCAAACAACAAAGTGGGCGTGAAAATTGCGGATGATACACCGGCCGGAAGGAAGGAAGAATGGAAGGATGTATGTACCGTAACAGCTTCCTGGGCGGATGCAATCATCTGTCTGGGCGTGTGCCCAAGTTTGCCAAAAATGGCATTACGACTATTTGCGTTTCCCATGGAAAAACACAGAAACAGAATTATGCAATCGCTGATAAAATAATAATAGTTTTCCATTGATAAAAACATATGTTTTTTATCTGTAACTGAATCAGTAATCTGTGCAGAAACTGAGATATATCCAAGCACAATTTACTATAAGATATATTTATACACTCTGCAAAAATCAAGAAAATAGATTATATATTTTGCCTATTTTTAAATATTTTGAAAAGCGCAGCAGAACGTTGATTTCTTTATTCCAATAAAATTTATTTTAAATATATATTTTATAGGTTCTAAAAATGAGTAATCTTTGCAGACACTTAGATATATTATAGCACAGTTTACCATCAGATATCCTTATGCACTCTGCCAAAATCTATAAAATAGATGTTATATTTTGAATATTTTTCAATATTTTCTTTGTTCCAATGAAATCTATCTCAAATATATATTCTAAAGTTCTGCATAGTCAATTTTCATGTTTTATTCAGCCCTCTTTTACATTATCTATTTTTGGATAGTCATTTTTTTAAAGTGTATTGCAAGCACAGCACAGTTTACCATAAGATGTCCTTATGCACTCTGAAAAAACAATTATCTCGAATTTTTGTTTGATAAATGATATATTTGATATATTTTTAAATATTTTTAAAAGAGCAGCAGAACTATGATTTATTTATTCTAATAAAATTTAACTTAAATAAACATTTTAAAGGTTTTGAGAGTTTTCTTTCCTGTTTTGGTTCAGCTCACTTTTTAATGATTTTTTTGGGTTATTCATTTTGCTAAGTGTATTCCGCCTCAGTAGGCAGCTGAGTTCTGACTCCTCATTGTTTTTTTTTTTTATCATCTTGTCGGACTTATTCTTATGCACTTGGCGTATTTCACTTACCTCACTTACCTCACTGTAATCCATGTTTTGACCATCACGTAGTCTACTGAATTGTGCTGGATTCATTACACTTTAATTTGGTGAATTCCTTGATTTCTTGGCATTCCTTTGGACTGTCAGCCATTGCTGACAAACGGATTTGGTCTCGCCGAGATGTGTGTTGGTCCTTGGCACTTGCTATTCATATTGTGCCGGGCAGAAACTAATCATGTCCCAGCAGCTGCCATGCATTATTTTGTGCACATTTTCTGATTGCAAAAATCACCGGAGAAATCAGCAAAGTGCGTGACGATTCGCCGGACAAAATGTGCCGGAAAACAGTCCACAAGCCCAAAAACCAGCGGTAAACCATTTTAGCCATTTTTGACAGTGGGTTTTTGACTTTTTGCCACCCCAATTTCGAAATGGAAATAAAGCCAGACAATTTAAAAGCTGCCAATCAGAATTTGTATAACAAATTTGTCAGTTCTGTTTTAAGTAAAACATTGAAAATCAATTTGTTCTTTTTTGTTTTAATTAATTTTAAAATTTCCAGTTAAAATAGATACGATTTTTTTTTTTTTTGATATAAAAATGACTTATTATAGTTTATTTATGGACCTATATTGCTGACCAATGCTGACCCAGTTAATCTATAAATTATAAAAATTCTAATAATAATTTCTTTGGAAAATTCAAATATATTTTGTGTATAATTATAGCTAAAGGTTCAGCTGTTTTAATTACTCAAAATTGGAAAAATAGGGAAATTAAAAAAAAAAGTCCAATAATTCTCAAGCGAATTGCTTATTTGAATTATGAAAAGTAAAAAGTGAATAATTAAAAATCTGACAAAATGAAAATATGATAATTTATGGGTATACTTTTCAGATACTTTAAAAAATATCTATAGTATACAACAATTAAAAAAGCAATGCTAAGTTGAGAGAATGTGGGGGAAGGGGGGAGGGGGTAGGTCGAGGCTGTGTTGCTTAAAATGGGAGACGCAAGCCAATAAATCACAAATACTGAGGCCAATTTCGGCACGTCGAATTCGAGTTTAGCACTTAGTACCCATGTCCCGTAGATGTCCAGGCATTTGTCCCAGGTCGCCTGTCAAACATAATCACCTTGAGCCGCAAGTGCCCCCGAAAAAGACAGCAACAACAACAACAACAACAGGAGACACCCTCTCATCAGCCAAGTTGAGGTCATTTTTTGTAGCGTCTAACGAATCTATTCTCAAAGGAAATTTATGCCGTTTGTCTCTCTCTGTGTGAATGAAATATTTTATTTTGGTTTCTGTTTTATTTCTGTTGTATTATTTTTATTTTTTTTATTATGGCTGGTCCCGTTTCAGTTTTTAACACATTTGTAGACAATTTTTGTAATTTCAACACGTTGCAATACATTCGAGGGCGAAAAGTTTTCGCAAGCCCAAAAAATTTGTTGTTGTCGAAATTTTCGCCAGTGTCCACATCTCGGACACAAATGATTAATGTCCCGACAGTTCTCAACTGAAAATAATAAATCGTTTTTTTTTTTGTTTGGCTCACCATTCTCTCGGTTTTTTCTCTAAAAAAAAACAGGGGATTATTTTTACGAATGAGCATAGAATGAGCCCAGTCACCATTTGCAGAGGCGTTTTTATTTAATCTTTAGCCAAAAACGTGCTCAAAATTCAAAAACAGTTCTGCATAAATTTCTAATAGTTTCATAATCCTTCTTCAATATTGTGATTATTTTTATAGAATTAGGCTTGTTGTAACTAGGAAGTATTGATGGATAAAAATAATTCTACCAATCTTTTCTAGCAATTGATTTTCATATGTAAATAATTAATTTAAATAATAATTCTACCATTCTTAGTATATTTTTTCTAGTAATTGATTTTCATATGTAAATAATTAATTTAAAAGAAATTTCCAGAGCCCTAAATTTATTAAAAAAAATGCGAATTGACCCTATTTGACCTCCAGTTACTACTTTCTTTAGGAACCATTCTTATATCTATGCTTTCAGAGGAAACGAGGGGATCAACCTCATCATCAATAATATAACCAGAGAAAGTCATCATTAGACTAATTTTGGTTTGTGGATAAAGAGAGGTGAAAGGAATAGAGAAAGATAGTTAGACAGGTACATTAAACTAGTTGAAAGGTTATCAGAAATAAAAGGCTTAATTTTTAATCAAGTCTGCTGAATATCTTGTGTTGATTTGAATTTGTTTACTGGTTTGCGATTTTTATTTTTATTGACATGTTGAGCAACTTACTGTTTTTATTATACCCTAGACTCATTTTAATTCATCGGGCATGTTAAAGCTACATAAATTTGTATAACTGTCCAAATTTAAGCCGTTAAATACAAAAAAAAAAAAACAAAGGGTATGCGTTTTTTCGACTAGTTTTGTTCCTGGTTTTTATTGAGGAGAAAACCTTATTGTTTTTGTATTATTTGCTTTTGTTTTTGTATTATTTGCTGTTGTATAAAAAACTGGTAAATATTAATCGAATTATAAATTCACATAATATTATCATTTTGGATATTTTATGTCGCAAACATTTAAATCGATTTACTAATTTGTGCGGTAATTGCTTATCAAATCAGTCCGGTTTTGAGCTTTTTTTAATTAAATTAAAAATGCGATAACTATTCGTGCGACTCAACTCCAAGCTAGAAATTTCACTTTAAAGTTTTGAATATAATTTTTAAAGCTGAAAGTACATTAAAAAAATCATTTGCTTTCTGAGTTCAATCACTTTGTTCTCTTTGCAACACAAAGAACGAGGTTATTGCCCGAAACAGCAAAGATCAAAAATCCGCAAATAAGGTCAGCGAAAATAAATAAAATACTCAATACTCAAGAGCTACACTTGGCCCAGAAGAGACGGCTAAAACGAAACTTTCAACTGAACGGGAGACTCATGCAGCCCTGAGCAAATTTACTGAATAATAAAACAAACAAACAAAAAAAGATAAAAACAAAATATGAAGTTAAAACGAAAAACATACAAAATCAAGTTTAACAAAATTCTGCCAATAAGCCAAATTAACAGATGTCTAGCATTGATTAGCTTGTTTTGCTAGTTATATTTTTAATATGGGGGTTTTTTTTTTTTGTTAATTTTGTTAATTTATTTTTATAATGTTTACGCGTGGAGTCTGGAAGAAAAAGAAAATATACTAAAAAATCACGTTGAATCATCACAATTGCCAAATGTAACTCAAGTTTTTGCCGCTGGCTCACCAAGATTTTTCATACTTTATTTTATGCTTTGGCGTCACGGCTTGGGCTTGGCTCTTGGCCAGCTTGAGCCGAGTGCTGTTTGAGCTTATTCTTCTTCCTCTTCTTGTTATTTGCGCTAACGTCGAAGCGCTAAACAAATTTCCATATAAAAGCCGGCAACATCATCGGCATAAGTTTAGTCGTTTTTGGATCTTAAAAGTGTTGCGTTCGTCGCCTAAGTCTTTCGTTTCGTGATCAGTCGCGCCTGACTGACTAATTAATCTGTGCTGCTTGTGTGCTCTGTGAATACATCTTTAGAATTGTGTGTTTTTTATAGCTAAATATAAATATATAAAAACATGAAGTACGCAATTATCGCTTTGAGTCTTTTCGCTGTCGTCTATGCCGCTTCCGGTGAGTACGATCAGTGCGAAAAAATGATCATCATCATGTGAATAATCTTGTGGAATCATCATGCGTCATCACTCAAAACTTTAGCAAACAATTTAGTGAAGTTAGCGTTTGAATTACATCATCGTCTGTTAGTAACGTGTTTTAGTTATTAGAAAACAAACTCAGCGATTGCTATTATCATCTTCATCTTTATTTTATTCATTATTAACGTCTTATAAGACGTGTATGCTAATGTGTGTGTGTGTGTGTGTGTGTATGGGATTAAAAAAAATTATAAGCTACGCAGACAACAAAATCTATATGTATAAAGATTTACGTTGCCAAAAAAAAAAAGTGTAAAGTAATAGAATCAAATTTGCATATGTTTATCTAAAAGTCTTTTTTGTGTCTACGTTTCTAAGCTCAAAACGAGTTTTTCATTTAAAAACAAGAAAATTAAATAAAAATAAAAATAAATTGCTAATGCTTCTTTGCACAAATCGTCATACGATAGATATCAGAAGTTTAAAGTCTGAAAGTACCGTTAATAAAATATAAATATATAAGTACAATTGCTATTGAGTAATACTTAAGAATATATGTGAAAATATTTTGAACTTCCTCATTTATATTTTCTAAAAATAGCTAATGATTATTTGTGACTTTTCATCAAACCACATTTGTATTTTTATCCAACAAAAGACAAAGCAAAGCGAATCTTATAATAATAATAATAATTAAACAACTATCAACACATCAAATATTAAACATAAGTAAGAAAAGCAATAATTAAATTCTAAAAATGTTTATTTTTTGCTAAAAATAATCTTTAAAACAGAAAGATGAAGTTGAGCTAGAAGATATAAATACTTGTTTATTTGACATTGCTCAGAGCTTAGAAATATAATTAGAATTACTCATAAATTTGTACACATATATATATTTATATATATATATATATAAACTTCACCAACAATTAACTTGAACTTTTATAAGAAATATTAACAAGTTTTTTCTTTTTACAGATGCTGGCCAATTCCTGCCAAGGGCGTTCTTCACCTTGGACTCTGAGGGTCATCAATCGAATGTGCATCCTGTCAATGCCCATTTGCTGAGACGTTTGCGTCGTCAGACATTCGGCAGCTCATCGTCATCCTCATCCTCGTCATCATCGTCGTCCTCGTCGTCGGGCAATGGACAAGTTGTAACCAGTTCGACGCATCATGTGCAGAATCCTGATGGATCCAGCTACAGCGGCGGAACTATCCAACAGGTTGTACAGTGAGTACCAAAAAAATATATATACAAAAACTAAAATGCATAAGCCAAATTTTTCAACATTAATCCTTTTTAGGCCAACATTTGAACAACGTTTTGGTGAGGATTCTGCTTCGGGCTTTGCACAGCCTGCCAGCTTTGGACACTCGTCTACAGCTCCTCAGGGAATTATTCACACCTTCTCCGACTTCAAGGACAAACAGGGCCAGCACCAGCACCATGAGGTGATCAGCTCCACTGACAAAGATGGCAAGTGGAAAACTGATAAGACCAGCTTCACCTATCCACGTAATTAAGTGGCTTTTAGATTAATGGCCAAAAGCCTGTTGATGTGAAATAAGAAGTAAACTTCACAAACCAACAAACAAACACACACAAACACACATGTGTGTGTGGTTTTATTTGTTTTTTATTGTTGTGCAAGGACATTCATTCGATTGGTTGCAAGTGGGCGTGGCATATTTGAACGCCTACCGATTCACTCCGCTTGGTTGAGTCCTTAAACACTTTAGATGATTGCATCCTGGCGGTTTAATCTCGCAAAAAGTGCACATCCTGCTCCACTGGGCACAAACAATGACAAGTGGGCGTGGCATGCGAGCATGTGCACCAGCCAGTGTTGGTAAGTGCTTTCAGCAAATCTACTCAACGATGCAGCACTAATGCCAAATGCCAAAAGAAACTAACCAACGGAGGCTGTTAACGCTGATTAAAACAACACGTTGACAACTGCCAAACTATGATGCCAGTATGGCTAAAAGGGGGAAGGGGGGTGTAGGTGGTGGCATAGGCATGTAAATCAAAAGATGCAGCCGACAACTAGACAAGATATGAATATGTTATTTGCTCGGGGAATTGCTCAAATCTCAACAGGTAGACGCACTTTGGCACCGGCTTAAATGTTGGCTGCCTCCAAAAGTCGCATCAAATACAAAATTGCCACACATCAATTGAGCGACTATATAAATACCCTAATTACTTTTAAACGTGACTCAGTCGATATTTAAAAGTTTATTCTAGCAATATTAACAAAACATTTTCGAAACAGGATTTATTTTTCTGTATAAAAAAGAAATTTAGTTTATTTTATGACAATTCAAAGAACAAATTGTATATCTTTTTGGAAAGAGTGGAGTAAAAGTATTATTATAGATTTATTTTTATACATTAACCGGAAGCATTTCTAATTTTAATAAGTTGAAATTTCATTAGTTAAAATATTATTTTATAGGTATTATTTCGCAATCCCAGATGAATTCTTATATTAGATACAGAAATTTGTAGAAATCTGGTTAATATTTTTGAACATATTTTATATTATGGATTAAGTGTAAGCGTTTCTCATTTTAATAAATTTAGGTTTTACGTTAAGAAAGTATTTGTTTTAAGGGTAAGTATTATTTTGCAACCCCAAACCAATTCTTATTTTAGATACATTTACTTTTCTAAATCTAAATCTGGTAAATATGGCTTGCGATGTAAGTAGTTCCCTTCTTTATTTATTTCAGCTAATGTGTGTGCATTGTGTATACCCTATCTAGCAATTATCGAGGGTATAATAAGCTCAAACGAGCGCACAACCTCAATACAATTTGCCGACTTCGCCGCGCTTTCCACCTTGGCAATGCTGACAGACAAACTTTTCTCAACTTGGCTGGATGTCGACTTGGCGCACGGCTTTTCAAAAGTTTTTAATTATTATAATTAATTACTTTGATCTCTGCAGCCGCAACTGTTTTTTTGGGGCCACGGCCCCCTGCCCCTTGCTCCTTGCCCCTTTCAGCTGGTGTCTGTTTGACTCGACTATTCATTTACTTGATTATGCTGGGTTTTGCGGGTAATTCGTTTAGATGCCTTCTTAGCACTCAACCTGGTGCCTCCTCCACTCCATGTGTGCCGTGCTTTGACTTTTATTAATATTTATTCCACGTAATTGTGAAAGTGTAATGAATTTATTAGCGCATGCATTAAATCAAACCCAATTCATGTTCTTCAAGGAACAAGGATCTCATTTGTTGTTTGATCTATAAATATTAAAAGGGCTTAGTTCTAATATAAATATAGAAAAAATGTAAAGAATTAAACTGGAGAACAAAACTTGTTAAATTTTGACAAAGTCAAAGTATTGGAGAGTTTCAGATTCACCCTGATATCCTAGAAAGCTGACTAAATTTATATTTAATAAATTAATAATAATAAGCATAATTTTCTGTAAGTATTCTTAGCAATAATAGCAAACAATTAAATACTAATTTTTTTTAAATCATCAAAATCTGGTTGCATATGTAAATATCAAAAGATATTTGAGTAATTCTTTTGGTTCTTGCAACGTTGCAAGTTGTGCTCTTAAAGCTCGCTGCTCTTCCGCAATGTGTGTGTGGAACTGTCAGTGACCATGGTGACTATTGGACTGGGACAGAGAACCCATCGAATACTCAAGCAATCGAGCAATACGCAAAAAGCACATTGCGCCAGTCGTGTTCTGAATTTTTATGAAACAAGATTGGCGCGTTGGTAAAGAGACAAAAAAAAAAAGCCAGAGAAACAGAACAGAAAAAAAAACATCCACTCTCCGCTGATTGATGGGGAGTCAAGCGGAGACAACTTGTAGCAGGAGGCATGTGGCATGGAGCGCAACAAATTAAGCAACTTGTGTGGTCTTGGCCACCGCAGAAGAGACGCCACCTGGCCAGAGAGTGGACACCGATCCAAATTCAGTGCAGAGACTGCCGCCAAACACGAGCGATGCCAATTCCAATGACGATGACTTCAATGCTGGCCAAGTGACATTTTATTGGCGGCCACGTTCGTTTTTTTTTTTTTGCTTTTTGCTATTTAGAGGCATGAAAGCAGCGGCGACTCCTCACATGGATAATTGACAACAGTTAATTCCATTGAGCGAACGCCGAACACCGAACGCCGCTCGTCGATCGCCAAAATGCCAGCTAAATTTAATTATTGCTTCGAATCAAATGAGATGAGCAAAATGGGGAATCTGCCTTAAACGAGGCTTGCAACAAGATCCTCAGCTTGGAGGCTTAACTAAAAAAATAGAGTTTTACTTCTCAATTTGCAGCAATATTTCAGCCTTTGGCTTGGTTCACAAAAACATATGTAATAATAACAGTAATAATGGTTCTTCACAGGGATTCCGTTCAAAGTTCGTGACTCATTGAACGAAAAGAGTTAAGACTCCGAGCAGTAACCAGTTCATTTCAGGAACCGGTTTGCAGCCTTGGTTCTGAATTGAAGTGTAATCGACGTGCAAATAAAAAACCAACAACCTGTCCAAAAAGAAGCAGCTATAAAAAAAACCAAAAAACGAAGCTAAATCAACAAAAACTGTTTGTTGACAATAAAACGTTGACGAAAATCGCCAGGCAATATTTTTTTTCTGCCATTTCAGCGGATGCAGATGCAGCTGCAGAAGGAGCAGGAGCAGCCGCAGCAGCAGCAAAAAACCATTTGCCTGGAACTGAGGAAAGCACGGAAAAAAAGCGAATCTCTGTTGTCATCATCAACATCGGAAGCGGAAGCAACTGATGCTGATGCTGACTGCCTTTTCCGATGAGCTGCTGACAAGGACGAGAATGAAGTCGAGGCTGTGCCTGAGGTTGTAGATGTGGAGATGTGGAGATGTGGAGACGTACTCCAATTGTCGAGTGGATGCACTTCGTTTACTGTTGACTTAAATCGTTTAGGTAAAGTTAAACAATCTTGTACCGTTAATTGTTAAACAATGCTCAGACAGGCAACAGGAGCAGCAGCAGCAGCAGTCAACTGTTATCCATGACCAGTCCAGGACCATTGATGAAGTCCGACAGATTCTCGAATAATTGATGAGAAGCAAAAAACGAACGAAAATAGACAGGCAAATATAGAAAATGGGTAGAAAATAAATGAAATGGTTAAATGTACTTTAAATTAGAACCGATAATATTTGTATATTGTTTTAAGTGCTGGTAATTTAAAGTACAACAAATATTATAAATTTATATAAAGAAAGTTGGAATTTTAATGCAGAGGATGGTGATTTATTAATTAAGTGAATAATTAACTATTATTTTGGTTAAAAATTAATCAAAGTCAACAGGGATAAGAGTAATTTATCAAACTAAGCTGATAATCTTTGTTATGCCTTTTAGAATCTATTGTTTGGAAGTTTAAATGAGATATTTCAGACTCCGTTATGCGTATATATTAATGGCCAGCATAACTAGCCGAGTCGGTATAGCTGAGCGTGATTCCCAAACATTCTACCAAACTATATATTCTTAAAGATATATATTTATATATAACATTATATATTCATTTTTTTCGCCTTATGCAATTTCTGTAACTGATCTCGCATATAATCAAATGCTGCACAAAAATAATTATTTTGGATTGTTGGCAAAACTTTAATTGACATTGTTAATGAACCATTTCTCAACAATATGTGCACTTTCCTGACATTTAGTTATTTGTTACTTTACGGCGGACAGTGTGAAACGAACGGTGAATGCATCCCTTTCGCAAAGGCCTAAAAGGGTGGAAACCGACCCAAAGCACAACGGCAGCAGCAACAGCAGCATCCACACACATGTATCTATATCTACATATATGCACATCCTTACCACGGCGATTTTCCTTGCCCACTGACCCCTGGGAATACCTAAATATTCATCCACCTACTCGAAATGCTTGACAAGAAACGGTAAAAAAAAATATATATATATAAACATGAAATATAAAACCAAATTTCAAGTTTACAGTTTTGGAGATATTTATTGCTGTTGCTGGAGAGTTTTTCTCTTGGACAACATAATGCACTATTCTTTGGATTATTATATTTTTTTTTTTAATTTCGAAATCATATTCATCATTTTTATAAACCTATTTAAATTGAGCTCATAACTATTAAACTATAAAAAATAATCCCCTAAACTGTGCTTTATTATCCCTTTGAAAGAAGTGCATAAATCTATTTGGGCTTAAATCTAAAGCTCAAAACCACATTTGGGCCAATTCCGTCAAACATAGAGAACAAGAGAGAGTCGATAAAGCAGTGCTAAAGTTCTCTTTAAGTGGCGCATACTCTTTTCAACACACAATTCGCTCTTAGTAACTGCTTCAGTTTCGTTCTTATTGGTGCTTTGGAATGTACTCAAAGTGCTTAAGAAAATCTAATGCCACAGCCCATTTTTTTGTTTTGTCCGTAAACGGATTTTTAACTTGTTTTGAATTAGAGTGAGTCTTTTTTTTTGTTCGAAAGTATACAAAAATTGGAAAGCAATAAATTAAAAAAAAAAATAATTATTATTTATTTCGTGCCTTAAATCCAAGCGGACTAATAATGAATTCATAGGCCAGCCAAAATCTTCAATGTTCCGTTTCCTGTTAAATTATGGGCGCAAGACTACATCAAAAATTTGTCTGCAACATTTTTATTTATTACGGTAAACTTTGCTACCAGAAACGAAACCAAAAAAAAAAAATGTAATATATTTAAAAATTCAAATGCATTATGTTTTTTATTTTTTACACTTTTTCATCGTCTGTTGCGCCCCTGGAATATTAGTGGGGTTGAGTCAGAACAATTTTGAGGTAGATAGAGTCCTGAAGGACTCAGCAATGGCAATGGTATTACAAATAAATATATCCATGCTGCACGCTAATTTAATTGAATTGTACAACGTCGAAAAATATTCCACTTTTTTGAACAAAAACAAAAAAAAGCGAAAATTTCATTGTTTGCATATTTAATAAAGCTAATCAAACACGTCGACCGAATCGCACTCACCCCACACCCATAAAACCCTCCTCCCTGTGCCAGGGGAGTGAGGGTTGCTCTATGATATTATACCCTCTGTATCGCTAGTTTCGACTCTGCATCCACATAATTTATTGGCGGGTACTCAAGGACGTGCACTCATAAAACTGACGAAAAAAAAAAAAAACGAGAAGCAGAAAAAATATTTATATATAAAACAGGACTGTGAAAAACACAGCGGGAAACCGCTCGCGGCAGTCAAATTAATTTGTTGTCATTTTTATGCGACAAAAGTGAAAACAATAATACACCAATAGCACAATAACAACAATAACAACAACAACAACGAAAACAAAAACAAATCGTGGCAGAGACAAATCTTTGCAGCTGCCAATAAGCCATTAGAACATTATGAAAATACTTTTCATCTGTCAAAAAATCAAATTCCTAATTTACCAAATCAATTCTAGATGTAATTCAAATAAGATATTTTTCGATAAGATATTTTAATAAATTAACTGAACAATTGCTTAGATTAAAGGCGTTCTCTACTTTTTGATGAATATTATATTAAACTGTAACTCTCAATCTGTATATAATAAAGTTTCAATTCAAGATTATAGAAAAAAATAATATATAAATTGCTAGTGAAAAATAGAATAAAAAAAAAATTTGTTTAGAGTCTAATTTAATAAAAAAACCCTTTTTGAAAAAATATTAATAAAAGGAGATACTAAATAAATAAAAGGATATACATTTTAAACTTTTTAAAAAGGTAGCTTAAAATAAATGTTAAAATTAGCAGGCTCTGTTTGATTTTGCTGGAAATGTTCACAATAATCGGAAATACATAAATAAATTTGTAATATAAACAATATTATATAAAATTATTCATTGAATATTAAATACTCAATTTTACTCTATTTTACTTAAAAATGCTTCCAGAATTTAGAAATCAAATAATTAAAACAAATGTATTTTATACATATGCTAGCTCTGTTTGGATTGAAGTATTTTTACATCCCCCTATATATAGAAAAGGCAACAAGAGATTATTTAACCGATGCTTATCCCAATTAATGGGAAATCAAGTGAAAAACTGCAACCGCAAAAAGCAAAGTCAACAAATGCTCGCAATTAACACAACACACAAATTTTTGAGTGTCACCGCACTCCTCTATATATATATATATATATATAATTGAAAAGTTGAGCGGGTGGTCGGTGTGGGGTTGGGGGTGGTGGTGGCTTACAATTATGATGGTCAGAGCCAGAGAGCAGCCCTTAACCCGACCCGAATGCCGGCTGGCATTCTGTCGCGCATATGGACTGAAATTGATGATGTGAGCAAGTGCCACGTAATCAATTTAGCAGCGCCTCATTTCAAATGCGAATTTAAGATGCCATTGTTGCAACACAGTCGCCCAGCATACGACCTACGCACCACCCCTTGCAGTCCCTCACTGCTGCAGGGGGTGATTTGTCCAATTGGTTTCTATTCTTTGGTTTGGCTACGCTGCTGCAACTGTTCCATTCTGCTCATAAATATCAGCACATAACGAGCACAATTGCAGTGTAATCGAACTTGGACATAAATACAGATATTGTTACACTTGCAGAAAAAAATAGTAACAAAATTTAAAGCTTGTTTAAAAGCTGCTTAAATTGAATAAAAAAAAGAGCAGAATTTTTTATAATATTATATATATAATATTTTATATAATATTTTATATAATATTTTATATAATATTTTATATAATATTTTATTCTTTTGGGTTAGATGCGATTTTTGTCATTTTAAAGCAGTCTAAAAAATTATTCAGTTACACTTTAAAATAAGAAAATTGTCTACTAAGAGTAAGATATTAAGTTCTTGCTTTAAGTGACCAATTTCTTAAAATCTGTTCTTATCTTTTGAGTAAAATCAGCTGAACTCAATAAAATATATATATTTTAAGTACAGAAATGTTTGGTATAATTCCCATCCACTTATTTTGAGTGCAAAATTCGCTGTAATGAATAATTTATACTTAATTGAAGAAGCGTTAATTTGTTCATTTATTTTTTTTTTATTATTATAAATGCTGCTAAGAAGTATTTTCTATTTATTTAAGTTATTTGTGCTCGATTTATAATTATTTAGAAATATTTAAGTTGTAGTTAAATTCTGACAAACAAGTTGTAATTTCCAAAGAAAATTCTTCGCCAAGTGTAGTAAAATACAAAAAAAAAAGATAGATAGATGGATATACAGATAGATAGATAGATGATACGCCTGATGTGCCACATTCAATTTTGGATGAAATTTAAAATTGTCTGCTAGCATTTCGTGTTTGAGAAGGCAAAGACATTCATTTCATTTCATTTAGAGAGGGATTCCAGATCTCGTTTGTTATTTACGCGACCTTCGGGTCGCCTTTTATGTTCCTAATGTCGCATAAACAGTGCTTAATAATGCACTAACCTTGGCGTATCTTCACTAACCAAATAAACGTGCAACCCGCCCACATAAACACACACACACACACACATGCAAACATTGAGTTGGGAGTTGGGTTGGTTAAATGGGGAAGAAAACTGGAAACTGGGAACTGAAATGGGAAACGACTGGGCTTCGTCGACAATGATTAATATTTAATTCGTGTGCGTTGCGATATATGTCCATATATATATATTTTTTTTTCACTTTGTATTTTGGGAAAATTTAATGGTTGACAGCGGGAGAGAAGAGGACTTTGTTAGAGTCCTTGGTTATTTAGGGAGTCCACGTTTCGTTTATCTTGCTTTGTTTTGCTTAAAAAATTTGACTTGATATAAAATCGGCGGATGCCTTTGGGAACCCAAAATGTTTACCGTTTCACCTGTTTACTAAACACACACACACATACTCACACATGAGTTTACTCCATTTTGGGCTATTGAAATATTCTGTTTGACCTGAAAAACCAAACAAACAAGTTAACAATCTTATTCATCGCCCAAAAATTGGCAGCCCCACAAAATTTGAAGGAACATGTGATGGAAAGGGGACACTTCTTTCCTGCCCTCTCCCCTCGTTCTTAATCACAGCTTTCATTATTTTTGCCGACTTGCTGATTCCGTACAATCGCCAACGATTACAAGGACTGCGTTGGACACGGGGACTGCTGCAAAAATAAAGAGATGCTCAAACTCCCCCAGAGTGCAATTAGGCAGCGAACTATAAAATTTCAGTGTTTGTCTTCGCAGATACTTTTGCACAGATATGCTGCTGCTCAAAGGCAAACACACACACACTCACACTCACACACATTTATACTTATATCGTTGCAACCCCCGCACTCCCCCATACTCTCCTCATACTTTTAATGCCGCATAGGGCAATTGCCCCGTACGCATAATTGGCCTTCTGTGGCGCCCCCGCAGTTTGCTATTCCGACACTTTAATGAGCTGTCGACATTTGTTCATTTTTGGTGTTGGCATCTTGATATCAGCTCCATATGTGGCAAGAACCAGATAGGAAATCTGTGTGAGAATCCTTTCTCAGCAGTAAACATTTATTTTTAAGATTGTAACTTAAAGTTACATAAAAAGATAGTTCCAAGGTTTTTGTTAATTTATTTTCTTAATTTTTATTAAGATATTTACCAATAATTCAAACAATTATTTTACACCTATAAGCAAATTTTATTATATAATATTTTCAATTGAAAATTAGGACTAACAAACTAAGAAAATCAGAAATTTATTATTCCAATTTTTAAACGATTTTAAATGTTAAATTTCAATTTCTGGCTAACAAAACTAAATTATCATCCATCAATCCTCATTTGCTGATGTTATAAATTCCAACATACTCGCTTGAGTCATACGCTGTAGGGTTTCATATATGTCATCCCAATTCTTCTGCTCGGGCAGCCCAAACATTTCCGAGTAAACCCGGAGCTTTGACTCGGTGCCACTGCCACGGAATGTGATTGTCATACCGTTATTGAAAGTAAACGTTAACAGCTGCTTGTTGGGGCTAACTGGAAGACGGGGCTTGCCATCCGGATGGGAGGTGTCCACACCCAAGGTCAGATCCCGCACACTAACCACATCGAATTCACCGCACAGAATACACTTTGGATATGTTCCCGGTGTGTTCGCCTTGAATCTGCGCATCCTATCAAAGATCTTGGCAATCTTGTCGATATTATCATACTGCAAGGTGTTGGCCAGAGTCGCATGATAGCCATAGGTATCATAGATCTCACGCAACTTCTCGATTAGCGTCAGTCGGCGGGTACTGCGGAGGTGGCAGGCCATGGTGGCCAACTGACAGGTGGCGCTGATCGCATCCTTATCGGGCACATTCAATGAGAACATATAGCCGGATGCCTGCTCGCAGGCAAAGAGAACTGTCCGGCCAAGTGCTGCCAATTCCAGAGCCTTGTTACACATCCATTTGAAACCGACCAACGTCTCGACAAAGGTGAATCCCTCGGCTCTGGCCATTGCCGCCAGAATATGGGAGCTACCAATGCTGCTGATCATTATACAATTTGACACATTGGGCTTAGCTACACGTATCTTGTAGCTCTCCAATGCCCACCAGCCTAGTAGAGCGCCCAGTTCATCGCCATTGAATTTCTTCCATCTTCCTCGGGGATCGAGTTCAGCCGCTGCCAGACGATCCACATCCGGATCGTTAATTAGTGCAATGGTGCAGTGCTCTTCCTCAGCTTTCTTAATGGCCATATCAATAGCTCCAGGTTCTGTTTTTGTTAAATTAAGAAGTGAAGAATTTAAATTGGGAATTTTATCCAAGTTATACTTAAATTCTTACCTAAGGGACTTGGCTTTTTGACAGTCGGAAATGCGGGATCCGGTTCCTTTTGCTGTGGCACAACAATGACTGGTTTCAAGCGGGCCTGATAGAATGCCTCTCGAATATATGGGAAGCCCACACCATGAAGTGGACTGTAGGCGAAACGCAGCTGACTACACTCATTCGTCTCCAGAAATGTGGTGGGAAGCATGCTCTTCAGCTGCTCATAGTAGGCTGGATAAACTTCACGATAGGGATCCTGGAAGAGCGGGTGATCATCGAGTATGGACAGATCCCATGATGACTTTAGTGGTTCCATGTTATTTTGCATGGCCGTCTGCAATTTCTTATCATGTGGTATCAAAATGTGCGCTCCATTTATCCAAAAGACCTTGAAACCATTCTCAATCTTCGATGAATGCGATGCAGTCACCTCAATGCCCGCCAAGCACTTTAGATGCAGCACCGAAAATGATATAAATGGAGTTGGAACCATTCGATTGAATAGATAAACCCGAAATCGGTTGTTCAGCAGAACTGTGGCAATCAGTTGGGCAAAACGTTGACCATTGTAACGTGCATCAAATCCAATGACCACGCCCTGAGACTCCCTCTTCTGCACACTGGGATACACTTCTGTTAGATAGTTACTGAGGCCCTGGGCAAATCCAATGGTAACCAGATCATTGATAGAATCGAAACCCGCCCGCATTACCGATGTCATTCCGCAGGTACCAAAGGAAAGTTCGCCGCACAGGCGAATACGCAAAGCGTCCCAATCCTTCTTAATGACGGCATCCACCACCTGCTGCATCGTTGCCTCATTCCTATCCCACATTATCCAATTGGTGATCTGCTTGTCGAGGTCCGGCGAGCCGGATAACTCCAGCGTGTTGAGTAGCTCCGCTGGCGTAGCTGGTAATTTTGGTGCAAGCATTTCTCCTTAACAAATTTAATAAATATATATTTTGATTAGAAAAAACAAAAGCATATGTGGAAAGGCAGTAAAAGCTAAACCAAACTGGAATCGGAACTGTTAACTGAACGGTTAGGTTCACAGCCAGCACCGAAACCGAAGCTTTGAGAGCGAACCAAAGCGGATTGAAATTAATCGATAAGAATATGAGCCAAGACCAGATCCGAAACTGGAACTCATAATCGATATTAAAAATTAACAGATTTTGTTAAGCGAAGTAAATCGATATCCATACAGAACTAGAACTGCCATCGGAACCGATTTTCTTTATTTCTATTTTTGGCCAAAAATCTTATCTATTTTATTTTTAAAGCCACAACATTTGCATTGAATCCGACAGAAATTCACAGGTTCCACGTACGAGTTGACCAATTGAAAATTTATGTGAGGCTCATTTCGATTTACGACCACCAAATACGACCCTTGGGGCTTAGACGTCCAACACTGGTAGCTAAACACTGACAACCACAAATTGATCCATTGGCAATTTGATTTTGGCTGCTTGATGAATTTATGGCCAAGTTAGCTGCTCAGAAAAAAAAAGGAGCAGACAGAAGGAGTTTTGCAAAGGACGATGCAATAAATTTCTATACTTTTGTAGAGAGATGCAAACTCCACTCATACTCATATACATACATATATATATGGATATATATATATATAGATATATATAAATATGTGTATGGAGAGACATTAACATGATTTCAATTTGTCATCAATTATGCAAAGCGTTTCTAGTGCTTACTCCTCACCTGTAACCCCTTGCTATAAACTTTGGCATGCACACCCCATCCACCCAACCCCCTCCATTCAAGAGGTGTGAGTAATTTGTAACGGTAATTGGGTTACACAGGCGCATGCAACATTTATCAGGCAGGTCCTGTGGATGGGTATTTTGACCCCCTTGACGAGGCATTAGACGAGGAACGAGACGAGACGAGACTCCAGGCCTCTGTTTGTGTTCCCACTGCAACATGCCCCTAACTCACACATCTACTCTGTATGTGGCACTCACACACACACACACACTGACACTTCAATTGCATTCTAAACATGCAACATGCTACATTCAACGCAGTGGCTTTCGGAGCAGCAAACTCATCGGATTGCGTCCGCAGTTGCATCCACAATCGCAGTCACAGTTAGAAGCACACAAAATGCATTTCGCGTCAAATTGTCAAAGTGTTAATTAAAAATGGACACTCGAATAGGCAGCTACACACACATACCCATACACACACGCGCACAAGTTTGTGTGCTTACATACCTAAGTAGTATCATGCCTATTAAAGTAGCTATATTCCCCTCTTGCTGGAATTTTCCTTACTCTTTAACTTCCTCTTTTAAGACTTTTAATCATTTTAAAATTTTCTTTTGCTAATTTCTGGGTTTCATATAGCATATAGTTTCAAGATATGCTGCTTAAAGTTCAAACTGAAAAATCCAAAGTTCTTTGGACAAATCTTTCTGAACTTTAAACACACATAAATTTATAAAATTCTATCAGATTTTTATCCATTTAGTCTAAAATTTTTCTATAGATTAAATCAACTCTTCCATAATTTAGAAAACTAGAATTATGATGAACTTTTCAATCTCTCAAGTCAATTCAACAATCATATATATATATTATTTTATTATTTTTCAATCCCAAAACTAGTTTAAAAATATATTTTCAATCCAAAATTTCTTAATTTAAGAAAACATATTTTAAAATACTTTTTGTTAGGTATTTCAAATGCCAAGTTTTAACAATAAACAATTCTAAAGGAATATTTCCTTATTCTCCTATTTTTGTCTGATATTTGAGACTGAAGTTATAGACAATTCTCTCAATAAAATAGATTTTTTAACTAGCTTTTTTATAATGTTATTTAAGATCTTTGCAAATAACGAAATCTTCAAGAAAGTTAACTTTAAGTGCTTTATATGTTTGCCTATCGGATTTATTTCAGCCTCAATGTTATTTTCTAATTTGCATAGAAAATAGCTAAGCAATTTACATTTGCTTCGTATTTACATTTTTTTTTTTGTTTCTGTGCCATAAAATCTTTTTTTGCGGCAACAAATATTGAGTGTTTACGGCCTATAGTCTTCCCCTGCCCTTGCCGCATAATGTGTTTGCATAATTTTAATCGTTGTGATCTGGAAATGGATATGGAAATGGAGCAGAGTGTGGGGTTTATTGGGTGTGGTCCCATCTCGAAGTGTTTTCGGGACGAGTCAACTGCAAAATTGGTGTTGTGTGGGCACTTTTTTATGGCACCCCCGAGTGCCCTCTGCGGCAATCAACTAACATATCTCTCTCTATATATATATATATATGTATGAGTGTCATGGCAACATTTTCAAGTCACATAACTAGCGCTATCAAACCCAATTAATATGCTAATTTAGACAGACACGCAAAAAAAGGACATTCAACTTGAATTTTCGACCCTGCCAAGATTCTAAAATTATTTTTATAAAATCTGTCAAAGCTTTGCTTGTCATTTGTAAAATGCGTAAATCTATAAATTTTCAAAGCAGGTGTTTTTCGGACTGATGATGCTAAATCAAAACCGAATCATTCATTTCATTTTGAAGTTGAGTGGGTTTTGGTATTTTCTTTTCAAATTGACGTTGACATTTTGTGCTGCTTCAAATATTTGACACTTTTTTTTTTTTTTTTGGCGAAAAGTGGTTTTTAATGTCTACTCCGATGACATTTAAGAGTCACACAAATCGAATGACAAATGCGAATAACATGCAAATGCCTCGAAGCCTGAACTAATGCGTTCAAAAAGTTGGCTTTTGCTTTTCTCAGCTGGCAGTATTTTTTTTAGGGGATTTTTTGGGGGATAGTTTTATTTGCGAAATCACCTCAGACCATCAAATAAATTTATGTAATTTGTTTATGTGGCTTTTTCATATTTTCAATTTGAGTGGGGAATTTATTTTGTTTTTTTTTTTTTGCTTTCTTACTGATGCCAAAATGTGAAAATGAAATTTACATCATTTGTTTATTTGTATCGCTCATGTCCTGTGGTCTTGCCAGGAATAAAAAAAGAAAACATGTCCTTGGGGGAATGCTGCACAGCAATTCATATTTTACATTTTTTTTTTTTTTTTGTTAGGAAGAAGAGGAAGAAAACACATCGCAAATTTGATTACCGCCCAAACAGCAAATGTTTGCATATTTTGGTTGTGCGCATTTTTTGTTTTCTGTGGTTTGTTTTATTTTTACTCAGCCATCTTTGGCCGTCTTCCTTTTGGCCAGAATATACTTTTAAATTAACGCATTATGTTTATGTATTAGATGCAAATACAAATGCCCAGTAGCATTTTTGCCCAAGGACCTTCACACATCGCTGACCAAAGGGTCAGAAATCCAATTTGAGAAATTTTCATAAAGGTTTGGTCCTTTTTTTTTTTGTACCCTGTGAAAATATGCATTTTGCAATGGGAAAGGACTATGAATGAGTAGTGTTAAGAAAAAGAGATAATTTTGCGCTTAGATTTGCTTATTTTTTAAATAAAAATGTATAAATTAGGTTCGAACTAAAAAACAATTATTTTCTATAAATTATTTTAAAATATTCCACAACATAAAAAAAAAATAAAAAATATATATATTAGAAAATGAATACCAATAAATGAAAACAATAATTGAGGTTTATAGGATATTTTTCTAGTCCAGCTAAACAATTCAAATCTTTATTCGTAGTTTTTGTTGTTGTTGTTTTGCATGTTGCCGCACATGTTGGCAAAAATCTTACATTGGCCAAATCTAAAGAACCAACAATTTTATTGCACGTCAAATTGCCTCAATGTCTGCGGCTCAGTTGACTGTGCTGCCCCCAAATGTGGCAAGCTCTGCTCCCTCTCACCCACGCTATCTACACAAAATTGGGAGAAGCACTTTTGATTTCATTTCGGCGGAGGCAGCGACGGGTAACTTGAACACTCTCGGAATGAACGGCAGTTCCTTACTCTTCCCCTCCCCCCATCCAAACCCACTTGAGTTGGTTTAATTGGAAACGGCCGAGCTTTGATTGCTACATGATACAGACTAGGGGCAAGCAACGTATACAAAGATTATTGCAGCTCATAAGCGGTGTGGCAATCACCATTAGATTTGGGGCACAAGTCGAACGGACAGAATTCTAATTGCTTAGAGTCGGGTGAGTTTGGGAGTTGAACTCAGTTGCAAGTTACTAAAGCTAAATAAGTCTTGGTTTTCATTTAGAAGGCTTGCAATAATATGTTGCGAGGGTTGCCAATTAAATTGCGCAAACCTTTGAAATCCATTTTAAATAAATATGATTAAAATAAAATGATACTTTTTTAAATTTATTTTTAATGAATTAACTTGAACTGATTCATATTCTTCATCTTTGACCCTTTGTTTCTGTAAAAGAACAAATTTCAAATAGGATAAAAACCTGATAAAAAAAAAAGTATAAAAAAATGATTGATCTTTATTAAAGTAAAATTAAACTAATAAATAATTTCCATTGAAAAAGCGACCCACGGCCAGAATCTAATCAGCTGAAATTTGCCGATGCGATTTTCATGTTCGCACAGCTGGAACGGGTGGGTTGCGTGACATGACATAGTAGAGACCAGCAAGCCAACTGCCACCTGCCACCACCCACAATCCCAACCACAACCACATCCACATCAAGCTCGCATCTGCTGGTGTGTGTCGCCATCAAAGGGTCCACAAAAAAAAATCCGCCTCCATTCGAACTTTGATGGAAATGTTCGCATTTTTGCCAGCAAAACTGCCTGGATTTCGGCGCATTAATAAAAAATAAATAAATTCGACAAAAAAAAATAAAGTAGAAATAAGTAGGAAAAAAACAAATCTGAAACGTGTCAGCAGCTCAAAGCGGGTTCTGCGAATGCCAATTGGAAATGTGCCTGTCGCAGTTTGCACGAATTTGCACTTTGTCGCAAACCCTTCTATTATTGGATTAGGGGTTGTACTGTGGATGGGGTTTCGACGGGGAGGTACCAACTGTAGTTAGGGTTAAGTGTGTTGTTGCCACACGAGACCAACTTACACTGCACACTCAAATGTGCATTGCACCAAGTCGTAAATGGATTTTCAATTCCAGGTTGTCAGCTCACTTTGCATACCAAATAATGCAGAAATTGGCAAGCGCATCTGATAACTGGTTCATATATGTGTTTGAGTCCTTAGTAACTATCTATATCTGATCTGTATCGCATCTACTAAATGTAACTAACTAACAGCATATATGTGTTTAAGTCCTTAACTAACTTAACTATCTATAAACCACTGAAAATTGAGGCACGATTTAAGGCTTACCACTCTCAAAAATTAATTGTAGACATGAGTTAAAAATTTGTCGAGTGAGAAGTTAGTCAAAAATGTGCAGATTTTGAAAACGAGCGCTTTTTTTTTATCATGACTTGAACTTTATATTAGTACTATATTTATGTATACTACAATTACCATATATTAATACTATATTTAAAATTGAACAAGCTATTCTGGCACCCAATTAATTTTAATATAATTGGCTTCAAAAGTGTTAAAAAGTGAAATTTTTAAAAACTAACAGGATGTTCAAAAGTCAAGACATGGGTTGTTCTATAGTTCAAAACTACTTTAAAAATAGCAAAAACTCATATTAAGTCTCGGATGTTCAAAAATCAAGTGGTGATTTGACCTATAGATTAAAACTACTTTAAAAATTGTAAATCAAATTAAGTCTCAGGCTTTTACATAGATTAATCCTAATTTTAAAATTATAGATGTCTTGAACTTCAACTTAAAATTATGTTTTTAAAATATTTGTATGCCAAACTGAATCCTATAATTATTTTTGTCAATGGACTTCAATAGCCATTTAAATTTTCCTTGGCATTTAATAACTACTATATCATAAGGTTGTCGAAATATAAGCCATGAATTTATATCTATATTTATATCTATATCTCGTATATAGATAATACAGCAGCTGCTATATATCAAAACTCTTAACTAATAATTTCACGCGTTGCACACATTTACCCAAAAAAAAAAAAAAACATATTAGAGAAAAGCAGAAAGATCAGGCATCTCCAGCTGCTTGCTGAAGTTGAGTTTGTGGTTTCTTTGAGTGAGTTTTGATGCCGACGCTGACGAGAGAGGGGGGGAAGGGCCGGACTAAATGTTGACTTGGCAGCGATGTGGCAAAAATATAAAAATTATTGATTATCAGCGATGGCATCTCGGCGATTTGCTGCAACAAGCCACGTTTCACTTTTTTGCTGCGCTTGCAACTTGGGTCTCCGTTCTGATGTGCCTGCCCCTGCCCTGTTCCTGTTCCCCAACCGGCTACTGGATGCTGCAGATCCCATCATTAAAACCATTGTGCGATATCGACACCTTGGTCAGCACGTTTGTTTTTTTTTTTGTGATTTTTTTTTTTGAGTTTTTTATGTTTTTTGTTTGTCTGTTGTTGAAAAGCCACAAAAAGCGAGATCGTTTCGCTTGTCGCAAGTGTTGTCAACTGGTTTTGCAACGGAATGCAATGCGAGGACGAGTTGTAGTCACTTGACTGCTATATGGATGGATGGGAGCTGTAGCTGGAGCAGTTCATAGTTTCACTGGCAGAGGAGTCATCGAGTGTTCTGCAGAGCAGATCGTTCATCATCATCGCGGATGACAAGTGATCAAAGATGCGAGTAATATTTTACAGGCAGTTTGTTTGTTTGTTTGTTGTTGTTGTTGTATTTGTTGTGTTGTTTGTTGTGTTGTGTTGTGTTTACAACTCTGATCGCCATGTGGAATTGGAATGCCCACAAAACGCGTTGACACATTTTATTTGTTGCCAGCCGTTTGTGAGCTTTCTCCTTAATTGTCCTTATCACTTTGTCATTAGGTCTGTCAACTTATAAATATTTATAAGCCACGAGAAGAGGAGGCACTCGAGTAGAACCAACAACTTTGGTTAGCACCACAGATTTCAGATATTCGAACATTGATTAAATGTTTTAATGTTAGCCGAATATGGCCAGTGGCAGTTCATAAATTATTATAAAGGGCTGAAACTCAATTAAAAGTGTCGCCAACTAACTGTTAATTACTTGGCAAGAGTGCACGCAATTAAAGCCAATAAATTACTGACTAAGATGGTCTTACTTAAAACTAGCTACTACTAAACGGTATTCCATGACTCCAAATGCAGCAATGCTACACTCAGAAAATTTGGTTCTATGAAAGCATTGGCAAAAAAAAGTAAAAGGAAATTTTTAAAATCTGATTTATTATTTCCAAAGATACATTTTTCTATATTTACTCATTTTTTATATATTCATAATATTAACAAAAAAATGTTCCTAGTTTTTTCCATTATCAAAAAGTATAATAAATAAATTTCATTAATTCTCTGCTTAAATGTTACAAATTAAATTTATTATAAATTGTAGAAATTATATTTTAATGAGTTAGTTTTATGTGTAAAAAATATTTAATATATATAAAAGAATATTTTTTTTTTTAATTACTATTTATATTTAATATTTATAAAGCCAAAACTAACCTCTGATTTTATAATATTTTTTCGCTCAGTGTACCAGCAACACAATCACATGCCACATATTGCAGCTTAGCTGCTGCTGCACGTGCTGTGCATTTTCGAATGGCATTCCATCAAAGTCTTAGCCAGAAAAAGCCAAAAACAATCTTGTGACTTGTGACTGCTTCGCGAGAGTCTGCAACACTGCCCCAACTCGAGGCTAAGCAGTCGCAATCAGCCTAAAAACGTGTGGCAAGTATGACCATTTATGGCATGCGAATCCTATTAAAAATTATTAGCCGCCCGGCCGTCAAAGAGCAAATTACGGATTAATGTTCAATTGGCTTACGCCCGACGCATCATCATCATCTTCATCATCATCATCATCATTATCTTCATCGATATATATATACTCAGATCCCTTTTGCAGACAGCTGTGCGTGTTCAGCAAACAAATGGAGTTCCTTACAAAAATTATTAGAGACACATTGGAATCTGGCTTATTAGTTGGCTGTCAATCGACAGTTTATGCGATTTAATGCTTTTGTAAATAATAATAATGTTAATAAAATAATAACTATTATTTGCTATTAAATTTAGAGTATTTTATAGAATACTCATTAAGTTTGTGGTCAATAGTTTTTATATATATTTTGATGATACACCAGAATATATTGCATATCAAATAATTTCCAAAAATTCTATATATATATATAATTAATTTTACTCTTTTATTTATAAGCATAAATAATCCAAGATTGATAACAAATATATTTACTTATTATGCATAATCAGTTGAAAATCTTTTGCTGCTGTTTTTTAGTTAACTTTCGTTTTTTGTAATTACTTTTCTACCTACCCTAAAACCAGCTACTTTCTCAGATTTCCATCAAGTCATTTAATATTGCAAAGGGCGACTATATAAATTGGCTGGCCAAAAATAACACCTGCCCAAATTATTAAGTAATTAACTGAGAGCGCCAAGATAGACCAAATCCTTTTTTCAACTCAAGTAGTTGTTGTTGTTGGCTCATTAAAATTAATGGCAAGACTGACGCCAACACGGCTGTGCATATTAATGACCGAAATGTCCGCGGGGATAATAAGCCGCTAATAAGAAATTAAAAGATACTTGGCCAATGAGCCAGAGTACGCAAAGGTGTACAATGGGCAACTCGAACTGACAGCGACAACTGTTTGTTTTAATTTACATAGATTTTTCAAAAATTAACTAATTGCCAAATGATGAAACTGGCAACTGGTAACTGGCAAACTGGCAGCAACTGTGAACGGCTTTAGCCACATTCAAAATTCCAGTTGAGCATTAATATTTTAAATAGTAGTCAGTTAGCCAACAAGAAAATTACCATCTTGGGAGTCGTCTTTTTAGATGGCCAGCTGAGATCGTTGACACCTCTGCACTGAAGTTGGCTTTAATCACTTTAAATTTGTTGACTGAATTCAGCGCCCAAAGGTATGCAATGCTCTATGCAAATTAATTGCAAAATTTCCAACAATTTTTATATGCAGCTGGAAAACATCGAATAAAGCGCAGCCCTTTGGCAATAATTAAATAAAATGCGAATTGTAAGTGTACCCAGTAAAAATGCACCAAAATGGGGCATATTGTGACTTGTTTTATTATATTTATTTTATATTTACATTTTACATTATATTTTTACATATAAACATTTTATAAATATTTAATATGCATTGGATAAATTACACTGAGCAAGAATATATATTATTTTTGGTTTCAGAGATACTTTCCTTTTTTTTAAAATAAATATTTAACCTACAAAATGTTAATTTAACAAACTCCTTTTTAAGATTTATAAGACTACAGCAATATTATCCCCGATTTAAACTAATTAATTAATTAGGATATTTTGCAGTGCAGAAATCCTTTGCCACTTCTCACAGTTGTTTAACTTACATATACAAATATATATATATATATATATATATATATATACATGGAATTCCAAAGGGCATTTCCCGTGTGTATTTATGGATGCACTACGCACTGGGGCTGGGCCTCCCGTTGAGGGGAAGGAGGCAAGGGAGTGTGGCAAGCGGACAGTGCGTGGCACATTTGTTTATTGTTTTCGCAATTACAATTAAAATTTTTGTCGCCCAAGCCGCGACCTGGTACTTGGTGCAAAAATTATCGCCAAGCCCATTTGCGGTAATTATTTAATGTGCTTTCCCAGGTGGGGCTCCAAAAACGTAAAGGTTGCCAGCGGCAACAACAGCAACAACAACAAAAAAAAAATTAAAACAAACAACAACAACAACAATTGCAACATAAATGGAATTAACGTAAATGTAATGCGTGCAATTTTTACACTCACAGAAAAAGTGGCATCATTTTTAGAAATGACAAACTTACATCTAAAATTAAAGATAATTTCTTATTTTTAATATAATTTAAATATATTTTTTTCTTGCTCAGAAATATACATTTTTGCCACTTTTCACAATTATAAAAATCACAAATTGCGAAATGCATTCTCTTCGCCTGTGTTTTATCAGTCATATTTTCTGCAAGTGCATCCCCGCCTCCAACTGCAAGTGCACCCAGTAGCATCAGTGAGCTTTGGCCAGCGTCCTACCTACCTGGTTGTGCCACTGTGTCAGTTGTGGCAAAGTCCTTGGCTTCGTTGGTTTTTGCACTGTTTGCTGGTCAATTAAATGTTTTGCCAGAGCACGCACCTGCCTTGGAACTGCATTGTACAAACACCCACCCAACCCCCACCCACCCACTTCACCTTGCCGGATATGGACATGTGCGTCTGTCGACTGTCTGTTTTGTCCCATTGCTGGCCACTCGTCCGGCGCCCTCTGTCATAATTAATGCCAGTTAAGTCCCGTGTTCCGTCGCCCCAGGCGCGGCCACATTTCGAACCCCCACATTTTCCAATCCCTCCCTCCGCCTGCTTGGTTTGGTAGAGTTTTGTGGCCCGTTTTAATTCAATTTTATGCCTCCTCACAATTGTAGTGCACAATTTACGCACACTCTTACGCCCCCTCCCCCGCTCTTCCCCTGGATTTTAAGTGTTTAATATGCGAAAGTCCTTACGCCCCTCCCCAAATACCCATAAAGTGTCATCCATCGGTGGCAACCGTTTACAATTAGGCGCAACTTTTTAAATATTTTTGCTTTTCATTTTTTTTTTTAAGGAAATGCTTATAATTTCCCGTGAGGCCTATTTCTAAGCGCAACTTGTTTTTTTTTTTTTGGAATTTTTATTTGCATTTCAAGTGCTTTCAAGAAGAGCGAAAAACAGCTTGACAAGAATTGGGTCATAAAACTGAAATGGAACGAGTATGCCTGACCTCAATTTTGGAGAAGTTATAAAAAGCAGCTAACAAAAACATATTCAAATGTATTGACATAGTTTGTGTTGACATCTTTCAGCTTACTTGACTCTAAAGCAGAATTAAATAATCTAGATTTTTAGTTTATAATTGAGGCTTGATTTATGTTTACTTTAATATTTATTTAATGTTTTTGAGTTGGAAGTATGAATAAAATATAAAATAAAATAAGCTTGCAGATATAGTTTCATTATAGGTTTTTTATTTAGATTTTAAATAAGAAACATATCTAATCTTTTTAATTTTAAGAGCCAATTGTCTGCATTATTATTATTATTATTTATTGGGGGGTTTTGTGCACTGCGACCTAATAGATATATTGTGCCCCTTCCGAGCTTATAGCTCCTGCATCAACCCCAATTCCTGAACGAATGTCAGGATCTTTGATGGGTCGAGGGCTACTTTGTCTTTGACATTCATAACATGTATCCCTAGGATGCTGTATCTTTTCCTGGTATCTTTTAGCAGGTGCTGCAGATACCCATGATTTAAGTTTTTTTTTAAATATTTTTTTTTTATTTTTAAGTTAAAAGTATAAATAAATTATAAATATAATATGAGCTTGCAGAAATAGTTTTTTTTATAGGTTTGCTTTTAGGTTTTCTCTATTAAATAAAAAACATATATAAATCTTTATAATTTTAAAAGCCAATTATCTGCATGCAACCAAAAGATAAATTATAAATTTATATTCATTTTTTTAATAACAAATAAAGATAAATTCTTAAATAAATATGTGTGTTAAAACACCTTTCATTAATTACGCCCACAACTTGAAACACGATTTCCACATTAGTTGGGTAATTATAATACTTAATAATTAGCCCTTCTCTAACTTCCCCCCGCTGATGGGGTGCAAAGGACGTGTCCTGTGGAAATAGTTTTGCATAAATAGGCTGGCCAACAAGCGTGAAATGTGGCAACGTGAGAAAAACTTAATTAATTTATGTCACACATTACATTTATGCCCACTTGGGAACCCCCGTAACCGGAGTCATTCATAGCATATAGTCTCTTTTCTAGTAGTTTTCCAGGGTGCTAATGGATGCCTATGATTAAAACTACGCATGTTTGTCCATTTAAGCTCGTAATTTGTGTCGTAAATCACTCCAAAGGAGTCAGTTCCATTCGCACCTTTTGGTTAACTCCTCCATGGCCACATTATGTGCGTGTGTGTGTGTGTGTGTGTGTATGTTGTGCCTAATGAGTCTAATTGGGGATGAAAAAGCAGAGAGCTGCCACATAATCGACGTGTGCTTAGAGAGAACCCTTTCTATTTTACAAGACTTTTAGATGGTGTCCGTATCATTGGTGTCATCGGTGTCATCTTGGCCTGCTCAGCCATCATTAGCGCCATTTGTTTAGCCACAAGCAGGGGGCTGCAGGGGGAGCGGACGCAGGTTGGAGTCCGACTGTAAAACCGGTTCATTTGCATATCAAAGGCATAATCAACACCTTGCAAAACAGTCAAACACACAATATGCCTGGGTGCAAAAGCCACAACACACACGCACACACACAAACACACACACACAAGGTGATTCCATAAAAACCCTGTTTTATGGACCAAAAGACCGACGGATGGAATAGCAACCGCAATGCAGCATTGACGTGCTCCATTTGCCGGACAACCTCCAACAAGCTCCCTCTTCTCCTTCTCCTTCTCCCTCCCCCTCTCTCATACTCACTCTCTCTCTCTCTTTCGCTCATTTGCATGCGTTCATATGTGCGGCTAACTCCTCTTTTGCCCCTTCCGTTCGCACATAAACTGGTTTTCCAGGAGCAACTCATTTGCCTCCTTTTCTGGTTAGACCCGTTGTCGTCTGCTGGAGGCGAGGTGAGGTGTGTTTTGGCGGCCGTTTTTAGCCAAGTTGCCGTAAGGTGTGAAAATTATGAGCCTTGCATTAACGCTAATTGGCTCGACGTGCTCGCCATGCAAATGGCTGAAAGCTAGCAAAACTGGTAACAACCAACAACAACTGGTAGTGCAGAATGGAATATATAGTTAGATGTGTGGATGCAATGCAAGGTGCAATTAGGAGTTACCCTATAATGGCAATAATAAGAAGTTGCCTTAAGGAATTTGCAGCTTTTAATCGAAGCAAGTCAATATTTTTCTATTTATTAAGCAGCTTAGTTTTAAAAGTCTTTTTTAAATGAAATTTAATTAATTTTTTGTGTCTTTACAAATTTTGTATTTTTGTAAATTTTAAATGTAAGAGTTTCGTTAATAAGGTAAATTGAATTTAATAAGAAAAGAATTATTGATAAATATTTATTACATAATTGTTATACATATATTAACATAATTTTAAAATTGATTAAGAATTTAAATTTTCTAGCTTTTAAATAAACTGTCGTTTTTTAATTATAACTTTTGTTTAATTATAGTTGGCAGCTGAAGTTCTTTTGCGTTTGTTAACAATAAACTAATAAGCTCGAACCACATATTCAATCTGAAAATCGCATTCAGATGTTGATTTTTTAACAAACTATCAACATATTATCAGCTCAGAGTATAAATATAAATATCTATCTAAAATCTCTAGATACCAGGAGTTTAAAATCTAGTTGGAGTTTACTTTGATTTAGTGTAGATAAAATTTATATTTCTTTCTGAAACACATCTGCTTAATTTACTTTATTCACAAGGATTGACTAACTATTTATTGAAGTTGGTGTGTACACAATTGATATTTATCGATATCGATATATGTTGTTGAACAGTATTATTAATATGTTAATAGTATTACCTGTATTACAAATGGTCTGCTACATTTAGTTTCTATTTTTATTCATATGCTGTACCGTCAAAATTAAAACAAATCTGTGATCAATTTTAGTATCGCTTCATAGTGATATAAAACGTTTAAATCCTCAGTTTTTCTTAGTTTAGTAGGTATTTAGATATTTAAATTAGATTTCAGGGATTTCATTAAAAATTTGATGATTTTATTTGCGCTGCCAATGTAACGCAAAGTATATTATTTAAATGCTACAAAAGCTTTCTTGATTTTATCATATCAATATTAATAATTACAGAGAAGCATAATTTTTAAGTTAAAGACCAACTTTTCATTAACTTGAAACTGGAAGTTATCCACCGAAAAAAGATCAACGCCAACTATAGAAGACTCATATATATATATATCTGTAGAATAACTATACATACTTAGACTATATAGAAATATGCTTATCTAAATCAAGCAACTGACAATGTGGCAAGAATGTTGGCATTGCAACGCTGTCGTGGCATAAAATAGTAATTAATCTTTGTGTTAATCAGCCAACTTCTTCCCTCCTTCCCTCCGCCTACCAACTAACAATGTCTACTATTTATTTGTAGTTGTCAAACATAGAACAATATATACATATTATATAAATAACCATATGCTTATGAATCCCCTCTCCCCTCTGTCACAGCCAACAGAGTATGTAATTCTGTGCCGCGCTGCAAACTCGACTTTCACAACGCGAAGTGAAACAATCTGGGAATGGAACAAAAGTCTTAAACGCCTTTTGGAGCCGGTCCGCATTGGTATCGGCAGCAGACAGCTGGCAGAAGGCAGCAAGCAGCGCCACCCCTCCCTCCCTCTCGACCAACTGGACGAGACCAACAACAAATTTTTTGCAGCTGCGCAGTTGGCGCCGCTGGTCTGGCTTCCAAGCAAGCGCCCCACACACACATTTCAGGGGCGGAGCCATCGTCGCATTGGTGGAGACCAGAGCCTGGATGCTCGACATTAGGTGCAGCCTAGCTTGAGAGCTTCAGCGACTGCCCAGCAGCCAGCAGCCGCCAAGAAGGAGAAGCGTTTTGGCCCCAAACTCCCCTATACCCCCTACTCCAGTGTGGCTGCTTTCGTTAAATAATTTAATGGCTAACAAAAGCATTTTTGCCAACGAATTTATTAAGCTCCCAAGCACAAATATTTATTTTTTTTACCCGCTACTTGAAGATTTTCAAATTAAAATATTCCCATACTTTTCTGGGGCTTTAAATGAAATTTGTTATTCTTCAGAAAACTAAACATTGACTTAAAGGAATTTTAAGCTGTTTAAAAATCTTTTATTTCCATTTAAATAATAATCTAGAGCAAAAACAGTTTAATTTTAAGAATCGATTCAATTTTGCGAAATTTATTGCATTGATCAAGTAAATTAAATCAAATGTGCTTTAGAGATTTATTTAAAATAAGACTAGTCAAGTATAACAGAAAATTAGTAGTACTTAATTTAAGGTGCCTTTTTCATATCTTAAAATTACATTTATTTAATTTCATTTAATCATATCATTTTTATATTAAACATACTTTTCCTTTTGAAAGATCTTCCTTTCAACGATAGTTTTACATAATTTTGTTTATTTATTCCATTGCAAGTTCAATTTTAATTTTTTAGCTAATCGAAAGATTTTTTCTTTAACTAAAACTAGCTAGTTTAGCCATGCTATAAGAGAATGTAAGTTGTACTTATTTTTTTTATAACTTAAAGTTACATTGTTTCATCATATCAATTTTAGATTAAAGACTGTCATTTGAAAGATATTTTCACATCATTTTGTTTATTTATTGCATTGGTCAAGTAATATAAGTTCAATTTTATTTTTTTTAGCTGGGCGAAAGAGTTGGTCTAAAACTAAAACTAGCTAGTTAAGCCATGCTATAAGAGAAATAAAGTTGTACTTATTTTGAGTTCTTTTTTTTATAACTTAAATTTACATTGTTTCATTATATAATTTTTAGATTAAACATACAAGTCACTTTTGAATTGCTGTGCTTTCAATGAAAATTTGACATAATTTTTTTTATATTTATATGTTTTTTTGTACAAATTTTAAATTTAGGAAATAAGTTTAACTTTTGAACTTATGCTTAAAAAGTTTATTTAAATCATGCAGGAGAGAAAATTACTTTGCTTCATTTCATCTTGTAGCATCTTAAAGAAACTTTCTATTGTTTTTTCTATAATGATAAGCAATATTTGAAACTCTGCGTCATGTTGGGGGGGAGGCAACAATAGTTTGCAGTTGAACATTGGCTGCCACATAACGGTTATTTGCCAACTAAAGTGCTGTTTCATTCTTTTTTACGATTACATTCCGGGTGTAAATGTGGCTCTCGCATATGTCTGTGATTGTGGTAATTGCCATGTAATAAAAGACAGAAAGAGACGGGGAGTAAGATAGTGAAAGAGAGAACGAGAGAGAGAGAGAGTGAAAATCTTACTTGACATGTGATGAGACAATAAGCCAACGCCACTTTAGCACTTGAAGTGAACTTTTCCACCCCAAGAATGGGGTGCATAACCCCCCCGTCGAATAAAAACTGAGTCAGCTTTATCTAACACTAGAAAAAAAAGAAGAAGAAAAAGTCAAGTTTTGCTTTTTTAGATTGGAGTGTAGCCAGTTTGGGTGGTGTGTGTGTGTAATTATTTGGAGCTAGTGTCATGTTTTTAACCCACTCGTAAATTATAGAGATCCTTATAGCTAATATGTAATTTATGGCCGGCCTGACAAAAAAAGGAAACACGTGAAACAAATGCGGCGGATTTTGGCGTACATTAGCCCGCAGGCGGGGACCACAAAAAGCCAGTGACTTATTTTTGTGGTCACCATTTTACACACATGCTGACCTCTGGCCAAAGTAAAACCCACATCACACACACACAACAGTAAAAACCCTTTTTTTACAATCTAATTACTATAGCCGCGGGGAAGGAGCAGTAGAATTTGGTACACCTTAAAGTCGCACTTTAAATAATCCATTAGCGATTACAGAATTTGACTAGAACACAGGGAGAGAGAGGAGAGAGTGCCGCGGGGTGCTGTTTTTTTTTTTTGTGTAACAAAAGGGCTTAAAAGCTAAAACCTGTTGAGTCGTTTGCTCAATTCCCCAAACACTTGCCACAACTAAAGCCAACCAACGCCCACCCAAACCCAAACCCAAACCCTTTCTAGCATCTTGGCATCTTGGCGACATCCACTTGGATATTATGGGCTGCTTTGAATAACAATCGATGGCGCGACAATGCCATTGAACATGATGATGGAGATGGCAAATGCAAATGGAAGTGGCTGCTCTTCCTCCAGCTCCTGCTGCTGCTCCTGCTCCTGCTGCTCCATATATCCTTTTTGTCTTGACATTTTACGACTGTCTGGATGCAGTTGCTTTGGTTACTTAACTTACGGTTTTTGTGTATCGCCAAACTTTTCCATTTTTGGCCAAGTGATTTTTGTAGCTTTTTTTGCATCGATGCAAAAATAAAGTGAATTTAATATGTTAAAAATTGGTAGTTCAATTTCATATTTTTTTAAATCCACTCCAATTTAAGCATGCTTCTAATTTTAAAGCCACCTTCCATGAGTTCCATTTAATTAAGTGTGATTAATGAAGTTAATTAATCGCCAACGATTGTCATCGGTTCAGATTCGGTAATTTTAAATACATTAATTTAATTTGAATGCATATTAATTGAATATAGACAGAAAACACTTTTTTGCACATTAAAAAATAAAAATGAAACAAAAAACTCTTTAGGCTTTTAATCAATTAAAGAAGAACAAAAAATAAGATATTTTTTTATTGAACAGATTTGAATATTTTATTATAATATATTCGTATTTCTGTAGGCAGTACATTTATAGCACCCCATCACTATAATATATAATTGTCATCGATCAAAAGATATATTTTTGTAAGAAATATATTTTGTTTACTAAAATACATCAAAGTAGAATTCAAATAATACAAAAGATTTACACTAAAGATAAAATACCTTAAATCTTTTGACAGCTAAATTCAAGTTGTATACAAAAAGATTTTAGCTTTAAGTTATTTTTATACATATTTAAATTGCTGCTCTCAAAGAAATGTTCCAAATAAATCTTTTACACATTTTAGCAAATTTAGATACAAGTTTTAAATATTTCCTGCTGACAGCTTTATGGCCATAATCATTTCAATTTAATATTCAAATGGTTGTTATTTTTATTACTCATTAGACAAACTTAAGATAATCTCAAACCATTAAGCATATATATAAAATCGTTGCGAGAAGGCAAACGATTTTTTGCATTGAATGAACAATAAAAAACGAATATAAAAACAATTGAATTAACTTTAAGTTGATTTTCGTTAGAATTGCCAGCTTTTCATGGGGAAGTCTTTTTTAGTATTATTTTGTTTTTACATTTATTTATATATATTTTTTTTAACACGCGCTGAGTGCGCAAACAAGCTTATATTCACAGTTGACTTTGCCAATGATCATAAACAATTCCATTACAATAATTAGTAATGCATACTTAATGATGCTTGAAATCAAATAATTGTCGATGTATCTACAAAAAAAAAAAAAAATACAACAACAGCAAGAATAAATTTCTAAAATTTGCATGACGAATATTGCATACACTTACAGAAAGTTAAATTGGAGTCAAATTGATATAGTCCAAAATTTGCTGACATTTTTTTTTCTGGTTAGTTGTGGTTGGGACAACTTGGTAGACTGAAAAGTGGTTCATATATTAGTTATTTGCTATAGTGATCCGATTCGGCATGCCTCATAAGACAGCTAAAAACCAACATTTATTAGTTTCACTAGTTTACACATGTATAGACAACTGATCAGATGTATATAGCTTTATCGATCTGCTAATTACAAACTTCACATAATAATTATAATGCCCACTGCCCGATTATATAGTAACAAGGCGTTGCGAGGCTACAGAAGCCAAGTTATTGCCATTGCTGCTGCGAGGGGGGGGCTAGACTTGATACAGGTGGCAAGGGGGTAGAATATATATTAAGCAGCTTAGAGTTTGCCGGCAATGGAATCTCCAACTAAGGTCGTCGCCGCAACGAAACAAACAAATTAATCAATGAGGTAATCACACTTTGTTCAACAAATTGATCAAGTTGTGTGTTTGTTGTTGTTGCATTTGTTATTGTTTTCGTTGTTGTTTTTGTTGTTTGGCTGGGTGAAGATGTCGATGGCTTTTGGCTCTTTGTTTTACACTGTGACCCACTGTGTCGTCGATCATTGGCTCTGCCGATGACAAATGACAGAAGAAAACAAAAAATTAGATAGTAAAAATTAGATAGAAATATGACGAATTTTAGATACTGTTTTTATTTATTTATGAATCTACTTTTTTGTAATTATTTGCAAACTATGGAGTTGAAAATTGTCTACAATTATTACAGATCTACTTTATATTTAAATGGGAATATTATATAAAATTGTAAATAGGATGTTTATTATTGTCTACAATTATTTTCGATCCACTTTATATTTAAATGGAAATATTATACAAAATTGTAAATGGGAAGTTGAATACTGTCTATAAAGGTATACTAACTAATATATTGATTTTGTTGTTGCATAAAATACGATAAGATTCTTTTTTAAGATTAAGAAAATACATATTTTATATTACTTCATATATAATACTTCATAAATTTATTTTAATTACACAAAAATAAATTAATTTTATATTGAATTTTGAAATTTATTATTATACGTGGTACCAGACAACATTCTATAATCAATTTTATATTTTTTCTATATATTTTTATTTGACAATAATAATAATAATTTAACAATATTTAATCATTTCACTGCCCTGACAATTAATCAGTTTTGCAAACTTATCTTCATTTGCTGTCAATTAATTGTTATTGTTAATAACACAACGAAAAAATATTTTTTGGATAAGGCAATAAATTATATTAAAATAATGCAATTTTGTTTCAATATTTAGACTTAGTCCAAGTTCAAATTTGATTCAAATTTGTTCTATAATTTCAAATATTATTAGGCAAATATCATTTATCACAAAGTGTTTCAATATCATAAATGGGAAAGAAGGAAGCAAAGCACTCGCTAAACAAATGGGATCTAAGAGTTAAGGCCAATTACCGCTTAGCGTCGCCAATTTAATGACCAAGTTATTATACTTCTCTGTCTGGCAGAACAGGTGAATGCAAAAAAAAAATCTAAAAAAAATATGTATATAAAAAACGAACAATTTCTCGTCGCTACATAAATTTTTGGCTCATAATTTGCGCTAACGCAAATCTGGTAGAACAATCTGACGCGAACAACAAAAGGCCACATATATTATGAGCATACGGGTAGGGGAAAGGGAGTGCTGGGGGCAGGGCTGAGAAAGAACGTTAGACAGCTGAAAAGCTTACAGTGCCGATTCAAGCTGCGATCTGAGCTCAGTCGTCAAACGGCATCATTTAACTATAGTCGCAAAACTCGGAGAATAAGCTGAGATCTCAACTGGAAGCAACGTTGGAAACCGGAACCCCGACTCAGTCAGCAGTAGCTAGTTTTTGACGTAGTACATATTCTATAATTGTGATTTACAAGATGTTTGCCACTCGACGATATTTGGTAAATTATTTGATTGATGTTCTTTGAATTTTTTGCGGAATTGTGGTTTTTTGGTGAGTGTTCGAAGTTGGCGAATATATAAATAATATTTTTCAGTTGCTGCTCCTCGTGACGTGGATCAGTCTGTTGGCCACCGGTTGCCTGGCTGACCAGCCCGAGGAGACCATTAAGGAGGAGGTCATTGAGATTGAGAATAAGACGCAAAAGGTCATTCGGGTCAGTCCTTATGAGTTACCCCTGAAGCAGGATCCCACCGGCAACAACATGAATTCGGAACTTTTCCAAATCCAAACACTGCGTCCCGGCACCCATGGTAAACGAGCGCGCCAATATTTGGACTCGAAACATATGCGTCCAGCCAGGATCCCGAGTAGTGGTGAAGCAACGCCGAGTACTCTGAAATTCACGTACACGCCCCAACTAAAAGCCTTTCCCAAGCAGAAGCTGAAAATGAAGCAGCAGAAGCAGCTCCAGTTCCCCGCCGAGTCTAGCGGCGATCTCGTGGACCTGCCCGTCCAGATGACACCCGGTCTCTATCCCATCTACTATGTGGTGTCCAAGACGAACGGTCGCTTTGGCAAGTTCCCAATCAAATCCTTTGGCTCACCCGCCGAATTCGCCAAGTATCTGATCAAGAGCAAAGCGGAACCCATTCCACGAGCGCAACGCTACGATTTCAGGGATCAGCAGGGATCGCCGGTAGTTAGACATTAGTTGGTAGTCGGTTGCTTAACTGCTTCTCTTTGTGATTTTGCACGCGCGCTTAAATATAAATTATTATTCACCATTATTTTTATGTAATTGCTTATTAGCAAAATATCTATATTTAATTACTTTCAACTTAATTTGTAACCGCACTCGGAATAAAATATGCCCTAGATTTAATCAACTATTCATCAAATTGTGTTTTCCTTGAGTTGGAGGAATAAATTTCGGATTTTTTCGGCTATGACTTCTATTTTTAAGAAAGTAGAAAGGCTTCAACTTTTGACCTCAACAAATATTTTAATTATTATTCGAATTCGAATTAAATATTTAAGAAAGTTGAATGGTTTATTTATATTATTTATTTACTATGCAGAAAAAGTTGCATATACTAATAAATTGTAAGCATTGTTTCTTTCATTAATTATTTAATGGCTGTAATTATTATAATGGAATGCACGAAATTTGGTTAAAATCCCATTCATATTCAAAATGTTTGACCTTGTTTTTAGATTGATAAAATATAGGTTTGTATAATCTGAATTCATTAATATGCCAGCAAGCATTTGCTTTGTTTAGTTTTGAGTTCAGAGTATTTGATACTCTGACTTGCCTACAACACTCTTAACTGTTTCACAAAGCCATAATTCTAAAGTACCCAACCCATTTACTTATATGTGTTGGCCAAACTTTTAATTGAAACTGCTTTATGGTTCATATCTCGAGTGATCTGAAAAGTGCTTTAAGTAGATTTTGGTGGCCTTCGTCCAAAGTGGCAAACTGTTGACAGCCAAAAGAAAAAAAAAACCGTTTATAGCCGCCAGCTGATTGAGACTGAGTCATCATACCAAATCTGTTTATTGCTGATGATTCTTCATTTCATATCGTAATTACATAGAATACGTTTTCTGTTTTTGTTTTGTTTTTTGTTATATGCAAATTTGGCATCTTATCGAATAATTAAATGCTAGTTTCGCAATTTACATACTTATGACTATGTAGCCATCGACAACAATAGATACAATTTGATTTATTGTCAGCCTCTTTTGCGTTTTAACTTCAAATTCTTTTGGCTGTTCTGCAAAGCAAATTAATGTTCTGCTTTCTTTGGGATTACAAAGCTTTTTCGATTCTTTGGCGTTTTGTTTTTTTAGAGACTTTCTCCACAAATGCGTGGCATTAGAACCTTTTCACACATCACATCATTAAACCTTAGTTGTTTTTTTTTTATAATATTTTATTTATTGTGCGTAGAGAATGGAAGCCGTTGTAAAAGTTCATCTTTATAAAGAATACAAAAAATTAATTATATAATCCATTAAAAGTTTCTAATATAGTTGTCTTGATAACTACTAAGAAACAAAAAAAGTTGATTTTCTAATATATTTTAGTAACCCATTAATTTTAATATCTAAGCTGTAATTTACAGTATGAAAATTAATCGCTTGCAGATAAAACACTTAAAATTACATTAATTTTAAATTGTGTTAAGTTCAATAGAAAAGAAAAGATTGTGTAACTGGAGCCGTTTGGGTTTTTAGGCCTGATCTCAAATGTTTGAGGTAGCTGAAGTGGCGTAACAAGTTGTGGCTTAGGAACAGTTATAGGGAAAAGAGTTGGTTTGGTGTTTGGTGGATCGCTTAAGTCTTCTTTGAGCAAACGAGTTGATATATACTTCAGATGTGTGAGATTTTCAACGTCTAATTACATAAAGATATATTGCGTAGTGCACTCAATAGAACATAATATTTTATACTCAAAAAGCCGAATTATATAAATTAGTTTTCACTGCTATAATATATATTTATTTTTCTAATGCTTATCAATCCAATGACATAAATTGAAAATGACTCTGCTACATTGAGGTAACTATTTGGAGGGAGATTATCTATCGAATGGCCAAAACGAGCAAATTATTTGTATTAATTGGAAATCACGCGTGCAATTTTATCGACACACTTTCAGCCATGTCAATTATTAACTCCAGCAGCAAATCAGAAAACTCAACCTTCAAGAAAATGATGCTACTGTAATAATTATGATTTGAGTGGATGGGGCAACCGCATGGTAAAGTAATGCGATGCAGAGAAGGGGGTTTACTGTGTGCTTTGTCTCTGTCTGGCTGACTGGTTGCCTGGCTGCCTGTGGTTAATCATTTCTTTGGCTCTTTTTGCTCCTTCTACGCATTCATCGCATTGCTCATTACTTTTGCTCATTTCGACATTTCATTTCATTTTATATATATGTGAGAGTGTTTGTGTGTGTGTGTGCGTATGTATACAAACCGATGTGTAATGAACTCTGGCAGCAAGAATTGCTTGTGGGAAAGCATACACACACTCACACATACACACAGCTGGAGAAACACACATGGGGAAGGCATGACGAACAAAGTGTGATATCGAAATTTCCCAAAGGATTCGACGCCATATTTTAGTCACGAAAAAAGATTCGCGTGCTGGAAAGTTGAACGGCAAAAACTTGGCAGCAAGTGCGTGAAGAGGAGGCAAAGAAATATCCTTTGCTTCCTGCATCCTTCCATCCTTCCGTGCTTATAATCAAGCGTAAAAATGCGAAATTAATCAACTTCAGCCAGCGACTGCGTCTCAAGTTAACAACGCAGAAAAAATTGAATTAAAACTTTTGCAGCGACAGCCAATTCGGGCAATCGTCCTCGCGTCCTGCCCAAGGATCTGCTGCACCCTTTATGTAAAGAAATTCAGCTTGGGGTTTACTTTAGACGTTTGGACGCGAACGCTGGTTATTCAATTATGTATTTGCGCTTGTCCTGCAGTAAAAATTACAATCTACACGACAAGTCAACAAAATTATGAACACTCCTGGGCAGTAAAAAGTAAATAAAATTCACTAGCCACCAACAAAACAAAAAAAAATCCAAGTGAGATTTTAGCTGTCGTGCATCAACGACTGCTTAATACTCTGTTATAAGTCTAGCTGTTAAATAATAATTAGTGAAAGCTCAAAATTGACACTAAGTTGACTCCTGCTTTCTGGCATTTGCTTAACAATCTTTGAAGAAAACTCCTACTTTCTGAGTTTGTCAACATTAACCCGAAATTTTTAGAGTCGGAAATTGCCAGAGGGCGAAGAAATCTATCCTCAAAATTCTGTGATTCTAGCTTTAAAACTGCTAAAGATATATGACTTAAAAATTTATCAAAATTATTATTTCCTTCATTGCCGGATTAATACTGCCCATAAGCATAACAGAGCCAAATGTGACCCGATTTTTATAAAATATAACTTTTTGAACATGGTTTGACCTCTAGTTTATTATTACATTTAAAGTTGAAAACGAAATACCAGCTAAAAATGCATTCTCAAAAATGATACTGCTAATGGCTACAAATCAGTAAAACTTTAATATAAAGAAAAAAAAATTCCAGAAGCGAATATACCCTTTCAACTTTAATAATAAGAGTATAAAACACAGAAGAAATAAAGGAAACTTTGTGCGACGCATCGCGGCTATATTTTGTTCGCCCTCAATTTTTTTTGGATTTATTTATTTTTTTTTGGGTGTATTTCTTGTGCTCCAGCATTGCGGTAATTGCAACTCTCGCCGTCCTGTGGGAAATGTGAAACAATAAATGAAAATAAATGAATTTTTGTTAGCCGAATGGCCACCTGGCCACAACTTCAACTACATCCAACCCACCACAAGAAAAAAATCCTAAGCTCGAGGCCAAAAACCTCGGTCAAAAGCAGCTTGAAAATCAACCGAACGAAAATTGCATTTATAAAAACATAATACAGACAAATTTGATTTAATGGAAGATTGTCCAGTTAATGCTCACCTTAACTAAGTGCGTAATTTGTAAGACATTTTGCAGCTAAATGTCAAATAAACAAAATGTGAATGGGAAATAAATGTGCAGAATGAGGCATCCACCCTTTATCAATATCTATTTATATGCCTGTCCGTCCTTAAATCGAAAACCCCAAACATAACCAGCCAAATGGGCACTGAGACAATTTCCAGCGAGTCGAAAGCCATTTTATCAAAAATTAATGTGTAGTTTGAACATTTTTTGCGACATTATGCGAGCGTCAGACGGGTTAAAAGGCGACTTCGACGGCAATGATGCCAAGGGGTGTCTTGGATGCCACAGTGGAGCAAGATTAAGAAAACAATATATATAAATATAATTTATACTTTAGCTAACTTAGACTGATATAAATTAAATATGCTGACGGAAATATTAATTAATTATAAAATATAAAACATAAAAATATAAAATATAAAATTATAAAATAATTAAAATAATTATTAATATTAAAATAATTCTATCTTTGTTCCTTATTGTTAAATATTGCAACTTTTAAAAATATGTTCTGCGAGAGTTTAAAGATTTCAATATGTACATATTTTACAAGACAAAAAACATAATGAAAAATATAAATAAACATACAAAAAATGTTATTTTTATTTGTTTTTGTTCAATCAATAAATATTTATTTATTAATTGTTATTAATATTATTACCATTATAAATACATATATAGAAATGATAAATATGTTTTCATTTTTAACACATGCACACCACTGTAATCCCAAGGAGCAAGCAGCCGTAGGCAGAGCTCAAGGAAAAAACTTAAAGCCGTAAAATTGTGGCCCTCATGTGCCGGAGACACCGTCACTGACAGCTCCGTCGCACGGTGGCCGCAGAAAGTTTTGTGTGACGTTCTCCGCAAAAAGGTGGACTCCGGACAGGAGTCAGAGCCGGACGACGGCTGCTTAAATATTAATGCCCCCAAGAGTCAGGCAGCAGGCCATGAATAAATTTTTGGCTATGAATTTTCAATAGCCAAATGCCGACCACCCCTCCACCGACCAAATTCAAAACTTGCTTGCCGTAATTTCGTCACGGCTTTAAGCCAACCAAGAAGAAGAAGTTGCCAGTTTTTAGCTTGAATTAGGTGTCAACCACAAAAGTCACAAAGCTGAAAGCCAAAAACGTTGCTGTGACCATTCGCATGCACTTTTAGCCAAATTAATTTGGCCCCCCATGCCCCCCTTGTGCGTGGGAACTTTACAAGGATCAATGGAAGGGAGCAGAATTTGCACTCTACGTGCGAATGGTCGCCAATTGCCAATTGACCGCAAAAACCAGGCAGCCAAACAAGCAACAACCAATCGCACGATGGAGAAGGAGAGAGATAGAGAGGGGGAGAGAGAGAGGAGATGGACGAACTTAATCAAAAAAGCCAAAATGGGCCTGCCCGGAAAATGGTCACCCAGTTTTTAGCACGCCCCGGCAATCACATTGCCCACTGATTTTATTTGCTTATCCGGAGACTTTTATGCCCGGACTTTTATTTGATTTTTATGCCTGCCGCTATTTCCATTTCTGTAATTGAATTGTCATTGTCCAGGCATGTGGCAAAGTCCTTGTTGCTCCTGTCCCCACACATGGCTGCCTGCCTGCCTGCCTAGCTGCCTGGTTGGTTTTGGTTGGTTGCCTGGTGGTTAGCCGGTTTGACTCTTTGACCGTTTGGCGATTGTCCACCCGTTCGCATTTCGAAGCATGTCAAAAATGGTTTTGCGCTTGATTGGCGTTGGCCAACACCCAAAGGTATACAAAGTGATGGACCGGACACCGAACTGACAAAAGGGTTGCGGTTCGTAGCCAGAATGTTTGAGCACATCGGAAATGGAACTTAGAACTGACCATTCATTGGCAAATTGGCAAATTGGCGCACTTGATGCGGCAGGTGCTGCCGGAATGGCCAAATGTCAATGAAATAAGGTAAATAAAACCGACACTCAAAAGTGCAAACGGAAACAATTTGTTGATTTGTTGTTTTCTCTTCAAAATTTAAGTGCTGTTTTTATCGAGAGCACAAAACAACTTGAATCGATCACAAATTATACAAATAATTAGTTGTACACGGCTTCATTATATTATTATTATTAGTATTATTATATTATTATTGGTGTTATTATATTATTATTAGCATTATTATATTATTATTAGTAATATTATATTTATGTTTGTATTTATATATATATTTATTATGTGTGTTTAATTTGACAAATATTAGTATACAATTTTAATTCAAGACATTTTTATAGATGAGCAAAATTATTATTATTGTTATATAAATTTATTTCATGTGTATTAGAAATATAAATCATTAATCGCTTTTATTGTTGTTATTGGAACTGGTAAAGTTATCGAGCTAGTAAAATAAACTATGCAACTAGTATCTAGTTCTTATATGCTTTAATCTAGTCCAGTTCCAGAAATGAACTGATCTGTTGAAGCTGATTATTAAGGATGTATAAGCCCTGGGAACCCATAGTTGATTTTAGCATAAACATATCTTCATTAAACTTATAGTAGATTAATACTAGATTATATCTAAATTAATATAAGCTTAAGCACACATTAACTACTTGATTTTCGCTGCAAAATAAATGTGCAAATACGAAAATATGTATTTTCAATAATAATCCTCAAAATGCCGTATTCCTTTTGCCACCTGTTTAAATGCTCAAAATGTTTATTTTTTCTCACTCATTGCGCGTTTTGAATGCTCGTTTTGAGGACACTTTGAGCAGTTTTCATATTTAAAATTCCCAAAATGGCAGTACGTGGGATCCTAACCGTTACATTTAATGGATATTGTGGCACATAATTCATTCGGATATTTTCATCACAAAGCAATTTGCGCTGCATAAAAGCGATGTACCAACAAACATATGCAAACATACCCATATATCTTCAATATTTTAAAGAAAGGGTCGTTCGTATAAAGGGGTTCCTTGAGTGTGTTCGCCAAAGTTGGCAACAACCCTAGCCGGAGGCAAAAGTATCATTAAACTTCCGCCGGATGTGCCATTAAGTAAAAGCAGTACTCGATGCCACTCCCAATGCCAATTGCAATTGACATGGCCATTCCTTAGTCTCCATCTCCGTCTGCGTCTCCATCTCCGTCTCCATCTCAGTCTCAGTCGCCATATCCAATCCCAGTGCAATCGAAGACATAATGGCATAATCGAATGATAATTTAATAAAGCCCAAAATGTGCCGTCAACATTTGAATTGTGGGTCTGTTGTTACGACGGTTAATTGAATCCTTAGCCATTTGGCTTGGAAGAAAGTAAAAACTCCTTGGCCGCATTTACTATTCATATCTAAATATTTATGTGAGTGCATGTATGTGTGTGTGTGTGTGAGTGTGTGTGGTGTGCATAATCAGAATGAATGTTCAACGGGGGAATTGAACTTGTATGCATATGACCATCTCAGTAAAGGTGAACGAATGAGAAGCCATCGAATATGTTTTGCTTGCCTCGTTGTGGCCAAGAGTAATTCGCATTGACAGCCGCAACAAGACAATGAAGCACATATTGCCCCATTCCACAGCTGATCCATATATTTGTGTGTGCATGTGTGTGTGTGAAGGAAATTTACGTGTTCCACTTGCTATTCAATTTGCATGCACTCATGAATAATGCACCGGCCACATAAAAGGCAATCTCAACTGCAACTGCCAGTTGCCAGTTGCCAGTTGCCAGTTTGTACATTTTATCAGTTATATACAAAAATACATATGTGGAAAAAGCAGTTATTCTAATGGAAACTAACTAAAACATTTATAAATCTAGTTTGAGCTCTAGTTGAGCAATGTTAAAGCTTTTCGATTTAAGTGCACATAAATAAGCCAAAATTCTATGTTTTTGATTGGCAAATAATCTAGAAAGATATTAATTAATTTCTTTTATTTTTCTTATCTCAGATCTTATTTGAACCATCTCCAATTGGATGTGTGTAAGATATACATATTCATAACAATACTTATAATAGCCAAGATGTTATGGATATGAGTGTAGCATGCAAATATTTGCCAAGATGATGAGCCGTCCAACCTGAGCTGGGCGCTGTCAAATGTTGCCCACTCGAAGGTCTACGCAAACAGGAGTAACCAAAAATTGATGCGTTCATGTTTTGGTAAGCCACACTAGACACAACAAGGCAGGAGGCAGAGACTGCCAATTGGCTGACCCGAACCGAACCCAAAATTTAAGATGGAGACGGAGTTGCTCGAGTGAATGCTTCCACGACTTGCTTACTGTTGAGCTGGTATTAAAAATAATATGCAAAGTGCGGGGACCTGTTGAGATTTTCACAATTCCCAAAACAAATAACATATTCACATATTGTTGTTGCTCCACGCTCGGTCCGTGCGGCTGGGCGACCACGTCCACGTGCAGCACATAGAGACGTGTCCTGTTGCAAAGAACCGCCCAACTCTGGCTAAATACATGTAGAGAAAAAGTGTTGGAATTAAAATATCTTTACTAAAATTTATACTTAAGCATTTTATTTTCTTTCTATTTTTTTTAAATTTACGAAAAAGCATTTCTATAGAACTTATTTTATAACATTTTTTATATTTTGATTAATTCTAGGATACGCTTATTTTGTCAAGTGTATTCCTGCTCTGCTGCTGGTGTTGTCCTCTTTCTGATACTGTTTTCGAGTGGGGCCTGTTTATGATTTATCATCGCCAACGACAAAGTTATTTCTTCAAGATTAAAACAAGGAGCGATGCTTTTAACTGGCACACACACACACATAAAATCACACACGCCTGTGTGGGTGTGTGTCTGTTTGAGAGAGAGTGGATGAATTTGAAGGCGGCTCGTTCATTTGCCTAATGTGACAACTTTAATTTGGCAGCGCTGCTAAAGCCACGTGCAAAGTGGCTTTCATATTTAACATTTCGGATATGAGGCAGACAGCAAGATGACAGAGCCGGAGTGCAAATACATATGTCCATATATATATATACATATATATATATATTTAGCCCAAAACTGACAAACTCAACTAACTTCCTGAAGCCAAAGTTGAGTTTCGCCAATTCAAACAGCTCCCCACAGAGAGTTGTGGAACAAGTTTTTGTTGGGTTGCGCTAAAGTTTGTAGTTTCTGCTGCCCCACCAAACTAAACTAAACTAAATAAATTAGCCTGCAGGCACACTCGCAAGTGCAAAGAGCAAAACATACACACACCCACACACACACACACACACACACCAACTGAGAAAACTCAGTGAAACCCACAAAACCGCAACCGCACACATTATTAATAATATTTATGATTGAGTGGGCGTATTTGGCAATTGGAATGGGTGGTCTCTCATTAAATGGGGCAGCGAGTGGGTCGAGTCCATCAGGGAGTCAAGACTGATGTGTAAATTAAAGATTATAGATGTTGCCCCTGCCTGCATATTTTATGATAATGAATAAGTTCAGCTTGCATTCTTCAAAAGTCAAAAAGTTGCGCCGTACAAAATTCGTAAGAATCTTTATCAATTTCAAGTAGAATTTATGCATTTAATTTGAAGGAAATTTTAATAAATAAATCAATTTACAATTAAATATTTTGTCAAAATTTCTCATATCCTGGAGGCTTTTAGTTCATTACAGAAATATCTTCTATTATTTAGATTCTACTAGCTATATGAATGACTCAGCCGGATCGGTTCACTATGAAGTTCACCATGAAGCTCTGCAGTTAAAGGTCGTATTAAATGTGCAAACTATCCTCAATATAGGACAACTATATCTTATAGCTTTCAGAGAAAAATCAGTGGCTTTTTACATATTTTGTAGTGCATTTAAAATGGCAGCAATTGGACTATGCTCCGCAAGATTATGTAATCAACGCTTTGGCTCAGACGTTATTTTTATTGGCCATGGGTTTTATGCTTCTCCACATTTTTTTCACTCTTTTAGCTAAAAAGTATAAAAAATGGAGTTGCCATTAAACAGATTTAAAAAAGGTGTGTTGCTTATTTGCATGCCCTCAACTCTTATATGCATGTTCGCACATCCATTAATCCGATGCAAGCCCAATGCACATGGGAACAAAGGAATATATGGCATAAAAAATGGATTTGCTATGTTTTTTTTTTTCACTGGGCAAATTAAATTTATTGCCACAGATACTTATACACCACGCCTCATTGTTACTGAATGCCTCCGGTTCTGCAACACACGCATAAATATATGTTGTTGTTGTGAAAAAACACGTGCCCCTGAATTTCACATGCAAACAGGTACAGCTACAAAAATCCACTTCCACTTCCACCTTCACCTCCAGCTCCACAGAACACAGAGAACAATTTATTCGTCGCTCTTCGTGGTCTCATTCAACGTGGCGTTTGAATGGAAATGGAAAATTATGAACCGACGTGCCCGGAACTTAGACACACACAAAAAAAAAAGGAGAACTTGCAACCAGGCACTGAAACTCCACATATAACAAATGTAGCTGCCTAAGTGCCGCAAAAAAAAACACGCCAAAAATTGAAAATTAAAACAAGAGCGCTGTAGAGGTAGGAAAGGGCACACTAATATATACCCTGTAAAATGTGTTGTTGTATGAAATTTAATAAACAGAATAAGCTTGTTAGAATCAAAAGCCAATCTGCATTAGCCGTGAAAACACCAAAATTTTGCTATGATTCCGATTCATTTTTGTTGCAATTGAACTAAAGAATTCCGGTTCATTTTTTTGCCAATGAACTAAGTATTTTGAATCACTTTTTTACCAATGAACAAAAGTATTCTGATTCACTTTTTTGCCGTTGAACTGAAACATTCCAAATCACTCTTTTTGCCATTTAAATAAAGTATTTCTCTACGCCTGTCATTGCCAATATGCTCCTCCACTCACATCGAATTTGTCAAGGGTATAACAACTCCGCCCCCTCAACTGCACGGTTTTTGTTGTTTTTTTTTTTTTTGCCTTTCGAGCAAACCGCCCTGTTGCATTTTGACAATGAGACAGCGCGAGACAAACGAGCCCAATCCCGAACGACGCCCTCTCTACCAGCCGCCCCCCAACCTATGTTTCATATAGGTAGAAGGGGGGCTGGCTAAACGGAATAAGCGTTAATGCTTCGTTTGAATGAATTTTTGATTGCGTTGTTTACGATTGAATTTACTTCCTGCCTGCCGCAGAATTTTTTTAATTTTTTTTGTTTTGCTCCGCTGGAATTTGGCAAATCCGTACGCAATATTTTTTTCTTACTGTTTTTGCTTGTTATTGTTGTGCTTCAAATGTAGTTGGGCTTTGGGTTTAGCGGGTGTTCTTTGTTTGAAAGCCATAGAGATAACTGTTGTTTACAGCTAACGGCGGCGATGTCTCTATAGAATTCGTTTGAGAAGCACGTCGACTGATAAACCAAATGGCAAAGCAAAATTGCAAATAAATACTTTGTACATATGCAAAATGGAGCAGAAATGGTTGGGCCAAGAAAAACAACTCCTGAAGCAAACTTCACATTCAATGAGAATAAAAGCCGACTGGCTTTTTAAATATGCGATTAAATAAGCGATAATTTCTTATATGAATAAATAAAGGACAGGGAAATTTAAAAACGCATCAGATTATGGAAGTGGTTAGCGTAATGGGAGAAGAACTTTCACAGTTTTGAATTTGAACTCTTGTGTTCTTTTTTCAATATTCAGTTCAAATTTCTAGCGGCTTGATGGTGTTAAATAATCGCATTATTTGGTTTGATGGCACCTTCAAATTTGACCAGCCTTTCCGAATACTCGTAACGAATCGTGTAATGGGAAACCAATTAATCTCTATCAGTTTTTTTTTTTTCGTTTTGACTTTGCTGCGGGATCAAGTGACAGGACATTGACTGGATTAAGGAGAGGTAAAGAGTCGGAGCGAAAATGTGAGAATGTGATGGAGGTTGAGGGGGAGAGTGCCAAATCGGATAAAGGAAACTGGGCATTTGTGGCATCTACGACTCCCTGGAGTGCAATCCGAAATGGATGCCAATCGAAGAAAAAACTAAGATGGCTTTGGATCACAAAAACAACACCAGTTACCAATGGGCAAAGGGCGATTCTATGCTCTGCTGGCCACATCTTCGTCCTCATTCTCATCCTCATCCACTTCTAATATCCAATTGTACACCTTGTGGCATGAGTAATGAGAGCGGCGAACTGCGCATATCCGTACTACGAATGCAACAAGGACGAAAACGATTTTACGCTTCAATCAGCTTTGATTTAAATTGCAATTATTAACTCAAGTTCGACAAGTTCAACTCACATCCCAACTCTGTTCAAATATTAAATAAACCCGTAATGGATTGAGATTTTCTACTCTTAGATATATATATAAATATATCTTTTGCATTAAGTTATGCAATCATGCAATAAATGTTTTTGACTAAGCAAAGCTTTGATTTACTTTTATAATTGAAATAGGAGTATTTATTTTATTATATCTCTACAAAAGCATTGTAAAAAGTGAGCTTATCAAAGACTTTAATCTATGTGTTTGTCGACCTACACTTAATCAGATTAACTTAGTTTACTTTGTTAGTTGCAAATAATTTCATAAATAAAACAAACCTAAATACATAATTCACATATAAAACATTTTATAAGCATTTAATTTTTATCTGTTTATTTGAAAAGACAGCGCCAAAATATTTACTTATGCTTATCTTTGCACTTTCGTTGCCAAGTACGTAAAATGCTTCTGTGGTCATAAAATAAATTCACAGCTTTTGACAAACATTTAATAATAAATCAAAAGAGATTTGCTTAACATTCAGTTTGGCACATTTTATTTACTTAAAAAACAAACACTCACATTGAGCATGAGGTGATCGTGATTGCGATATCGAATAAACTTAGAATAGAATAGTTGACAGATACAATTATTTAATTTTTTAATTTAAGTAAATGAGCTGTATGCAAATAGAGATGAGTTTTGATAACTTTGTTGTGCCTTTGGGCTGCTTATCACAAGCGCTGGCTTTAAGTTAACTGGTCTTAAATGGCCAATTAAACTGTCTCCGTTCCTATTACTTATCAGCAGACTTGACTGTTGCATTGGGTTTCTCCTCTGTTTGGATCTGCAGCGGCAGTTTCTCCTCAATTGTTTGCAGCTCCTTGAGCTCGGCATCGTGGCTGACACTGTTCCAGGACTGCAATGTCGACTCCGAAAACAGCACGTAAAGAATGCCGCTGCCAATTAGCATTGCTGCTGTTAGCATAAAGACCTGATTCCAGGCTTCCATCGTTTGCTGCATTAATATAACAGAAAATATTAAAAAATTTAGATATTAACAAAAAGAAATAATAATAAATAAATTAATTGTTCAAGCTCAAACATGCTCAAAACCTAGTGATAAATTAAATAATCTGAGTGCTTTTAAAGTTAAGCTTCAAATGTACTTCAAAACTAACCAAAATAATTTAATTTAAATAGTAAATTTCACTTATTTAAATAATACTTAAATTGTTTTTATGCTCAGAAAACACCAACAACCAATATGTAAAAACGAGTAGAAATCACTTACATTCCCCTGTGTTAGGATGCCCACTATAAATGGTGATATAAATCCGGGCATGACACCAATCATGCCACTGACGCCAAGAACTATGCCCGCATAGTTCGGTGACAAGTCCACCATTGAGGCTAATGGACCAGAGGAGACGGCGCCATGGAACATCGTAGCCAAATTTACCAGTACAATAGCAGCCGTCGCATTATAGCCAAAGTAAGCTAAGGCCAACACCACAACTCCATTGACGCCACAGCCTGCAAGTCGATCGAATAAAAGTGGGTGAAATAAATCGAATAATTGTTCAGCGAATCGACTTACAAATGCCCGTCGCCAGTTTACGGACTTTGGTGCGACTGAGGCGATCCGTGCGCAGCAGATAATCGGAGAATATTGAGAAGATGTAGGCGAAGATCATGCGCATCATATGTGGCATGCCGGAAAGGAAGCCAGTCTGCAAAGGATTTATAAAAGGTTTATTTAAATGAGGAAAAAAAAATTGTTTGATTGGTTTGCCTACCGCTTTGATATTCCAGTGATGTATTAGCCGGAAATATGTTGGTCCGTGGGTCATCAGCGTAAACAGGCCCCAAATACCGCCCCATTGTGCCACCACATTCATCCAGACGGGTCTCGACGTCATAATCTCCTTCCAGGGCGTCGGACCTGGGGTACTATTCTGCACTGAGGCACCCAAGGACTTTTCAATGTAACGCTGCTCAGATTGTGTAATCCGGGGATGCTCCGCTGGAGTGTCAAAGACGAGAAATTGCCAGGCAGCGTACCACAGCATGCCGAAGATGCCGCAAATGTAATACACCCATTCCCAGGAGGTCCAGGCGATAATATAACCAAATATTGGATAGAATATCGCCACGCCCACCGAACTGCCCAAATAGGCGCTCACAAATTTACTGCGCTCATTGGGCGGTATCCATTTCGCAGTAAGGACATGCATCGAGGGCCAAGCCAAACCCTAAAGAAAATTTCGAGATAAATGGAAGAGTTGAAGTTAAATATTTTTAAATGCCACAAAAATAAACCTGAAGCTAAAAGCTGTTTATATTCGGAATTTGGATATGTCAAATGATTCTCAAAATATATTTTAAAAACATTAGTTTCGATAATTCTTTGGCTTTTTTAGATTTCACTTTTATTTATGAGAATTACTCACAGTAACTAATCCCTGAAAGACTCGGAGCCACAGCAAAGCTGCATAGCTCCAGTATGACACAATCGGTATGAGGAAACAACAGAATACTCCAATGCCATTCGCCAGTCCAAAGACCAGTTTTGTGCCATATTTACGTGCCAAAATTCCGCCTGGCAACTGAAGCACCCAATGCAGCCAGAAAAATGAGCCCAACAGGTTGCTTTGCTCCTTTTCATTCCAATGGAAGCCATTCCTGTTGTAGTCTATCTGCAATGGAAATGGGTTTGATAAGGATTTAAAATTTAATGTTGCTTACAAAGATATATTTTATTTTTTTTATTATTTTATTATATATTAGAAGCTGCTGCAAATATTCATAAAAAAATATTATTTGTGTTTATTTATTTTTTTATTGCTTCAACTGATAACATTTTTAATTTTTTCACGATAAAGCATAATTTTTTTTTTTAAAGGTACTTTTTATGCTTTAATAACGTTTTTTCTCAGTGCAATTATATGAAAACTGTCAATTTCAATATATATAATTATATATATTCGTACAAACAAATTCCACCCAAATCTCTTACTCACTTTTGCCCAATCAAGAAACCGTCGCTCCAGTGAATAATGTTCTATGTGATGTCCACTGACATTGGACACGGCGGACACCAGATGCGATGAGTTTACGGAACTGGCATTACCATTGACCAGTTGAGTCAGCGCGGACTTCGGCTCATCAATGCCGGCAATCATGTCCACAATGGTGATATTCAAATTAATACGCAGCATATAGTTGACAATGAAGCCGACAAATGTCATGTGCCAGAGCACCGTACGCGCCTCAACTGAAATAAAGTCGGGTACATTATTTAAATTAATTTTTTTTAATTAATTATTAACAGTTAGTAACAACACATCTGGTTGGAATCGCAAGGTTTTGGATTTGTGTTTACAATTTAGTCGCAACCAGAAACGACGAGTGAAGGCAACTTGTGGTTTTATGTCTCTCGGATCTTGAACCAAATCACAGAAGCCAATTTACAAGCTTGCTCTTGGCACTCGTTTGACTACACAACTTAAATTAAATTAAAGTAAATCACTTGTCTCTCATTTTATGATCATACCAGCCATTTTATATGCTGGTTGTTAAAGAATCACTTCAGAATAATGATGATTTTTACGGCCTCCTGATGATCTTTGGATGTGGTATCCCAACTATGATTCGCACTGGGCCGTTGGCCAGACTAGAATGGCAACGGTTTGCTGACCATTATGGTTACTCGGATATACAGCAGCACAGTCGCACATACCACACAACTGATAAGTGCACATCTCGTTGCTTGATGCAACTCGACTGAGTGAGTGATATGTGCTCTGGTATCTGGGGATCGTAATCTCGTTTTACTACACGACACACAGATACGCGATAGGCGTTCGTAAACCGACGACTTGCAAATAAAAAACAAATTATCATTTGAACAGATCGTCAGGGTGGCTGTGGATTGTCTGATCTTTGTCTTGTTTGGATTGTCAAATCTTTTTGTGAGCTGTGGCAAGTTCTCACATCTAATCTGTTGAACGAATGATAAACAAATGATGGTTATGTTGCTAAGTCATTATATGAATTATAGATATGCACAAAAATTGTGAGCTAATTTATAAAACTAAAAGATTATTTTCTACTATGGCTTGCGAAGCTACTCTTATTTTTTTTAAGTTAAAAAACTAAATTGAAATACTCATTGAACCAAATTTCTATTCTCATTTCTTAATTTTACTAAATTGCTAGAGTTTTATTTATCTTCAAAGAGTCAAGGGTTTTTAAATCTATATAAAAGAGAAATACGATTGATGGTACCTATAGTTTTTTTTTTTAAATTTATATAAAAGATGAATATAATTTATAGAATTAAATTTAAAATATGCCTCTTACAAATTTTTGACTGAATAAACTCTTCAATCTAAATTTCAATCAGCACTTTTGATTTTAATAAATTGCCATAATTTTATCTATCTATAAGAAAATTAAGATATAAAATGCAACAAGTTACTTTTAAATCAATTATAATATAATCAGAGCTATAAAAAGAGTTTTCAATCAGCTTGATATGTCCATATAATATTACGAAACTATAGTTATCAATCATAATCATAAGACAAGTTCTGTTTTTCAGTATTTTGTATACATATATTAAATTCATTTGTTTTGTAATTTAAAATAAATGTCACAATTTCAATATGTTTATAATATGTTGTTTTTTTTTCATCAATTTTATGTATATCTTATCTATATACATATGCAATTATTGATGATGAGCCAATTGGAACGTAGTCCATAGGCATTTACATGATGATCATTTCATGGCTATACGATAGAAGCTAGCATAAGGATTAGAGCTACGTTTGTTTGTTAAACCTAATGTTTATAACCAATTGTTGCACACAGTTCCGGCATTAGAGGACCAATTCGGTTCTCGATCCCGAACCCAATTCTCATTCTGTCTTCGAGCAGACCTCGTTCTGGTGGCTAGTTACTAGTTGGATTGACTGTGCTTGATTGCTTAACAGCTGTTGTGCGCGTCTGCCGTCGTGGGGGACACCGTCGAAGGGCGCGCTCCACAAGTGGCTTCCCACAGACGGCTCAACATTCACCCGACATTCTCGTAGGACATCGCCGGACGATCAGCGCTGGCGGGTGTGCCAAAGATCGTTGGCGGGTGATGCTGCTGGTGGGGATGCTGCTGCTGTTGTTGCTGTTGCTGCTGCTGCTGGTGTGGATTGTGGGCATGATGTTGGGCCGGCGGGAACATTATATTGTGCGCCATTTGCGGATGATGCAAATGCTGCTCATTTGTCGGCGGAGGCGGCTGCTGGTGGGCAGCATGCTGTTGCTGATGCGCCGCCTCCAGTTTGCGCTGTTCGTTCTGCTGCTGATGCACCTTCTCGGCGGTCTCCTCGTACTTCTTCTGCAGCTGGAACAGTGGCAGCTGCTGCGCTGCATGCAGCGGCACCGGATCTACGGGCGACAGCGGCAACGCCTCCTTCTCCGCCTTCTCATACTTCTTCTGCAGCTGATACATGCCGTGGGAGAGATGTGCGGTTGCGGAGCTGCTACTGCTATTGCTATTGTTGCTCTGCTTGGTCGCTGCAGAGGATGTCGATGTGGAGGACTTTTCCGCCTTGACGGTTGACTTCTTTTGATACTTCTTCAAGATCTGCATCAGTTCAGACTTTACATCCAGTCGTATTTCCTCGGGAACACGCTTAATCTCTTCGTAAAGGGAGAGTAGGAAGAGCTTGTCCGGATCACGCTGCTTCCGCTTTTTACTCTTCTTAGGGAACGCATCCTGCATGAATTGCAGCAGCTTCTCTTCGAACGGTGTCTCGCGCTGCAGTGCAGCATTTGTATGCTGGCGCCTCAACAGATGGGGATGCAACCCTCCATGAAACGCTGGATGTGGCGGCATCCCTGGATGCGGCTGTGTGCCATTCCCGTTGCCATGCTCGCCTCCTCCACCACCGCCACCGTTGTGCGACTGCAGTTGGCTCACATTCTGGCCCTGATACGAGCCACCATTGGAGGAGCCAGGCGCATCGTTTGTCTCCCCATCATTGGTATGATGGTCCTGAGCCTGCTGTTGACCACTGTGCGACTGAGGATCCTTCGTATGTTGCATATGCTGCTGCTGCTGCTGCTGTTGCTGCTGACCCGCAGCAGCCGTCAATATGGCATCACAAAAGTGCTCCGGCACATAATCGAAACCAGTCATAAAGTTCTCCGGCTTCAGTTCGCCATTCATCTCCTCGTAAAAGTATTCGGTGCCAACAATTTCAATAATATCATTATCCTCCTGGTTCAGCTCAATGCCCGGTGGCGGTGATCCACCGGACAGTTGGCAACGCTTTAGCTCCGCCAGCTTCTTGCGCGTCGTCAAACGCATATCGCGCCAGCACTGCAAGAGAAGATACAGAAGTAAGAATTATGAATCCAAATAAAGGGAAGATGAATGCTCACCTTTTTCCACTGTATGATTGTTTTCTTTGGGCCGATGGTGTTAAGCGCAGCTTGAATCTTCTCCCAATACCATTCCTTCTCCTTTTTGCCCTCCATGTATTTTGTCTCGCGCAGCAATGTGATGAGCATTTTTTTCTGCGGTTTTGTCACTCGATCCTTGAATCAAATTGTAAAAAGTTAAATTTAATATAAACGATTAAATGCAAAATGAGGACTAAGATTATTTTTGTGAAAATGTATGTAAATAATAACATAGAACAGCTGTTATTCAAATGCTGTCTGGCAACTCTGGTAACACATAAATGTTAAACAAAAGGAATGTTGCTGAAACAATTAACTAGATTCTAACATGAAAGCAAATAAATAAAAATAATATAATATGTATAATAAGATAAATGATTTATATTTGCGTGTCTCAATAAACTGGCTAGTTGCTCATTTCTTGTTCTTTTGCATTTAAGCCGGCATTTCGCTAATAACAGGGGGCATATGAGAATTGTGAACAAAATGTTACTATTGAATAACAAACAAACAAAAATACAATCGAATCAACTGTTTATTACGACTGTCCCGACGCGTCGGTGACCCCCACCTGTCTTGTCCGTGGCCGCTACACAAGCATATAGAATTCTTTTTTTTTTACTCACACACACATTCACAAATAAACACACACATATATATAAACACGGTGTGGATACTGAGCAAAGAGCCAAACGATTTGGATTTTGATTTTGAGAATTGACTGCACAAATTGAGCCAGCAATGCGCTGGTTTCCTTCTTACCATGTTGACGAGCTTCTTGATAAATCTGCGTTGGTTAGAAATGTTGAATTTTTTTTTGTTTTCCGTTTAATTAAAATTTAACACTTTTGTTTCAATTTTTCACAGCTGCACTCCACCAACATTGTCGTAGTCGCTGCTCTGTGTCTTGCCTGAGTTGTGTCTGTCTGTATGTCTGCGTGAGCGCGTGCTTGTATGTGTGTGTGTGTGGGTTCGTCTCGTCGACGGTCTCACCAACGTTCTGTCTCTGTCTGGCAAGTGCGCTTGCAAGCTACAGCCAAACGACTGTCAGTGTCGTTCTCTTTGTCGCTATGACCAAACGTCAATTTGACGTTTGGGCCAGCCAGCTAACCCTGTTGGAAATTTACTACACGCCCGCTTGGAAAGATAATAATTATTTTCTTATGAGATATTTATTAGGTTTATCAAATAATACTAACATTTAGTTGGAGTAATTGAGAAAAACCTTCTAAACATTTCTTAGATACGTCTGCCAAATTATAGAGCATTTTAGTTAGATATATTTACATAAATTATAATATAACTTCTCTTCATATCGTTGTTAATTGAATAAAATATTATTGATATTCCAGTTTCAACAATACATCAAACATTTCATGGACCTTATGACATATATATATTAAAAAAAAGATTTGGGCAGATTTGTTAAATATATCTGTGATTTTTAAAATGATAATTTGGCAAAAAAAAATAATGGTTTTAAATATAGTACAATGTTCTCTAATAATTTATTTATTTGTATTCAACTTTTAATAGAGCGTTAAACATTTCATGGATAATTTAATTCAAAAATATTCAATATTACAAACGGTTTCAGTTTAGTTTAATATGTATTTAAAGCGATAAATACTAAAAAATAAACCTTAATGGTTTAAAAATTTGAGAACACCAATTTTCTCTTAAGGTTTTATAATTCATGTATGTAATGAGAACAATATGTGGAATCTATTTCTTAAGGAGCAAGAAACTAACGCTTTGCAACGCGGCTGACTGTGCGCGAAACGGTTGAGACGCCCTCCAAAAACTGGGTGCGGAACAGGACATTGGCGTGATTGAAGAGGCCATCCTTAAGTGAGACGATGAGGAACTGCGAGTCGCGAAAGTGCTCCTTCAGCATGCTGCCAATGTTTTGGGTGTGTGACATGTCCAAGGCGGCATCCACCTCGTCGAGGATGTACAGCGGTGCTGGTGAAAACTTTAACATGGCAAGCACTAGTGACAGAGCCACCAAGGACTTTTGGCCACCGGACAACTCACCCAGGCTGTCTTTGAAGACGCCATTGAAGCCGACCTTTATCTCGAGGCCACTGAGGATGCCGTTGGTAGTAACGGGTCTGAGCAGTGCCTCGGCTCCCGGCAGAAGGGTGCTGAATATGCTGCTAAAGTTTTTGGTGACCGCCTCGTAGGCGCGCTGCACCTGACCCTTTTCCTCCTCGTCCATCTTTACAATGATCTTCTTGATCTTCTCCTTGTCGAGGGCAACGATTTGACGACGACGCACCGTCTCATTGTAGTTCTCCTCCTCGCGCTCGAGTGTCTGCATTGCATTCATGTTCAGAGTGCGTTCCATTTTGGCCTTCTTCTCCTGCATGCTGACCAGCTTATTGCCAGCCTCGACTGGATCCTGTTTGCTGTAGTCGTAACGTGTGTTCTTCATGCCAAAGCAATTTTTCTCTTCCGGTATCCAAGGATATTTGACAACTAACGCAGCCATACGCGTCTTGGCATCCTTTGCCTCTCCACTAATCTTTTTCTTTTCGTTTTCCTTCTTTTTCACCTCGAGCTCAAGCTCCTGGTTGTGCTTCGTCAGTTTATCCTTTTTGACCAGCAGCGTACGCATCTCTTTGTTCTGTTGATTTTGATTGTCCTTTTGCTGCTTAATTGCTGCCTCCAGTCGGGAAACTTCCGTTGCCGCCCCCGAGCTATTCTGTTGCAGGGCATCCAACTCGGCCTTGTACTTCTCAAGGTTATCGATCATATCCTGATGCTGCTGCTTGGAAATCTCAATGCTCTTCTGCAGCTCATTAATTTCCAGCTGCAGAGTCTCGAACTCTTGCTCACGCTTCTTCCAATTGGCGTGTGATTTCTCGGCCTTCTGCTTGGTCACCTTAATCTCATTGCTGACCGCTTTGAGTTCGCGTTCGCGGTAACCCTTTGCATCGGATAGCTTTGCCTCCACATCCTTCACCTTGGCCTGGGAACTCTTTTGTTTCTCTCGCGCATCGGCATTCTGTTGCTCCAGGCTTTTTACTTTCTGCTGCATCTCTTCGATTTCCGACTGGTTCTGCTGAAATTCGGTGTGCGACAAGCGAGTTTTGCACATGGACAACTCATGCTGGCGCAGCTCAAGTGCTTCCTTTATCTTGTTGTAGTTGCGTGCTAGATTCTCAATGGAACTACAATAGAGAGTTCAGATGATTAAATTGTTTTGTGATGCTGGGTATGCAAATTTGTTACGTTAATTGCTGCTCCACTTGCTGCACTTGATTTATCATTTGTTGGAGCTTCTTCTCCTCAATTCTTATGTTGTTCAATTTTTCGATTATGTTTTCACCTTTGGGAGCCGATCCACCGGACAACGTACCAATTGCTTCCACAACATCTCCCTCTAGCGTTACACAACGCGCTTCAATGTTACGATCAGCGTTTAGCTAAAGGGTAAAATTTATATCAAGTAAATAAATAAAAATACAACTCACATCACATGCTCACCCCTTTGGCCACTTGCAGGTCCTTGCATATGAGAGTGCTGCCGAAGACATACTTCATCACGGGATCAAAGTAGCGATCGTAATCGATGAGCGCCAAAGCAGATTCCACATTGTCACGACCATACTGAAAAGCAGAGAGTGAGTATCGAATACATCAAATACGCCTTTAAGTCTACTTACTGTGGCCTTGGCGTAATCAATGACTTTTTGGCTCAGCGCATTAGACCTGATCTTGTTGAGTGGCATCAATGTGACGCGCCGCTTTAGATTTCCACGCTGTAGGATCTTTTTGCTGATCACATCATCCTCAGTCACAAAACTGTACAACTGCCAAATATAAATTCGATTATCATCGTCATAAGAATCAGTTGTTGGCAGGATAAATACTACTTACACTACCGCCAGCTGCCATCATTAGAGCCATGGAGTTTGCCATATCGTTGACCTTAAACAGTTTGCCCACCATGCCGTAAACTTTGTGTCGCGGAAAATTCTGCTCGGGATCATCGTAATGGAGCACATAGTGTGGATGTTCCACGTTTTGCTTCAGGTTACGTATCTGGTTGTTCAAGTGTTGGCGGGACTCCTTAAGCTGCTCAAACTGACCGTCCTCGTAGTTTAGACCCTGCAGTTCGCGTTCTAAGTTCTTGATTCCTCCTTCGAGCTGATCGTGGAGTTTTTTATCCCTGACGTAGACCGCATCATTGGTCTGCGTCTCGCCCTGCTTTTGCTGGAGAAGACTGCGTGTGTGACGTAACTCCATTTCGGAGGTTTTAATTATCGTCTGCGCCTCGCTCAAATGTTGCTTGGCAGCTGATGCAGGAGCAGAAGCATGATTAATATAATCAACACAGATCAAGTGAGAAACTTACCAATTAACTGTTCCTGTAGGGTGACAGCCTGGCCATCCTCATCGGTGGACAGACCCTGCGACACAGCCTCGAATTTACGCTGTGCATCCTCATACGCCTTGGCATCCGCTGCATCTGCATCCTTGAGGCTTTGGAATTCGCCCTGAACGTTGGACATGGCATCCTGTTTCTTGAGAAGAGTACGATCATCTTCGGCAATATTCTTGCTGGCCATGCGTATTTTCTTCTCATCCTGTTCAATGGTGCCCTTGGCTGCCTTCAGACTGCCTGAGGCAGTTGCCTCGACAGCACGCTTGGCAGCGAGTTCCGTCTCCAAAGTCTTGAGAGTACCGCCCATCTCACCATCGATCTTCTGGTGGATTTCCTTCACAGTGCCATCGATGCGTTCCATTTCATCCAGGTTATTGGCGTGCGTTTCGCGACAATTGCTGATGCGATCCTCGATCTTTTGCTCGTTAGCCTCCACCGATTGGAGGGCATCGCCAAGCTTCAGATATCTGGCCGAGATGTGAATGTGTGTAAGGAACTCAATGTCGCGCACCGTTTTCTGGTACTCCTGGTAAGCGGCACGCTCCTTGCGCAACTTCTCCAGCTTAGGCAGCACCTCCTCATCGAGCAGCGTCGAAGTTTCACGCACCTTGGCTTCCTTTTTCTCAAGGAGTGTTTTGGTCGCATCTCTCTTTGACTTATACATGCTGGTTCCAGCAGCCTCCTCAATCATGGACAGCACCTGCGTTTATCAGGATTGGTTATTGATATTTCGAATTGTTGATCTTTTTATTGCGATTACCTCTTTTGGTTTCATGTTCAGCACTTGCTGAATTTTTCCCTGCATGATGAGAAAATTGGGATTGTTCACGTTGAGTTGCATGGAGCAGAAGAAGTCTTGAACTTTCTTGTTCTGCACCAGTTTGCCATTGATGAGGAACTTGTTCTTGCCACCGACAACCACTTGGCGTGTGACGGAGATTTCACGGCATTTCTCATAGCCAGGAGGACATTGAGCCGCATTTGTATTGTCAAAGACAATTGTGACTGTTGCTTTTGTTATTCCCGCCTGTCCATTCTTATACACCAGATCCTGCAGCGCAGACGCACGCACCTAAAACACATGAAAATACATACACACATAGTTGATAATTCCGTAGCAGACACAATAAATCCATTCTACTTACATTCTGCAAATTGCTTATGCCAAGCACAAAACAGACCGAATCCAAAATATTTGATTTGCCTGAACCGTTTAGACCCGTGATGGCTGTGAATTCTGGATCGAAGCCATCGATTTCTGTGCGCTTGCCATATGACTTAAAGCCGTCAAGCACCAGCTTCTTGACATACATTTTTGCAGATCTACAGCAAAAATTTAGCTTTTCGTACGACGCACAACAAAAATTGCCGCCGTTTTTTCTGAATTGCGATGCCGACGCTAGGGATGCGCAAAGTCAATCGATTAATTCAAAATATCGCAGCTATCGCAAGAAAAAAGCGTTCGAGTTGTTATCGATTTCGATAACAAAACGAAAATGATGTCAAAAAAGGATTCAAAATGTGCAATTACATTTATTTGTTGGCAATTCAACTTTCCGCAAACTATTATATCTGTAATAAATATAATAGTGGCATCCTCTAATCTTAGTATGCACCTTCAAAAAGAAAAAGCTTGTAGCATCATTTAAAGTTAATTTTTCCGTTTATTACATGCTCACTCTCGCTCTTAACATGAGAGATAAGCCCGCAAACATATTTTCAAGTTGTACAAAATATCTAAACCAATTTGAAAGCTTAACGGTACGACTTCTGGTAACGTGCACGGGCACCTGGACCGCCAAACTTCTTTGGCTCGCAGCGACGTGGATCACCGACGAGGAGGGTTCTGTCGTATTGTACCAGAATGTCCTTGATCTCCTTCTTGGAGGCCTCATCGACGTCTGCAATGGAACAAAATAAATACAATTAAAACGAGTTACTTAGTAAATTCATATAATTTGCATATCAATTATAAGTGTCGTTGTAGCCTCAAATAGTAATTGCATTTGCACAAATCACTCTTTTTGATTGCCACATTCATTTAATTTCCCTTGCATTTGTCGCTCATTGGAAATGGCATAAATATTTTCCAACAAAAATCTGGTAGAAGGTGCTCTTAACTAATTACCTTATAAAGATTATTTAAATGTTTTTGCCGCATCACCCAATCTGTGCTTGTTTTCATTCTGCATGCAGTTTGGTTGGTATATGCTCATAATTGATGGTTTCTCTGGCCGCTATTTATTCATTTGCAGGAAAGATGAAATACTTTCCAACAAAAACTTTGTAGGGCTCACACATTAGCATATTTCGTAATACTTACATTTCTGATAGAAGGCAACGAGTGCCTTGGAAATTGCCTGACGGATAGCGTAGATCTGGGCAACATGACCACCACCGCTGACGCGTACGCGGATATCAACACCAGCGAATTTCTCCTGCAAAGACGAAAACAAAATACTCAATTAAAATAAATTGCATTTAAATAAATAAATTATTGTATTGCTCTTTAAGCAATCAGAAACAATTTTATTCTCATTGGTCTTCAAGTTCGGGATAAATGTTATCATCATCTTATAGTCTATTTATACGTTGCAAATACTGGCTGCCCATCGGCCCCTTGTCGAACACACTCACCTTGCCGAGCAACAAAAGTGGCTCCTGCAATTTGTATTGCAGCACTTTGGGCTCAATTTGGTCCAAGGGACGGCCGTTCACCTTGAGGAGACCGCTGCCGCGCTTGCAGTAAGCAACGGCTGTTGCGGTTTTCTGTAAATATTTCAATATTATTATTGGAAATAAACATAACCTCAGCAGAGTCGAGCGTCGCTTGAATCTTTGCCGCTGATATTGCTGTTTTGCACACGTGCAATGGTTTTTTGCTTTCCATTGTCTGGTTTACACACACACCTTGCGTCCGAAGACTTGCACGGCCTGCACGGGTTCTCTGCGCTAGAAATAAGGAAATATTTGCAACATTTTTGTTGTTAGTTCAACACAATTTCCCACAATTTTCACAAGCACAAATACCTTCTGCTGCATTTTGCTCCGCGAGTTAGGTAGAAAAGAGCGGAAACGCTACATTTGACACTGAACTGTAAATTTTAGTTCTCGCTGCGACATATAGAGGGCGCATAAGTCCATTTCTCAACACTGGCAAACGTAGACAGCCCTAAACAAATTTCAATCAAATTATCTTCTGTGATATATTTATTATTTAATTATATGTCGTTGCGTATAATATAAATTTACGAATTTGGCGAAATTTATTCAGTTCTGGGTATTAAACGGATTTTTAATTTATGTAACAGTTGTGTTAACATACTTAATAAATCCATTATATATCGATAACATTGCAATACTTATATGTTTCGTTTATATCTATTTAACCAAGCACGACTGAGTTTGCAAATTTAATGGATAATAATTTATAATTGTAAAATATATATATTGTTCTTTTCAATATATATATTTTGAATATTCGAGAAATCGATATTTATTGTGATAACAAAATTGCTGCTTTGATTTTAGTGTCATGCTGACAATGTTAAGTAACATCTCTGTTTGTGATACGTTCTTCTTCTTAATATAGAAAACCACATACACACTTAACATACACGCACAGTCACACGAATTTTTAGTTGGGTTCCTTTTTTCTGTGTGATTAAAAGTGTCAAGTGTGCATAATAACTCAGAAAATCGAAATTATATTTGATAATTTAATAAAAATGGTTGTCTGCACAATGCAGAGCTATACAAGAGACGAACAACTGAAAACGGTGCAAGGCGCACAAATTCAACAACATAATTCTGAAATTGCCGATAATTATGGAAATGGCGCCGACGAAGACGAAGATCGTGAGGAGGGAGAAATTGTCGACGATTTCGAAATGATTATCTCCTCAGAGGATGAGGAGTTCAAGCTGCGCGCCCGTATCCAACAGCTCGAGGACAAGAGCAAGGACATTGAGAAAATGGACATGCTCGCCGCCAATTTGGCCAATCAATACAGTAAGCAACATATTCTCATTGCATGTGTGTGTGTGTGTGCGTGTGAACGGGGAGGGGTTTGGGGCGTGATCTTGCCTTAAAAGATATCAAATTAAGCAGATGCTGCATGTGTGTGTGTGTGTGTGAATTGGAGAATTGTTTTTGGAATCTGAAGCGTTTCTTAAAATTTGATTGCAGCCAAATTCGTTTTGAGTTTTAAAAAAATAGTTTTGCTTTAAGATATGTCTTAACACTTCAAGGCAAATGACGAATCATATTTACTGATTGAGGAGGGAGGGAGAAAAGGCGTCGCCTTTCTTATCTAGTATTTGATTAGTGTCCAAAACTCAATACAACGTTCAACTAATCAGTGATTCAATAACTTTTATAGGTTATCAAAGGCCACCGCAGATATTTGAGAGGCAAGCGAAGAATCACCATTTCTCGCCCATAAGCATACTCTCGGATGTGTCCAGTCTGTCCGAGTCGGAGGAGTTTGACCCGCCCAAAAAATATCGCAAATATCGTGTGAAACGCACGGAAGGCAAAAAATACAACAATTCCATAAATATTCGAAGGAATCCCTATGCAACGCAGTCACATTCATCGTCCATACGTAAGAAGAGACGCCATCACAACAACAACAACAATAACAACAGCAGCAGCAACAGCAAATATCATCATCACCAACAGCAGCAGCAGTCTGCCATTTTATTGGACTCGCTGGACAGCGTGACGGATGATGAGATCTGTGAGTATGACATGAATGTGGAGCATGACAACGATGGGTGTGATGAGCGCCTAAAACTGAGCAGGAATAAGCTGCGCGTTGCCCTAGCACGTGCCGGCAACTATGACATCAAGCCGAAGCACAGTTTGCGCGAGAGATTGCAGTATCGCATGCGTCAATCGCCAAGTCCTGATCCCGTTGTGGATCGAAATCAATGCAAGCCGGTTGAACAATTGCCGGCACGATCATTTGAGGGCTACAGCCAGCATCGCAGCAGTGCTGGCGAAGAGCAAGAGCAGGAGGAGCACGAGCCGGAGCAGGAACCGGAACAGGAGCCGCTGTTCGATGAGCTCTCCGAGATTAGTTTGCGTCTGATTGCGCTAAAATCGGCGATATTGAAGAAACATATGGCACGCAAGAAGCGAGATGCTGAACGTGCCTATTCCCCCACAGACCTAATCAATCGGGTGCATCAGCCGACGGTAAGCAACGAGTGCGACGACATCGATGATCTCATGGAGATTAGTCCGGCGGCCTCGCCGGAACGCAGTCCTCCACCGCCGCCGCCATCGGTACGCTTTGCGGAGCCCGTTGACATGGAACTGGCGCAGACGGACAGCGAGGAGGACAGCAGAAAGCTGAGGCAGCCACCACAATGGTCCCACAACTACAACTCTTTGGCGGATAGCGGCGGCAGCTGGCGCTGCTTTATGCCCAACTCTCTGCCGCCCGTCTCCATGCCCATTGTCATTGATGCCGACGACGACGAAGATCAGGAGCAGCAGTATAAATCGGAGATGTTGGACAACGAGGAAGAAGATGAGCTGCCACCGCAGCCGCCATCGTTTCACATTCCGCAAGTGCAGCTGGAGGACGATGAGGATGCACGCGATGCACTGCATCTGAATGAACGACATCTGCAGCATTCGCAACAGGATTCACTGAGTGACATCCAATCCATCTCGATGGACAACTCACAGACGCAAACAAGGAACTCGCCCCATTTCCACACCGAATCCAGTGATGGTGAGGCGGCCGCTTTGCGTGTCCTGCTCCTCTCAAGGCGCAAGCCGGCAGCCAAGGGTACGATAAAAATGTCCGGCATGCAGGAACTTAATTCCATTGAGGAGGAGACAATGGCACACGATTCCGATGATCCCGAGGAGCTGCGTCGGCATCTGCTCACCAGCATCGCGTCCAAAAAGAAGATGGTCACTGTCAGGGATACACCGCCAGAGAGTTCAGAGATTCTGTTGAATGCCGTGCGACGTTTTCAAGATATTTCGCCTGTGCTCAAGGAGGAAGACCAAGTCCAGCAATCACCGGAGCGTCCACAACTCATACCATTGCCTCCCATTGAACCAGAGCCTGCACCTGTTCCTCAAACTGTGCCTGCGCCAGTCCCGTCGCCCCCTTCCTTGCCCTTATCCTTGTCCCTGTCCTTGGTTGTACCTCCTCCTTTGCCAGTGCCCTCACCAAAAGAATCTGAGGAAGCTGCAGCCACGCCCATACCGACGCCCACACCCGCCGCCCCATCGAACATCATCAAGATCGTAAAGCCCAACAAGGTGATCAACAAGAAGCGTAAGCTTTCCAAAAATACGGAATCATTGCAGACCATCAAGCGTCCAGCAACGCTGCTAGTCAAAGAGCCAGTGGCTCCGTTACACGGTCCCAATTCAAGCGGCTCCAGCACAACGCGACTCATCACCACCCTAGATCCGGCCAGCATTAAGGTGAACAAATTGGTCATTGCGCTGGCCGAATCCGAGTCCGCTGCCAGCGATGACGAACTGGAGCTGAGCAACTGCTATACGGAGAATGCGAGTCCATTCAGCCAGGTCATCGATAGTGCCAGCAATTCCACAACACGCTCAAATACACCCAATTCGGAGATACTGCTAGGCGAAACAGCGGCGACATCGACATCGGCATCCACCAATTCCAATTTGCGGCGCACTGTCATCAATGAGTACTTTGAGAAGAAACTCGATGATTTTCTGAAGCAGGCCCGTTCCAAGGTGCCCACCGATTGGACTAAGGCGAGCAGCAGCAAATCAAATCTGGATGCGGACTCCAAATCCAACGACAGTGAACTGCCGGAAACAAAAGCTGTGAAAGCCGCTGTGATGTCACCAAAGACAAAATCAACACCTGTCGTAAGTATTTAAATATTTATATATTTATAATGTCTATATAAAAATATAAATTTAAAGAATTAGGGAAAATTGATGGAATAAAATGCAATCGATAAATTATAAATATATAATTAAATAATGCGGGTAAATTTATCAAAGTTAAGTTTAAAACTATTTACAACATCATTTTATATATTTAATAAATAAGTAGTTTAAATAATAAATATTTTTTAAGTGGAAATCAATTTAATAATTAATTTCCCCTTAATTAGTTTTTGTCAGATTTTATTCAAATATATTTATATTAAGGCTAAAGATTAGATCAGCCAAGCCTCAAATTATAATTTATAAATATTTATTAATTATTAACTTTGCTTTCAGGCTGTGCGCCATTTGCCAGTGGCATCCCAAAAGGAATACCTGCGTCTCATCGAACGCATGCAACTGCTGGAGAATAAGAAAGTTGGAGTCAAGTCCACAGCTGCTGCAGTCAGTAGTCAAAAGGACATTTCAGCAGCAGCTGTTGCGCCCAGTAGTCAAAAGGATATTTCAACAGCAGCAGTTTCGAACAAAAAAGTTGCGTGCAACAAACAAATGCTCAAAAAGGTCACAGTTGGGGCAGGGCCCCAAAGCAGCACAGTTGCTGATCCAGATCTGCCAACTACCTCATCGGCGGCAGCAAAGGCCGCACAACCCACAAAGGAGAGTCGACTGAAAGCATTCGAGAGTTCATTTCATAAAATCGGGTATTTATATAGGATATTTATATAGGCCAGTAATTATTTACACCCATTGCTTTTATTAGGTGCAGCATGATTTCGAATCTGGATAAATCACTGCATATGGTCGAAGAAGCGAAGAGGACAAAGATTGCCCGGCTGCGCTATGCGAAACGGCTGAAGGATCTCTATGCCGAGATGCAGACGATCAAGCAGTCTGTCAAGCTGGAGGAGATGAAATTGGCGCGCATTCAGCCGGAGATTCAGACCAGTCACGAGATCATCATATCACTCAAGCAAAAGCGCAACAAGCTGCGCAACGCCGCCATGCATCTGGGCAATGGACTACTGGGCGACGACTACAGGTACTACAACAACAAGAACAACAACAGCAGCAGCCAGTTGCTGTGGTGGACAACTACAACGCAAGGGCAACAATGGGCAAAGCATGGGATGTGCCTACAAAGGACGCCTCGACAATTCACAATTCAATTGCAGTCCATACTACATCTAATCCTTTTTTCAGGTTACTCGATCCCGGCAAGGAGG